>JARBWK010000001.1:6737413-7337413 GCA_030556195.1 Anolis apletophallus
AGGCTACTTTACAGGCTTCACCTTCGAATTCAACTCAGAATGGCTCTTTCTTCATACGGGCCCCAAACTCCTGGGACAACACTTCCCTCCCTTGAGGGACCTCGAGCCTGGTAACACCTCTTCCCATGCCAGCCGGTTGCGCCGGCGCCTCATCTGAGCCGGACTTCCTCCTGGATGGCCACCAACGGTCCTCACTCCCAAAGGAGATTTAGGACGCTCAACCGATACTCCACCATCCATCCATGAATAGTAAGTGAAGTCTCTCCTCCCGGGCACTCCAAATGGACTCCATCGGCTCTCTTCGGGACATGGCCCGAGACATCCTTCTCATGGTCTGCTCCATAGCCTCCAACTTACACTTCATCACTTCCAATTCCGAAGGTGATGCAGGTTCCGTGGTTTCACTACCACACTCCATCAGGTTCATCCAAACTGGCCTGTCCTTCGGCACAGTCTCCTTGGGCCAACGCACCTCTGGATCCGCCTGAGCTGACCAGTCCTTCGGAACAGCTTCACGATCCCTCCGGCCCTTCGGACCTCCATCTGAGCTGGCCTGTCCTTCGGCACAGTCTCCCTGGTCCCACACACTTCTGGATCCCCTTGAACTGACCAGTCCTTCAGAACAGTTCCTCCGATCCTTCTAGCCCTCCAGACCTCTGCCTGTCTGGAGTCATAACGCTCTCTCCTTCGGCGGGCCACTTCCAAGCTCACCTGAGCTTCCCACAGTCGCTCCGCTTCTCCAAACTCATCCTCCTGGGCAACCGCACCTTCCATCATCTCACGGCACTCATCCGGACACCCCACTTGGTCAAGGGTGGTCCAATCCCACTCCATAGTACGCCGGATTTCCTCAGGAGCCGAATCCCATCCATCAATATACTCTTCCTCTCTCCAAGCCAACCTCTCCATTGCTGGGATAGTTGAAAAGGGGGCTTCTGTAACGACTCTCCAACACTCGGTAAGGATCACGCGTAGATTGGAAGCACGGTCCAACACGATTTTATTGTAGGTACGACACATGTGAAGCAAAAGCACCGTCCCACCACCCAAACACACCTTATATACCCCGAGCCCCTCCCTATGGCCCATGCAATGTCCAAGCAGGGTTGCACCATATCCGGGTGATTCAGCATATCCCATAGTCCAAAGGGATGTGACCTCATGGGTCCATGTGCCAGCATTATGAGTCCAATTGTCCAATGTCCAGGCTCGGAGGAGTTACCTCACTTCCCTCCGGGGCCTCACACACATCTGGAAGTTACGTCACTCCCACTTAGCTCAGCACAATCTCTGTGCAGCTGGAGCCAAGGTCACCAAAGAACTGGGGCAAAGGTCGGTGCAATCTCATGGCAGGTTGGGAGCCTGAACTTCTCCTAAGCTCAGGTCTCCCAGTCCTGACATATGGCTTCCTTGGTGCTACCAATTCCATGCAGACATGTAACAGAGAGGATTTCACAAAGCCTGAGCCAAGCCTTTTGAATGCTGCTATTACAAACTTTACGAGGCAGTTCAAAGCATTCAGGATTTCTACTGCGACCACAAACAGAAAGGCTGCTTTACCACTGGTGGCATGAATAATGCAGCTACTCTAAAAGCAGCAGTAATGTGTTATAAAGGTTAGAGGAGCAAAAAGGGAAAGTATAGACACTAAAAGAAGTTTTTAGATACACAGTGGGTATTACACCTGCGAAGTGAACACCAGCTGCTGTGCTGTTAACTGTTGTTCACTCTCCCTATAAGATTTTTTAATGACCTCTTTGTGACAATGTTTATTTATTAAACGTGCTTTCCCACCAAAAATGGTTATGATGGTAGCATGTTGCCAACCTTTCTGAATCACTTGACCAGAAATTTGCAATGAGAATGCTATACAGTATATAGATATAAATAAAAATGTAATATTTGTTTGTGGGATTAACATAATTCAAAAACCACTGGACGAATTGCTGCCAAATTTGGACACAATACACTTACTAACCCAATGAGTGACCATCACTCAAAAAATGGGTTTTGTCATTTGGGATTTGTAGTTTCTGGAATTTACAGTTCACCTACAATCAAATAGTATTCTGAACCCCACCAACGATGTAATTGAATCAAACTTGGCACATAGGACTCCA
Organism: Anolis apletophallus; assembly: GCA_030556195.1. Classification (NCBI taxonomy): domain Eukaryota; kingdom Metazoa; phylum Chordata; class Lepidosauria; order Squamata; family Anolidae; genus Anolis; species Anolis apletophallus. The sequence goes on from JARBWK010000001.1 coordinate 6,739,534, forward strand.
AAAACCAACAGAAAATTCTGGAAGGGTTTGGTGGGCATTGATCTTGAGTTTGGGAGTTGTAGTTCACCTACATCCAGAGAGCACTGAGAACTCAAACAATAATGGATCTAGACCAAACTTAGCACGAATGCTCCATATGCCCAAATGTGAACACAGATGGAGTTTGGGGGAAATAGACCTTGACATTTGTGAGTTGTAGTTACTGGGATTGATAGTTCACCAACAATCAAAGAGCATTCTGAACCCCACCAACGATAGAAGTGGGCCAAACATCCCACACAGAACCCCCATGACCATGTATTTTCTGGTGGTCTTTGGCAACCCTTCGTGACCCCCAAGGGGTCCCAACCCCAGGTTGAGAACTGCTGTCTTAAGGCGCTCCAGTCCAGCTCCCTTCACCAGGGCAAGAGAACATAATCAAAGCCCTCCTGCCAAAGAGCCATCCAGCCATAGATATAGATAGATAGATATGATTCACACACACACGCGTGCACCAAACATATGTATATGACAGATATAATATCATAGATTTGAAAAGGACCCTAAAGAAAGAGAAGAATATGTTCCATGTTCCAGAGTAGGCAAACCAGACAACCTCTACATCAACACTGACAAAGAAACAACAAGAAGTACTGTCACCTACAAGCATAAAGAAATTACATATATTAGAAACCAACAGTTTCTCATTATTTTATTTTCCAGATCACCAGACTGGGTCACAGCAACGCGTGGCAGGAGACGGATCTCTCTCTCTCTCTCTCTCTCTCTCTCTCTCCCTCTCTCTCCACAGACACACACACACACACACACACACACACGGCTATTGCACTACACCAACCTCTCTTTTTATCATAGAGAGATGAGAATAATAAACAGCTATTATAGTGGGCAGTGGAGAGTGGTAGCTCTATTATGGTGTCGTAATTTATCCAAGCTTCTGAACTTATTTGGAGAATAGAGCATCTTTAATAGCTTGTGTAAATCCTGTACACGTGTCTTTAAGTCAGCTGACAATGTATGGTAACCATGAGTTTCATATGGTTTCTATAGGCAAGAAAAACTCAGAGGTAGTTTTGCCATTCCATACCTCCAAAATATAACCTACAGCACCTGATATTTGTTGGCCATCTCCCATCCAAATACTAAGCAGGACCGACCTCGCTTAGTATCCCAAATCAGGCAGGATCTGGTCCCTTTTGGGTATGGGATCTCATGCCAAAGACATGTATTTATCATCCCATTGACATGCAAGCCACCAGCCACCACTGGCTGTAGAAAGCATAGGATCTGCATCTCTTCCTCCCAGTTCAACGTGTTATCACTACTAAATCAATAGCATGTTGTACCAGGACTTAAACCCTTCAGTGCTGCCGGCACAAGGGTTTAAGACCGACAGGTCTCAGGTTCAAATCCAGGGACAGCACAGATGAGCTCCCTCTATCAGCTCCAGCTCCTCATGCGGGGACATGAGAGAAACCTCCCACAAGGATGATTAAAAACATCAAAACATCTGGGCGTCCCCTGGGCAATGTCCTTGCAGACGGCCAATTCTCTCACACCAGAAGCGACTTGTAGTTTCTCAAGTCACTCTGGAAATGAGCAAAAAACAAACAAAAAACCTAAGGATAAATTCATTTTGGTTAATTACTAATAAGAAATTACCAAAATTTGAGAATTATGTCATAAAGCAAGAGCCTGAGCCCTTTCTTTGACAGTATGTGAAGTAAACTTCTCTTGAGGTTTTTATTTATTTGTTTGCCTAATTTATATCCTACTCTTCTCACCTTGCAGGGGGCTCACAGCGGCATATATCATATATCTAGACAAACATTCAATGCCTCAATTATACAAACAGTTAAAATATAACATAAATCAATAAACAGGAAACATAAAATACAATTTAAAATCATGAAACATATTAACACAATAAATCTGATACACCAATAGCACATTGCAGTCATAGTTCTGATGCTTAATTTCTAACTGGCCATGGTGGTCCATGCTCTGGTTACATCCCGTATAGACTACTGCAATGCTCTCTACATGGGGTTGCCTATGAAGACTGCCCAAAAGCTGCAATTAGTCCAGCGCGCAGCAGCCAGACTACTAACGGAAAGCAAGCCGCAAGAACAGCCCCTCTCCCTTCCGGTAAACAGGTCTTATACAGGCAATGGAGGCGATCCTTAGTCCCACCTCCCTCATGCATTTCCACTGGCCAGACGTCTGTAAGCTGATCTGACATCAACCAATCAATCAAAGCATTGTGTCACCTCTCTTCTACTGGCTGACAAACATTTCGCAGTTTAATTTCCACCCAATTGTCTGTGCCATTTCTTCATGCGCAAGCTGTCCCGAAAGCGATACATTTCTACTGTGTTCCCACCAGGAGCCGGACAAAGTGGGAAATTCATCAGCTGGCCCATGTGACGTTTCCTAAGCCAATCACTAACTTGTAAACAAACACACATGGCGATTCTCTAAGCCAATCAAGGCTATCTCTTATCTAAAGCACATGGTGTTCTTTGAACTAATCACAGCTGTGCTTTTGCGAACCAATGGTAGCTGTACCTTTTGTAAGCCAATCACAGTCGCCAATTCTCGTGCTGCTACTAACAAGCTGACTCTGTTATTCTATGCCTATGTTAAGTAGCACTTTCTCCTGGTGTTTCTTCTGCAAAATCAACAATTCTACTTTAATACCAAACCAAGCTTTGTACCAGAATAAACTATTAGTTGTTATTTCATCTAAAAACCTTTCTGTGCCATTGATTTCGAAGTCAAGCTTCGTTTCAAAAGTTTATTCCTGTCGCATGAAAGCGTTCATTACCTCACAAAGAGCTTCCCCCACAAAAGGGTTTCAGATTACTTCTCTCTCACAAAATGGTGGCAGCAGTTTAAAGACAAGGATTTGCGTAGTGAATTAGGGACAGAGTGGTGGGATTCTAAAAGAGGGTCCACCCTGTCCAGTTGATAGCCTCACCACAAATCTTCACAAGTCTCCATAGTTTTAAAAGAGTGAACAGTAAACTTGGCTTCTCCACAAATTGGTGAAAGAGTGGTGGGATTGAAAGGATAGCTGACGTCACCACACCTCCCAATTGAAATTAGATCCTCCCCCTCCCTCCTGACTTTTAGGAAGCGGGTGAAAACGTGGCTGTTCAATGAGGCCTTTGCAGAAGGAAGGAGGAGATTGTGAATCGACTAAAGTCACTAACCACTAGATACGGACCTAGGGTTGCCATATGTCCCTTATTCTAAGGGACGTCCCTTATTTCAGCCACAAATTTCGTGTCCCTTATTTTCAGCTCCTGTCCCTTATTTTCAGCTCCTGTATTGACAGGACAGGTGGCAGCAGGAGGCGAGGCTGGGCCAGTACATATACACACATACTTCCATCTTCCTCCTCCTCCATCCTGCTACCACTTTTGGCTCCTCCCGTTTCCTCTCGCCTCCCCGCACGGGGCCGGGAATTTTAGTCCAAGGCTGCCTTCTCTTGATTAAGAGGCGCACACGGCCCTTTTGGGCGGGACTCCATTTCCCAAGAGCCCTCGTCCTGGGGAGAGGAGAAGGAGGAGGAAGAAAAGGAAGAGGGAGAAGGGGGCCTGCCGGTCTTCATGGCGGTGCCAGTGAGTGGTCTGAGGGAGCTGCAGGCGTGGCGTGGGGAGATGCGGGCCCGCATGGAGCTGCTGATCATGGAGACCCAGAGCCAGGTCTGGCATGCCCTTGGCCATGGGGCCGCCTTCGCCGCTGACCACTGGGATAGGAAGGAAGGCGAACACCTGCCAGGCACACAAATCATAGCCACACCGGGGCTGAGTGGCGGGTGGGAGTCTCTGGAGGGCTTTTGAGCCAGACGGGCATCTGTCAGGAGGGATTGGGTTGTGCCTTCTTGCAGAATGGCCCAAGTAGATGCTATTGCTCTGAATGCATGCGAAAGGAGGTTTCTGTTAGACCCCAGTCTACAGATCAGTCAACAGTGTGATGCCACAGCTGAAAAAGCCAAGGCTGCATCAAAAGGAGTATAGTTAGGGTTGCCTAAAAGTTTGATTTTCAAGTTTTTATGAAGTCTCCCTTATTTTTGCAAAAAATCCCGTATTTTTAGGTAAATGTCCCTTATTTCTTATATCAAAAAGTGGCAACCCTATACGGACCGAATATACGGATTGAGTTGGACTCGATTTTACTTTGGTGAAAGGCTTTAAAAATGTATTTATTGTATTTGTATGTGATAATTTTATTGTAAATTTATGATGTTTTAGATTTTAAATGTTAGCATTGAATACTTGCTGTTTGCCGGTCTGAGTCCCTCTTCGGAGGTGAGAAGGCCGGGGTATAAAAGTTTTAAATAAATACATAAATAAACTGTGTTATGATGGGATGTTAAATTGCATTTGCATCACTTGCTGAACGCCTGTTTGGATAGCCAGGTTTTAACTTGTTTCTTCAATGCTAGTAGGGAAGGGGCCAATCTGATCTTGCTAGGGAGGGAGTTCACAGCTGAGGGGACATCACCAAAAAGGCCCTTTCTCTTGTTCCCACCAATCACGCTTGCGAAGGTGGTGGGACTGAAAGCAGGACTTCCCCAGCAGATCTTAGTGCTTGAACTGGTTCATAAAGGAAGATATGTTCGGACAGGTAAACTGTACAGGAACCATTAAGGTTTTATAGGCCAAAGGCACCACTTTGAATTGTGCTCCTGTAGTTGACTGGCAGTCAGTGGAGGTGACACAACAAGGGGTTGTATGTTCCATGTGCGCTGCTCCAGTAAGCAACCTGTCTGCTGCCCATTGGACAACTTGAGGCTTCCGTGCAGTCTTCAAAGCAGACTTTTAAAGCAGAGGCTGGGTGGCCCTCTGTGGGGAGGGCTTTGATTATGTGTTCCTGCATGGTAGAATAGATTGGTCTGGATGCCCCAGGGGTCTCTTCCAACTCTAGGATTTATGAAACTGAAACTGATAGATTTGAACCCTATGTATTCAGCTTTTGGGGAAAAGCCATCCCTTCTCTCTCTCTCTCTCTCTCTCTCTCTCTCTCTCTCTCTCTCTCTCTCTCTCTCTCCCCCCCAATGCTTTTCATCTTTATGGGGCCGGTAAGCAAAACACTGCTGTTCTTATACTTGGCATTTGAATTCCAAATTGAATAGTTCCAGATGAAATTGTTTTTCCGTGTTGTTTTTGAACAATATTGCAACTCTTGTCTATTCCTTATTCAAGAAAAGAAGAAACTGTCTTTGAGTGAAGGGGGTGAAGCTCATTCCCAGAGGCCTGCTTGTACCAGGAATGGCTTTAAAATTAAAGTGTTCAAACGCAGGAGAAAGCAAAGCTGAAATATTTTCTTATTCCTTCCAGCACACCTCCAGGATTGTATATTCAGTCGATCAATCCATATGACTTGGTTTTCTGTTATTTATAATGAGCTAACACACTGCTTAAATCAAGATATTTTTGAATTCTGATCCTATCTTCACAGGGATGGGAGGAGTAACTACTCGTAATACACTGGAAGATAGGACTAGAATGCAAAAAGACTTTGCTAGACTAGAGGGCTGGGCTGAAATTAATTGTAAAAAATCAGTGGAGACAAATGCAAAATTCTACATCCAGGTCACAAAAGACTAATGGAGTCCGGTGCCATCTCTACGCGGATGACACTCAACTCTATTACTCCTTTCCACCAGACTCCAAGAAGCCCCGGATCCTTGATCAGTGCCTGATGGCTGTGATGGGCTGGATGGGGGCTAACAAGCTGAAGCTTAATTCTGACAAAACAGAGGTCCTCCTGGCCAGTCGTGGGATGGATCAGGGCACAGGTCCTCAGCTTGGGGGTCCTTCTGGACACTTATTTATTTATTTATTTATTTATTATTTCAATTTGCTAAACCGCCCTTTCCGAGGCTCAGGGCGGTTTCCAAGCATATAAAACACATAAAAACATCCTAAAACACTTGATGCCCAGGTGTTGGCAGTGGCTGGGAGGGCCTTTGCCTGTACCTTGTGAAATCTGATTTGGCCATGGTGGTCCATGCCCTAGTCACATCTAGGTTGGATTACTGCAATGTGCTCTATGTGAGGTTGCCCTTGAAGACAGTCAACCAACTACATTTGGTTCAAAGATCAGCAGCCAAATTGCTCATGGGAGCTGGTTATAGAGAGCGGTCAACCCTCCTGTTTAAACAGCTCCACTGGTTCCCAATAAGTTTCTGGTCCCAATTCAAGGTGGATCATCACCTATAAAACCCTAAATGGTTCGGGACCTGCTTATCTTCACGATCGCCTCCTCCCTTATGAACCAGTGTGTACCTTGAGATCGTATGGGGAGGCACTACTCACTATCCCCCCACCATCGCAAGTACAGTTGGTGGGGATGAGGGATAGAGCCTTCTCCGTGGTGGCCCCTCGGCTCTGGAACTCCTTCCCTAGGGAGATCAGACAGGCTCCCACTTTGTCCTCTTTCAAGAGGAATAAAAACCTAGATGTTCCAGTGTGCCTTCGATTAAGCAGCACTAGACTTTTCCTGTCCCCAGTGAATATAGTATTTTAGCCTGGTCCTCATATGAGCTACCTCAACATGATTTATGAAAGTATTTCCTGCCCAATCTACTGGTTTGTCGCACTTTTATGTGCACCTGTAAAATGTACTACACTTATTGAAATTGTACCTCAGCGAATTCTCTTTCTAGCCGTATTGCTCTTATGTTGTGTATAATTATGTTGTATTGTTTTTAGTTGATGTTTTTAATTGGTAAAGTGTTTTCTTCTGTGTTTTAATTGTCTTTGGCTTGTCCCTTGTAAGCCGCCCCAAGTCCCTAAGGGGAGATGGTAGGCGGGCTATAAAAATAAAGTTGTTGTTATTATTATTATTATTATAGTTGGGGGATACCTGAGTCAGCAGTACTCATGGAAAAAAAGACCTTGGGATTATTGTTGACAACGAGTTGAACATGAGCTAGCAGTTTGGTGCCACAGAAAAGAAGGACAATGCTATTTTGGCATGTATTAATATGGCTTTGTTTCAATGATAAGGGAAGTAATAGTCCCCCTGTATTCTACTGGTCACTTTACCTGAAATACTACATTCAGTTCTGGACAGATCATTTTAAGAAGGACGTAAATAAGTTGGAGAGAGTTCAGGGAAGTTTCACTAAGAATGACAACAGCCATAGAGAACAAACATACAAATAAAGTTGAAGAAGCAGGGCATCTGAGCTTTGTTAAGCAAATAGTGAGGGTTGATATGGTTGCACTTTTTAGATATCCCATGGTCTTTCACCGGGGATGTGGCAGGGATGTGGTGCAGCTGGCTAAGTGTCAGCTGCATAAGATCTCTCTGACCACTAAGTCATGAGTTTGAGGCCTGCCCGGGTCGAGGTGGGTGCTCAACTTTTAAGTGTAGCCTGCTGTTGACCTTTGCAGCCCAAAAGACAGTTGCATCTGTCAAGTAGGAGATAAAGGTACCACATTAAGTGAGGAAGCAAATTTTGACTGAATTATGAGGCCATTAAAGAACTCCAGGAACGCTGAGGAATGCGGAAGGAATAACAAGGGACGCTGGGAACACTGAGAGATGAGTGCGTCAGCTCCCCCTGGTGGCCAGAGTTTGCCTCTGTTCGTCTATATGTGTGTATGTGGAAACGGCAGGGATTGTCTACTAAGTATGTGTACCTGTAGTCCGCTCTGAGTCCCCTTCGGGTTGAGAAGAATGGAATATAAATAAAGTGTATTCTTCTTATTATTATTTATTATTATTTCACACAGAGAAAGGGACAGCCCCTGTTTTTTTCTCCTCCAGGGGTGCAACTACATGTCAGAATCAATGCAGTTTGACACAACTAACTGCTATGGCTCAATGCTATGGAATCCTGGGAGTTGTAATTTGTGGCACTAGTGTTCTTTGGCAGAGAAGGTTAATACCTTATAAGACTACAACTCCCGAGCCTTCCCGGGGGGGGGCGGGGCGTCGATAAATGCGAATAAATAAATAAATAAATAAATAAAATGATTCCATACACTGAGCCATGGCAGTCAAACTGCATTCATTCTACTGTGTCAATACACCCCAGTCTAATGGTTTTCAGTGACAGAATGATAGATTATCAATTGAGCCAATTGTCTAGAAATGGAAAAAATATTTAAAATGTTGAAAAATTGTTTTTAAAACATGTTTTTGAGTGTTGAGAAACCCTGACTAGAGGACTGATAGGAATCTTTGCAGTTTAGGATTTATTCTGTACAAAAGTCACACTTGTTTTGTGCAGAAAACAGGTTTTTCTGAGCAAGAAACACATTTTTTTGCATAGAAACAGAAATTTAACTGTGCAGGTGAAGCAATATGTTCCATGCACTTTAACACAAAATTTTGCCCATGTAGTTCTATATACTGTAAGTCTTGGTTTCCAGTTTATAAAATGGAAATGATAGCACCTCATAAAAGTTTTGTGGCAATTGACAAGTTATTGGAGCTGCCCCGAGTCCCTTCGAGAAGAGGGGGCGGAGTATAAATAATAAAAATATAATAATAATAATAATTATTATTATTACCTGTAAGATGCCGGTTTTGAAGGTTTCTTCTTATTGTCATTCTGGCCTGTCATGATCACCAGCATTTGCACTGAAAGGCATTGGGACCAGGCAAACTGTCCCAAACTGTATACTGTTTCAGTAAGGAGGAAGAAAAGTTATGGCCTATTATCTTGAAAAAAAGACCTTTCAATCATGTATTCCAAGGTTTGGGGAAAGATTGGTAATTGCATTTTTAGTTTGAGTGTAATGCATATAAGAGCACTACATCCATCAGCTAATTTGCCCTTGTTAAGGAAAAACAGGAGTTATTTCTACTCAAGAGAAGTCATTTGTTAGTCTGAATAAATTTTGGTGATGGTTGATTGAGTGCTATTAACTTGACAGCAATGGGAACTATTAACCACACTCAGCAAATGCTTTTAAGTTGTCTATACGGCTCGTTTTTACTCATCTCTTGTCATATTGTCTCTCCTTTCACATTTACCGTATATATTCATGTATAAGTTGACCTCATGTATAAGTTGAATCCAGGTTAGGGGGCCAATATTATGAATTTTGATATGAGCCGTGGATAAGCCAAGGGTCATTCTGCAGAGAGAGTTAAGCGCCAATGCTGTCTCAGGGAACTACTGTTGCCATTTCTCTGCCTAGACATTTAAAAAGGTCAGAAATGGTGCTACACCAGGGAGAGTAGAGGGATTGCTGCTTCTTTTAGTTTTCTCTCAGGACAGACTAAGCTCTCGCCTTTCAACCCTCTATTCAGGGAAGGGGAGGGTTCCTTTTCTCCCTAAGAGTTAAGATATAGTACTAACACTAACCTTTTTATAAGTTAACTAGCTGTACCCGGCACGCGTTGCTGTGCCCTATTTAGGAGATGCGAGATGTAAGGGTTGGAAATGATGTTACTTACGGTCTTGGTGGGGTCATGTAGGCATGAATTGCGCACTTTCTATGTGTGCTCCAAATGATGTCATCTGGAAGCATGAGTTGTATTGTCTTATATAGCGGAGGAAGTGTTTTGATTCTGGAGTGTGTCCACTCAGCAAAGTCTGTAGTGGTTGTGGAGGAGTGGCAAGTGGTGGTAGAGAGACTTTACCGGCTAGGCAGCACATTCCTGTTGTTTCTGCTGGGTATTTCAGGGCTTTGCAGTGTGTGCAGATGTGCGTTAGGGTGCCAATGTCGGCCTCTGGCACCATGCTGTAGTCTTCTGCAGCGTTGTATCTGAAGACTAGGCGGTAGAATTGGTTGTGGTGTTTTTGAAGTTTGTTTTCTGTGTTGCGACGCCGTGTTTCTGCGCTCCTTGCGCGCTGCTGTTGTGTTGCATTTCTGCGTCTTTGTTGTTCCTGGCTGCGCGCTTCTTCTTGTCGTGCACTTCTTTGCATTTGGTTCTCAGCTGTGCGTCGTGCAGTGACCTGTTGTCTGTGTCTCTGCTGCGCAGTGTGTTTCTGTTCTGGCGTTTGTTCTGCCCTTTTTTGTTTGATGTATGTAGCATTGTGAGTGTGTCGTCTGATGCTGTTATTTTTATAAGGCATGGCTTGTCTTTTGGGTCAGTTTATGTCTGTAGTGGTTGTGGAGGAGTGGAAGGAAGGAATGATTTTATTTTGTGGTGTTTGTAGGTGTTGTGTGTACGGGGTCCCGTAAGGTTGGTGGGATGGGTTGTGATTGGAAGTTGTGTTGTGTTGTGTGGGTAGGAATTTGCTGGAGAGTTGCTACCTCAGAATTTGGTTTTGGCAGTTTAACCCTCAAACACCAACTGAAATCTCTCAGCATTCTATCCTAGCCTTGGATGGCTCTTGCCAGCGTTGCTATGGTTACAGCAGTTATGCAAATCAGCCCTTATTGGCAGCCAATCATGTTGTTCAGAATGTAGAGGCTGGGTGAGTCGTTGGCTGCCCCGGAGGATGCTGGGAAATGTAGTTTTATTTTTACTCGTTGTTTTGGGGGCCCTTTAGATTTTTTTTTGGGGGAAGTTTCTTTGCTACAAACGTACCTTGCTTGAGGCCTATTTCTGTTGGCAAGTATTGTTTTTCTGCGTTGTATGGTTTCTTTGTTTGAGGTATACATCACATGACGTGAACCCATTTATATAATAGATGTGGTTTGATGTGTTGTTTAAAATTTGTAGACTTGAGTATGTGATCTGTCCCAAAAGTATTGAGAATGATTTTTTTTGTACAACACAAAAAGGTCAGGGAAGGAAAGTGGTGTTTGAGGCGGGTTGTGGGGGGTAGGGGAGAAATCCAGGCAAAGTACATAGTAGTTTTTGTGTCTCGTTATGGGTGGAAATTTTATTTATTTATTTTATCACATTTCCATCCCGTCCTTCTCAACCCCCGAAGGGGGACTCAAGGCGGCTTACATTGAGCTCCATTTAGAGGCTATTTCAACAGTTACAATAAAATCAAGACATATACACGACATAATAAAACATCATAATTAAAATCAGATACAATCATCAGTTAAAAAACATAAACCAGCCTTATCAGTCTTAACGTCAATCCAGTTCATCCCTTTAAGGTGCTGCTGCTTCTATTGACCAAACGCTTGGTCCCAAAGCCATGCCTTTACTTCTGGAAAGTTAGGAGAGATGAGATCGATCTTATATCAGTTGGGAGTGTGTTCCATAGGCAGGGAGCCACCGCCAAGAAGGCCCTGTCCCTCGTCCCCGCCAGGCGCATTTGAACTGTCAATGGGAGTGAGAGCAGAGCCTTCACAGATGATCTTTCGAGGTGGGACATAGGAGTGGATGCGTTCGGACAAGTAAGCTGGGTAGAGGAGTTCTTCAACGTCTAGAGCTGAGAACAATGTGGCTCATATGAAGGCAATTTTGAATGCTTCCCCCCACCATACAGCACAGGCTTAGCTCCATTGAGATTTTGTTTCCAAAGCTCAAATTTCCCCTCAAAGAACATCATTTTGGGACAGTTGAAAATTTATGTAGAGTATTTATTTGCGATATTTGTATACTGTCCTTCTCAACCCTGAAGGGGATTCAGTCAGCTGTGTCGAGGGCTTTGAACAACATCTCAAGTGAAGGAATGAAGTCTATTTTGAAAGGGATAAACTGTAATTGCACATACGTTTGATAGATTTTTTTAAAAAAATCATTCTCAGAACTTTTGGGACAGACCATGTTAGCATCTTATTATACATATTCTTGCCCCCAATTTCTTTTCATTCCTCTTTCCTGTTCCTTTCCACCTCATTTTTCATTCACCCAACCACTCTATCTATTATCTATCTCCCCATTTTTCCTTCGTCTTCTTCTTCCACCTTTAATTAATATAGACCAGATCTTACTTTGCTCTCCCATGAGTTCCTGCATCTGTGCACTGTGCATGTAGGAAGCTTTCGTTTCTGACATTAAATCAAGAGAAATGCTAGACCAGGACCTCAGGCCAAAAAATGGATGAAAACAGCAGGAAGGGCCGTGGTTCTGTGGCCCATCTGAATATAGACTAAGCCCCCTCTTGCCATCCTGATTTTGTTCTCCCCAGTGTTGTGCAGCAACTTAAGTGTTAGACTAGAGTCTGGGAGACCCAGGTTTGTTTGTTTGTTTATTTATTTATTCAGTTTTGTATGCCATCTTTCTCCGAGGGCTCAGGATGGCTCACGGTGTGTGTGTGTGTACACACACACACACACACACACACACACACACACACTTTAAAACAACCAGGGGGAAAATTTAACTCTTAGTTAAAAACTATAGAACTATTTACAACTGGTTAACCAAATCAGACCCCAAAAGCCTGCTGGAATAAAAAAGTCTTGCACGCTCTGCGGAACTTTGTTAGATCTCTCACAGCTTGCACATCTTCCGGCAGAGTGTTCCAAGGAGTTGGAGCTATGATCATGAAGGTTCGCCGCCTTGTCAATGTCAGCCGATATGAGCAGCAGCTAGGAATCTTTTTTTTCCTTTTTAAAATTCCCGCCCCCGCCCGCCCCGCAGAGTCGGCCCTAGGACGCCTTTAGCTGAAGCCCATCCTGCAAAGCAAGGCAGGCAGCGTCCCACGCCTGCGGCTCGCCTCTGCCCTGCTCTCCTTCCTCCTTGCCCGCCTGCCCGCCTGCCTTCCTTTCCCCGGGATTGTCTCACCCCATATCAACCCCAGAGGTCACTGCGCTCCATGGATCATCATGGATTTTGATCCATGGAGCACAGTGACCCCTCTGAGTCTGATATGGGGTGAGATGGTCCCTCAGGTACGATGGCCCCTGTCCATATAAGGCCTTGAAGGTGATAACCAACACTTTGAAGGAGACCCGGTGCTCCACTGGTAGCTAGGGCAGCTGCTGCAATATTGGTGTTATGTGAGCTCTCACCGGCGTACCAGTGAGAAGCCTAGCAGCTGCATTTTGCACCAGCTTGAGCCTCCAGATTGCTGACATAGGTAGGCCAATGTAGAGGGCATTGCAGTAGTCAATTCTCAAGGTGACCGTGGCCTGGATCACCATGGCCAGATCCTCCCTGGTCAGGTACAAATCCCTGCTCAACCATGGAAACTCATTTGCTGACCTTGGGCAAATAGGTTTATCAGACTTAGAAGAAAGCAGTGGCACACCTCCTCTCAATAGATCTTTCCATGATAGCTCTAGGATACAGTTGTCATTTTGAAGTTGACTTGAAGATACATAAAACTTTGGGGTTCCAAAAAAAACCACAACATGTTGATACATTTCTCTTGTTCTTTATTTTTCCAGTTTTATCTACATATCTGCTGCTGGCACTCAGCATTCCTAGTTTGCTATAAGATGTTCTTCTTTTTCATTTTTATCAGATAATATAGATTTGTTGAAATAAGGATCTGAATCCTTCTGGCTAGACCTGACAAGATCAGGGCTATTGAATCAATAACTGAATGGTGAATCGTCATGGAGGTAAATCATATTGATCTAATGGGTCTACACATAATTAGGAGTAGCCATTATGCATATTATTTTATCCAAAGCAGACAATACTAAGTTGTTCCAAAATTTAATATTCAATGTTCCTTAGGTAGGGGAACTGAAGCAGAGTCAGAGGAGCTTATCACTGGAAATTAACAAAACAATCAATCGGAAGAATCAAATCATATTTCATACAAAGGTAATGTATTTTGTAGAAACAGCTGAGAGAACACAGCAGCCGGTGTGGCTCACAAGGCTAACGTTCAGAGCAAACTACCCTGATATTGAGCTGTGTGTGTTGTACACAAAGGTGCCTGCCTGCTATCCCTTTGTTCGCCTACAGTTCTCAGATTGCATATATTGATTGCTTTCTCCAAGGAAAGTAGAAAGAAAAATAATCATCTCTGTCCGGCATCAATCACGAGCAACTCAGCAAACAGCTCCAAAATCACCAAGACAGCTACTCTGGTGACAATTTGCTGCAGGGCAACATATGAGTTGCTTTAAGAGCTATGGAATTCGCTTTTGAAGGGTGGCGCCAATTAAAAGGGGGACACCTTTGTTCAGCTATGCACAGAATAGTAGACATCCAGAGTCTTTGGCATCTTGACAGCTTCAATTTTGGTCAATAACAGCCTCCCCTCCCCTTTAAAGCAAGCCGATTGCTCCATGTTTGGAAATGTTACTTTTTGTGGCCCATATCCAATTGTTGTGCATGTACCCTCCAATTGCCTGTCAACTTATAGTGAATCCATTATTTTTATAGGGCTTGCTTAGAGGTGGTTTTACCAGTTCCATCCTTTGAAATATAGAACAGTTCTACACAGGCACCTAGTGTAGCTCTGAATCAGCATGAAATGTACTGCTTATGGCCATTGTCGGTAGGCTGTTGACTACCTACAAAGCTGATGCAACTCTCCACCCTGCATTGAATGGCAGTGTGGAACCACCCATGTGTTTTAATATTTTTATATTGTTGTTATATTGTTTTATTATATTATGTATATTTATGCTTTTTTATTGTGGAAACTGTATTGTGGGAACTGTGCTGTCCCCTTGTTAGCTACTTTGAGACCCTCTGTCATGATGCAGATGCCAATTAAAGCCAAACCCAAGAGTAAAAGGGATAACAAAGAGTTTATTTCACAAAAAATGGGAATGGGACTAACAAAAAACTAGACTAACCTGGCCAAAACCCACAAAACCCCCCACAAAAACCCACAAACGCTGAAATAATAGTCAGAAGTAAACAAAAGACATAATCTGCGACGTCCTCAGAGGGTTGAGCCAATAGCGTAGTCGATAACCGGTCCGGAGTCATGGGCAGGAGAAAGATGGAGAAACGAGGAGACAATCCAAGGTCCACAGGAGCTAAATGCATGGGGACAACATTGATCGTAATCCCCACAAAACACATTGTCATCCTCCCTCCGTATATACAATACCATTCTTGTAGCTTGTGACACTCACAGAAAGTCCATAGGAGTTCAAACCCTACCACAAGGAACACACGGCTGTAGCTGGTCAGAAAGCAGAACATTGTAACCCAAAACCACCCACCTTTCCCAACTGCGGTAGCAGCATCTCAGCCCAAAAAGGGCAGAGTAAAACCCCAACTCACGATTAAAGTGGATCAGGAACACAATGCAAGATATCAGGATATTAAACAGAACACAACACAGGATACCAAGAACAACTCCTTGCTCACCGCAAGGAAGCTCCCAAAAAGCCCACATTAAATAGACCTAGAGATCAGACTCACCTGAAGAGGACAACTCCCCCTGATTAGGGGATGCAGCTGCCTCTCTCTCTGCAGCTGAAACCCTTTGTGAGTCCCTCCAAGATCCCCACCATCTTTCAAAACTTAATGTATCCCAATCATTCCCTGGGTTTCAGAGGGCCACTCATTATCACTATCAAACCCCAGAAACGTATCACTACCAGTGGCTGCATCGCACACATCCTGAATTTCCTGTACTTGAGTCCAGTCCAATTCAGTATCACTGTCTTCTGACGATCCTTCCCCATCCCTAGAAAAACCCTCAAAGGACTCAGAGTCAGAAGGAGCCATAAGTATTTGCCGTACTTTCTTCCCTTGTGCCAAACTTTCCCTGCTGGAATCACTTGCAGTCCTCTTTCTGCCTGCTCCAGCATTTAGGTTATGCTCAGCCCCACCCAGTTCCATACTACACTCAGACGCTGTAGGCTCAGCGTCCTCCCCAGCCCTACTCACAGGCAGAGCCACGAGCTCAATTACAACACCCTCTGCGGAGATGAGATAGGATGGGATATAAATGCCCTAAATAAATAGTCTATAGCACCTGAAACTGGTTGGAGGTCTCCCATCCAAGTATTAAGCAGAGATGACACTGCTTAGTTTGTTTCCAAGATTAGTCAGGATATCATGCCTTTAGTCCCAACTAAACAGATCCACTGAACTGATTCAAAATGTGGGAGATCAATGGGTATATACTAGGTGCAACTGGCAATTCAGTTTTGGCTACAGATGACCCTTCTTAGATAGCCCCTACCCACCCACCCAGCCAGCCACTGGCCCCTCTGTAGTTGACATGCTTTCTAACAGCTTTTGTCCAAAAGAGGCAATTGTCAGAGTCAGTCATTTCTAGTAGCACATGCCCATCGCTGAAAGAGCAGCGGTGGACTAGTAATGCATCCACATTGCATAATTATATGAGCAACTTGCCATAACTTCTATGACATTTGTAGTCTGGTGAGGATCTTAGAACACTCTTGAACTATAACAGTAGATATTTTTGGTAAAGAATTCTAACAAAATTACAGAACCCAGAATTTAACAGCACGCAGTCTTGGCAATTACAATGACACAAAACTAAAATTATTGAAATAATTATGTGGGATGGCTACACCTTCACCGGTAGGGAGCTCTGGCGTGGGCTGGTCCATGAGGTCACAAAGAGTCAGAAGCGATTAAATGAACAAACAACAAACACCTTTAGTTGATCTTTGATTTGATCCAAGAAAAAACTTTTTACATTTTTTTGGGTTGAGGTTGAGGCTGCCAGCACAGACGCACATACCATTACCAAATCTGGACTAGGGATGTTCTGTAAATGATTCAGCTATGAATAATTATAGGAAAACTTGGGATTTTTTCTGAATTAATTCATTTGGATGCCTCCAGTGAAAACCAAGACAGGTCCTGCATTTTGGGACTGCCTGGGTGGACCCTTAGTGGCCATATTTGTGGTCACCCTCCTAAAAATAAAAGAAACCAAATAAACGATAATTGTTGTAGGCTGGTCATGTGTCCTGCTTTACAGAGCATGCTCTTCTGCATTTTTGGCAATGGCATACCATCCATCTATCCTTGTTTGGCAGGGAGAGCAGCGGTTAACCCTTGGCTATCCTATTTTCTTAATGGCTTTTGAATTGTCCCAGTTTATTTCTCCTTTCTCCTTTTGTCCTTGCTTACTTCAATTGTTGCAAATGACTTCAAAGTGCAAAAGTAGTTTGCGCACAATTAATAAAGCAGATGGAGAGGAAGAAGCAGCCTATTGCCCTTCCCAGCTGACTCACTTGGGTTTTTAATTTTTACAAGTGTTCATAAACTTGGTACATAAATTTGAGGGTTTTCATGCTGCTAATAATGGTTTTGTGTGTTCTTCCTCATTAACAACACTTTTTGTCTTCTGGCTGTTTGACAGTAGGCTCATGTCACACAGCTGCCTGCTTCCTAATTTTCACCAGTGAAATGGTGAAGGATCTGTATTGACAGTTGTTTTTTCATATCAAGAGCAACTTGATGAACTGCAAATTGCTTCTGGTGTGAGAGAATTGGCGGTCTGCAAGGACATTGCTGAGGGTATGCCCGGATATTTTACCATCCTGTGGGAGGCTTCTCTCATGTCCCTGCATGGGAAGTTGGAGCTGACAGATGGGAGCTCACCCTGCTCCCCGGATTTGAACCACTGACCTTTCCAGTCAACAGTTCTGCTTGCACAAGGATTTAACCCATTGTGCCACTGGGGGATGCGTGTTTACAGTGAAAGACATACAAAAACAGGCAATGTGTGGTATGCAGACCTTGGGGTGCACTGTGAAATTAATGCAATTTGATGCCATTATAAAGGTCAAACTTTAATGCTATGGAATCATAGCAGTTCTACAAGTTCTTTAACCTTCTCTGTCAAAAAGTGCTGGTGCTTGACCAAACTACACCGCCTAGGATTCAATATAATTGAACCACGCTAGTCAAACTGCATTATTTCTTGTAGATGCACCCTAAAAGAATTTACTTCAGTTAAGAGTAGGGGAAATTAAAAAAAGATTCAGGCCTACGTAACTCTAAAGTTGCCAGTACAACCCCACCCCCTTTGCATATTTTACAAAATGTCTTTGCACAGAGATGTCTGTTCCCTTTTCATTAGTCTGCCACAACATGTACTTTGGAATCATGGTTTCAGAGAGCTGGGGGTTGGGGGACTAACACCATTTAATCCAATCCTCAGTGAAGGAATTCAGACCCAAAGCATCCTTGAGATGTGGCCATCTAATGTCTGTTTAGGAACCTCCAGCAAAGGAGGCTCTACTATTTTCCGAGACAATCTGTTCCATGTTGTCAGTGCTAAGTTATGTCCTTCTGCTCTGTAGTATGAAAATACATGTGTCCACAGGCTTTCATGGCCGGAATCACTGGGTTGCTGTGATCACAACCTCTGAGGATGCCTGCCATAGATGTAGGCTGTGGCGTCCCGCCAGGGCCAAAAAGGGGGCTTTAAAAGGATGGACGAACTCTATAGGCCCTGGGTTTCACATTCTAGCCTTCCCATAAAAGAAAACCTGAAGAGTCTCTAAGCAATGAGTTCAGGACTCAAAATAGGGTGAACTCAAAACAAGTTTATTTGTTTAACAACCAGTGGCCCAAAAAGCTTAAGGTTGGTTGCGAGAAAGGGTTCTTTGAGAAAAGGGATAGCGTCCACTTGCCTTTGCAGCGTGAAGGTGCCTCTCTTAGGTTCCAAGTTCCTCTGTAGCTCCTCAAATGGACCTCTGGCTCACAAAGTTATTGGGTCCCCAAAGAAATACAGTCTCTGTTGAAGGGCTGGCCCTTCCTATTACTGAATTCCTTGTTTTGAGAGCGTTGGGTAGACTATACGTGAATGAAGAAGGTGCTTTGTCTGAGCGTTGGCTCCAGATTTCCGCCTGCTTCGTCCATGTACTCTCCTGGAAATGAGGCCAGAGAGGAAGTCCAGCCTCCCAGGTAAACTCAGGAAGGGGAGGAGTTCAGGGTGGTGATGCCAGGTTGGCACCAAATGCAGCTGCTCCCATCACAGTCCACATGGCTGAACTATAGAGCAAAGGCCCATGCAGATAAGGGGCAAACAGGCAAACAGTGCAGATATGAAAAACAAGCCAAGTGGGGCGCAACACAGGCGGAACATCAGGAGAGAATGCTTCTGGAGCATGGCCAGACAGCCCGGAAAACCTACAGCAACCCAATCTGTTCTACCTCAAAACTCTTAACATCAGGAAGCCTTTTCCAGTCTTTGACTGGAATTTTATTAATCTGAAGTTGTTATTTTGGATGGCATCCTCTGGAGGAGCAAACACAACTTCATTCCCTCTTCTACTTAAGAGCCTTTCAGATTATTTATATTGATAGACGCTGAAAGTTAGAATTTATAGTCAGAATGGCTATTTAACAAGAATGAGGTGCATTTGTTGCGGAAGCACAATATAGCTGCCAACAACTTTCAGTGTTCATATTTTTGAAAATATTGGTATTAAATCTCTTCCCTTAGCAAAGAAAGGCTTAAATGGAAATCTAATGGTAGGTTATTAAGCGGTGCTCTCTTAACCCACGGATGTGCTCTCTCAGCGCGGAGAGAATACTAAATAACAACTAGAAATATATCCATGCCTCACTGCTATTTCCAGCTTGAACTCTTTGATTTCAGCCTCTGCTCGGATTTTGGAAGAGAGGGAGGGGGCGAGGATGTTGACAGGCATGTAAACAAAGCCAGGCAGCTCCTTAACACAATGCGACAGCAAAGTAAAACCAATGACTTTGTTCCATCAGCCGCTGCGAAGATCTCATCCTCCAGCATAACCCGCACAAAACCCCCTCAATTGTTCACTGGACCATTTTCAGCCAGGATGTTCCTTCAGAATTGAGAAAGAAAGCATTGCAAATGCGGCATTACTAGAAAGGAAAGAAAAGAACTTTCAGCCGCACAAGAGCATTAGAAGTCTCTCACTGGGCTCTTGCGAAGCTGAAGCTGGCAAAGGACAGCCATTCTCTCTGGCTCTGGATGGCAGCAGCATTACAGAGCTGGGAAGCAGCCGACTTTTAAACTGAGAGACCCCTGTTTCTGTGGGAAGACACAAAGCTTTTGTGGTTGTTATCTGGGAAACCTAAGGCCCTGATGGCAAGGTGACTTGGAGGTCTCATTCATAAGGCCGCCATAGGTTGACTTTGACTTGACAGCAGTTAACAACAAAACTGCGTCTTGTTTCATTCTGCCAGTCAAGAATTCAAGTTATTTCTCCACAAGGCTGAGGAGATGAAAGTTTTTCAACACTTCTCAAAGATTAGGCAATTTATTTATTTCTGCATTTTTTTTTAAAAAAAATAGTCTTTATTGCATTTCATTAAAAACAGTGTTACAGAAAGTATGTAGAAAAGAAATGTTTCCATCGGTACAGAGAGATTTCCCTCACATAATCGATAATCTTCTACATACTAGAAAAAAGGGAAGGGGAGTAAGGGGGAAAGGGTGTGTGGGGTGTAAAGGCTTAGAGAACAAGATAGGGGGATGTAGGAAAGTAAAGTATAAAAAAGAGAAGTAGAATAGCAGGACATAACCAATGTAAAGTTCTTATTGCTCTCAATATTTCCAGACCATCATTTATGGCATCCGAGGTCTCTAAGGTAAAGAAAATAGAAGACAAGAGAAAGAAAAAAAAACCCGGATACTTTATGTTAAGCTTACTTCAACTTTAGATTTAAATTTATAAATTATATTTAATTCATTTATCTTGAAGTTTCCTTCTATTCTATTCTTATTCAACAAAAATTTCACGCATTTGGTACCATTCCTTCAAATCAAATTCTATACCATATTCTTTTGTACAGTATTGTGAAAACAAGTCATAGCTTTTCTTTTGTGTATCATCTTTTTTAATATTTCCTTTAAGCCTCTCTGTCAATCTTTCCATTTGAATGGTATCTTTTACCTTGAATAACCACTCTTCCTTTCTTAGTGTTTCTTCCCAAGACTTTCATAATTTCTCTATGTATCATTGACCAGAACTTCCTAGCTCTCTTACACATCCACCACATGTGGAAGTAGGTTCCATGTTTTAGCCTTACAGTGCTAGAATGTATAACACAGCTATTTATTTGTGCATTTTAATGCCTTTTCACAAAAAAGTGGGAAAGGTGTTTCTGCTTTTTTTTGTGGCAAGAGCATTGTATTTCTGTACACAAACACTGTGTTGTGTATACCATACAGTTGCTTGGAAGCTGTTAGTCCAAGAAAGCTTAGACCCTCAATTAAATCCTTTGTGAATTGTGAATAAATCCCACCAATGCAGTTGCCTACTTTTGATTTAAAGTTATCTGTGTGTCTATACACACACACACAGATATATACACACACATGCCAGACAGGTCACAACCGAAGGGTCTGCAAAGAGCGTCAATGGGCAGGATGGGCTCTCTAACCTTTTGGCAACCATCCTAAGAGAAGGAAAACTCTAATTTCAAACCCGGGCAGATGGTGCTTGTCTAACCCTGTAAGGTCAACCATCTAAGAGAAGGAAACTCGAACGAAACCTACGACCTGAGGACCTCGCTGCCACCGTCCCAGCTTGCTAGGCCCGGCAGACGAACCTTTAGTTTAAAGGGTGAGACCAATTCTGTGCACGCTGCGCTCCACCAGAAAAATCCATTGCACAGGCTCAAAGGACACAGACACACACACACAACATTTGCATCCAGGTAGGGTTGCCACTTGAATAAGGGACAGGTACCTAAAAATAGGGATTTTTTCACAAAAATAAGGGACACTTCATAAAAAACTTTATTTTTGTGAAAATTTCCCTATTTTTACGTACCTGTCCCTCATTCTTATATCAAAAAGTGGCAACCCTAATCCCAGATCCTGTCTACACTGCCATATAATGCATTTTCATAATGCATAAAATTGAAGTGCATTATATGGCAGTGTTTTATCTATGTAAACCACCCCGAGCCTAAGAGAATGGAGCGGTATATAAACTCTACAATCCTGACATTATAAAACCCAAGGACATTACTCTCCCATCCCTTCCATTGAATTTTTGCACTTTACCTTAGCTCTATCTAGGAATTTTGCACAAACTCAAAGCCCTCTGAAGTCAGCACTTCCATGGTAATGTTTTTATGATGTTATATTTTATTGTGATATACTTCTATTGTATTATTATTATTTTATTGCATTGCGTTTTAACTGTGTGTTCTCTGGGCTCATCCTTTTGTAAGCTGCCCCGAGTCCCATAATAATAAAGTTATTATTATTATTATTATGCAGTTTAATGCAGTTAAACTACATCACAAAACTACATTACATGGCTGTCCTGGAGAGGAGGTATCAGAAGACCCTCTTCAAGGAGAAATTATGCCCCTGTGAGTCCAGACACATAGAAACAACTGAGTACATGCTTCTTCCATGCTTGTTTTACAGAGACCTTAGAACTAATCTCATTACACCGTGGCTTCTAAAATATCCAGGGCATACCAAAAAATATTACGCCACCCTGCTGCTTTCAGACTCCAGCACTACAATAACTTACAGTGTTGCTAAGTTTTATTTATTTATTTATTTATTTTATTATTCATATTTATATACTGCTCCATTCTCTTAGGCTCGGGGTGGTTTACATAGATAAAACAGGCAATAACAATAAAACAACGTTAATACTGTACATTAAAACACTATAAGCTACTAACAACGGTCCCAATTTATCACAACACAGTCAAGTAGGACCATTGATGTTAAGTGCTGCAGCCCTTAAAATTAGACGGATGATTATCAGTCCCGCAAGGCAACACCTTGTTAGGAATGTAGTTAGAGCAACCTGTTATTGCTGTAATGCTACTAGACTTGTAATGTGCCCCTCTCATCCCCTTTAGTGCTCCTCCTCCAGTGTCAGCTCACTGCAGCGAAGCGCAAATGACCACACAGAATGCCTCTGGTCAGTCACTACATCTTTACTGTGAGAAACAAACATATCCAAAGCCGAAACTGATTTCCCTCCACCAGAACCCGGTTTATATAGGATTCCCCCTTCTGTTCAAATCCCAGAATTGTGCCTTCCTTGGAAGGCACCAAAGATTCCCGCCATTCCACTGGTCAGTACATTCTCACGTCGACAGTTTCTGACACCAGTGCTTTGACCTACCAGTCTACCCCGCTCTCAGTTCTATACCTGTTACAATAACCTGTGTTTTAAAATTATTTTAATCTTTTTTTAAAAAATAACTGCTTTGCCGGGGAGCTGTGTTTCCCCTTCTCAGGGTGCCTGTGCCCCACTTTGTGCTGGGCAATTACTATAATAAAGTTTTGTATTGTATTGAAATTGCATTACATGGCAGAATTGCCTATGATGGGGCCATGATACCGCACGGTATGTTATATTGTATGGATGGTACTCTCCATGACTCTTTTAACTGTATTTTCTAGACTTGTATTATAATTATGATGTTGTTACAGATGCTATGTATTCCATGTTACTTCTGTGAAACGCCTGTGATTTCCACTGCACCTGGCCGCTTGAAAAAGCCGTTTATCGGCGAAACGGATCGGGCCCCCTGCAGCTGAAACCGTTGTGGCGTGCCCGGCGTTTCCTCATGGTTTGATTCACTGTTCCAGTTTGTGGCTCTCCCCCGGGTTGTTTACCAGGATGGCGTGTATTGCTCTGGCTCTGAGTCACAGCGCATTTGCGCAGCACTGCTCCTAGCGATCGGCCATTTAGGAGCTGGGATTACAAACCGAGGCGTTTGCCTTCACCGCTTATGTTTCGCGGCTTGGGATCACTCCAGGCTTCAATTCCTGTTCATCTTTCCTTCTCGACTGTGCATTTTGATCCTCATCCCAACTGTTTACCTCACTGCCCCCTTTGAGCTTCATCACGCCTACTCCTGGGACTCTGCCTGAGAACCACACTGCGCTTTCTTGTATGGTATTTATGCCAAGATTGGTGCATGTAAGCGCCAGGGAGTGACTATTGTTATCGCTCCCCCACAGTGTCTGTTTATGCACCAATATATGTTATTTTTGATATTACCCAGTCTTCTTGTGTTGTTTTTGCAGTATAGACGGGGCTTCAGAAGCCGATCATTGAAACCGATAAGTTGATGTCATTCATATCAAGGGACTACTTCAATACCTTGAAACAATACCAAATGTCATTACATTCTTGAGTAATGTCTTCCTGTGATCCGTGTCATATAAAAAATAAACCTTTATGAATTTGGATTCAGGAATTTGTTTGCTAATATATATAACATTTCAGGTTTGTTTTTTTAAAAAAAAAATTGTAGCCATTAGCACTTAACAACGATTTACCATAATTAAACTGGCCCAAAGCCAAAGGCACCAAATGTTAACATGTTTTCACCTTTGTAGCATTGCAGAAAAATAATTTGTGCTTAAATACATTTCTGTTTTTAAAAACCCTGGGGTGGGGAATCAATTGATTGATCATGGCCTAATAATTACCTTTAATTGATTTATCTCCCAAATTTAAATAAACTTAACAATTACAAAAGCCTCCGCGTATGTGTCTTTTTGAAGTATTAATGAAACGGTAAGGTGAGCCGCCAATTTCACAAAGAATGACATTATGTTCATAAGAGGAAGAAGAAGAAGAAAAAAAACGGTCTTTCATGTTATCTTTTGTATGCTCTGCTACAGAATGACACCAAAACCAAAGCAGCTTCAGAACTAGTAGGAGTGCCCTTCACTTGCAGCATCGCTATTTAAAATTGTTCCTCCTCTGAATTCATCCAAGACATTTTAATTGATTAATCCAGTGAAGGGGAGAACTCGCCCCTTGGGACTGAACATATCATCACTTGGCCCACTGACATGCCGGATTCAACTAGAATGCAGTTCTTCACTCTGTTTTTCTCAAAGGAAATAATGAATAATTTTAACATTTTCCTTCACCCTGTGAGGTGAATAAAAGTCTTTGAAAACTACATCGTTTTACAAGTCCACTCTCAATGCACGACCTATTCTGTGCATATGTGGTTTTTTGCACAGAAAATAGCCTTTTCTTTGTAGCCAATAATATTTATATGCAGAAATACTATTTCATGTGAAGCAAATATAGATTCCTGCACATAAAGGGTGTTTTTTTAAAAAATGGAAATCAATCAGATGCAAAATTTGTAGAATAAGTCTTGGCCTGTGAAAATTTTTGTCTGTCCAGGATTTTTCTTGTTAGGGTTTCTCAACACCCAGAAAACACGTTTTCCAGTTTTTAAAAAATGCTTTTGAATATTCTTTCTATCCCTTTTAGGGCCCTTCCAGACAGGCCCTATATCCCAGGATCTGATTCCAGGTTTTCTGCTTTAAACCGGACAGTGGGATGGTTCAGCTGCCTATCCTGGATGGCAAGGCACTACGCCCGTCATCTTCAGTAAAGAGTCTAGGGGTTGTCTTAGACCCCTATCTGTCTAGAGACGACTTAGCCATGGTGATCCAAGCCACGGTCATCTCGAGACTAGACTACTGTAACGCCCTTTACATTGGCCTGCCCTTGTCTGTGATATGGAAACTTAAGCTCGTCCAGAATGCTGCTGCGCGACTTCTCGCTGGGGTGCCAGTGAGATGTCACATAACTCCCATCCTCCAGCAGCTCCATTGGCTTCCGTTTGAGCACCGGATCACTTTCAAGGTGATGATGTTAACCTTTAAGGCCTTGTATGGTCTGGGGCCGATGTATCTGATGGACCGTCTCACCCCCTACCAACCCCAGAGATCACTTCGCTCTGAAGACCTGAACCTACTTGAAGTTTTAAAGCCATCCGTTTGATATCCACTCGGTGTTTTAAAGCCATCCGTTTGATATCCACTCAGTGCAGAGCCTTCTCGGTTGTGGTGCCATCCATTTGGAATACTTTGCCAGCTGAAGTCCGTGCCTTGCAAGATTTGCCATCTTTCCAGAGGGCATGTAAAACCTACCCTGGCCTCATGTCGGGAGACATGGAGATGCACTATCCATAATGTTGCGGCCTCTTTCAAAAAGACACACCGAATGGGTCTCGAAGAGAAACGACAACGCAGAAAGAATCGCAATTTGGAAACGACATCACCCAAGGAGACTTTCTGCTGTGCTTTCTGCAACCGAACTTGCCTATCTCAGATTGGCCTTTTTAGTCATCAACACGCTTGTAAAAAGCGTGGGATGAGTCCTTCCTAAGAATCTTTGTTCGCGAAGTAATGCCGAGAGAGAATTCTTAGCTTTCTTACAAGTTCACCATATACTGTATGATAAAATATACCTTCCTGGGATTCACACTTCCAACATTTATTCTGTGTATTTTTATACATAATGCTTAATTTTTGTGGTGTCATATACCAGCGGTACATCATTTTGTACCAATTCTCCTTTAAATCAATTGCATATGTATATTTTAATTTTTTATTCCATATCTGTTCCCATTCCGATAAATTTATTGGTCTGCCTATATTTCTTGCGCATTTGATCATACATTCTTTGACCAATTCGGTTTCCATAGACCATTCTAGTAGCTTGTTATAAATCTTTGTTATAACTTTCTTGTCCGTTTGGATAAGTTTATCCAAATAATTCGTTATATTGCGGAAACAATTTTTCTTATCTTCATTATAATATTCTTTTGGTTCTATAGGTAGCTTTCCAATAAAAAAATAATAGACTTCCACTTACAAAGATGGACCTCTGAACTACTTTCTTTCTTTAAAAAAAGTCAATATACTCCTTCGGCATTACTTCGCGAACGAAGATTCTTTAGGAAGGACTCATGCCACGCTTTTTACAAGCGCGTTGATGACTAAAGTCAATATACAATGACTACACAATTGTAGGATAGCACCACAGTAGACTTCCAGACTGGACAAAAACTAGGATAAGCTCTGAAGCTGAGCAGGAAGGCAAATGGCAAACATTAACTTTCATCAAAGGAACTACCATGCCCAGCATTTATTTACATCAACACCCAATTTTCCAAGTCAATTGATGAGTTTTTGATATAGAACAACAATAATGCATTTGGAAAAATTACTTTGCCATGCAATGTGCGAGGCAGGACTCAATCATGCTCCCAATTATACAAGTCTTCCTTCCCATGCAGATACGGATAGGCAGAGCTTGAAAAAGGAGTTTATAACTCATCAAATTCCCCAGGGAACCAGGGAACTCTGGGAGCTGTAGTAGAAAGTTGTAAATGGCATTGATCCAGCAATTAGTAAGAATTTTTTTCTTGCCTTAGATTGAATCTGTGCTTTCCACACAGGCAAGATTACCCACAGATCCCTTCCCACAGAGCAGAGCTCTCCCAAGAGATGATGGAGACCAGCTGTGAGTGGCAGCAATTATAGTAGCTCATGACAGCAAATGGAAGGCCAGTAAATTCAATAAATGGACTTGGTGGATCTGTGAAAGATAGCTCTGTGGGTCACTTGCTTGTGACAGTTCTTCAAACTCTCCCAGCCTGAGGCTTCACAACAAGACCATTAATCAAATGACATGGATACGAAGATATGTGGCGTCACTGCACTCTTCTCAAAGATGGGACCAAATGTCTGCTTTTGATGACTGCATTGCCTTTTGATTGGCATTAATTGTAGCAAGAAGCGAAGGCATCCTGAGGCCAAGGGGGTCCTACCAAATGGAGGCAATTAATCAAATAAGATTGACATGGGGGGAAGCAATGGCACTCGCTGCAAAAAGCGCCCAGAACACACATCCAATTAGTGAGTGAAGAAATGGGAGAAGAATTAACAACCTGATTACAGAGTACGAATGGCTGTTTTCTCTTCAAAGAATCATTAACTAAAAAAAAACACCCTGTAGAGATTAGGTAGTGTTCAGAGATAATCTCAAAACAAAAGAAATGAACCAAGGTTTTCAAGTACTAAGTATGAATGTGGTTGTTCTTGAACTGTATACAAACATGGAGAAGCTCAAGGTGGAGTCGACTGAGTTGCAGACTGAGATATGGGGTAAAGTTCCACACTGAACAAGGAGCAGCCAGGTGAGGCTGCCAATTCCTGATAGAGCCACAATAGGTCAAAAAGCAGCCAGAAAGGAATGCTGCTATGTCAAGGAAGCCTTGTAAACTCCTGAGTAGAGTTGTTGCTATCCAGTGGAACCAAGGGTAAATATCCCAAAGTCAATCAATCCCTTGAGGTTCAAGAAAAACACAAGGACACCCAGATGCAAAGAGTGATGCCAAGTATTCCAAAGTCAGGATGAACATAAATATGTAGGTAGGCTGACAGGAAACCAATCAGGGGGGCCCGTTCACTGTTTCGCTAAAACTAGCTTTATCAAGGCAAAAAGATGATGAATATATACACAAATGTGTAGTAATGTCCAAAAATGTAAAAGCGTCTCACCAATGGGAGCGCTATATCAACGAATTAACATGGCGAAACATGACTTAAGACGTCCTAGGACCAAATGGAAGTAAAGAAGAGGAAAAATGGGTGGATTTATGTGGAACTAATTAGGTAAGCAAGGAGAACTCATTAGGCTGCTGTAGCAAGCCTTGCAAATGCTGGTTTGTTATCATAACATGTTTGATTTTTATACCTATTTTATATACCTATATACTTGTGATCACATAAAATGTCTCTAGCCGAAAGAAATCCTGAGTGGAAAGCTTTAAGAAACCCGGGTGTAGACTTTTGATGTGTAGACCACCAAAGCTAACTTGGGAGTGATCCTGGATTCATCACTGAGCCTGGAACCCCAGGTCTCGATGGTGGCCAGGGAAGCTTTTGCACAATTAAAACTTGTGTGTCAGCTTGTGCCAGACTTGGCCATGGTGGTCCATGCTCTGATCACATCCCGAATAGACTACTGCAATGTGATCTACATGGGGTTGCTTTTGAAGACTGTTTGGAAGCTTCAAGTGGTCCAATGGGCCACAGCCAGGTTGTTCACCAGAGTAACGTACAGGGAGCATAAACCCCCCATTACATCAACTGCACTGTCTGTCTGCTACCGAGCACAATTCAAAGTGCTGGTGTTAGTCTATAAAGCCCTAAACAGTTCTGGCCCAGTTTATCTATCTGAATGTATCTCCTCCTATGAACCATCTCAGAGATTAAGATAATCTGGGGAGGCCCTGCTCTCTGTCCCACCTCCTTCACAGTCACAGTTGGTGGGGACAAGGGACAGGGCCTTCTCAGGGGTGGCTTCTCAGCTATGGAAGTCCCTCCCCAGTGAAATCAGGTCAGCTCCCTCCCTCCTGATCTTTAAATTGAAGACATGGCTCTGGAACCAATGAGTAGAAATGCAGTGCAATAAGACGGAATATGTGCAATCATGACTGGAACGGTCTTGACTATGATTACGGATTGTGTAGTTCTTAATAATTGGTTTTAATGTTTATATGGTTTTTTAATTTTGTTTCTAATGTGTATGTTTATTTTATTGTTTGTTGTTTGATAAGGCATCCAATTGTTGCATATTTTAAGGTATAAATGCGGTAAATAAATAAATAAATAAATAAAGGAGCCCAAAGTCCAGGTATGCGACCTTTGATTGGAATAAAATTTTAAAATACAATGGGGAACTGCACTTTCAAGACCCCCCCCCCAAAGTGCAGAATGCTCATATAAAATTAGATACAACTACTACTAGTTGTTATTTAATAACAAAACAAACAAACAAATACCTGGACATTGCCCCATTTTTATGGTGCTATCTACCGCTGCAGATCCAAGTAGATCCACAGTTTTAGTCTTTGATGTAGATATAGACAGTGTAAACAATACTGTGATGAAGTCATATTTATTTGTTACAGGTTTTAAATGTGTTTGATGTTTATATATATGTATGTATATTGTAAGGGTAGAACTTAGCTAACCTTAAAGGGTTAACAGGAATATTAGCGGACAGAACCTCCAGGGAGTTTCTGTTACTGTGGAAACAGGAGGCGGAGCCTGTGGGTGGCTCTGGAATCTTGAGATTCAAAATTATGTCAGTTGGTGGTTTACTGCGAAACAGAAGGGTGTGTGGAGAAGTTAAGGAGTCTGTTTTTAACCAGCTATCAGCGAGTGTTAAAAAACTCTGGTTCTACTCTGGGAGAGAGTAGAATTTCAGCTGTGTTTAACTGCTAGGGAAGCAGGTTGATTTAAAGAACCAGCAGAGTGTAGAAAACTGCTGAGTTATTGTTTGTAGGAGAGCAGTGAGATAGTAGCAGACTGTATCTCCATAGTTAGATATTGTAACCTTAAGAAAGTGCCTCTGTGTAGATATTGTGACCACCCAAGCTCTTGAAAAACTACGCTTAAGCCTCTGTTTGAATAAACTTTATAGTTCTTTGATTAAAACATCTCTTCTAGTGATTCTTTCTCCCACAAGCCTTGAAAACAACCCACTCCTAGTGGGTAGCCAAGCACAGTAAATTATATGGTGGCAGCAAGAGAAAAATTAAGAGTCCTTACATATTGTGGTGGCATTGGTAGGACATTCTGCCCTGTCACAGCCCTGAGTTCGAATACTCACATTCTCTCCACACTTAAAACACAGATTCGAATTCAGCTCCTCACAAAGTTTGAGCCTTCACATAATTGGTGGCAGTGGATACAAAGAAAAACCCTATAGATCAAAAGATAAGACCTTTACGTTATTGGGATTCTAAGGGAAGGTCCACCCTGTCCAGTTAGTCAAACGGTCAATGCGTCTTTACAAATACTGTCTCAGTTAGACTAGTATTTGAGCCTGCTAAAAGTCAGTTTCCACATGTCAGCCTTATCCAAAACCAGCAGTGGTGAAGGATCATGGGAGTTACAGACCAAGAAAAAAGGATGTAGGTAGATGACTGGCATAGAAGCTGCTGTTCATAACTGATACCAATTTTGGTTTTGCTCACACTAAAACCAAAGAGGTGTACTGATAAAACAGAAATCTGTCTCTATCAGACCAATACAAAATTAATGCAAAGGGAAAGAAGAATGTTAATTACCTCTGGTCTTTTGAAAGAGAATTTTTCCTATTATTTATTTATTTATTTATATTGTTTCCTTCTCTTCCTCCATTTTTTATTTTTGTTCCTGTTTGGGGTAAACATTTGCCTTCGCAGCAGGAGCACCATAAACTGAAAGACAGAGCATCAAATCTTTAGAAGAGAGAGAGAGTGTCAGATCAGTTAATTTCAAGTGCATCTGGAATGGAGTCTTTTCATGAGTCACTCCCAGTTCCACCACCTCTAATGCTCCACTGAAAGAATGAGAGCCAAAGAGCAGTGGCCTGGTGGCTCCAAAACCCATCCCACACAGACTAATTGTATTATGCTCCAGGATGCCTTTTATGAACTGTGACTAAGAGAGGAAATCCAACAGAAGTCTAATCATATTTTCTCTCTCCTCTACTTTGAACAAAACATGAAAGTAGTTGCAAAGAAGGAAGAGGAAGCTGAGACATGGAACAAGAAGAACCCAAACCTTTCCCTTCTATTGTTGACCTTGAATTGGAACTAGTTTGTACCAGTTGTGCACAAAACACATTCTTAAGTCTGCTCCGGTCCTTTTCTGCACAAGTCAACAATACAGATGTACAGCAATTCTTTGTTAATTATCTTCTTGAAGGAGGCATCAAGTAATTTTACAAATTTTCATCCTACTGTGAATTTCCCCCCAAGTCAGCACAATTTGTGGAGATTGTTTCCAGTCTTCACAAATTGTGCACCAAATTCACATGTGGATTTTTACATGGAACACAGTAGTTTTTGCAAGGAAATAAAATTTGAGTTGTTGTGCCTTATTCTGTGCAGAATTAACACATTTTAAATATTATTAAAATAATTATTTTCTCTGCATTTAACATTTAATTTTAATTAGATAGAATTCCATATATGGCATACTCTCTCTCTCCCTCTTCCTCTCCCCCCCCTCTCTGTGTGTATATACAGTATATATAGTGACATACAAAACACTTCCAATCTAAACCCTACCCCCTCCTTAACTCATGTGTACACATGACAACAATAACAATAAACAACTAAACTAAACACACATAGGACAAATGTGACTTCCATTCACTAAACTCCATTCTTTTTTTGTTTTTCCACAATCTTTTTCTCTATTCAAAGTTATTAATTTATCAATTCTCTCTCCATTGTCTTCTTATAAAATACACAATTACAACTTTGGATAGTTTCTTACACACACACACACACACACACACACACACACACACAATAGTGTTTCTGTGCATAAATAGGGATTGTGATTCAATATCACTGTCTGTGGTGTGTAATGTTATGATATGTAGCTACACAGCAGACACACTACAGAACCTGATGAATGAACTGTGAAGATGCAGGTTTGGACACAAGCAAGAATGCTCCATTGCCATTTGGCTTCTCTAATTCACACTGGCACTTCTTAGACAAAACTTCTTATCCACCAGTGTTAATAATGTTCTTAGTTCTCATGTGAAGAAAGCACATTGTCTTGGCTTTACTTTCGACTCTTTCTCTTTTGTTTCTCATATTGAGGCTATAGCAAAGCCAAATCAATTTTTTTCTTTATAACATTGCCAAAATCAGCCCCTTTCTTTCTGCTTCCTCTGCAAAGATTCATGCCATGGTCATTTCCCACTTTGATTACTATAATCTTCTTTTGACTGACCTTCCGTTTTCTCTATGTAGTCCTAGTTTCCATTCAACATAATTCTTCTAAGATTATCTCTTTTTTGGCTTATCTTTTTAACTTTTTACAGAAATATCTGTATCTGTATACCTTAATAAAGCTGAATGTTTGTATGTGTCCAGAGGGCGGAAGGGCGGAAGGACATGTGGCAGCTTTCGGATTGGCTCCCACTGTGGGGTTATTTGCATAAACAACTCCCATTGGCCAGCCAACGCAAACATTCCGAGACTCAAAAGTGCCAGAGGGAAGTAAGGAAAAGGCCCGAGCCATTCAGGCATGGTGGGAGTTTAGGTCCAATACACTTTGCAGCCCCCAACAATGAGACAACAAGACCAAACTTGGCACACAGAACCCCCAAGACCCACTTTACGTCTTGGTGCAGTTTGAGGGAGGATGGACCATGGATTGGCCAGCATTCCAACATCCCAAATCTCAAAGGTGCCAGACAGAGTTCTTTACAAAAACGCTTCCTTCAGCTGATTTTAAAAACTAGCCCTCAGCCTGAATTGACAGTAAGGCTCCCTCAACTTGATTCTGGTGCAGTTTGGGAAAGCTGGACCACGGATTATGGGATTTGTAGTACTTCCACGCACTTTGCTTCCCAAAGACCATTGTGGCCCCTAACAAAGACCGATAAATATCAAACTTGGCACACAGAGCCCCCATGACCCACTCTACATCCTGCTGCAGTTTGGAGGAGGGCAGACCATGGATGATGGGACTTGCAGTACCTTCCCTCACTTTCCAAGACTGCTGCAAACCTAATCCAATCACTGATCAACACCAAACCTGGCACACAGAGCTTTCATGACCCACTCAACATCCTGATGCAGTACTGTGTGAGATGGACCACGGATGATGGGACTTGAAGTACCTTCACTCACTTCCTAAAAACAATACAACCCTCATCCATTCACCAATACAGATCAAACTTGGCGCACAGAGCCCCCATGACCCTATATACATCCTACTGCAATTTGGGGGAGGTTGGACCACAGATGATGGGACTTCCAGTACCTTCAGTAATTTCATTATACCACTGTAACTCCCAATACTGATGGATCAAGACCAAACTTGGCACACAGGACCCCCCCCAATGACCCACTCTACATCCTTCTGCACTTCTCAAATGACCCGGGCACCGCCGGGTCCCCAAGCTAGTACATAATAAATAACACAAATATATACGAAAGAACTGCCTTTCAAACAACTATTAATATATAAGCACGGACATGAAATATTAACAATAAACACTAACTAATAAACCACACTCATGCCACAAAAATATATAATAATAATAAACTATTTATAACCCACCCTCTCTCCCCGAAGGGATTCGGGGCGGTTTACAAAAAATAACAACATGACAAACATTCAATGCCCCCAAACCAATAGATAATTAAATCAAAACATTCTTGGCTTTTTTTCGCGAAAGAAGATTCAGGAAGGACTCATCCCATGCTTTCTACAAGTGCGTTGATGACTAAAAAGGCCAATCTGAGATAGGCAAGTCCAGTTGCAGAAAGCACAGCAGAAAGTCTCCTTGGGTGATGTTGTTTCCAAGTTGCAGTTCTTTCTGCATTGTCATTTCTCTTTGAGACCCGTTCGTCATGACTTCTCAAAAGAGGCCTCAGCATTGTGGATAGTGCATCTCCATGTCTCCCAATGTGAGGCCAGGGTGGACCATTGTTGGTGATCAATCTGCCCAAGCCTGAGATGTTGTTTCAGGGGGTCCTTGTATCTCTTTTTGGGGGCGCCTCTCTTGCGCTGACCCGTGGCGAGTTCACCATACAGTAGTATCTTTGGGAGGCGGTGGTCCTCCATCCTAGAGACATGCCCTGCCCAGCGCAGCCGTGTTCTCAATAGCATGGCCTCAATGCTGGTGATCCCTGCTTGCTCAAGGACAGCAACATTTGTTACATAACAAAAACATAACATAAAACATAACATAAAGCAAAACATAAAACAACATAAACTCAATGCAACTTATAAACTAATACTTTGTATACATCCTTGTCAAATACTGTCCTGAAGTATGGTCTGGAATTCCCACCTTCCAAACTAAATAACTGAATTGAAAAAATTTCCTAAACTTGTCTTTTATTTTTATATAATGTAGATAAAAACAACTTAAAATTTATCCAACAAGTTTGCTCTAATTAAATTAGATAATTTCTCCATTTTAGTCATTTCAAAGCTTTTCAGAATCCATTATTCTTTTTGTAGGAAGATCTGTAGATTTCTCTTTCTGAGCATATAGCTCAGAATCTTGTCACTAGTATTGCTAGTGATTCACCCTAAATCTTGTACCCGCTGGCTTCAATTTGGTCATTGTTTTAAGTTTATTTTGTATTAGCCTCTGGGTTATCTTCTTACCACATTCTTACTACATTGGCCTTACCACATGTCTACCACGCATGATAAAAAGTATCTTTATATTTCTCGCATTTCCAACAAACATCTTTGGGCCCATTATATATCAAGAAACCTTTGATGGAATCAATTTGACTCCATTTTTAACTTGTTTCGATTATGCCACCCTCCCCCCACAACACACTTTGATTCCTTTTCATTGCTCACCTATTCCTTCAACAATTCAGTCCAATCTTCTTGTTTTAAAGTTCACAGTCCAACACAACATAGCTCACTGCTCTCTTTTCTGTCCTTGTTTCTTGACCCCAGACTTCTCACCCAACCAAGGGTTTCCTTTCCCTTGTTCTGCTTTGTAGTTTCCCCCTCTCTGCTTCTTACTCTTGGAATTGAGTTCACAAATGTTTGTGGACTGCTTCTTAGCTTGTTAAAAAGCTTCCTTGTTTTCCATAACTTTTGTAATTTTAGTTTAATGGTTTAATATTGTTTTATTATATCCTATATTTTGATTACCAATATTGATCATCTTGTTTTATATTATGTTGTATTTTAGTGTATTATCTGGATACACAATTGTATTGTACAGTTTTAGGTTGTACACCTTTGGTAGGAACCACTGTTTTTAGCTATTTTACTTGTAAAGCACCAGATACATTAATATAAATAATCTAGCTATCTATAAGAGGTCCCAAGCATACTTATTGTATTCAAAGTGAAGATGTACCTGACTGAAATATATTTTTATTAATTTTCAGAAGGGTAATTTCTGTATTAATTAATTGCCATTTTGAAATGTGATTCAGGACTCATTCAAGTAGAAGGGAGGAGGAAAAGTTAAGAGTGAGCCGTCAGCTTTGCAAACAAAGGGACATTCTGGACTCATTCAAGTCAAGGCTGAATTCAGCTTGGGAAAGTAACAGATAAAGATAAAACAGTTGCAAACTCTGAATAATCAATAGGGCTCAATCTGAAGAATCTTGGACATGCTCAGTGCAGCAACTAGGAGGGACAAGATCGGGAGAAGGAACTGGGAGGAGATGAGAGATGGGCCTAGAAGAAAAGTATGTTAGTGTGTTCTTGTGTGATTTTCTGCACACTGTACATTGCAACCATTTTCTTTGTTCTGGGTGTGGTACATCTGGCTGTTCCAGAGAGCACCCATTAGTTTTATGCTGCAGTAATAAAACTTCTGTAATTTATAATCTCATTTCTGGTCTCAATTGGGAAACAAAGCCAGGAATATTCAAAATGAAGGCCTGCCGCAACAAAAGGCCTTTGGTTAGAGACAAGATCATTTCTGATTGGAAGCTCATGGTGTTATAAACATTACTTAATGCTCCCAAGTCATGGTGGGAATGGGGAGAGCCAGATATGTTTCCCTGGTGGGTTTATTTGGCATAAACTTTCCTGGCATCCATTATACTTCTTCATCTATGTATCTGAAGAAGTGTGCCAGAGTTCACAAAAGCATATCAGAAATATAATTCATTTGACTTTTAAGATGCCATGAGATTCCATAAGAAAGATGACAATAAAGAAGATTATGTGGAGGAGTCAGCTCAAAAACCATGTGACAGAAGTGGGCTTTTACAGAAACAAATTCTATTTCCACCTCTTCCACCTGTCCCAGTTTATTAGAAACAAGCCCAATTAACATTAATCCCCTGTCATCCTACCCATAAAGTTTCATACTTTCTTTCCCTTCTTCCCACTTCCTCCCTTTGTTCTTGGCTTACTTCCATAGCTGTAAATGGAGTTCAAAGTGCATAAGTAGTTTGTAGGCCTGGTTGATTAAAAAAAATGGTTCCAAACTCATTTCGGATTTAGAGGGCACAGGTGTTTCGTATCTTGTGGATTTCTGAAATTTTCTGTGAAAATTTCAAAATTATTTCGTAAAAACTAACGAAATTTGTTAGTAATTTGTTAATGGCGGACGCACATGCGCAATGCGCATACACCTGCCAAAACTGGGTTTGATAGCCCAGGTCTTCCCTCCGCCACCTCCTCCTCCTCCTTGGTGATGTTATCTGTAACACGCGTTGGTTCCTTCCCAGGCAGCGAGGAGTGGAAAGATGCCCTCCACTTCTTGGCGCCCGGGAACCAATGTGCATTAGCTTTAATGTGCTTTGCTTCCCAGGTGCAAGCAGATTTCCTCCCAAGCGGCCAGGCTTTTCCGCCGCTTGGGAAGGAAAGTCTGGGCGATCGGCAGGAAATCCCATGAAAACCCATGCTTTCCCCCGATCAGAAAAGCACCTAGAGGAATGTGCGCCATACAAAACGCCCCATCCCAGGCAGCTCGCGGAGGCCTCAGCTCCGGCTGAGGAAGAGGACGCACCTGGCAGTGGCCCAGGGAAGGGAAAAACCTTTCTGAACATGACGATTTCTTTACGAAAAATGGCGGCGCTGGAGTCGAATTCCGTAATTTACTTCCGGGTTGCTTACAGCAGTTCAAAAACGCATCGTAAGTACTTTAGAAACAAATTTCATACGAATTTGATCAAGAAAACGAAAAACCTAACCAAGCCTAGTAGTTTGTATTTTCTAAATATGACAACAGGAAAAAGAGAAAAGTGTGTAAAGTCTTGCCTTTCCCAGTAGGCTCAGCCACAGGCAAATTGTTACAGCTTCTTATGGTTTGTCTGGTCTTCCTCATTAATAACTTTTGCCATCTTAACTGCACACTGGTGCTGCTTAATGTTGAGTGCCCCAATTTTCACCTGTGAAATATTGGTGGATATATACCTCTGACTACTATTTCTGTAAAAAAGCATACCCCCAACACAACTGCTTATCACACCTTCAACTGTCAAACACACACAAACTCAGAAAAAAAATGGAGAGAGTTTGGGGAGAGGGAAATAAACAACAAGGTCATGTTTAACTGCTGGTGAATGGATTAACCAGAATGTTGGTTTATTACTTATTGTATTCAAAGGCCTTTTGTTAAAGAGACAAGAACATTTCTGATTGGAAGCCCTAAACATTACTTAATGCTCCCATCAAATGATGCTGCCCCCCCCCCCCAAAGTGTGCATTAGAATGATATCACAAAGCATTAATCTTATTCTGGTTGATCTACAGAAGTGCACCACTGCTTGCTCATTAAATGATGGAATGGCTCGGGCTCAGCCCTTTGCCAGCAATGCATTACGGTGCTGCTAATCAGCCATCGCGGTCCCCTGGCAATGCATCCTGCTGGTGGCTTGCCATTAAAGCGACTTTGACTTTTCATTAGCGTACATAAATCTTTGCCTTTCAGCATAGGAAACTAAAAAGGGTCACTTTAGCACCCATCAGTGCCAATAAACTACTGTAGCGGAACAAGAAATAATACAAAATTTCTCGGTACCAAACCATAGAATCTTAGAACTGGACGGGATGACAGTTCAGTCTCACATCTTGTCACACAGGAGTACACAATTAAGCAGCCCTGAAATGTGGCCATCCAACCTCTGTTGGAAGACCTCCAAAGGTGGAAAGTTTATCCCTCTTTAAGGATATAATTTTTCAGTGGATATCCCATAGTCTCAACCAATCCGACATACCATGTTTCCCCGAAAGTATGACACCCCCGATTGTAAGACGTATCGGGGGTGTCAGGGGGGTCGGCTAATGTAAGCCGTACCCGAATGTAAGCCGTACCTCGTCGCCACATACGCCGCCGCCGCGCCGCAACCGGCCCATCGACGCGGCACACCTCCATGGCACACCTCCTTTCTGCCAGGCCTCAAGGGAGGGGAAGAGAGCCAGAAGCATGGCAAGCGTGCGCTGCGTCAGAGTGACGCGTCGTCGCTGCCCGCCCGAGGTCTCTTCCCCCTCCTTTCCTTTCTCAGAAAGGGAGGGGAGAAAGGGGGGGGGGCAGAAGCGACGACGTGTCACTCTGACCGCGTCGTCGCTGCCCCAACCCCGGCTCTCTTCCCCCCTCCTTTCCTTTCTCAAGAAGGGAGGGAGAAGGGGGCGGGGCGGGGACGACAGCGTCACTCTGACGCGTCGTCGCTTTGCCCCGCCCCGGCTCTCTTCCCCCTCCTTTCCTTTCTCCAAGAAAGGGAGGGAGAGGGCCGGGGCGGGGGCAGGTGACGGCGCGTCACTCTGACGCGTCGTCGCTGCCCGCCCGGCTCTCTTCCCCTCCTTTCCTTTCTCCAGAAAGGGAGGGAGGAGGGCCAGGGGCGGGGCAGAGTGACGACGCGTCACTCTGATGCGTCGTCGCTTTGCCCCGCCCGGCTCTCTTCCCCCTCCTTTCCTTTCTCAAGAAAGGGAGGGAGAAGGGGCCGGGGCGGGGCAGGCGACGACGTGTCACTCTGGCGCGTCGTCGCTGCCCCGCCCGGC
Organism: Anolis apletophallus; assembly: GCA_030556195.1. Taxonomy (NCBI): domain Eukaryota; kingdom Metazoa; phylum Chordata; class Lepidosauria; order Squamata; family Anolidae; genus Anolis; species Anolis apletophallus. The sequence continues at coordinate 6,778,532 of JARBWK010000001.1, forward strand.
TCTCTTCCCCCTCCTTTCTCTCCAAGAGGGAGGGGGAGGAAGGGGCCGGGGTGGGGCAGAGTGACGACGCGTCACTCTGACGCGTCGTCGCTTTGCCCGCCCCGGCTCTCTTCCCCCTCCTTTCCTTTCTCCAGAAAGGGAGGGAGAAGGGAGCCGGGGGCGGGGCAGAGTGACGACGCGTCACTCTGACGCGTCGTCGCTTTGCCCCGCCTCTGGCTCTCTTCCCCCTCCTTTCCTTTCCCAGAAAGGGAGGAGAAGGGGCCGGGGCGGGGCAGGTGACAGCGTCACTCTGGCGCGTCGTCGCTTTGCCCGCCCCGGCTCTCTTCCCCCTCCTTTCCTTTCTCCAAGAAGGGGGAGGGAGAAGAGGGCGGGGCGGGGCAGAGCGACGACGCGTCACTCTGGCGCAGCGGCGCTTTGCCATGCTTCTGGCTTTCTTCCCCCTCCCTTCCTTTGTCCAGAAAGCTGCGCCGCGGAGGGTGTGCCGCGGTGGCGTGACGGCGGCGGCGGGCGTGGCGATGGGGTGCGTCTTAGTTTATATAAGGCGTACTCGAAAGTAAGACGTAAGGGGACTTTTTTGGGGGGAAAGAAAGTAAGACGCTGTCTTACCTTCGGGGAAACACGGTAGTTTGTTGTAGCCACAAGAATGAAGTTTCTGGAGTGTAACAATGACTTTCAAAGTAAGTACCACCCAATTAAATAGGAAATAACACTTTCAAACCAGGAACAGATTTTTTCCAGATTTTGTTACATACTGTAATTAAAAACAGGCACAAATAAAATCACTACATATTATAGTCTTAAAACATAATTAAATCACCTATTCCATAGCATCCTGTTAGTAGCACATACAGGTTAACCTTTGCATCTCTCTTTTTTTGTAAGTGCTGTGGGAGGTAGTATTCCCGTCCTTCCTCTGTAGGTAAAAGGTAAAGGTTTACCTCTGACATTAAATCCAGTTGTGTTTGACTGTGATGGTTGATGCTCATCTCCCATTTCTAAGCCGAAGAACCTGGCGTTGTCTGTAGACACCTCCAAGGTCATGTGGCCAGTATGACTGCATGGAGCGTTGTTACCTTCCCACTGGAGCAGTACCATTGATCTACTCACATTTTCATGTTTTCGAACTGCTAGGTTGGCAGAAGCTGGGGCTAACAGCGGGAACTCATGCCATTCCCCGGATTCAGACCTGCAAACTTTCAATCAGCAAGTTTAACAGCTCAGCGTTTTAACCCACTGTAACACTGGGAGCTCCACCCTCTGTAATCTATCTATATCTATATCTATATCTATAATAAAGCGGAAAGTTTGTATGTGTGTTTGTTTGTGGATATGTGCCAGCGTTCTGATTGGCTACCACTTTCACAGGCCACAGCGACCCGCGCAGGTGATGGACCTGCACCAAACTTGGCACACATAACCCCCCTGACCCCCTTTACGTCCTGGTGCGGTTTGGGGGAGATGGAACATGGATTATGGGATTTGTAGTACTTTAAATCCCTTTGGTTCCCACGGATCACTGCGGCCCCCAACGAAGAACGATAAAGACCAAACTTGACACACAGAGCCCCCATGACCAACTCTACATCATGCTGCAGTTTGAAGGAGGCCGGACCATGGATGATGGGACTTGAAGTACCTACACTCACTTCCCAAGACCTCTGCGACCCTCATCCAATCACTGATCAAGACCACACTTGGCACACAGAGCCCCCATCACGCACTCTACATCCTGCTGCAGTTTGAAGGAGGCCAGACCATGGATGATGGGACTTGCAGTACTTCGACTAATTTCCTCAGACCACTGCTCCACTCATGCAATGACAAATCAAGACCAAACTTCGCACACATAGCCCCCCTGACCCCCTTTTCGTCCTGGTGCGGTTTGAGGCACATGACCCACGGATTATGGGATTTGTAGTACTTTCAAACACTTTGGTTTCCACAGACCACTGAGGCCACCAAAATGGACCAATACACACCACACTTGGCACACACAACCCCCATGACCCACTCTACATCCTACTGAAGTTTGGAGGGGGGCAGAACATGGATGATGGGACTTGCAGTACCTTCCCTCTCTTTCCAAAACTGCTACAAACCTAATCCAATGACTGATCAAGACCAAACCTGGCACACACAGTCCCCATGACCCACTCTACGTCCTGGTGCAGTTTGAAGGAGGGTGGACCATGGATGATGGGACTTGAAGTACCTTCACTCACCTCCTCAAAACCATGCAACCCTCATCCATTCACCAATACAGACCACACTTGCCACACAGAACCCCCATGACCCACTCTACATCCTGCTACACTTCTCAAATGACCCGGGCACCACCGGGTCCCCAGGCTAGTAGTGACTAAAACCCACTTGACTACCAAGAACCTCAAGCCTTCACTCATGGCCATTAATACCCAGAGAAGATAGTGACTAAAACCCACTTGACTACCAAGGACCTCAAGCCTTCACTCATGGCCATTAATACCCAGAGAAGATTTGTAGGTGAAGAGGATATCACAGAATTACCCTGGCATTGAAAGCCCCGTGGACCACATAAAATGATGTAGCAGGCTGGATTTGGCCCACAAGCCTTATTTATTTATTTGAAACATTTATATTCCACCTTTCTCACCCCAAAGGGGACTCAGGGTGGAGCACAACATATATACGGCAAATATTCAATGCTGGAACATAAACTATGAATATACATAAACACTAAAATCAGTTTTTATCATCTTTCTGAAGGACTGGAGGGAAGGGGTTGAGCTAAATTTGCCAAGGAGGGAATTGCATAGCTGAGGGGCAATCACTGAGAAGTCCTTCTCTCTCGTCTCCACCAATCGTGCCTGTGACGATGACGGGACCGAGAGCACGGCCTCCCCAGAAGATCTTAATCTCTGCAGTGGTTCATAGAGGGAAATGTGTTCAGATAGGTAAACTGGGCCAGGGCTGTTTAGGGCTTTATAGGCCAAAGCCAGCTCTTTGAATTGTGCTCAGTAGTCAACTGGCAACAGTGGAGCTGATGCAATATGGGAGTTGTGTGCTCCCTGTATGCTGCCCCAGTTATTAACCTGGGGCGGATCCAGACAGGCCCTTGTCCCAGAAGCATCCACATTTTTTTAACACAGATGTTTCTGGAGGACTGTCCATACCCATCCCAGAAAGCGTGTGCTTTCTGGGGTGGTTTGTCCACATGTTCTCTCACGACTAGCCTGAGATAATGTGTGGAGGCCCTTCCCCCCTCCATCCAAGCCCTCAGTAGTATTTACTGGACTAAATAAACCTGGTAAACTGTGGGAATACCCGCCCCCCTCCCCTCAAGTCCCTAGATCCCTTAGAAAACTAAGAAAAACATACATATCATCAATTAGAAGCACCGGTGAGCTCTCCCAGCACGTAGGAATGACATGCCAGGAGAGTGGGGGAAGCAATTTTCCTCCCTCCTCTCCCCCCCTCATTCTCCTGGCACATTATTTCTATGCACTGGGAGAGCCTCCTGGGGGTACTAATGGATGGCACATAAGTTTTTCTTAGTTTTCTAAGGGATCTAGGGACTGGGGGGGGGGGGAGATATTCCCACAGTTTACCGGGTTTATTTAGTCCAGTAAACTGTGGGAATACTACTGCACTCCAGACCCAGAAATAGTGTATTTATCCCACACCTTCCAAGAATGTGCAGAATAAATACACTATCAAATTAATTCAGGATTTTCCTGGTTTGTAGCGAATTAATGTGGGACTGTCCAGAACGTTGTCTGAACAGCCCCTCCTTAATTGCGGGAGTTCCTGCAATAAAGGCCTGTCTGGATGGGCCCTTGGCTGCCTCTCGTTGGACTATTTGAAGCTTCCAAACTGTCTTCAAAGGCATCTCCACATACAGCATGCTACAGTAGTCTATCCTAGATGTAATGAGAGCATGGACCACTGTGGCAAGGTCTGACATCCCAAGGTACAGGTACAACTGGCGCACAAGTTTTAATTGTCAAAATCCTCCCTAGCTACCACCGAAACCTGAGGTTCCAGGCTCAGCGATGAATTCAGGAGGACTCCCAAGCTACGAACCTGAGTCTTCAAGGGGAATGTAACCCATCCAGCACAGGCTGTAACCCTATATCCCGTTTGGCCTTGTGACCAACCAGGAGTACCTCTGTCTCATCTGGTTTCAACTTTCAATTAAATTGTGGTGAATGGCTCACTGTAGCATAGTCCTGAGTTTGAAAGTACCATGATACACTGACCCATGTAGAATTGCAACCATTGTATGAAAAAAATTAATTGAATAAGCACAACAAATAGAATTTTACTTTACTCCCAGCTTGTTAGTGGATTTCTCTGCATTTTTGTCCAATTGCAGTCCTCTGCTCTCTGGATTATTTCAGTGATCTGTGAGCTTCATACAGAAAGGCAGTATATCCTTGACTACAATATGCTAGGGGTTGTTCAACTGTCACGGTTTGATTCCAAATTCATGTCCTACATGCCTGACATTGCTGAGCCCTGACTTTGACTGTTGATCACATAGAGCAGGAAATGCTTGAAATATATGGTATTGATTTTCCTGTTGTTCTTATCTCTTTCTTCATGTTGAGATTGATCAGTAAGGCCAATAGCAGGTAGCATGTGAAGATGGCAAGGTGAATGACACAGAAAACCTAAGAGCTTCTTTTCAAGTCCTTCAACATTTAACAGATGAAAATGGACAAGTGTAGCCGAACAACTTCAGAGTGTGGACGAGATAATAGAAGTTATTAATGAGAAAGGACAGACAAACTAGGAGAGGTTGAGGCAATTTGCTTTTGTTTGAGTCAAATGTTAATTTCAATTTTGCTGAATTAATTGAACACAAACTACTTTTTTACTTGAACCTCATTTGCAGTAATAGAAATAGGGTGAGGAAAAGGAGGAAAGTGGGAGGTGAGAAAAACTGGGGCATTTTCGGCCTCTTGGGAGTGCGTTTAGCAACTCCCTCCACCAGAAGCGTTCGGTCCCAATAGCGCATGCATGAAAGTTTTGCGCATGCGCCATTAAGTCAGAGCACTCCCAAGAGGATGAAAAGGACAAGACAGGAAACATTTTGCAGCTGGGGCGGAGCCTCCCGCCTGTGAACCGGCCTGCCGCAGCAATGGCGCGGCATGATGTGCCGAACCTGGCAGCCGCGGCCGGATGCACCCTTAGCCACGTGGTGCCTGAGGCGGCCGCTTACTTTGCCTCTACTAACATAAGAACATAAGAACAAAAGAAGAGCCATGCTGAATTGGACCTCAGCCCATCTAGTCCAGCATTCTGTATCACACAGTGGCCCACCAGTTGTACACGGGGATCTCGAGCAGAAGGGAGGGCAAAACCCTGACCTGCTCCCGACCCCCCACAACCAGTAGCCAGGGAAATCCTGCCTACCTCAGCCAACTCTGAGGTGGCACTTGGATGTCCTTTTCAGTAACTACCGATTCCCTTGGTATCCATGAATCCGTCTAATCCTGCCTTGAAGCTGTCCAGGCTGACAGCTGTCACAACCTCATCTGGAAGTGAGTTCCATAACCCAATGACTAAATTCTGCCCCTACCTGGAACCATCTAATTATGGGTGTTTTGGACCAAAACATCTTGATGTCCAAAGGTTTTCCACCTCTGAAAGAGAGAATGCTTCCAATCTGACGGCTACCTTCTGACTTCCAAACAGGGGGCTCTGCTCTCTATAGCAAGACATGTAGTCATCAAGATGTTGACATTGTATAGATCAGGGGTGCTCACACTTTTTCAGCATGGGAGCTACTGATTAAAAAACCAAGTCCCAAAGATCACCTACCCAGAAATGTAAAATGTATAACTATTTTCTTATTTATTTATTTATTTATTTATTTATATTTATTATTCATTTTTATGTACCACTCCTTCCAGCAGGCTCGGGGCAGTTTACATAAAATGAAGTTATAAAACATCAACATTTCAATTTAATAACAACAATATAAAACAGAGCATAAAAATACATCCAACCACCCCATTTCTCCCACACTGCCATATTACCACACATATCAGCCAGAAAGTAAGAAGAGAGGCTTTTGAACTGCAAGGCCATTGAATACTCAGCAAGGTAAACAAAGGGGCATGCAAAAATACATCCAACCACCCCATTTCTCCCACATTTCCATATTCCCCAACATATATTTCTCAAGGAACAAAGCAAGCAGAGAGGCTTTGGAGCTAAAAGGCCATTTTTAAACATTAAAAATAAACAAAGAGACATGCCACAGAACAATCAAGCACCCACCCCAAAGTAAAAAGACCGACCTTTGAGATGCGGTAAGGAAATGACCCCAAAGTGTCCTCCTCCTCCTCCTCCGTCATTGCTCCTATTTCCACGCCACCAGCATGCGTGCTGCCTCCAAGAGCTCACAAGAAGTCCGAGAGGCAGAATGGGCACTTCTGCGCATGCGCGCGGGGCCAGCCATGCATCGCGTCATCCAGGCCCGCCCCCTTTGGTCTCCTACGACTCTGAGTGGCTGGAGAAGGACGGAGGGAGGAGGAGGAATCCAAAAGAGGGGGCCCATTCTGTCTCTTGGACTCTGCAGATTTTGGAGGCGGCAATGACGGAGGACTTCTTTGCAGCATGCAGGGGCGTGTGAAGAGGACAAACAGCAAAAAACCTGGTCAGGGGCCTGAAGATCACCAGGATGAGGCCCAAAGATCACCCTGGTGATCCTGATCACCATTCTGAGCACCCCTGGTATAGATAAATCAAGGGCAGGTTTGGGAACCAAAATTATGAATTTTGATTTGACCTGTGGATAAGACAAAGGTCATTTCATAGAGAAGGGGAATCACCAATGATGCTCAAGAGGCTAGCTCATCCAGGCTGCTGCCCACATTTTCCCTGAACAGGCTTGGATTTGAGACCTAAATCAGAACAATTTTTGTCTCTCCAGAAGCTGTGCAGAAAAGCCAGCTGCCAGCAGTGTCTTTGCCATCTGTCCCCCTCCCCGCATTCTGCATGAAATGAAGGCACTTGGGGTGAACACCAGGCACAGTGCTGAGCTCCATGAGTTGCTCCAGTTATCTTTGCTTTCCATTTTCCAAAGCTGCAGCTGTCTTCTGCTTGCTGCCAGCCCTTGGTTGCAGCACTGAGTCCAATTAAGGATTGAGCTATCAATACCGTCCCAGTTCACCTTTTATCACCATCTTACGGGGTGCTGCACAAAAGCTTCCTTGAAGTTCAATGGCATTGGATTTTTCCGCTTCACTCCTGAGAGAGTTCTCCATTGTTACTCAGACAAAAGTCCTCTCCCCACTCCTGAGCATGACCTCCTCTTTAAAAATCCTTTGACTAACTCCAACCACTTGCTGTGAGAAGCAGCCATGGTTTTTTCTTGCTTTCATCATTTGGTGTGAAAAGGGTGATATTTGCCTACCTACAGGCTTGATGAATTTCACTTCGTCCTTTAGTATGCTGCTGATGACAACTCTTTTTCTAAGTGTAGAGGGCATTCGCACCCCTCTTAAAAGTTCCACCGAATCCCCGTTTTCAAGAACGGTAACTGTTCCATTAGTCGAAGCTTTGCTGCCATGATTTGAACTGTGGGTAATAAAAGAGGTAACCTCTATTTCGGAAAGGATTTTGCCCTAAGAGGAATTTTCTATCTCCCAACACAAGGAGCTCTAATGTAGACCTCATTACTTCCAATCAGTTTTGCCTTTGAGGTGTTCAGATCTTTCTGCACATGAAACCCTTGGGTAGGAGAGTGGAGACCCATGGGATTGTACTGTTTTCTTTGCTTCTGTTCTTGTTTTATGAATTTATGAATTGTACTGGCTGGAAGGTTTTTCTGTCTGAGAATTCTTGCACACTTCGCTTGCTTTCCCTCCCCCCTCCCTGCCAGCCTATGGCACTGAAAATGTGGTGAATAAATGATTAGGAATTTCCTTTGTTGTATTGTGCTTGAGATACCGAATCCTCAACTCTAGTTGTCACATATGTAGAGGATGAAAAAAGTGACAAGAAAATTCAGGTTTGGACGACATGGAATAATTATTCATTTTGACGACAATTTCAAAAGTTCAGCATGGTCACATGGAGATTCTGGAAGTTATGATATTTATTTATTTATTTTATTTATTTATTGTTCACATTTCTATACCGCTCCTTCCAGCAGGCTTGGTGCGGTTTACATAAAACATATCATAAAACAACACAATTCAATTTAATAACAGCGACAGTATAAAAACAAGCATAAAACAACAGTCAACATATGATTCAGGATTTGGACAGCTTTATCAAGGGCCCTTTAGGCTAAAGGCCTGCCTGAAAAGGGTTGTTTTGCATGCTCTCCGGAATGGACCAGTTCTTTGATGGCACACACTTCAACTGGCATTGTGTTCCAAACCATTGGTGCTGCTACGGAGAAAGCTCTTGCTCTGGTTGATGATAGATGACAGGACTGGATAGATGGAATTACTAGAAGATTTTGTTCTTCTGAGCATAATGATCTCCGGGGAACATATGGAGTAAGGCGGTCCCTCAGATACACCGGCCCTAGACCATTCAAGGCCTTGAAGGTCAGTACCAGCACCTTGAAAACAATCCGGTACTCTATTGGAAGCCAGTGTAGTTGCTGCAAAATAGGTGTAATATGTTCTCGTGCTGATGCTCCCACCAGCAGTCGAGCCACAGCATTCTGCACTAGCTTGAGTTTCCGGATTGATGACAAGGGAAGGCCAATGTAGAGGCCGTTACAATAGTCCAATCTTGAGATGACTGTCGCCTGGATCACCGTAGTTAGGTCACTCCTGGCCAGATAGGGAGCCAGTCGTTTAGCCTGTCGAAGATGGAAAAACACACTCCTGCATACCATGGAGATTTGCATCTCCATTGATAGCAGTGTGTCCAGTTGGACCCCTAGGCTTTTTACTAAAGGCAACGGGCATAAAAGCTCGCCATCCAGGGTAGGAAGCTGGCATCCATCCAACCCGGGGCGACCCAGCCATAGGATCTCCGTCTTCAACGGATTCACCTTCAACCGGCTGGCTCGCAGCCATCCAGTCACAGCTTCTAGGTATTGATGGAAACAATCGGGTATGGTATCCGGCCTGCCATCCATTCTCAGCACCAGCTGGGTGTCATCAGCGTACTGATGACACTCCAAACCAAAATCACGAACCAGTCGGGCCAGTGGGTGCACATAGATATTAAACAATAAAGGGGAAAGGATGGCACCCTGGGGGACCCCGCAACTTAATGGGAGTCTCCCAGAGACCACCCCTCCCCCCTCCACACGTTGTCCCCGATCTTGAAGGAAGGAGGCCACCCATTTAAAAGACAACTTTTAAATATGAAAAGACAACTGCTCTAAGATCCAATGGGATGAGGTGGGGGAAGCAAGGAAAGTGTATCTTTTTCCTATTGTGTTTAAAGTTCCTGCTATCTGTATTGTCCTATTCCAGGACTTCTTGTGCCTGACAGAGTCAGAGAGTTCAGTGAGAAAACAACTGGTGCAGGGAAGCAACAAATCGAGGATTCCCTGGGTCAGAGATTTATAAGAGTGTCCTGTGTAAGGAGCAGGCAAGGAGAGTTGTCAGCAAATAGGTCAGGATCAGACAAACGCACCAACATTATCAGTCTGAAATGCAAATGAGGGAGCAAGCCAGAGAGAAATCTGAAAAATGTGCCTAGGGGCAGAGAAGTCAATGAGGTCCAATAACAGGCAGGAATCAGACTGGCAAAGAGAGATGCTGAATGCAGCAATTTGGCATCTCAGGAGAGTGTCTTTATAAAGGACTTCTGGGAGAGCCCAGCTGTCACTAAAGCAGATTCTGCTGAATCAAACCTTCTTCACAGCTGAGTTCTTCACGATGCCTTTTCTGATGCTATGCAGCACCTTAGAGACTAACTGAATGAATGGAATTGGTAGCATAAACCTTTGTAGATCAGTTCTAATGTATCTTTCATCTTTCAACAGTCAGGCAAAGCAAACTAACTGACATTAAAGCTGGAGCCTACTGCAGGACACCACGCATATCATGTTGCTGGTCTGCCTCCCCCCCATGATCAATCCATACCTCACTATTGATGGGCAGGTCCCATTTTCATGGGGGAGATACATTCCCTTTGGAGAGCCCAGGCTTGGCATCAGATGTCAAACATTTGTAAAGGAAGGCTGACAGCTTCAGTCTTCAATTCTTCCTGTCATTCTTTCTACAGAGGCTTGTCATCTCAGCTCTCCTTTTCTAAGAAGGAAGACTCCTCCAGGCAAGGCATGACAACTCTGATAGTGTCAACCCTTTCTCTGACAACAGCTCTCCGAGGCTTTACATCTTTCCTATCTTGACTCACTGTACTAGAGATGCTAGGGACTGAACCTCAGTCCTCCAATGCTGCAAAGTGTGTGCTATACCACAAGAACTTGGATTGAAGATTATATGGCTCTGTCTCAATGCTACTTGTTGTGATAAGTCCTTGCAGTACCAAGGGTGTGTGTGTGTTGAAGAAAAACCTTATAGTGTTTAATTATCATGTACAGCTGGTAATGTAGGTTAACCAGCAAGCTGAGCCACACCTGATAGTGTATATCTATGTGAGTTTTTAGAATACAGTTCCAGCAGGTGAAGCATGAAGATGGAGAGATCCTGAGGGAGTTCTGGAGAGCCTTTACACCCAAAGGCTTTGCTCTGGGGAGCAGCATGGAGAAGCTACTCTAGAGGAGGCTTTGGCGGAATAGCCATTTATTCAAGGTTTCTTTTTGCTCTCTCATTTGATGTAAGATGAAGATTCCTTATTTTGTGTGGGTTTTTTTTACAAAGACTATGTAAGTTTGTTGCACTGCTTGTTTTTGTATGCAATATTGCCAGCTTATCTTTCATCTCTGCTGAGTAAAAAGTAAAGATTTTTCTGTTCATTTTTACTCTGGTCTGTGAGTCTTTTGCATTTGGACTTTGGGTGCTGGGATGCTGGGTAAAATACGCTGCTGCATAATACTACTGCACTGTAACTCCCAGTATTCTCAACTGCTAAGATTTGTAGTCAAACAACATTATAAATCAAAGTGTTGGTTCTGACCTTTAAGGCCTTGTATGGTCTGGGGCCGGTGTACTCAAGGGACTGTCTACTCCCATATGTTCCCCAGAGATCTCTTCGATCTGAGGATCACAACCTATTGTAGATCCCTTCCTTATGGACTATCCATTTGTCCTCAACTAGGCAGAGGGCCTTTTCTGTTGTTGCTCCGAGCCTATGGAACACCTTGCCACCTGAAGTTCGAGCAATCCCTGAACTGCCGGCATTTAGGAAACCCTGCAAGACAGTTCTCTTCCATCAGGCATTTAATGTCTAGCCATTCCTTGGTTATAGGCTAACTTGTTAATCTGTTTTAATTGTTAATGTTGTTCTTTTAGTTATGATTTTAATGCTTTGGTCAATGTACTGTAAACCGTCCTGAGCCAAATTGGAAGGACGGTATACAAATCGAAACAATAAATAAACAAACAAACAAACAAACAAATAAATAAATAAATGTGGCATAATTCTAACTCTTATGGTTATGGTTCCTTCCATGGTGGAAATCAATGGCTTTATTATTTTACTAAATGAGAACCACAGAACTAATAATGAACCAGAGAAGAAATGTGGGAGAAGATTGGCTAAGGGGAGATATGTCATGCGTATAGAGCTAGAGAATTAGTCTGACTCAGCCCCAACTTCGAATGCAGTCATGTCAATTCCTGTATTGTTTCAACTGAAATGTATAATAACATCACATGCTGGAGCAACATTATAATATTTAATAATAATAATTTATTAATTCCCTGCCCCATCTCCCCGAGGGCAATCAGAGAGGCTTACAGTAAGAGTCAATATTCAACAAATAAGCACAGAGCCAACAACAGAAGTAAACACCTCAATTACTTAGAAAATAAATAACAGTAAATGAATTAAGTATAGCACACAAATATTACTCATAACTATACAAACCTAAAAATACTGGAGACATATAACATATTAAAAACATTATAAAACTGTAAAAGCCAATTAAAATGGTCCCGATTGCACTTTCATAATTAAGTAATTCATTATGTTGCAGATTCCCACTTTTTCATTCCATTTCAAAACTTCATGAAGCCATTATACCTTCAACATCATGTTAGATATTCTAACACCTTATCTTGAAGAAAAGATTTTGAGGCTTTGAAACGTTTTTGTGCTCTTTTGAATGACCTGGCTTAAGCATGCCAGTACTATGTATTCTCGAGCTGTTCTTAGGGCCAACACAGCGGATTTGGACTGCCAGATTTATGGTTATTCTTTCTCTAGATAGTTGCATGTTGATACAAAATCTGGAAAATATTCAACATCAAAATGCACAGTGGAGTTTTTTTGTTGGACCGCAAGGTTTTGTTTCAGTTGTGGTTTAAAAACAACCACTGTCGCCTTCCCAGGCTTGCTGTTCACTTTCCCCATTGCTAGTTTTACTTCAGGAGAAAGTAGTTATCACTGCTTCTACAGATGGTGTATGTTTGGCAAGAGACAGATCCAGATGCCAGATTCTGGAATGATGCCCATAGCAGCATCTGGGTTTGGTTCTGGCTTCTTGCCTGCCTTCTTTGCTGACACCTTACAGCTGGCGACAGAGCCGCCTTGGAGACTACCATGTGGACAGCCATATGAAAGCTGGCTGGGAAATGGTCTTCTTGTGGGGAACTGTATCAACAATTTCATGCATCCACCTGCATTATCTAGCATACGTTTTGTATAGTACCTTAACACCTGGGGACTTCTCCTTGCCTAATGAACTGAAAATGAGCTAGCTCTCATCCTGTCATTCCTAAGGGAGCTGATGTTTTCAAAATTTGCCAGATCCTTCAGATTATATCAGCTTTGAAAGTCATGTTCTTGCGTGCATGTATCACTCAAGAAAAAAATGAAGGAAGCAAATAAGAAGTATGACAAAACTGTGATTGGTTAAATAATACTGTCTTCTTTCATTATTCTTATACCATTATTCAGAATTCAGACAAGGAAGAAGGAAGTCCCAAGGCTGGAAATACAGCCAAAGGAGCAAAACAATACATCTTGCTGGTTTTATACATTTGTCAGAATCTGCATAAGCTTTAATACTCACATTGATATTGTTTTTGCATAGCACTACTGTGAATATTAATCATAAATGTTTTAGGGGGCAAGTGGTGAGGTTGGACAAGACTAAGGAAAAACCTTTGCAGAGAATAAATAGCCGTACACTTGCCCTATCTTTTCAACACCATTTTTTTTGAGCAGGGACTTTTTCCTTGTAGAAATAAAACCGATGAAGGACCACAACGATAATGTTATGGCAACGGAGCTTGGAAATAATTTCAAACCAGTAATATTTTTATATCACTCTCAGGATGATATCACACCATGCTTTTAAACCAGTGTTTCCCAACTTGTGGGTCCCTAGATGTTTTGGCCTCCAACTCCTAGAAATCCCAGCCAATGTACCGGCTGTTAGGATTTCTGGGAATTGAAGGCCAAAACATTGGGGGACCCACAGGTTGAGAACCACTGTCTTATACAGACATACTGATACATTAGTCCTGCTTTGCCTTATCATTTGATGTCATTGTTCTCCAGACATTGTTTTGTTGCAGGATCATTGAAAATGCAGGATTTATTTCATACTGGCAACAATCTGTTAAAGATATTTATTTCCCACAACATTGCAATAAACAATTTGGGTGTGGATATCTCACAGAAGTTTCTTTTGTGAACAACCCATAAGGAGATGTAATGTGTGTCCAGGATTCCCAAGGAAATTTCTAGTTGGGAAAACCCAGACCACTTTTGGTGGGAAAGATGATTTTTCTAGTAGCCTTAAACCCATCTTAACCCAATTTTTCATCTTTTTTGTTTATTGTTATATCATCACAAAGTTATAGCAGATCTTACTATTGCACATTTTGTAGTGTTATTACTATGCAGGTTTGTAAAATTAAAAAAAACACTTGATGTACCTATCGGAAAACTAGAATTAGGGTGCAGGAGTTGGTAATAATGTCATTAATGCAGACAAAAAAATCATGCAAATGACAGCGTTAAAGAGCAAATGCAGCAAGACTGAGATAGAGGGCATCAACAATCAGCTACCCTCACAAGACAGACTGGTGTGGTTTTAAACACTAAATATATTCTGAAAGGAAACAATGAGTCATTCCAGTAATTTTCTTCCCATTGTCAGAAAGTCTTCAATGTTGAGGCCCATTAAGCCTCTGGGGCTGAGGATGAGGATTTTCTGGTAGAGCCGGTTTTTTTTTTCTTTAGGGAAAAGCAAAAGTGTCTTTCAAGATGATGGGAATGTTTTGGATAGATCTGTTGTCAGGGAAACAAACTGCAAATATCATGAGATTTGGCCAGGGACTGATTCTGAAAGGAATGTGGAGGAGACAGGCGGTTACAGATAGTCCAACATTTACTGATACTCCTTCCTTCTCTGTTAGCAGCACAAGATCAACATATGCACACACATACTCTTTTTCCTTGGCTGAAGAGGAAAAGATATTTCTCCATTTCCAAGGTTATCTCTTCTGTAGAACAAAATCTTGGTGAACATTTTAGATGAAGTACACTAGATCAATTCCATCCAATCCCTTAGAGATGTTCTCTCTTTGACATCACAGAGAGGAAGTCATCTTCATGCCGGTAGGTAGTTCTGGCTCTGAGCAGTCATTCCCTTTCGACAGTGACGCTGTGGTCAGAGATCTTACCCAACACCAGGGACTACAGAGTTGTCTTTTTCAATAATCTTTGTTGCTTTCAACACAGGGGATATGGGACTCTTTGTTGCCAGTGGAAGCAGCTAGATGGCACTGATAGAAACTTCAAGTTGGAAACATCTGAAAGCATCTGGACCTGTATATTACAAGTAACCTCAGCCAGCCAGGTCAGGTCTGCTTTTCCTTCAAATTTGAAACCCTTGTCTGTGATGAAATGCAAATGAAAGATGGTAGGAAAAGGTCAGAGCTACAGGAGATGGGGAGGTATTATTCTGTTTCAATATTTCTTTAACCTATTATTCTTAGACATGAGGTGACTGATTTCTTCCCCATTTGATGTAAAAAGAAGATCCAAGCTCTTTATGTTCCATTTGCAACTTTGGGTCAAGTTTGCTTTTCTCCATTGAAAATTATGAACCTCAAGTTATTTCCCTCTGTAACATGAAGGCATTTGAAAATTTGGGTGTGTTGATGCTGACATTTTTAAAGCCTCATTCTTTCCATTCTGAATATACAGCGAATTGCTAGTATTTCCCCCCCCCCCCCCCAAGAAGATGTGAGTAAAGTCATGTAATTTACCAATACATTTACCAAAATAAATGTATTGGTAAATTCTTCAAAGATGTATTGCAAAAGAATTCTCATCCATCTGAACCACCCCAGTTCAATAGGTACCTCTACTCTCAGTATAGAGAAGACCATGCAATATCTGAATGCCAGGAAGAAGTTGAAGATAAAGTGTCACAATCAGACATCACTTAAACAGCCAGTCACAAGTAGGTGTGAAAAAAAGGTTTATTGTCCACAAATCACTGTGCTTAGAAAGTACTTAAAAGACTAAATTAGCTCAAATATAGTAGCCTAATTTGGCATAAAACAAACAGTCTTTGTGAGCATCAATAAACAGGAAAAACACAAAAGAAGCAAGATCAAACGCAGAGTTGGAATGGAGTCCTGGGTCGTCACAGATAGGCAGTCCTAAGGGTTGAGCATCAGGCGTAGTCACGGATACCGGGTCAAACAGAGAGAAGAGGCAAGCCAAAGGTTGAGAGCAGCAGCTAATGCATGGGAATAATTACACAACGTAACCCCTGCAAACAGCCCACATTCCACCCCCCTCCATACTGTACCCCATACTTGCAGGCAGTCAGCATCTGGCACTCACAGTAGTTCAAAGGATTTCAAACCACGCCAAATGTGGTACAGGCAGCAGCAGTGAACTAAACACAAACGTACAGCAATTAAATCCCCCAAACTCTTCCCACAACCCCAGCTGGAGAAGCAGCATTTCAGCCCCGAAGAACAAAGCAGATTTTCCAACTCACGTTACTCCGTACAGGATACAGTATACCAGACACAGCACTTCATAGTCACAAGTCCCAAACATAACACCTTGCCAGCCACAAAGTGAAGCGTCCCAAAGCCCACATTTTATTAGTCTTCCATCTCGGCCCCACCCGAGCTTGACAGCACCCCATCATTAGCAGTCACAGCTGCTGTTGCCTCAACAGCTGCAGACCCTCTCCAAATCTTCCATCTCCTGTCAAGACTTTGATCTCCCCAGCAGTCATCAGGATAGCCTGAGGGCCATTCATTGTCATCAGAGAACCC
This sequence comes from Anolis apletophallus, assembly GCA_030556195.1. NCBI lineage: Eukaryota > Metazoa > Chordata > Lepidosauria > Squamata > Anolidae > Anolis > Anolis apletophallus. The sequence goes on from JARBWK010000001.1 coordinate 6,794,878, forward strand.
CAAAAAGGTGTCCCTGCTTGTGGGTTCCTTGCACAAAGCCTGAATCTCCAGCACCCTGGCCCAGTCCATCTCTGGCTCTTCATCCAAAGTATTCCCTTCACTCTGACTCCCATCCTCCCCAGGGAAGCTCTCAAAAGATTCCTCATCAGTAGGCTCTGTAAGTATTTGCCTTATTCTTTTGCACTGAGAGATCCCCTCTGTACTTTGTTCACAAGTAAGCCTTTTGCTTCCCCTCTGAGGCATAGAATGGCTATCATCAGCCCCACCCAGTTCCATACTACTGCTAGAGACTGAAGAATCAGCCCCACCCAACTCTCTACTACCAGGAGCAGCAAGAGCCCCAGGCTCTACTACAACATAAAGGATCTCTCAGCAATGTATCCTTTAAATAATTTTATTGTATAAAAGTAACAAACAAAACAGCAAAGAACAAATAATACAATAACTAACAAAATTTATACAGTTATAATAGCTTTCCACACCCATTCCCTCCATCCTCACATCTGTGAACCTACCACCTATGACTTTCATCACTACTTGTGAATCTTATATCTATTATAACTTTTATTCTAAAGGTGCAGCTAAACTGTAGAAATATTGCAGTTGGACACCACTCTAACTGAAATGAAGGCTATAGAATCATACGATCACCATCTTGCTCTATCTTATTTCGATCAATAACCATATTAAACGGGAGATATAGTTTTATAAGGTCTTTAGCCTTCTTTGCTAAAGAATGTTAGTGCCACACCAGCATCTAAGCCCTAGGATGCCACAGCATTGAGCCATGGCAATTAAAGTGATGTCAGACAGGCCTTTGAGTTGTAATGTGCTATCCCTTAGGACTTGTGTTATCTCTTAGGAATTGTTTTATCCTTGTGGTTTTACTGCTGTTGTAGATTTGTTGTTTTATTGTTGTGCTTGATGTAAGCCGCCCCGAGCCGGCTGGGAGTGCTGGCCAATAAATCTAACAAATAAATAAATAAATAAATTCTGCAATGAAGATGCATTCTCAGTAACCCATTAGATATCACCCCATGAAGCATTGTATAGAAAAGAAAATCTTTCAAAGAACAAATGGGTAATTTATAAGGATTTATTAGTACTAGAAAATTGGCAACATAAGATTAAATTTAGAGAAGAATTGGAAGCAGAGAGATTTACATTTTATTGGTTTTCTTATAGACAACATGCTTTTAGAGATGTAAACAGATTTAGCTCTTTGTCGATTTTAAATAGTGAAATCAGAATTTGAAAATCACCTTTGTGCAGATAATGATTATTTTATTGTAAAGATGTCTATTGTCAACAATAGAAATTGATGGTTTGATTATGAAAGGGGAAAGACAACAAGAGATTATATTTAAATAAAAGTCAAAGTGTGTGTGTGTGTATATCTATCTCTGTGTGTGTAAATATGAGAGATCCACAAAGGCTCCAATATGATTCGATGGATGTGGACCAAACTTGGTACACAAACTCTTCATGACCCAACTTAAAATATTGATAGGATGGGGGGTGATAGAGGGTTGTAATCCACTCACATCCAGAGTTTTGTGTCAATAATGTTCGCTGACTACTATTTATTACCTTCGTCCGGTCCTGCCTGGCAGTGATAAACTACATGGATTTTGGCTAAAATATCTGACTAGTCTACATGGAAAAATGGTCCAACAATTCAGTGAGCTGCTGCATAAAGGAAGTATCAGTGAATAGTTAACAACTGGGAGAACATATTTGATACAAAAGGATCCAGCAAAAGGAGCAGCACTAGGAAACTACAGGCCGATAACATGTCTACCCACTATGTTTAAACTATTAACCGGCATCATAGCTGACAGAATTCAAGATTATCTTGAGGAAAATAACATATTGCCAGATGAACAGAAAGGCAACAAACAGAAAAGCAGGGGCACAAAAGACCAGTTATTAATTGACAAAATGATCTTCACATGACGTGGATTGACTACAAAAAGTGCTGGGGTGAGAAAGGTGGGATTTAAATGTAGTAAGTAAATAAATAATAAATTACAACAAAATCAACACATTTCAAATATAACACCATCTAATTAAACTTAACAAACAAAATAACAGATAAAACATAAAATCCTACAAATTTTACTAAACATACTGAAGATAATACTAAAATGGAAAGCCTACTGTAATTTTATAAGATTAATAACTTTTGTTCTCTTCTTCGCTGGCCACACCTGTCTAACTACATTCTGCTGTTGCTCAGTCATCGGAGTATGGTCAACCATCAGAGTTGTGGTCCTGGTTTCCATCTATGAAATGTTAAATGGTATAATGTAAGTATAGTTTACATCATGTAACTCCCTTTTGCACAGAGCACCAGTTGTTCCGTCTTCCAGACATCTGTTTTGTGTTGCTCCCAGTTCTGGATGTCAGCTTCCTTTTGCATTTTCCTTTAGGGTTGCCATAGACCCACTGGCACCCTGTTAGTTAATCATTTACAGGTTTGCAGCCAGTTTTGCAAAGCTTGCTGTCTGAGCCCTGCAAATGTATCCCTTTGGTTTGGGCCCCGCCCCTTTTTCCCCTGGGGATGTGTTCTCCATTTTGAGATTTCTAATCAGTCCTTCTCAGGCAGGAGAAGAGCACAGATGTGCTTGGCCAGTCAGGTTAGCTGTGTATAGGCCACCGTAAGTACTGCTTGACTTACTGAATGCTTGAATGACCAACTGCTTGACTGAATTGCTTGACCACTGGAGTTAGATAGGCTAATGATACCCTGCTGTGATTAGCACTGTTTGTTGTATATTGTAGCTATCTAACTGCCATTTAAGCATCAGTTCACCTTCGAACTGGCCCTAGGCATAGATAGGGAAGGCATAGTTGGGTTTCCTTGCCATTCGGAGGAAGAAAAGGGAGACTTTGCAGTCTTAGTCAGTAACCCAGGGGATTTTCATCTTACCCTCATTTTATATTTTGCAACCGTTAAGCTCTGTGCCAAGTCCTTCAAAGACTTTGTAGCTGAATAAACTATTTGTTCTTCAACTTCAACCTGGAGTGGTTTTGTTTTGGTTGCTGGACCCCTGAGCTTCTCAAGTAGACCTCCTGCAGTCCACCAGGCTTATAGGAAGCACATCGCAGTTTATATTCAAAGGCATCTGGTGCGACGGCATACCAGTCATTCATCCTTGCAGCTGTCATTTCATCATTTTTGGGGTAGGAAGATCAATTCAGAGATGAAGATGCAACTGCTCTGGGGATCTTGGAGGTAAGGAAAAGCCACTCTCTTTGAGACCACACCCTCATTTCTTCCCTTCTGATTGTGCTAACATCAGCAGTATCTCAATGTGTGGAACAGCCTCCCATTCCCTTCCATACTCACCATTAAGTGACAACAGTTGTGGCCCTTTCTGGGCTTGGCAGTTGCCTCTCCATTGGCGCCCCCTTGCAGTGGGGGAGAGGCTTGCGTACCCTAGTGAAGTTGTGAGCTATGCTGGCGGTGGCATAATAGCCGGCGGTAGGGCCTCCCATACCAGACAGGTCACAACCGAAGGGTCTGACAAAGAGTGTCAATGGGCAGGATGGGCTCTCTAGCCTTTTGGCAACCATCCTAAGAGAAGGAAAACTCTGATTTCAAACCCGGGCAGATGGTGCTCGTCTAACCCTGTAAGGTCAACCATCTAAGAGAAGGAAACTCGAACCAAACCTACGACCTGAGGACCTCGCTGCCACCGTCCAAGCTTGCTAGGCCCTGGCAGATGAACCTTTGGTTTAAAGGGTGAGGCCAGTTCTGTGCACGCTGCGCTCCACCAGAAAAATCCATTGCACAGGCTCGAAGGACACATCCAACTTCCGAAAAAGCCCTGTAGCGATAGGCGAGGGACGAAACGGTAGGTGTAAAGATGCACTGGAAGCCGCAGACCCAACCCTGCATGCAGGCGGTTCAGGACTTTGGTCGCTTGAGACTGACCCGGGAGATGACAGTCTTGTTCGGCAGCATCCTGAACGACCAAGCAGCCTTTTTAAGGAGAGCACTGCTTGCTCCGTATGGAGAGGGGCCTAGAAAAGGTGGCCTAACGAAAGCTCATCCCCGTCTACCTGGTTGGCTAGCCATGGCTGCCAACGGGCATCTTCCGATGCGGCCGAACAAAGACAAAGAAACAAAGGCCAACACCTGCCTGCAAAGGTGCAAATAGACTGACACTTGCATGCTGGAACATCAGAACCATGCAAGATTCTGCAGATAGTGGACGCCCTGAGCGTCGTTCTGCTCTAATAGCCCATGAACTATCACGGCTTAACATTGACATCGCTGCTCTTAGTGAAGTTCGTCTCCATGAGGAAGGCAGCCTTAAAGAACACAGTGCCGGCTACACACTCTACTGGTCTGGCAAACCCAAAACTGAGAAACATCTTTCAGGAGTAGGCTTTATGATTAAAAATTCCATCGCCTCTAAACTCGAAACATTGCCGACAGGTCACTCTGATCGCATTATCTCCTTTACGCCTCCCACATGCTGTTCTCTTCAGTATATATGCCCCAACTATGCAAGCTGACCCTGTGGAGAAAGACAAATTCTACTCAGACCTACGCCACCTCATACAAAAGGTCCCTGCAGAAGATAAAATCATTATCCTTGGTGATTTCAATGCCAGAGTAGGAAAAAAGTTGAAGCCTGGAAAGGTGTATTAGGCAAGCACGGTGTTGGAAACTGTAATGATAATGGGCGCCTTCTGCTAGAGTTTTGTGCAGAACAGCAGCTGACTATTACAAACACCATCTTTCAGCAGAAAGATAGCTTGAAGACCACCTGATGCATCCCCGATCCAAGCAGTGGCACCTCATTGACTATGTTTTAGTGCGCCAGAGAAACATTCGTGATGTCCGTCATACTCGAGTGATGCCCAGTGCAGAATGTCAAACAGACCATCGCCTTGTAAGATGTAAACTAAATCTACACCTTAAGCTCAAACCTAAGAGGGGTGGCATCTTAAAGAGGAGACTCCAAGTCAACAATCTTCAACAGGCTGTTGTGAGAGACAACTTCCAGGTAAATCTGCAAGCAAAACTTGAAGTCCACCCTACAGATTCTTCTCCTACAGAGCTCTGGCAACACATCAAAAACAGTATCCTGCAGTCTGCTGAAGAATCCCTAGGATTCTCCCTTAAGAAAACCAAGACTGGTTTGATGAAAACAACCAAGAGATCCAGGAGCTGTTGGCAAAGAAGAGAACCACTCACCAGGCATTCCTCGCCCAGCCATCTTGCCATGTAAGAAAAACAGCCTTTCGTCTCGCATGTAGTAAACTCCAACAAAAACTCAGAGACATCCAGAACAAGTGGTGGATTGATTTATCAGAAAAGACACAACGCTGTGCAGATCTCGGTGATCACAGAGGTTTTTATGAAGCTCTCAAAGCAGTGTTTGGACCTACTTATCAGGTCCAAAGCCCCTTATACAGTACAGATGGTCAAACACTAATTACTGATAAAACCTCCATCCTGAACCGATGGGCTGAACATTTTCAGGGTCTCTTTAATGCCAGCCGAGTAGTCCAAGGTTCAGCTATCCAACACATGATACAACAACCAATGAAAATGAACTGACACAGCTCCCACTCTGAAGAGACCATTGAGGCCATACAGCAGTTGAAATGGCAAGGCAGCCGGGATCGATGGAATCCCACCTGAAGCTTGGAAACAGGGAGGTCATGTACTGCATGCTAAATTCCACGAGCTCCTTGTGAGTTGCTGGGAAAAAGGTGAACTGCCATCAGATCTCCGAGATGCAGTTATCATCACCCTGTATAAGAAAAAGGGAACAAAATCCGATTGCTCAAACTATCGAGGTATAACACTGCTCTCCATTGCTGGAAAAATCCTTGCAAGGATACTCCTGAACAGATTAGTTCCGGCTATTGCAGAAGAAGTTCTCCCTGAAAGCCAATGCGGCTTCAGAGCAAATAGGAGCACCACAGATATGGTTTTTGCCCTTAGACAACTGCAAGAGAAATGTAGAGAGCAGAACAAAGGACTCTATGTAACATTTGTCGACCTCACCAAAGCCTTCGACACTGTGAGCAGGAAAGGTCTGTGGCAGATCCTGGAACGTCTAGGATGTCCCCCCAAGTTCCTCAAAATGATTGTCCTGTTACATGAGGGCCAGCACGGTCAAGTCAGATATGGCGATGCTCTCGGAGCCCTTTCTCATAACTAATGGAGTGAAACAAGGTTGTGTTCTTGCACCAACCCTATTTACAATCTTCTTCAGCATGATGCTCCAAAGGGCTATGGCAGACCTACAAGAAGAAGACGGCATATATATACGCTATCGTACTGATGGTAGCTTGTTCAACTTAAGCCGCCTGAGAGCTCGCACCAAGACTCTAAACTATCTAGTCCGTGAGCTGCTTTTTGCTGACGATGCTGCCCTTGTCGCCCATTCAGAAGCAGCCCTGCAGCGCCTCACATCCTGCTTTGCAACAGCTGCAGAGCTGTTTGGGCTGAAGTCAGCCTGAAGAAAACAGAAGTCCTCTACCAGCCCGCACCACAGGAAGAACACCACCATCCTCACGTCAGCATAGGCACATCTGTGCTTAAGTCCGTTCAGCAGTTCACCTACCTGGGAAGCATCATCTCTTCAGACGCCAAGATTGACAAAGAGATAGATCACAGATTATCAAAGGCATATAGTGCATTCGGAAGGCTTCACAAAAGAGTCTGGAGCAACAAGCACCTGAGACAAAGCACCAAAATCAGTGTGTACAGAGCTATCATACTGTCCATTCTCCTCTATGGGTCTGAAACATGGGTCACCTATCGCCAACACCTACGACTCGAGCGCTTTCATCAGCGCTGTCTTCGCACAATCCTAAATATACACTGGACCGACTATGTGACGAATGTTGCTGTCCTTGAGCAAGCAGGGATCACCAGCATTGAGGCCATGCTATTGAGAAACACAGCTGCGCTGGGCAGGGCACGTCTCTAGGATGGAGGACCACCACCTTCCAAAGATACTACTCTACGGGGAACTCGCCACGGGTCAGCGCAAGAGAGGCGCCCCCCAAAAGAGATATAAGGACTCCCTGAAACAACATCTCAGGCTTGGCCAGATTGATCACCAACAATGGTCCACCCTGGCCTCACATCGGGAGGCATGGAGAAGCACTATCCACAATGCTGCGGCCTCTTTCGAGAAGACACGCCGAATGGGTCTCGAAGAGAAACGACAACGCAGAAAGAACCGCAACTTGGAAAAACATCACCCAAAGGAGACTTTCTGCTGCGCTTTCTGCAACTGAATTTGCCTATCTCAGATTGGCCTTTTAGTCATCAACGCGCTTGTAAAAAGCGTGGGATGAGTCCTTCCTGAATCTTCGTTCACAAGGTAATGCCGAGAGAGTTGTCACCAGGTCGGAAGGTGGGCATCCAGAGCTATGTGGACACATGGTATTGTGGTTTATACCATTGCAACTCTTTCATGTTCTACATTCATTTTTCTTCTTTTAACTGTGGTTCTGGGTCAGCTGCCTACACTTAACCTCCACTTTGTAGATAACTCCTGAATTTTACACAGAATTGCCTAAATGCTGTCAAATAGGATGGTAATCTATCATTTCAGTTCCTTGGGTGCTGAAGGACCAGCTGCTCCCTTCCCTCCCCCATTGTTTCCTTAATCTCTTTTCAACAACACCTCTTTCCTTTTTATCAGGTGCACCCGTGCATTTCTGAGGAACCTTTCCTTTTAACAATCTTGGTGGGTGGTGGAAGAAATTCTTTTTTAGGTATCTTTTCTTGTGTTTTGTTTAAATAGCCCTTTCCGAAGTCTTCAAACAGTAGACATCCCTTTCTTTTCACTGACCTGGGTGACAGGAAATGCTATGCTGACCGTGGCATATAGCCTGAAATGAGATTTTAGAAAAATAAAAGTGTGGTGAACTTTAAATATAAATCAGTCCTCTCCTCCGGTTTTCTTTACCCGCATACCTTCAAAGAAATTATATTTTTTACTCCCAGCAAATTACCTCGGAGAAAAAAAATGACAAGAGTAATCTATTTTTTCACAGCTGGTCGGTTGGCCAGAGTTTCTCATCAAGGAGTACATGCTGTTTGCTCCCCAGATGGACAGGCTGGATGAGTAACAAAGCCTCAGAGCCTGGGACACAAGGTGGAAATTATACTGCCAGTGCTTTTAATCTTGCACAGGCATTGCACACTGTAATTGCAAATGGCCTGTTTCCAAATGAGCATCTTTTGGGGACAGGATCCTACGTCTTGTCAGAATGAGTCCCATTAAAAGTCTTGGGAGGAATTAAACCTGAGACTTGTAACAATTGCAGGAGATTATAACTTTTAAAAAGTGTATCTGTGTGTGGGTGGGGGTCAGATTTGTCATCCTGGGAACGGCTAAAGCTTGAAAGACATTTCAGCAGTAATTGGGATAAACACGAGATTTGCATTTGCCCTTACTGTTGCAAAATAAGTGAGGAAAGAACAGTGTTTCTGAAGCAACAACATTGTATTGTCGAAGGCTTTCTTGGCTGGAACCACTGGGTTGTTGTGAGTTTCCGGGCTGTATGACCATGTTCCAGAAGCATTATCTCCTGATATTTTGCCGGCATCTATGGCAGGCATCCTCAGAGGTTGTGAGGCCTGCTGGAAACTAGGAAAAGGGAGTTTATATATCTGTGGAATGTCCAGGGTGGGAGAAAGAGCTCTTGTCTGTTGGAGCTAGGTGTGATTGTTTCAATTGGCTACCTTGATTCGCATTTAATGGCCTAGCAGATTCAAGGTCAGGCTTCTTACTGCCTGGGGAATTCTTTGTTGGGAGGTGATTAGTTAGCCCTGATTGTTTCTTGTCTGGAATTTCCGTTTGAGTGTTGTTCTTTATTTACTGGTATGATTTTGGAGTTTTTAAAATACTGGTAGCCAAATTTTGTCTTTTTTCATAGTTTCTTCCTTTTTGTTGAAATTGTCCACATGCTTGTGGATTTCAATGGCTTCACTGCGTAGTCTGACATGGTGGCTGTGAAAGTGACCAGCATTTCTGTGTTCTCAAATAATATGCTATGCTCAGGTTGGTTCATCAGGTGCTGCATGGCTGACTTCTCTGATTGAAGTAGTCTGCAGTGCCTTTCATGTTTCTTGATTTGTGTCTGGGCAATGCTGCTGCATTCGGTGGTCCCTATGTAGACTTGTCCACAGCTGCATGGGGTATACGGTAGACACCTGCAGAGGTGGCTCTCACAACTGGCAACCTTAGGTGCCAAACACAACAATTATAATAACAATTACAATTAAAACAAATAGTTAAAACATCGGCGATAAATACATGCATTTAAAATTACACAAATTCAGATCGCAATCTGAGGTCTGACCATTGTCAGTCATATAAGTCATTTACATTATCATTGCATCTACTGCTGAAATACTTGTTTTTAAGTTTTTTCTAAAGGGGATAAGAGGAAGGGGGCAATCTGATTTCATTGATTTATCAGAAAAGACACAACGCTGTGCAGATATCTGTGATCACAGAGGTTATTATGAAGCTCTCAAAGCTGTGTTTGGACCTTCTTATCAGGTCCAAGCCCCCTTATACAGTACAGATGGTCAAACACTAATTACTGATAAAACCTCCATCCTGAACCGATGGGCTGAACATTTTCAGGGTCTCTTTAATGCCAGCCGAGTAGTCCAAGGTTCAGCTATCCAACACATGATACAACAACCAATGAAAAATGAACTGGACACAGCTCCCACTCTGAAGAGACCATTGAGGCCATACAGCAGTTGAAACATGGCAAGGCAGCCGGGATCGATGGAATCCCACCTGAAGCTTGGAAACAGGGAGGTCATGTACTGCATGCTAAATTCCACGAGCTCCTTGTGAGTTGCTGGGAAAAAGGTGAACTGCCATCAGATCTCCGAGATGCAGTTATCATCACCCTGTATAAGAAAAAGGAACAAAATCCGATTGCTCAAACTATCGAGGTATAACACTGCTCTCCATTGCTGGAAAAATCCTTGCAAGGATACTCCTGAACAGATTAGTTCCGCTATTGCAGAAGAACTTCTCCCTGAAAGCCAATGCGGCTTCAGAGCAAAGGGAGCACCACAGATATGGTTTTTGCCCTTAGACAACTGCAAGAGAAATGTAGAGAGCAGAACAAAGGACTCTATGTAACATTTGTCGACCTCACCAAAGCCTTCGACACTGTGAGCAGGAAAGGTCTGTGGCAGATCCTGGACCGTCTAGATGTCCCCCAAGTTCCTCAAAATGATTGTCCTGTTACATGAGGGCCAGCACGGTCAAGTCAGATATGGCGATGCTCTCTCGAGCCCTTTCTCATAACTAATGGAGTGAAACAAGGTTGTGTTCTTGCACCAACCCTATTTACAATCTTCTTCAGCATGATGCTCCAAAGGGCTATGGCAGACCTACAAGAAGAAGACGGCATATATATACGCTATCGTACTGATGGTAGCTTGTTCAACTTAAGCCGCCTGAGGGCTCGCACTAAGACTCTAAACTATCTAGTCCGTGAGCTACTTTTTGCTGACGATGCTGCCCTTGTCGCCCATTCAGAAGCAGCCCTGCAGCGCTCACATCCTGCTTTGCAACAGCTGCAGAGCTGTTTGGGCTGGAAGTCAGCCTGAAGAAAACAGAAGTCCTCTACCAGCCCGCACCACAGGAAGAACACCACCATCCTCACGTCAGCATAGGCACATCTGTGCTTAAGTCCGTTCAGCAGTTCACCTACCTGGGAAGCATCATCTCTTCAGACGCCAAGATTGACAAAGAGATAGATAACAGATTATCAAAGGCATATAGTGCATTCGGAAGGCTTCACAAAAGAGTCTGGAGCAACAAGCACCTGAGACAAAGCACCAAAATCAGTGTGTACAGAGCTATCATACTGTCCATTCTCCCTATGGGTCTGAAACATGGGTCACCTATCGCCAACACCTACGACTCCTCGAGCGCTTTCATCAGCGCTGTCTTCGCACAATCCTAAATATACACTGGACCGACTATGTGACGAATGTTGCTGTCCTTGAGCAAGCAGGGATCACCAGCATTGAGGCCATGCTATTGAGAACACAGCTGCGCTGGACAGGGCACGTCTCTAGGATGGAGGACCACCACCTTCCAAAGATACTACTCTATGGTGAACTCGGCACGGTCAGCGCAAGAGAGGCGCCCCAAAAGAGATATAAGGACTCCCTGAAACAACACATCTCAGGCTTGGCCAGATTGATCACCAACAATGGTCCACCCTGGCCTCACATCGGGAGGCATGGAGAAGCACTATCCACAATGCTGCGGCCTCTTTCGAGAAGACACGCCGAATGGGTCTCGAAGAGAAACGACAACGCAGAAAGAACCGCAACTTGGAAAAAACATCACCCAAGGAGACTTTCTGCTGCGCTTTCTGCAACCGAACTTGCCTATCTCAGATTGGCCTTTTTAGTCATCAACGCGCTTGTAAAAAGCGTGGGATGAGTCCTTCCTGAATCTTCGTTCGCGAAGTAATGCCGAGAGAGAGTTGTCACCAGGTTGGAAGGTGGGCATCCAGAGCTATGCGGACACATGGTATTGTGGTTTATACCATTGCAACTCTTTCATGTTCTACATTCATTTTTCTTCTTTTAACTGTGGTTCTGGGTCAGCTGCCTACACTTAACCTCCACTTTGTAGATAACTCCTGAATTTTACACACAGAATTGCCTAAATGCTGTCAAATAGGAGGGTAATCTATCATTTCAGTTCCTTGGGCGCTGAAGGACCAGCTGCTCCCTTCCCTCCCCCATTGTTTCCTTAATCTCTTTTCAACAACACCTCTTTCCCCTTTATCAGGTGCATCCGTGCATTTCTGAGGAACCTTTCCTTTTAACAATCCTGGTGGGTGGTGGAAGAAATTCTTTTTTAGGTATCTTTTCTTGTGTTTTGTTTAAATAGCCCTTTCCGAAGTCTTCAAACAGTAGACATCCCTTTCTTTTTCACTGACCTGGGTGACAGGAAATGCTATGCCGACCGTGGCATATAGCCTGGAAATGAGATTTTAGGAAAATAAAAGTGTGGTGAACTTTTAAATATAAATCAGTCCTCTCCCTCCGGTTTTCTTTTACCCGCATACCTTCAAAGAAATTATATTTTTACTCCCAGCAAATTACCTCGGAGAAAAAAATGACAAGAGTAATCTATTTTTTTTCACAGCTGGTCGGTTGGCCAGAGTTTCTCATCAAGGAGTACATGCTGTTTGCTCCCCAGATGGACAGGCTGGATGAGTAACAAAGCCTCAGAGCCTGGGACACAAGGTGGAAATTATACTGCCAGTGCTTTTAATCTTGCACAGGCATTGCACACTGGTAATTGCAAATGGCCTGTTTCCAAATGAGCATCTTTTGGGGACAGGATCCTACGTCTTGTCAGAATGAGTCCCATTAAAAGTCTTGGGAGGAATTAAACCTGAGACTTGTAACAATTGCAGGAGATTATAACTTTTAAAAAGTGTATCTGTGTGTGGGTGGGGGTCAGATTTGTCATCCTGGGAACGGCAAAGCGCGAAAGACATTTCAGCAGTAATTGGGATAAACACGAGATTTGCATTTGCCCTTACTGTTGCAAAATAAGTGAGGAAAGAACAGTGTTTCTGAAGCAACAACATTGTATTGTCGAAGGCTTTCATGGCTGGAACCACTGGGTTGTTGTGAGTTTCCGGGCTGTATGACCATGTTCCAGAAGCATTATCTCCTGATATTTTGCCTGCATCTATGGCAGGCATCCTCAGAGGTTGTGAGGCCTGCTGGAAACTAGGAAAAGGGAGTTTATATATCTGTGGAATGTCCAGGGTGGGAGAAAGAGCTCTTGTCTGTTGGAGCTAGGTGTGATTGTTTCAATTGGCTACCTTGATTCGCATTTAATGGCCTAGCAGATTCAAGGTCAGGCTTCTTACTGCCTGGGGAATCCTTTGTTGGGAGGTGATTAGTTAGCCCTGATTGTTTCTTGTCTAGAAATCCCGTTTTGAGTGTTGTTCTTTATTTACTGGTATGATTTTGGAGTTTTTAAAATACTGGTAGCCAAATTTTGTTCATTTTCATAGTTTCTTCCTTTTTGTTGAAATTGTCCACATGCTTGTGGATTTCAATGGCTTCACTGCGTAGTCTGACATGGTGGTTGTGAAAGTGGACCAGCATTTCTGTGTTCTCAAATAATATGCTATGCTCAGGTTGGTTCATCAGGTGCTCTGCTATGGCTGACTTCTCTGATTGAAGTAGTCTGCAGTGCCTTTCATGTTTCTTGATTTGTGTCTGGGCAATGCTGCTGCATTCGGTGGTCCCTATGTAGACTTGTCCACAGCTGCATGGTATACGGTAGACACCTGCAGAGGTGGCCTCACAACTGGCAACCTTTAGGTGCCAAACACAACAATTATAATAACAATTACAATTAAAACGAATAGTTAAAATATCGATGATAAATACATGCATTTAAAATTACACAAATTCAGATCGCAATCTGAGGTCTGACCATTGTCTGTCATATAAGTCATTTACATTATCACTGCATCTACTGCTAAAATACTTGTTTTAAGTTTTTTCTAAAGGATAAGAGGAAGGGGGCAATCTGATTTCATTAGGGAGGGAGTTCCACAAATGGGGGCCACCACTGAGAAGGCCCTGTCCCTCATCCCCACCAATCGCACTTTTGGGGATGATGGCTTCGAGAGCAGGGCCTCCCTCGATGATCTTAACCTTTGAGATGGATCATAAAGGGAGATATGTTCAGAAAGTAAGCTGGGCCAAAACTGTTTGGGCTTTATAGGCTAAAGCCAGCACTTTGAATTGTGTTTGGTAGCAGACTGGCAGCTAGTAGAGCTGACATAACAGGGGAGTGGTGTGCTCCCTGTATGCGGCTTCAGTGAGCAATCTGGCTGCTGCTCATTGGACTAATTGAAACTTCCAAACAGTCTTCAAAAGCAACCCCACGTAAAGCTCATTGCAGTAATCTATTCGGAATATAACAAGAGCATGGACCACTATGGCCAAGTCAGTCTCCCCAAGATACAGATTCAACTGGTGTTCAAGTTTTAACTGTGCAAAAACTCCCCTGGCTACCACCAAGACCTGGGTTCCAGGCACAATGATGAATCCAGGATCACTCCCAAGCCGTGAACTTGTGTCTTCAGGGGGAGTGTAACCCCACCCAGCACAGTTTGTAACCCTATGCCCTGTTCAGCCTTTCAGCTGACCAGGAGGACCTTTGTCTTGTCTGGATTCAATTTCAATTTGTTCACCCTCATCCAGTCCGACATAGCTGCAAAGCACTGGCTCAGGATCTGAACAGCCTCTCTAGTAACTGGTGGGAAAGAGTGACAGAGTTGGACATGATCTGCTTACAGATGACATCGTACTCCGAAATGCCGGATGGTCTCTCCCAACGGCTTCATATAGATGTTAAACATGGGGGGAAAGTACTGAACCTTGTCGGATCCCACAAGACAATGGTTGTGAGGCCGAGCAGGTGACTTCCAGTAACACCTTCTGGGAGTGACCAGGAAGGACTGGAGCCACTGCAAAACAGTACCTCTGAGCCCCATACCTTCGAGGCGTCCCATGAGGATACCATAGTCAATGGTATCAAAGGCCGCTGAGAGGTCCAAGAGAACCAAAAAGGGCACACTCCCCCATCTAATGCCTGGCTAAGGCGATCAAGGTTGTTTCAGTTCCATGTCCCAGCCTAAAGTAAGACTGTGCCAGATCTAGATAATCAGTGTCTGCCAAGAACCCCTGGAGTTGTGAGGCCACCAGACGTTCCATGACTTTACCCAAATAGGGTGATTGGAAACTGGCTAAAAGTTGTCTAATTGATTGGGGTTCAGTGATGGTTTCTTCAACAGTGGTATTATAACAGCTTCTTTTAAGCTCTCTGGAATCTTGCCTTCCTGTACGGAGGCATTAACCATCACACCCACTCTACCAAACTCCCTCTGGACTCTTTTACCAGCCAGGATGGGTAGGGGTCTAGGATGCATGTGGTCACTCTTGCCTCTCCAAGGGTCTTGTCCATATTATCCTCAAGCTGCACCAATTGAAATGAATCCATCAAAACTGGACAAGCAGGCATTCAAGTTAAGTCCTCAGAGATGGCTGTTAACATGGTGTCAAAGTTTGAATGGATCAGAGTAACTTTGTTGCAAAGTACAGAGCAAATGCTTTGCAGTGGGCTATCGAGTTGTCAGGGATCCCATCCTGTGAGGCGGGATTTAACAGCCCTCTGACTACTCGAAACAGCTCTGCTGGACAGTTTTTTGTGGATGCAATATTGGCCGCAAAGAAAGATTTCTGTGTGGCTTTCATTGCCACAACACATGTCCTTAGAAAGGCACATAGCCGTGTATACACAGAATAAATATTAAAATATCGTGAATACAAGACAGCTGTTTCAGCATTTTAAAATGAGGATAAGCACAGGAGAAGGCTGCACCAGCATACAGGAAGAAAGTCTTGGGGTTTGGGGGGTTTTTTTTGGAGCCCTGGGATATTCAGGGCTCCATAGCAGCACAGTTTTCACTGAAATCAGATTTTATGCAAACCTTTTATTTACATGTTCCACAAACTATCACACATTATAGGTATGAGTTTTCCAGTCCCTCCCTTTTATCCCACTTTGTTTTTAGGCCGGTGTAGATGGGCTCTTAGTAGTTTAATTCAGGACAGATAAAAGGAAGCGTATATTCACCAAGTGTTTTATAACAGTTTCAGATAAATGCTATCCCTGTAGATAGAGTCTTACTGTATAAATAACTAGACAATTGGAACTATGTAAGTCCCAGCTCCAGGTGTTAACACTACATTTCCGTTGCAATACATAGTATTGTTTGCTATGGATAACAATTAGGAGATGTTGCTGTTCTTAAGGCCATCTAAAAAGAGGAGTTGTTCACACAATCATACTAGGATAGGAAGCTACTGCTGGGATGCAACCTAACAAAGCAAATTTGATTTATTAGATCGAATAGCAAATGAACCAATTTGTGTCATTTTAACACAGAAAGTGGATCTGTCTTTCTGAGTTACGGAAATCTTAGAGGCTGTTTTTACTTCTTCTTTTTAGTTGCAACGAACTAGAGTCCCTGCTGTTGACTCTTAATAGGACTCAATCAACCTGAATCCAAGTACTTTGGCTTAATTGGTTGGAGGAAGTGGCTGTTAGTCAGCTTCTATTTAACCACATTATGTAACTCTGCACCTGCAAGTTGTATTTATGGGCTTTTAAAATCTGGTCCCTGAAAGAACCTTGCATTTTCCCAGTCCCGGCAGATGTAATGAATGGCATTGAGATGGAAAGAAAAATACATCTTTGTACAAGCCACCCTGTCCAAGACTACAGATATATACTGCACCAGACTGCACTTAAACCATATAATTAACAAACCATATAATTAGACTTCTACTCAGCAACTGAAAATGGCAACATCTTATTTGAGCAGTACCTTGTATATCCCCTGTGTCCCATCTCCTGAATTAAGTGACAAGCAGAGAGGAGTTTACTGTTAGTATTTAAAAAGAAAAACAAAAAGATTAAGGTAATAAAATCAATACAGTAAAAGCCCCCCATCCTACTTACAGAGGATATGTTCCCAGACTTCAAATGATAATGCAAACTAAGGATAATTGTGAATCCTATTGAAATGAAGAACGCCTGCCCCACAAATATCATGTTGCGTTGGAGAGCCTAGAAAATGTCTAGAGAGGGTGACAATGTGGACAACTTGAATTTAATGTGTTTTTAAGGTTTGATATGTTTTAAATGATTATTTTAATATATTTGTTAATTTTTATGAATGTATGATAACATGGCATGGTTGCCTGCCTTGTAAGTTAACTGCCTTGACTCCCCTATGGGGTTGAGAAAAGCAGTGTTTTCTTGGCTTTTCTTCGTGAACGAAGATTCAGGGAGGACTCATCCCACGCTTTCTACAAGGACATTGATGATTCGGAGGTCCTCAGGTCGTAGGTTTGGTTTGAGTTTTCTCCTCTAGATGGTTGACCTTACAGGGTTAGACGAGCACCATCTGCCCGGGTTTGAAACCAGAGTTTTCCTTCTCCTAGGATGGTTGCCAAAAGGCTAGAGAGATAAACACACTAAGAGACTATAGAAATGTATATATATAATCAATGTTTCATATATTAGAACCCTTGATGCGTTAATGAACATTCACACTTCTCATTTGCACAATCAAAATTCGTACATAATATTACAGGTAAGTAAACCTTGCAACGTGGATACAAATAAACACAGTGGCAAAACAGTTCGAGAGTCCATAGGATACAGGGAATAGACCGGGGAGGGGATGCAACCCAAATGAAAAAGATGCAATCGTGGCAATCTCAGTTCAATGCCGGTCTCCCACTGGTAAGACCAAATAGGTGGGTATTCCCAAGTTCTCACAAAGTCAAGTTCACAGAAAATCCAGTTCTCGAAATTGTAATCCAATATTTACTGTGTGGTTGCTGGTAGGTTTACGGGCATTAACTGCTTGGGACGCTGGAGGGGCCGCGATGGTCGAACTGCAAGACCCGATCCACTTCGCCCTGTGGGCTTTCTCAAGCGGCAATTAAATCAGCAGAATGCACAGCGTCACGGGATACATATACTGGAATATAAATCATATAATAATCAAACTGTAGTTAGTCTGAACTCTGCGAATATTATTATAAAAGGCTAGAGAGCCCATCCTGCCCTTTGACGCTCTTACGTTGTCAGACCCTTTGGTTGTGACCTGTCTTCGGTTAAGCCACCGCCAGCATAGCTCACAACTTCCTTAGGGTACGCAAGCCTCTCCCCCACAACAAGGGGGCGCCAATGGAGAGGCAGTGTAGAAATAGGGTAAATAAATAAATATTTTGTCAGAGGAGATAAACGAAACCATTGATACCAATCTCATGGATACAGGGCTCGTATTGTATTTGCAAATTGGATTGATTTACAGTACTTTCCTGTATATGCATCCCTATCAGCTGTCTGCCTTTATGTCCACCTGGGAAACCTTTCATGTGGGCATAACACATGAACGGTTACCCAGGGCTCATCAATAATATGCTGATAGTTTTCTCTCTGGCTGCTCTAGCATCTTTGCAAGTCCCTTTTCCTGATCAGAGATAAATTTTAAACACATTTCCAACACGGAGAAAATATGTGCCTGAACACCAAGAAAGCCTTTAAAACTTATGAGCTATATTTTGGTTGGGCAAAAGGGCAACTGCCTCCATCAACTGTTCTATAAGTTGGCAGAATACCTCCTTAAGTTACTGAAGCCCCAGGTTCATCTTCTAACATCTCCAAGTAGGACTAGAGAAACCCCATATTTGAAACTCTGAAGAACCTCGGTCTATCAGTGTCAACCACTCTCACCTAGATTGTTTCATATTAAATGGCTGGATGGCCACCTGTTGGTGCTTTGATGGTGCATTTTCTGCATGGCAGGGGATTGGACTGGATGACCCTTGGCGTCTCTTCTTACTCTGTGATTCTAAGATTGTGTCCTATGTTTTAGTAGCACATGAACGGTGCTTATAGATTAGGAAGAAATTCTGCTAATCCCAATGACAACACCTTTGCATCTAACTTTTAGTGCTACAGAATAGGCCTGTCCAACTTCTACGGGCCCAAGGGCCTGAATTCCGGTCACTGATCACCTGGGGGGCTAAAGGGTCTGTCCCCGCCCCCGGCTCCTCCCCCTCCCATGGCTCTGCCCCGCCCCTCCCCCGGCTCCGCCCCCTCCCTGGCTCCAATTTACTTACAATTGACCTTGAGTTGTGGAGTTGTAGTTCACCTCCATCCAGAGAGCACTGTGGACTCAAATAATGATGGATCTGGACCAAACTTGGCATGAATACTCAATATACCCAAATGGGAACACTGGTGGATTTGGGGGAATGTTTCCTAATACCTTTGAGTTATTTGAGTCCACACTCAAATTGGGACACACCAATAAAAACCCAAACACCTCAATGCCGTCGCAGGGCTTGATGGGGCCTCCTTTCCCAGAGGCGAGTGGAGGAGGTCCAAAGAGCTCCCTCCCTCCCTGAAGGGAAAACAAGCCATGGGGGCAGGCGCAAAGGAAGCCACATTGCGCCCTGCACGCGGGGGAAGGTAGCACAACAAGGGGGAGGGAGCACGGAGGAGGGGAAGGAAGCGTCGCCAAGGAAACTGCCACTGAGGGACCCCTCCCCATCTCACCCAACGTCCCACTGTTTTTAGATTGATTGATTCGAGCCAGGCCCTTCCTTACCCATACTGCGGGAGCCCCGCTACAGGGCCGAAGCACCAACTGGCGCCAAGGCCAAGCTGAGGCCGGGCGCGGCAGCTCTCCCATCTGCGGGGCAGGAAGCGAGGGCCCTCCACAGGAAGAGGACGGAGCCAGGAGGGGCTTTCCCTGCCTCACTTCCCTCCTCCCTCTCTCTGAGGGAATGGGGGCTGGCCTGGAAGCAGCAGCAAGGGAGGAGGAGGCGCGCGCCCAGGCCGGCCGCAAATCCCGCGGGACTTGAGATTTTGGCAGCTATCGCGAGACTACGCAGCCACAGACGGGATTTCAACCTCCCTCGAAATCCCGTCTGTGGCTGGCATAGTCTCGCGATGCTTGCCTAAACCCGGAAGTAGGTATTTATTTTTAATTTTTAATTTTTAATTTGTATTTTATTAAAACAAGTTAGGGGGCCGGAGGGAAGGGGCTCGGGGGCCGTGTACGGCCCCAGGGCCGCCTGTTGGACAGCCCTGCTACAGAACAAGTCAAAACTCTATTACATGAATATCTGGAAATACATTTTATATTTATCTTCTATGGCCTTACAAGAAAGCTCTGAAAGGAATCACTGTAGACCTTAGGTACGTCAGCAAGGAGACAGGTTTGGTCAAGGTCATCTCTTTTCTCATTTAGTCAAGGTCATTTCTCATTAGAAGGCTACAAGGAAAGGAAATGTACTTCTCAAAGATGTGGAAGTATACAAATTGCTGATTGTAACTATCAGGAAATACTGAGAAAGAAGAAATTGAAGAAATTAGGTGTTGCACTTTCTTTGAAACAGCTATTATAGGATGGTAACTATGTCCTAGATTAGAACGATCTCATTTACCTCATTTATAAAACAGACTTTGGTCTCATGTTGATCTCGGGGGTTTTAAAGAAAATGTCTCCTATCTCCTTTGTGAATTTTTTTTAAAGCACACATACATCCGCTTCTCAATGTAGCTTAAATATGAAAATTAATCTGAAACAAAAAGACAGAAATATGATTTCAGTGACGATATCCACTACTTAACAATTATATTAACAAACAACAATTAAATAGAAATTAAACATTTAAAAATGTTGAATTAAAAGAGAGGAGGTACCTCTAACCCATTCAGCAGCACCTGAAAACCCCAACAATCCCACAAAACTCCCCAATTTCTTAAAATACAGTAAGTGATTTCATGGCATAATTTTCAGGCATATTTCTCCCTGTAAACTGCAGAAAATGCCTCAAGTACATGTTTACACACAAGAAACACACCCGTCCAGAGCCCTCCCACGACTCCCAAATGCCTGTTTTCCTCTGTACTCCTAAAAATTACAATAGTATGTTGCAATGAATGACTTTGGTTACCATTTTGAGAAGGACTACATATGAAAATGGAGGCATTTGTGGGTGTGTGGGTGTCTCATGGGCGTTCTGTGTTCATGTGGGAAACATTGCTCCTACTGAGTGGCCTACCTCTGCATTTAAGCCTGGTCTAAATTCAGATTAATTAGAAATTCATGATGTTAGAAAAACTTCATGAAAAATTTCAGGGTGTATGTGTTGAACCCATAATGACTGCCCAGGCTTTAGTTATTTATTTACATACAGTATTTACAGTATATTCCGCCCTTCTCACCCTGCAGGGGACTCAGGGTGGATTACAATGCACATATATATGGCAAACATTCAAAGCCAGTTAGACATATAACATATATAGACAGACACAGAGGCAATTTAACATTCAAGCTGTGCCCAAACCTTTTTCGGCTTCATGAGGGTATACTGGATTCCGGCTCGATTCCAGACATAGGGAAAGCTGCCGCGTCAGTGTCCATTGTGACACTCAGTCCTTTGATGGAGTACTTCCTCATTCTTCTGCATGCTGCTGGAAGGTTTTTATGGCATCATAAATTAGTTAAATTAGCCTCCCCGTGATACCTAAATTTCCTACTTGACAGATTCAACTATCTTTCGGGCTGCATAGATTACTAACTGGGGCGACATACAGGGAGCATACCACCCCCCTGTTGTGTCAGCTCCATTGGCTGCCGGTCCATCTCCAAGCCCAATTCAAAGTGCTGGTTTTGACCTTTAAAGCTCTAAACGGTTCTGGCCCAGTTTACTTGTCCGAACGCATCAACCCCTACGTCCCACCCCGGAAATCTAAGATCATCTGGGAAGGCCCTGCTCTCACTCCCGTCTACAGTTCAAATGCGCCTGGCGGGAATGAGAGACAGGGCCTTCTTGGTGGTGGCTCCCCGCCTATGGAACACACTCCCGATGGAGGTAAGATTGGTTACCTCCCTCCCAGCTTTCCAGAAGAAACTAAAGGCATGGTTCTGGGACCAGGCGTTTGGACAGATGTAAGGCAGCATGTTAAAAGGACAATCTGGAATGACAAGACGATCTACAAGGCTGGTCTACAGTTTTAATTGATGGCTTTGTATGGTTTTTAATTATGTATTAACTTTGATATATTTTTATTTATGATTTTATTATTGTATCAGGTGTAATAGCCTCTTGATGGGGCTTATTGTAAGCCGTCCCGAGTCCCCCTTCGAGGGGTTCAGAAGTTGACGGGGTATAAATACGGTAAATAAATAAAAAAATAGGTCAACAGCAAGCTAAACAAATGGCTGGAAGCTCACTCCAACCCATGTTGGCTTCAAACTCATGACCTCTCAGTTAGTAGTGATTTAATGCAGCTAGCTCTCGGCTAACTGTGCCACAGGCTATGAGCTTGGGTGGCAGTACTCTGTCATTCTGCTGTGATTTTCTCTTTTTAAATGCCCTTCATAATTGCAAAGTGCTGGGGTTCTTTTTTCCTTAAAAAAATACAGTCCGAGGATAGAAGACAATTCTGCCACAGAAGTGCCTAAATAAACCTCATTGCCTGGGGTATGTCCTGGGACTTACCTGGGACTGTGGCATGGCTATTGATGGCTTTATTTTGTGGAGTTAGTGGATTGGCAATTATTGCAATAATGTCATGTGAGAGATGCTGCCATCAAAACTGATGGTCCTACTACTGTGCTGGTTTCGACCTCCATGCAATAAAGTCACTAGTGCCTACAGTAGCAAAAAACAGTCTTGCTCCCTCCTCAAAATGACATCATTTTATATTTTAAATCATGGCCATCACATCATGGCACCTCTTAACTTTCTTTTCTCCAAGCTAAACATACCCAGCTCCCTAGGCCAGTGTTTTTCAACCTTTTTTGAGCCGCGGCACATTTTTTACATTTACAAAACCCTGGGGCACACCACCAACCAAAATGACACAAAATGACACTCTAACACAGTAATACATAGTTCACCTGCAATCAAATAGCATTCTGAACTCCACCAATGATGGAATGGAATCAAACTTCCCACACAGAACTTCCATAACCAAGAGAAAATACTATAAGAGTTTGGTGGGCATTGACCTTGAGTTTTGGAGTTGTAGTTCACCTATATCCAGAGAGCACTGTGAACTCAAACAATGTTGGATCAGGACCAAACTTGGCATGAATACTCAATATGCCCAAATGTGAACACAGATGGAGTTTGGGGAAAATAGACCTTGGCATTTGGGAGTTACAGTTTCTGGGATTTATAGTTAACACACAATCAAAGAGCATCCTGAACTCTTGCAACAATGGAATTGAACCAAACTTGGCATATTGAACTCTCATTACCAACAGAAAGTACTGAAAGGGTTTGCTTGGGAACTGACCTTGAGTTTGGAAGTTGTAGTTCACCTACACCCAGAGAGCACTGTGGACTCAAACAATGTTATGTTATGTTGTTGTTTGTTTTCTATCCAGAATCACAATGTTGAAAGGAGGCTCACCACTTTAAGGTCCCTAAACCAGGCATGGGAAAACTTCGGCCCTCTGGGTGCTTTGGACTTCAGCTTGTCAGTATTCTTCTTGCACCCAGTATTACAGGTGAAGCTTAATCAAATAAGTATAGAGTGGTACTCTTACTTTTCTTGATCTAGACATGGTATTGAGACCACCTAAAATCACAATGTTTTTTTTCCCATGTGGAGTTTGATCTTTGACAGTTTAGTGTTATGTCTACAAATGGTATTACAAATTTTACACACTACAATGGATGGAATAGACATATATGGAAGTTACATTTAATATTTGATTTTTTAAAAAATCCCTTTTTTCCTTTCTAACACGCCAAATCTAAGGGGAATTGTTTGGATAAATTTTGTTGCAAGAAAATACCAGTGTGCTAGATCAAATTGAATTTGGAGGCTCTTATTTCTATCATTAGCAGTCATTATTTCCTCTTCAAACCATGTAATTAAATACCACATGAGGAATATAGATTTTTTTAAAACTTCGTCTTGTTTACCAAAGTATCAAGGGTTACATTTTGACAACGATGTGATGGTGCACAGCTGTTTGTATTTAAATTAGGGAGATTTTAATGACTAACCCAAGAATTAGAGAAGCAATTGGTTAACTAAACTGAGGGAATTCTCTGCAAATAAAAGATCATTATGTTTGCATAAGATCAGTTATAATACAAGACTGGCTGAGTAATTAGTTAAATTATGCTGGGGAAAATGGGACAGCGTTGCATTATTTACCCTTTAGTGTATTGTGTGATTGTAAACACTATTGTGGAATTAATCTTTCCTCCCCTTTAAATTATTTTTGTTGTTTACTGCCAACAAGTCAACTTTGAGCTATGGTGACCCCATGAAGAAGAGGCCTCCACATCATCCTGTTGTCAACAATGCTCTTCAGATCTTGCAGACTGAGACTGTGGCTTTCTTGATTCATCCGATCCACTTGTAATACAGTCTTCCTCTTTTCTACCAACTTCTAAATTCCCAAGCATTGTTGTCTTTTCTAGTGCGTCATATCTTCTAGGCATGAGAAAAAGTTATGAAAATGATTCGTTTCGTAAGAAATTCGTAAGAAATGCTACTTTCGGCGTTTCTGCGTTATTTCCGCAAGTGTCGTTATTAGGTCGTATGGGGGGGGCATAAGGGGGGGCACCCTCCTTCTCTCTCACCACCCTCCCGCCTCCCTTGCCAATATTATGGCAAGGCAAGCCCTAAACTCGCTCCTTCCTCGGCTGGAAGGAAGCCTGGAAAAATGTAAACAGAGAGGATTACTCAAGTAAATCTGCAAAGGAGGGCACTTTGGATGAAGGGCCCTCCTTTGCAGATTTACTTCTGAGTAATCCTCTCTGTTTACATTTTTTCCAGGCTTCCCTGCCTCTCCTGCCCTGCCAGGATCTAAGGCATCAAAGAGTATTGGGGTGAGAAACCAACCTAATGTATAATAGAATGAATGCTACTGTAAGTGCCACTGCCTAATATTATAAGTAATCCAACTGGTCATACCTAATTCCATGCACATGCAATAATACAGCAGTAATAACAATAACAAGAGGTAAAATTCAAACCGAAGTATTCTGAGTGGTCCCTGCCTCATGCAAGCGGGCTCATGCGGTGCAAGCGGTGCGACGGAAATTAGCCCGGGGAAAGCCAGCTTGGGAGCACACACATACATATTCTTGGGAGGGGATTTGTTGCAGAATCCCGGCCTCATAGAGAAGATTCTGCAGCAACCCCCAAAAGAATATGTATGTGTTTGCACCCAAGCAGAAAAACGCTGTCTTTCCGGGCTAATTTCCCGGGCTCACAAAGAAGAGGCAGGGACCACTCAGAACACTTCGGTTTGAATTTTACCTCTTCTTATTCCCATTGTTATTACGGCTGTATTATTGCATGTGCATAGAATGTAGGTATATGACCAGCCTGGGCACACTTGGGCCCTCGCGCTCCTGGGGATCGGGGTGAGAGAGGCAGCGAGGAGCCAGGGGGCTCCTCCTCCTTTTCTTTTGCTGCTTCCAATAATAGAATACCCCCTCCCTCCCTTCCTCCTTCCCTCCCTCCTTCCTATTTGGAGAGTCCCATCTAGAATTCAGTGTGATTGATTCAAGTTTTGGCCTACAACTCCCAGAAATCCCAGCCAATTTACCAGCTGTTAGGATTTCTGGGAGTTGTAGGCCAAAACCATCTGAATGCACATGCTCTGGCATACGAATTACTAACGGATTTGGTTAGTACTTAAGTTACATTTCTGAAATTTTTGGGAAATTTTTTGTAAGTCTTTCTTTTACTAATAAAAAAAAATCCCCCATTTGATTTACGATTCACCATTTTAGGATTCTAAACCATGCCTAATATCTTCCTGTGATATTATTTATTTATTATTTATTTACTTCCTTTATATTCCACCCTTCTCACCCCGCAGGTTACTCAGGGTGGATTACAATGTACACACTACATTTAGACACACAAACACACAAGACAGACAGAGGCAATTTAACATCTGGCCACCAGGGGGAGGTGTCGCATTCCTTCATTCCTCAGCGTGTTTGTCAAAAGTATAATAATCTCATTTCCGGTCATTTGAACCCATTGCTCCGGGTCCTAATCTCATGGACAGCAGAAAATCAGCCTTTCCCCAATTCCTTATGACAGCCATTCAAAAATTTATATATGGCAATCACGTCTCCTCTCAAGCTTCTCTTCTGCAGGCTAAACATCCCCAGCTCTTTAAGTTGCTCCTCATAGAGCAGGGGTGCCCACACTTTTTCAGCATGCGAGCTACTTTTTAAAAAACCAAGTCAAGAAGATCTCCCTTGCGCGCGCGTGCACCATCCGCATGTAGAAATGCATCCAAACAGTTCTTTCTCCCACCCTGACATAATTCCACAGATATTATCAGGCAGAATGAAAGCAGACAGACCTTTCAGCTGCAATTTGGTCAAGCAGATGAACTTCTCACAGTTGCAGATGCTTTGGCAGAAAATGTTTGCCAAAGCCTGCTTCTGTTTCTCCTCCCTCGTGGCTCGTCTTTGCGTGCCGCCGCATGCTCCAAGTGCGCATGTGTGGGCCGGGCGCCCGCCCCTCCTTTGCTCTGCTGCATTCCTCCTCCCTCCCTCCTTCTCAGGCCACACTGAGTTGTCCCAGAGGCAGGATGGGGTGCTTCTGTGCCTGCGCACGGAACGCTAGCCATGCAGCGCGCCATCCACGTCCGCCCCCTCCTTTGCTGGGACGACTCAGCGTGGCCTGAGAGGGAGGGAGGAGGAATGCTGCAGAGCAAAGGAGGGGGCGGGCATGGATGGCGCGCTGTGTGGCTGGTGCTCCGTGCACAGGCGCTCTGCGTGCAGGCGCAGAGGTGCCCCATCCTGCGATCGGTTGAAGTGAAGCCCAAAGATCAACTGGTCAATCGCGATTGACTACTTGAGCATCCCTGTCATAGAGATTCATGGTCTCTAGACCTTTGATCATTTTTGTTGCCCTCTTTTGGACACCTTTCAGCTTGTCAATATTTCTCTTGAATTGTGGTGTCCAGAATTGGACACAGTATTCCAGGTGAGACCTGACTGTAAGAGCTGTTCAGCAGTGGAACTCACTCCCTTGGAGTGTGGTAAAAGCTCATTCTGTGGAAGCTTTTAAACAAAGGATGGATGGCCATCTTCAGGGGTGCTTTGATTGTGCTTTTCCTGCATGGCAGGGGGTTGGACTGAATGGCCCATGTGGTGTCTTCCAACTCTATGATGTAGTACTATTAATTTTACTAGGTCTCTTCTAAAAATGCCCCCTTCAGATGGCTTGGATTAAAATTTCTCCACCACAGGGATTAGAGCCAGCATGTGTCCTAATTCAGGATGTTCTGCTTCCATGTCTTTGTGGCTTCATACACATCTATGCCATTGAAGTATTGAAAACAGGCAGACAATCGTTAACGTTCTGGAAGAAGCAAAGACCACCCGCAAAGACGACTTCTCATTGAGCTTTTAGTTCTGTATGGTTTGTAGCTCTTCAACCTTCATTTTAATTCTGCAATCTAATTTATATTGAAGTGGTGATGATTTTGCTAGCAGGAGCCTTGAGTTCCTTGGTTTGATGAGATGCTTTGATCATATATTTTATTATACATCACCTTGGGTACCTGGTAGGCAGATGATATGTTTTATAAATGGAATGAATGAATAAATGATAAATGCAAACTAGGGAGGGGGATCAAATGACCCTCCCCTCTCACAGGTCAGGTTCATTTATTAATGATGGCAAAGAGCTTGGCGCACAGCTACCTGCGTATGGTTCTTCCCGGTCCCTATAATCCATACCTGTAGAATCAACACATTAGTTATTTATCATTTCTGAGAATGGTCTTAGAATGTATAGTGCAAAGTGAAAGAAAAGTCATACCTATGAAATGCCAACGCTGTTTTTTGTTTTGCATTGCAAGATCTGAACCCTTGCAGAGAGTTAGTCAAACAAAATTAGCATATTAGCATAGCAGTCGCAACATATTAGTGTGGTGCAGTCACATTTTTGAAGTGGGAGAGGCAGCAACCATCACAGACTGCCCGTGCAATTAATTTTTTAGTTTCAAAAGTCATCTGCTGAGATGCAAGGGGATTAGAGCAACTGAAGTACATAATTATTGTTTTGTATAGATCTATGTGCATTTTTAAAGAATGCTGTATAATTTAAATACCATGTGTGGGCGGAAAGTAGTAAATACTGAACGGAATGATCATGGCTGCATTCATTTTACTCAATAATGAAGTAATCCATTTATTGGTGAAAAACAATAGCTCTTCTCTTCCGATTGCCTATAATCCTGATTATATCTGATTTTTCCTAAATCATTTGTGCCATTTGTCATTCATTCTAACTCCACTCAATATTCCATTTCACTTCCCTTGTATCAGTCTCCTCCTCCTGCCTTCATGGCCTAAAATGGGCTTTAAAAGGATGGACATTGCAAGCTATGGCCCTGAAGATACAGAAAAGCCGTCCCACATACAGGGAGACCTGGAATATCTTTAATAATGAGTGCTAGACTCAAAATAGTGAACCAAAACCAAGATTTATTGAATAACAACCAGTAAAATGCTGGTGGCCCAAAATGCTTAGTTGGTTGCAAAAAGGAAGTTCATGAAAAAGGATGCGATCACTTGCGTCTTTGTTTGCAGAGTGATGGTGCCTTCTTTGATTCCAGGTTTCCTGTTGCCCTCTGGCTTGTAGGCCCACAAAGTCCTGTAAAGCCCCAAATCCACAGTATGTTGAGGAAAGGTCCTCCTTTGTACTGAAGGCTTTGGTTGAGAGTGAAGGTTAGGCTTAGTAGGTGAACTAAGATGCTTTGTCGCAGCAATGGCTTAGATTCCACCTTGCTATGTCCGTGTGCTCTTCTGGAATGAACCAGAAAGGAAGTCCTGCCTCTCAGGTAAACTCCGGAAAAAGGAGGAGTTAAGGGCAGTGATGCCAGGTTTGGAGCCAAGACACAGCTCCACCCCTAAGTGCCCACATGGCAGAACAATGGAACCAAGGCCTTGCAGGTAAAGGCAAACAGGTACACAGTACAGATGCAAAACCAGCCCAGTGGGAGCGCCACACTCCTACTTAAGAGGGACTCATTCACATTCCCCATGCTATTTCTCATTGTGCTTGAGGTATCATGCTCCTCTCCTCCAAAATTTCAGATCATATGGCTATCAAAACTCATGTTTTGTGTGTCAATCCTTGTATCAAACCAAACTGGCCTAGCAAAGCATCAGGGGTCTTATGAGTCTCCAATGGTTTTCAGAATTACATTCAAAAAAGAAGGAAAAAAACAACACAAAAGGCCAAGGGGAAACACAGAGGTGGTGCACAGGTTAATGAGTGCCGAGTGTGGTCATTAGTCACAGAAAGCATGCTAAATGTTTGAGGAATTAATTTTTTTTATAAAAAAAACACCAGGATTAGTAAATAGGGAGAATATAACCAAGTATCCAAGTAACTGGACTCAGCATGGTGTGGTGGTTTTAGCATTAGACTATGGGTCCATCCAGACAGGCCCCAAACTTGTCTTGTCTTGGTTTTTACAGGTAGTGTCCAAATTATGCCTCCAGGGAAAACAAATTAATTTGGTTTCCTTGGTTTGTTCTGAATTACTTTGATACCCCATTAGATCTGGTCCTTTCTGCAAGGCCCAGGTGTAATGAGGTGTTGGGCCTATAGAGGCTCACTTCTGTATAGTTCTGGGACTACCCGTGGGTGAGTCTCCATTGCTATCCCAAACCGTTTGGGCTCCTGGAGCCCCTTCCCCCATGCCCCAATTAAGCTCCCAAAAGTGAATTGGAAGGTACCTGGCCATCATAACTTCCCTCCACGTGATCTTCTGATGCCAGAAAATGAAGTGTGAGGAGACCAGAGGGAGAAGGGGAGGAGGGATTTTCTTCCTTACCCCTCCTGTCTCCTTGAGTGTCACTTTCTGGTACTAGGAGAACATGAGGAGGGATGTTATGGGGCTTTATTGTCTCAGGATGTCATGTAGACACCCCCTCCGGAAAGCCCAGGGTTTGGGACAGTATGTGTGGACTGGTCTGTAACAGCAACAGTCCACATATACTTTGGCACAGGATTTGGCGCTGTGTGGAAGCACCCTACGACTCTAGAGACCAGGACTTGCATCCAGCTTTAGCCATGGAAACCCACTAGGTGACTTTGAATGAATTACATTCTCAGCCTCAGAGAAAGGCAATAACAAGCCCCACTTTGAACAAATCTTGCCAAGAAAACCCCATGATAAATTAATCTTAGGGTCACCATAGTTCAGAAATGAGTAACACACAACAACAACTCCCAGAAAAAGGTTGCGGCTAGTTGACTGGAATCCTAAAAGCAAGCATTCTACCTACATGCCATATTGCGTCATAGGGAGCACTCCAATTACATACAATACGTTACCAGAGTCGAGGCAGAAGAATCCTGTGCTTAACAACTTTAGAATTGAAGCAGGTATGTTCGGATTTTGAATACTCTTTGTATGCCAATGCCAGCTGCTTTGCTCCATTGTATGCCAATGGAGCAAAGCAGTGCGAAAAGTATAGTCAATATTTTTTCTTGACTACATGCAGCAAGCTTTTGACAAAAGCGCAGCATTCCAGAACTTGTCTTTTTCCATGATATTCCTGGCAGGGATTAATCCAGAATGTTATCAATTGCAACTGCAGGACATTTAAAAATACCCCCTAAGAAAAGTATCACTTGCACAGGCAAAATCCAAAGGGGAAAAAGAATTCAGACAGCATATACTATGCAATGTGACATTTGCCTTTCAGTCGTGAAATCGGCAATGCTTGTGGAAAGCGACGCTACTCAGTAAATTATTCAGCAGTCAAAAGTCTGTAACCAAACGGCCTATTATCACGGGTGACAGCTGAACATATAGGTCAGTGGGGAGCAAGAATGAGAGTGACACCTTGGTCTGAACAACAGCAAAACATATTCCAGGAGCCATAAGCAATTAAATGGGTGAGAAAATGCTTGCGTTAATACTGTCGTTGTGATGCAGTGGTGCTGCAATGTCACTCAGGGAGGATTCCATTGGAGGCCAAGCCGGCACAAGTAATGCCTGGGAAATGGAGTAATGTTTGTTTTGTTTTTAAAAATGGGTATTGGTAGGAAATTATCTATAGATCTTTGCCTTTGAAAATCCTTAATGATATCTCTAAATAGCAGAGAGAAAAATGTATAAGTAGGATTACAATAGTTTATTATGCGAAAGGTAATGTATATCACAATGTGTGAAATCGATCGATTATACTCAGTAGACATAATAATGATAATAGTGAGATTCAAGGTTACTTACAATTAATTAAAAAGAATTCAAGTTAAAGCACTGCATTACAAAAGTTAAGAAAAATATTGCTAAAATGTTATAATTACAGTTAAAACATTAAAATATATAATTGAAAAACATAGTACACATAGTAAAAATGATGCCAAAGATTAAAACATTAAAAGAACACAACAACTGCTCACATGCCCACACACTACAATTCCATAATTAAATTTACAACTCACATGCCTGTCTTTATTTGCATGTGAAAATGGATCGAGGAATGAGAAACCAGACCTCTTGTGATTAGGAGTTTCACATTGCGTGTGCAAGGGTGACACACCTCGCACCAAGAAATAACACAGACACAAGTGGTTGGATGAAAATGGCCACAACTCAATTTATTGAAAGGGTTGGCAGCCACGCATGGGTCCTGGATCAGGGTCGGACAGCCCCCACGAATGTCCAAAGGCATTTGCAAGCCTGGGGTGCAAGCGGCCCAATGCCTGTCCACGGAAACTCGGCACCCCAGGGGGCCTGGGCGTTATCCCCCCTTACAACCAAGGGGGTGATAAGCCAACCTGATCCAGGGGCCATGCCATACGCCACACGCCAAACATGGAGTTGTGACAATGAACATAATAATGCATAACCATGAACAGTGCAACAAAGAAGTAAGTAAAAGACAAAAAGGAAACCACAAGCAATGCAAAAGTAGGGAGGGTGGGAGGAAAAACCGGACTGGCCCCAGCGTGTGGCCTGAGCAGTCCCAGGCAGCCTTAAGTAAGCTGCCTGGGCGGAAGTACAGGCTGGCCGGCTGCAAGGAGGAGGCGGGGCGGGGCCAGCCCCATCATTGGCCGGCCGGCTTTGATGGTGGGAAACCTTCCCCCACCCCAGGGGCTTCTGGGGAGAAGAAGCCACTTCTCCATCACCAAGATGGTGTGAGGGCAACCCTGCCCTGCAACCAGCTCGGCCGGTAAGTCGGCCAAGCCCCTTCTGGAAGTAGCCGTGGAGGAGGCTATTCCCCAAGTCCTCACCAACTGCGTCTATGAAGTTAGTGGGACTGAGATAAGGCTCTTCCCCGCATCTTGGAGCCTGTGTTGCTTTATTATCTCAGTCCATCTAGGATTTACAGTTGAAATGAGCCAAGTGAGAAACATGGGCTGCATGGGGTCCCCACAGCTGTGTCAGTGGCCCATAGACATCCCAAACTTGTATGCCTCCCAATGTCTGCTAATACATATTTGCCACATTTCTGCTCCCCAGGGCTGGTTTTGTCACAGAAAAGTCTTCTTTTTAAAGCAAGGAACAAATTGAAAGTGACTTTCAATCACTTCTGGTTTGTTTCAAATGGTATCTCCTGGACGTAAATTTATTTATTTATTTATTGAGAGCATTTGTATCCCACCCTTCTCAACCCCCCAAGGGGGACTCAGGACGGCTTACAATGGGCAGTCATTAGATGCTGACAAAGAAAAAGTTAAAGCACAAGAATTAACATAAACAGGTCAACAGCAATAAAATATATTAAAAAGCAATAAAATACATTAAAAATATTGGCCCTGAAATATTAACACAAGCAAATCCGAGTCCACAAATCCACATCCAAATCATAGCCAGTCCAAGGTCTCTTAACTGACAATTCTCATGAGTCATTACAGTTGTTGCTCAGCCGGCTGCCCGAATGCTTGGTCCCAAAGCCCAGACTTGAATTTCTTCCTGAAGGAGAGGAGAGAAGGGATAACCTGATTTCACTGGGTAGTGCATTCTGTTACAGGATATGGATATGTACTAGCTAAGTTTTTGCAAGGATCATCTTCTGTTTGGATGTGTGTTGAGGAAGAACACCTGGATAATTAAGCAATTTAGCTTGAGCCACTCCCTGCATGGAGGATATCATGAGGATGTTTCCTTGATGTGGTGTGTGAGGAAGGAGATTATGAAGACTGTAGTTCATGGAGAGAGACTGATGGCAATCCTAGCATGGACTTACTATAGGACTTGCTGAAGTTCTGGACCATTTAATACAGGATTACTTGCACCATTGAAGAAGCAGATAATGCATGGTTGTAATGCATTGGACTTTGTGTGAGTTATTATCTGCAATGGACTAAGTTTATTTTCAAGGCTGGTTGTTTGTTAAAGCTGCAAATTTATCTCTGATTACTTAAGAGTAAAACTTTGTTTTTCCATTTACTCTGGCTCTGTGTGAATTGGCAGAGGGCTGGAACTGGGAAGACTGCTGATAAGCTTCTGCATAGACTGACAAACCGCAACACATTCCACCGGGGGGGGGACGGGACACCACCGAGAGGGCCCTGTCCCTGCCAATCGTGCTTGCGATGGTGGCAAGATCAAGAGCAGGGCCACCCCCGATGATCGTAAACTCCGTGGTGGGTCATAGAGGAAGATCCATTTGGACAAATTGAGTGTGGGCTAAAACATGATGGCAATCACATCCACAACTCCTAATGGATATTTAGTGATATATGGGGCAAACAATTTTTGTCATAGGTGTCCTCGAAGGTGATTGAGAAAAAGAAATGGATTCAAATGGGAGGAAAAGGGAAGCCACCTAAACATTAGGAAGAACTTCCTGATGGCAAGTTCTGTTTGGCAATGGTGATCTGTTAGAAAATGGGGGAGCCTCCTTCTCTGGGGTTTTGAAAGAAGAGTCTGGATGACCATCAGTTGGGGGGCAGGGGGTGCTTTCATTGTATCTTCCTGTATGACTGGGGGCAGGGCCGTAGCCAGGATTTTGATTCATTAATGTGGGGGGCTGATGTGAATTAACAGTTTAAATAATGTACCAGTAAGGGGCTGAGACTGGGTGGAAGACTGGGGGTCTACACTAGCAAACATGTTTTTGTATTGTTATCCCAATAGACCAGAAAACCCCATTAATGTCGATTTGTGGGATATAATGAGCATGGTGATCAGATCATGATATGAATAAACATAACAGTTTAAATAATGTACCATGTAAGGCCTTTGAACGGACCACCCTGAGGGGAATTTGTTTTGTTTTAGTTGGGGCTAAGAGAACAGTTCAGTCTTTAGCCCCCAAGAGAGCTCCACATGGGTGTGACTGGGGTTGGACTGGATGGCCTCATTGTGTATCTTCCAACTTCATAAAACCAATCAAGATTTATGACATGTTGCCTTACATCTAAAAGCCTCTTACAGTTGTCAAGGTCAGTGGTCAACAGACAAACATGTCACCAGAAATTTAAAGTTCAATTCAATGGTTTGAATTTAGACCAGAAACCATGCAGTTTGATTGCGAAAGATTGTAGTCAACAAGGCTGACAGCTAGTCAAATAGAATACAGTGGTACAAGGGCCTTATTATGATAATTTGTACAGTGATTTAGCAACAACATTACAAAAATAGCCCCCGAACTTTGCCCAGCCTTACGTCAACTGAATGATCAGTTGACATGGTTTTATTAACTTTTATTGACTGCTTTTAAAACACTCATGGAAAACTGAATGGCCCAGCTACAGCAGGAAGAGACTAGCTAAATGAGTTGCGGCAGATGGACAGAAGCTCATTGCTTGCAAAAGCCTAAATTAACAGAGCAGCAGGATCACAGTATAAGAATTAAACAGAGAAAACTTCATGGAGGGAAAAATAACACAAATTAACTAATTACAATAGAGTGTCTGTACAGTTCACCAGTTTAGCAATTGAGTGGGATTGATCATCTTTCCACCATTAGGTCACCCAAAGAAGTTTTTTAAAATCCCACTTGTTATCAATGCTGCTTGGCGCGACTTTGGAACACTAAGAGCATTTTTGGTTGTTAACAAATAGAGAAGGGTTTTTGCTTAGCAGGAAAGGACAGCAAGAGCAATCACAGGGGAGTGGGTTGCATGCTACATTGGTCAAGTCACATGCTCAGGGTTTAATCCACCTGCAGCCATACATTATTCTGTGGATTTTATCATTATGCATTTGAGGGAAGTAACACATGGTGCACAGAACACATGGAAAGAAGGAAGGAGACCCCTGAAATTGCCTGAGACAGATAGGAACACAACATATTGCCGAACTTCATTCCTCCATTGAGCTTTTTCTCAAAGGCTCCTCCCCACAAATTGCCTAACTGTATCATTTTAAAACTGAGAATGACAAATACCATCACATGACAGAATTGACCATTTTGCCTACCTCTACCTGGAGAATTTGCAAAAAAAGTCACTTATTAATTTTTTTACATCATTTATATTCCACCCTTCTCACCCCACAGGGGACTCAGGGCGGATCACAATGCACATTTACAGGCAAACATTCAATGCCCTTTGACAGGGGGAGCTGTCACACTCCTTCACTCACTTCCTGGAGATTTATGGCCTCGTAAATTAGTTAAATTAACCTCCCCACAACGTGGTACCTAAATTTCCTACTTGACAGATGCAACTGTCTTTCAGGTTGCAAAGGTCGACAACGAGTTACACAAATGGTCGAGCGCTCACCCCGATCCGGGCAGGCCTCGAACTCATGACCTTCTGGTCAGTAGAGATCTTATGCAGCTGACACCCAGCCAGCGGCGCCACATTCCCAGTGTTGCCAACCAACTGAGAAAGCGTTTGAAAAGATAACCCTCTGCAACACTTTTTAAAACCCAAGATATCTCTACCCTACACTTGAAGCCTACATCACACAGTAGGTTGCCATTTCATAAGTGGGTGGCTCAGTAGTATTTAATGAATGTGATGAAGTGGTTAGACATGTACACAAACTGTTAGCAACAGCCTGCAGTGTTTACAATGGACTCTGCAGAAAATGCTTCAGCTATACTTCATAAAAAAGAAAAAAAACAGTCTAATTTAGCAAGCTTTGCAAATGCTGATTTATTATCAGTAAAGGGTTTTTTAAATACCTTTTTATATACCTATATATCTGGGGTTGCATAAAACTTTCTCGGCAGAAAGGGGGTTGCTAGTGGAAAACTTTAAGAAGCTGTTGTTGGTAGCATTTTCAGATGATTATGTCCCCCACCATTGGAGAAGCTGTCACTGTGGTGAAGACTTGCAACATGATCACAATTATTCCTAGAAATTTTTGTCAGGGAAGGAGATTAAGCGCAGCTTACCTCATTGGTAACTATGCAGGGCATAATACTGTACATATTCTAAAAAAAAGTTCAGTAAAACAAACCTTCTTTTGTTTTACCACAATCTGACTTTTCAAGAGGATTGGAGACAAATGAGCCAACTTTCAGGTTACAATTTTTGTCTATACAATTATACATTTTTTAAACAAAGAGAAGGCATATTAAATGAGCTACCTGGAAGAATTATAATTACAATATTTATTTATTTCCTGCATTTGTGACCTGCTTTTCTCACCCCCAAAGGGGGACTCAGGGCGGCCTCACAGCAAGCACCATCCAGTACTATCACAATTATAAACTTCCAACAATGCAATTAAAACATTACACAATTGATTAAAACAATTAGTTAAAATCAGTTAATCAAAACAGTCAATTAAAACAATCAATTAAAATAAAATGTGAAATAAAGTCCAAATCCAGGTCCGGGTCAATTCATTACTGGGAGTTGCTTAAATCTTCGTCACACCTTGCTGATATTCACTGGTCGAACACTTTGTCCCATAGCCAAGTCTTGAGTTTCCTTCTAAAGACAGGAGGGAGTTGGCCAGTTTGATGTGCCTGGGGAGGGAATTCCACAGATGGGGGGCCACTGCTGAGAAGGCCCTGTCCCTCATCCCCATCAATCATGTTTGCGATGGCAGTGGGATCGAGATCAGGGCCTCTCCAGATGATCTTAGACTTTGTGATGGTTCGTAACAGGAGATACGTTCAGACAGGTAAACTGGGACAGAACCATTTAAGGCTTTAAAGGTTAAAACCAGGACTTTGGATTGTGCTCGGAAGTAGACTGGCAGCCAGTGGGGCTGGCGTAACATGTTCCTTGAGGATGCTAAGGTCTTGAGAACCAACTCTAATTGTGAAGTCATTAAAAGACCCCACAGCCTTGAAATAATACTATGGTTTCATGTTGCACCTGTCTGATTACATGATGCAGCTCCAAGCCAATGTGAGATCTTGATGGTCACAAGAGCACACCTCCAATGTTTATTGCAGCATGGATTACACGAGAAGCAGTGCATTAAATACATCACAGGAAAGTAGATGTAAGCCATATAATGCACTGCAGCAGATGCCAGCACATCCCACATCCAGGGCAAAAATGACTTCCAAAATGCATTATAGTGTCAGTGTAGAAGGGGCTATTGTTTTCTTGTGAATAGTCCTTTTGGATTGCATATGATTTAAGTACAGTTTCTGGTTTCTTTTTAGTAACTTCTGCTTTTGCTATAATAGTTGAAATAATCTATTTCTATCCTATTTTTAACCAGTTGAAGCTGTTCTTCTCTAAGATAGTCAGCTTGCCTTCTTTACTTGCAGAAAGTCCTAACCTCCGTCTTTCTTCTTGAGAACTGTACATTTCGGGCTTCAGATTGTTTTGTGAGCTTGATGTCGACTTCCATATTTTCTATAATTATGTCCCACATGCTGAGTTTCTGCAAGACGATTTTTTTTGCTGAGTTATTCTGCCAGCGCATGTGAGAGAAGCCAGAAGGGAACATAAGTCATGCGCTGCAGTAAATCCATTTCTTATCCCGGTAAAGTTGACTCATTAAAACAATGAGAACTAGTTAGGGGATTCTTATATGAATCCTATTAATTTAATGGGTGTGGTTGAATTGGATTGGGAAAAAGTTTATCTTTTTGTCAATGAGATTGCACTAAGGAATATAAAATGCTTTCTTCTGTTTAAAGAAACGATCAGTCCATAAGTGTCACTGCAACCAATAAACCAACTCCCACTTTTGTCTTAGACACAATTTTTACACCATACATCTCAATATAAGGAAAGGACTATGCATATGAGGATGGAAGCTACCAAGCCAGAGGGGGGAAAAACATGAATGAATGCAAGCGTACAGAAATGAGTTATCACAAAGAGCACAGGTAGTTCTGGAAAATCACAACTGCATAGTAGTTAAACATGTAGGAAAGCGGAGATAGACACATCAATCCCAGTGGGAGAGTTGAGGCAGAGGCCAAGGTAAAGAAATATGGTGCAAACTCAAGTAGAAAAGAAATAGGGTGATAGCTATATTCCCATTCTGTTGCAGCAGTGATGGGAATCATGAACTGCCAGATATTACAGCACTTCAGTTCCCAGAATTTTTCACCATTGTCCATTCTTCTTTGGGTAATATCTGAAGACCATATGACTCACCACTCAACATTACTGTTGATCCATGAAATTTTCAGCATTTTGTGTGTAGGCTAATCATACATAATAATAATAATAATAATAATCACCATCATCATAATCATCACCACCTTTCTATTTATACCCTGTCACCAAAGGGGATGCGATGGCGTGGTGGGTGCCACCTGCATGGAAAGTTTTGAGTTCTTGGAGGTTTGCATTGTTGAGGTTTTTGCAGCCTGCACAGTTTGCAAGAGGTTCAGTTGCATTGATTGGTCCTTAGCAACTGCCAATCATCAATTGCAGAGCTCAGCTGAGTTTGTTCCGCCCTCTTTAACAGGGATCTGGGAACAAGCCATTTTTCATCCCAGAGACAACCAGGACCTCTCCTGAAAAGGACGTGTTTAGGTTTGCCAGACCAGGCCCTTGGTCAGGCTATCTTTCAATACCAGTCTGATTTCTTTGGAATTCAAGCAGAAGGCTCAGCACATCGAAAGGCTGGGTAACTCTGAGGAGTTCCAAGCACTTCCAAACCAGTCATCTGGCCTCCAGAGGAAGAATTCGTGACTTCAAGTTCTGCCACCTGACTGGGGCTGTGAGTGTCCCGACCTCAAGGCCATTGAGAGAGAAAGGACTCAGAGAGCTTTTCAGCTACAGATTCTTGGACCAAAGCAACAAAGGACCTTTAAAGTAAGCCAATTGTTATTTTTTGGGGAAACTAAGCAATGTGTCTGAGTGAAGTTAACTCATGTTATGGACAATAAAGTGTTTGAGTTAACTAAAATGTCCAGTTTGGTCCTTGGAGCCCTGAGCCTTTAAAGGGAGGCAAAAAGCAACCACGTCCTTGCCCTTCCACAGGCATCCATAGCTCGAGGCAGCTAACAATACAGCAAAATAAAATACAAAATGCAGACAACAAAAATACATCAGAATAAAATACATACAGTAGCAAAATAAAATAAATAAAGCAAATTGACATAATATAAAATCAAACACAATGGGCAGTCCAAATGGATGAGGTAAAATGATCAAACCCTGGATGAGGTAGGAATAGAAAAAGTGTAATTGAGAGGAGCCCAAAAAGGATGAACAGTGGGGTTTGGCTTTTAGTTTAGGATGGGGGAAAGTGCATCATAGGGGCACACTGTAGATGGAACGAACAGAAATGGGATAAATGGTCACTCTCCAAAGGCACATTGGAAGAGCCAAGTTTTCATTTTTTTTCTTGAAGGCTAATAAGGTGGGGGCTTGCCTAATCTCACCAGGTAGTGAGTTCCAAAGTTGTGGGGCCACAGTAGAGAAGGCTCTCTCCCTCGTTCCCACAAGTCTTGCCTGTGATCGAGGAAGGGGCGAAAGGAGGGCCTCCCCAGAGGATCGGAGGGATCGTGCAGGTTGGTGGTAGGAGATGCAGTCACGAAGGTAGGGCTTTATAGACTGCCCCTTGAATTGTGACGGGAAGATGAACGGTAGTCAGTGGAGCTCCTTAAACGGGGGTTGACCACTCCCTGTAATTCGCCCCAGTTATTAATCTGGCTGCCAAACATTGGACCAATTGAAATTTCCAGGCTGTCTTCAAAGGAAGCCCCATGTAGAGGGCATTGCAATAGTCTAATCTAGAGGTAACTAAGGTGTGGACCACTGTGGTAAAGTCAGACTTCATGAAGTATGGTCGCAGCTGGTGCACGAGTTTTGATTGTGCGAAGGCCCTCCCAGCCACCGTCGTCACCTGCGCATCAAGTGTCAGCATTAAATCTAAGCTGTGGACCTGTGTCTTCAGGGGAAGTGCAACCCTGTCAAGCACAGGTTGCCACCCAATTCCCCTGTTGGACATACGACTGACCTGGAGGACCTCTACCTTGTCAGGATTGATCTTCAGCCTGTTCGTCCTCATCCAGATCATCACAGCAGCCAGGCACTAGTTCAGCACCCAAGGGGCTTCCTTTCCAGAGAGAGGAGGGAAATTTTACGAAAATATTTCCCACACTTCTGGAAAATGAACTTTCAACACATCCTTGGAAATTATTTAAAAAAAGCACTTTCTCCTGCATTCAGACACATCTGCACTGACCACTTAGGTCAGTTTGGAACTGGTTTGGGAGGAACAAGTTTAGTTGTGCAGGTGATTGGATTGACAGGTCTGGAACAGGTTTAGACCCTTGATTGTGATTATATTCACTATGGAACCTGCCCTCAAACTGCTCTATGTAGTTGATTTCAACCTGTGATCTGGGATATATTGGGATCTGCATTACAGGGCTTACCTCAGACGTTCCTGTGTCTTTTAAAAATGTGCTGTAACCCTTTTATTTGTACGGCAGTGTGCATTGGCGGTATGCACTTTTCAAACTGTTGCGGGTTCAAGTCATCTTGAAGCTGCATTAAATGGTCAGTGTATTTATTTATTTATTTACTATACTTGTATACTGCCTTTCTCAGCCTATCGGCAACTGAACTGTAGATGGGGCCTTAGTCATTGTTTTCAAGTATCATGGGTTAAACAGGCAGAAGCCACATTTTTTTGGTTTTAAAATTTGTGTGTGTGTGTGTGTGTGTGTGTGTGTGTGTGAAAATGAACATGGTGATTCCGATCACAGATAAAAATAATGACTTCCGCTTTGGGAGCGAGATTGGTCTAGTAGACCTTCTTGTAGTTAGCAGCTCAGATAATCACAGGGGCTGGAATAAAAGAGATGGTACTTTAGTTCTGTAGTCATCATTAGAGCCCAGCAATAGTGGCTTTGGGAGGAATGAAGATGAGTTGCTATACAGATAGAGAGGGAAATAGCTTTTTTTAAAATAAAAAAGCCAGGAAACAACCTCATCATATGGGCTTATTTTCCTGCCATGCACTGCTTCCTCAGTCCTTTCACCGCAGAGTCCATTACATGATGCACATCTACTTCCATCCAGGCTCCATGGTGAAAGGGGCGAGGGAACATGGGAGGCTTCCAGTGTCATGTTTCAAACAATTAAAAAGAATTGGGTTGCTGTGAGTTTTCCAGGCTGTATGGCCATGTTCTAGAAGCATTTTCTCCTGACGTTTCACCCTCATCTATAGAAGGCATCCTCAAAGGTTGTGAGGTCTGTTGGAAACAAGGCAAGTGGGGTTTATATATCTGTGTAACATCCAGAGTGGGAGAAAGAACTCTTGTCCGCTTGAGGCAAGTGTGAATGTTGCAATTAATCACCTTGATTAGCATTGAATAGCCTTGCAGCTTCAAGGCTTGGCTGCTTCCTGTCTGGGGGAGTCCTTTGTTGGGAGGTGATTAGCTGGCCCTGATTGTTTCTTGTCTGGAATTCCCCTGTTTTTGAGTGTTGTTCTTTGATTGCTGCCCTGATTTTAGAGTTTTTTAAAAAAATACTGGTAGTCATATCTTGTTCATTTTCATGGTTTCCTCCTTTCTGTTGTGGATTTCAATGGCTTCTCTGTTTAGTCTAAGGAGACCAGGTAGATAAGGGGTGCATCCAGTAGCAGGCGTAGGTAATTTTAAGTGGTAGGTGAACATTATTTTGGCACCCCCCCCCAACCAATCTTGAACTTGTGTTTACATTACAAGAGCTACTCTCCTCCCTGCTCCCGCCAGGAGACTCCGACTGCTTTGTTTACCTTTGGCGTGGCTTGTTGACCTGGCCTAGTTCAGCTCCTTCCTTGTGCTCCTCCTCCTAGCAGATCTTGGCCAGCTCTATTTTTGAACTGGCTGGCTGCTCGGTCAGTGATTCCTCCAGAACCACCTTGCCGAACCCTCCTCCTCTCAGGACTCCTGCTTCGTCGTCGTGGTTTTCAGCACGCTTTGCTCACTCTCTCACCTTATCTCAGTGTTTCCCGTACAGAAGAGTGGTGGGAAACAGAGGAACCTATTCTGGGTCCATGCCGGCCTCATGTCTGTGTCAATCAACCTAGGCTCTTGGATCATGCGCTGCCTGGCTCCTCCCCGTTTTCCTCCTCCTCTTCCCTTCCAGCTTTCACTTTTTTCCTTTCGGCGTGCACTCCCCCCCCTTTTCCACCCCTCTTAAGCAAGTTGGCACGCATGTGTGTGTCTGGGTCTCTTGACTGCAGCAGTAGCTGCAAAGAGGAAGCGGGCTTTAAAAGGGGGGCGATGTTCCGCGTCCCTTGCTTCGCCTTTTGGGCCTGCCCATGCGCCCTCCATCCTGTGCGGCCTACCTCTTTTTCTATTGATTTTCCAGCTGGCAGCGGCGCACCCCTGCAGATGCCGATGCTCTCGGCTGCCGCCTACTTTGCGGAGTGGCTTGAGTGCATCTCTACTGTAGAATGAATGCAGTTTGACACCACTTTAACTGCCATGGTCAATGCTATGGAATCCTGGGATTTGTAATTTGGGGAGGCACCAGCACTCTCTGACAAAAAAGGCTAAAGAACCTTTAAAACTACACCTCACAGTATTCCATAACATTAAGCCATGGCAGTCCAAGTGGTGTCAAACTGCA
Source organism: Anolis apletophallus (assembly GCA_030556195.1). Classification (NCBI taxonomy): domain Eukaryota; kingdom Metazoa; phylum Chordata; class Lepidosauria; order Squamata; family Anolidae; genus Anolis; species Anolis apletophallus. Next base: position 6,837,480 of record JARBWK010000001.1, read on the forward strand.
CTAAAACTACAGTGTAGATGCACTGTATGACAGGAGAGGAGACAGATGTATGGTATCATGTTTTTCTGTATCTTTTTGTAAAACTGTCATGTCTGCGTGAGAAAGATGTGAGGAAATTGTGTGTGAGAATTATAGCAGTTTGACACCACTTTGACTGCCATGGATCCATCTTAAGTAAGCGCGGGATGTGTAGCTTGCTATGGCCCCAGAACTCTCTGACAGAGAATGGTAAATAATATCACAGGTAACTACAAATCTCAGAAATCTATAGTATTGAGCCATGGCAGTTAATGAGATAGCAAAGTGTAATAACTCTGAAGTATGGATATAGTGTAAGTAGAGTAATATTTCACTTGAATTTATCCCCCATGTCAGGAGCAGCTGGAAAAACTGCAAGTCGTTTCTGGTGTGAGAGAATTGGCTGTTTGCAAAGACATTGCCCAGGGGATGCCTGGATGTTTTGATGGTTTACCATCCTTGTGGGAGGCTTCTCTCATGTCCCCAGGGGTAGTTTAACACACTCGGCAGAGTAGGGGCCTGCCGAGAGCGCCAGATCCGCAGGGATGCATTGCCACCGGCTGGAAACTCCACCTCCGTGCCACTGGAAACTCCGCCTCTGCGTCTGCTGTGATTCCAGCAGGCACGGAGGCAGAGTTACCAGCCAGCGTGGAGGCAGAGTGTCCAGCATGCGTGGAGCCTCCACCTCCATGCATGCTGGAAACCCTGCCTCTGCGTCTGCTATGTTTCCAGCATGCGCGGAGGTGGAGTTTCCAGCATGCGTGGAGGTGGAGCCTCCACACATGCTGGAAACTCTGCCTCCATGATGACTGGTAACTCCGCCTCTGCGCCTGCTCCAGGTTTGGTTTGGGGGGGGGGAGGCGCCAAAATAATTTTTGCCTACCATGTAAAATTACGTTGGGCCGCCTCTGCATGTCCCTGTATGGGGAGCTGGAGCTGACAGAGGGAGATCATCCATGCTATCCCCGGATTCAAACCTCCAACCTGTTAAATATTAAAAAGGCTTCAGAGCAGCTTTTAAACTGATTCCTAGGGGAAAGTTGACAGGAGCTGGGCAGCTTCCGGTTCGAGAGGGTGAAACGCCAAGTATGGAGGATGAAATTTACGCACAAATGGCTGAGTCAACAGAAAAGATAGAAAGTAGTCAAGAGGTAGGACATGGTAGGCCTTCTACAAATTCTCATAAACAGACAAAGTTGAAAGGGCATCAGAGCAATAAATATAAATGTCTGTACGCAAACGCTAGAAGCCTTTGAACAAAAATAGGGGAGTTGGAATGTTTGGCAAAAGAAAAAAATATTGATATTATTGGCATAACAGAAACCTGGTGGACAGAGGAAAACAATTGGGACACAAAAATTCCAGGTTATAAACTGTACAGGAAAGACAGGAGAGGGAAAAACGGTGGCGGTGTGGCCTTGTACATAAATGAAGAGCTAGAATCTCATGAATTAGAATTTCAAGAAAATTCAAACTCACCTACAGAAACATTGTGGGTAAAAGTCCCAGGACAAAAAACTAATCTAGCATTAGGGATCTGCTATCGCCCTCCCAACCAAACTCCAGAGGCAGACTGCTATCTGGAAAATGAAATTAAACAGGCCTCAAAAAGCAATAAATTAGTCATCATGGGGGACTTCAACTATCCCCGAATAGATTGGCTAAATTCTTGTTCTACGCATGAAAGAGAGACAAGGTTCCTCGACATGCTAGCTGATTATTCCCTTGAGCAGATGGTCATGGAACCAACCAGGGAAAGGGATCCTGGACTTGGTGCTAACTAATGAACAAGATCTCGTTCAAGATGTCCTTGTAACTGAGCCCATAGGTACCAGTGACCACAACACAATAACCTTCAACTTAAGTTTGGATAGCAAACTGTCAGTGAAAACTAACACAGAGACCTTAAATTTTCATAAAGGGAATTTCACCAAAATGAGAAAGATAGTAAAGAACAAACTAAAAGGAACAGTAAAAAAATCAAATCCCTCCAGAATGCTTGGAAACTGTTTAAAAATACTTTAAAACAAGCCAAACTAAAATGCATTCCTAAAATAAGAAAAGAGGCCGGGAAAGTCCAAGAGGACATCGGTATGGCTTACAAATGAAGTAAAATATGTGATTGGAAAGAAGAAAAACTCATTTAAGAAATGGAAGGCTCTTCCTACTGAGGAGAACAGAAAGGAACACAAGCTCTGGCAAACTAAATGCAAAGCAACCATCAGGAAAGCCAAGAGAGATTTTGAGGCACATATAGCTAAGAATATTAAAAAAAATAGCAAAAACTTCTTTAAGTACATCAGAAGCAGAAACCCAACTAGAAAAGCAGTTGGGCCACTTGACGAAAATGGTAAGAAAGGGACAATAAGTGAAGACAAGGAGATTGCTGAGCGGCTAAATGACTTCTTTGCCTCTGTTTTCACACAGGAGGACAGACAACATATGCCTGCAGCTGAGTCAGTTTTTTCAGGGAGGGAATTAAATGAATTAAACCAGATAGAGATAAACAAGGAAGATGTTCTCACATGCCTTACTAAACTAAATGTCAACAAATCACCAGGGCCAGATGGCATCCACCCCAGAGTTCTTAAGGAACTCAAGTGTGAAATTGCTGAAATTCTAGCCAAAATATATAACCTTTCTCTAAGATCAGGCACTGTACCCGAGGACTGAAGGGAGGCAAATGTAACTCCGATCTTCAAGAAAGGATCCAGGGGTGATCCAGGAAATTATAGGCCAGTTAGTCTAACCTCAGTTCCAGGCAAAGTGATGGAAACCATTATTTAAATTTTTTTTACTAAGCACATAGAAGAACAGGCATTGCTGAAGGAAAATCAACATGGTTTCTGCAAAGGCAAATCATGTCTTACTAACTCGATAGAATTCTTTGAGGGTGTAAATGAATATATAGATAAAGGGGACCCAGTCGACATTGTTTACCTTGACTTTCAAAAGGCTTTTGACAAAGTCCCTCACCAAAAGCTCCTAAATAAGCTCTTCAGCCATGGAATCAGAGGACAGGTCTTGTCCTGGATTGGAACCTGGCTAAACTGTAGGAAACAAATGGTGGTAATAAATGGACACTTCTCTGGATGGAAAGAGGTGAGAAGTGGCGTACCCCAAGGTTCAGTTTTAGGACCGTTACTTTTTAATTTATTCATAAATGATCTGGATGTAGAAGTAAATTGTGAGGCAGCAAAGTTTGCAGATGACACTAAACTGTTCAGGGTAGTTAAAAATGAAACTGATTGTAAAGAGCTCCAGAAAGATCTCTCGAAATTGAGTGAATGGGCAACAAAGTGGCAAATGCATTTTAACCTAAACAAGTGTAAAGTCATGCACATCGGGGCAAAGAACCCCAAATGCACTTATCAACTGATGGGATCAAAGCTTTCTGAGACAAACCAGGAAAGGGATCTTGGGGTTTTGGTGGACAGCTCAATGAAGATGTCAACCCAGTGCTCTGCAGCAGTGAAAAAGCAAATTCTATGCTTGGCATAATCAGGAAGGGAATCGAAAATAGGTTGGCAAATGTTGTATTGCCTCTCTACAAATCTATGGTGAGGCCACATCTGGAGTACTGTGTACAATTCTGGTCACCGCACCTCAAGAAGGATATAACGGAACTGGAAAAGGTACAAAGAAGGGCAACAAAAATGATCCAAGGGATGGAGCAGCTCCCTTATGAAATCAGATTGCAACGCCTTGGTCTTTTCAGCCTTGAAAGACGGCGTTTAAGAGGTGACTTGATCGAAGTGTATAAAATCATGCATGGGATAGAAAAGGTGAATAAAGAAAAATATTTTCTCTGTCACACAACACTAGGACTAGAGGGCACTCCTAAAGCTCCAAGGTAGAAAAGTTAGGACTAATAAAGGGAAATATTTCTTCACCCAGAGGGTTATTGGGTTATGGAACTCACTTCCAGACGAGGTTGTGACAGCTGTCAGCCTGGACAGCTTCAAGGCAGGATTAGACAGATTCATGGATACCAAGGGAATCAGTAGTTACTGAAATGGACATCCAAGTGCCACCTCTGTGTTGATTGAGGCAGGCAGGATTTTCCCGGGTACTGGTTGTGGGGGTCGGGAGCAGGTGAGGGTTTTGCCCTCCTTTCTGCTAGAGATCCCTGTGTACAACTAGTGGGCCACTGTGTGACACAGAATGCTGGACTAGATGGGCTGAGGCCCGATTCAGCATGGCTCTTCTTATGTTCTTATGTTCTGTTGGTCTTTAGTCCTGCCGGCACAAGGGTTTAACCCACTGTACCACTGGGGGCAATTCACTGACCTACCCAGACAGAAGCCCTTGTGAATTCAATGGGACTTACTCCTGGGGACATGTGTTCGTATTTTGACTGCACTCAATGTGTCTTGATTTTCATCTATGAAATGCTGGAGTGCATAGCTGAGCTGAGATACTAGAGCATTTGGCGTTGACAAGAATTTGGCAGCCTTCGCTGCCTTGTAAGCCACGCTGTGAGTTGCTAAGCCTCTCAAACAGAGTTTTGCATGTCAGTTTCCATAACACTGGGAAGCAGGGCAACATCCTTATCATGCCTGGATATGCTACAGAATCCAATGGCAGAAACAGCCGGTTTAAACAATGAAAAGAGGGGAGATTAGTATGGATGTTTTCCCATTCCCCCTTTCTTTATGGGGAAAGAAAATACTATAAAAATAAAAGCAATTTCCTATAAAAGGCAATTGCGAATGTTTGATAATAGAATCTAAATCCAATTTTACATGGCGAGGAGAAGAAGACATTTATAGGAGCGAAATTCGCACAGAGTGCCACAGTTGCATACAGATATATTTATATTTCCTATAATACCCAGTCCAATTAAGCTGTAGGTAGAAAAAAAAAGTCTATCCGAAAGGTTTCATTTCTCTTTGCTAAACCTCAAAGACTAAAACAAAGCCGCTCTTTCTAAATACGCGGCTGTCACGGGGATAAAATTCGTAGGGGAGCTTCTTGCATGCATCAAGTTTATTAGATTAACAGGTCTCTACTTCATTTTAAATTGCCGCATAAAGGGAGCCTCCCTCAACTCAAGGGAATCTTTGCTAGCTTTTAGTTGCTTGTCTGGGGATAGGCCTGTTGATCATTAAATAAAGCCCTTCTGTAGCCTTTCACGAGATGCCTGGAAGTTTAAAGCCACACATCTCATTAGCAATTTAATATCCCCCCTGTAATTGTGTTGAATCTTGCTCCTCTAGATCCAGCATTATAAATTATTGAAAACGCATACAGATTCTTCTCGGTAATTAATGACAGGTTCGTTTGACACCACAATGGCCTGCAGTTTTTTTTGCTGCAGAGATATGAAATATGAATGGTGGTGTATTATTTCCACTGTGTCAAAATGTATTCCTCCAATTTTCAGGAGCAGAGAACATGCAGTTGTGGACTTGGCAATCGCTTCCCTTGAAACTGTATCTGATTCTCGGTTTGGTCTATATGGAAATATTAACATAGCAATTTTCAGAGTGAACTTGAGGGTTTAAAAGGCATGATGTTTCAAGAAGCGCCCCATCTTTTCTATGTTAGAAGAGGGTCAAGGTTTGCAAAGTTAAAGTTAAGTTCTGATTGGGGAGGATGATGACTAAGGATGTTGGAAGTATTTTTATTCATTGAAGTCCACTTGGCACCAAATAGAAACAACAAAAGGTCAAGGTTGATGGGGGTTTTACTCAATCAAAGAAGAGCCCTGTATTTTCAATGTCCCTTTTAAATCAAACTGACACCCCATTCACTGCTGTTTTCTCTACTATCAGTATCTGCAGTTTCAGAAAAAAACTGGTTTTTTGAGTTTATCCCAGATCCAGCAGAAACAGTATAGATCATTGCCCTAACTGTTGTGATTGAGCCTTCAACTAGCTACTACTACTACTAGTAGTAGTATTGGGGATGATGCTGGGTCAATAGCATCAAGCAATAGTATGGACTGGGGTGTGGCTCTGGGTGATGAAGAGTCTGCAGCTGGAAGGAAAAGGGCTGCTAGTGACTCTAGTGTGGAAGGATTGGAACAAAGAAAAAGAATCCGGCAGATACTTAGAGCACCTTCTGAGGTTTTTCTGGAGAAGAAGAAATGGGGTCAGAGGAAAGTGATATGGATTTAGATTCAACATTGGTTCAGGAAGTAAGGGATGTGTGTAGCGAAGAGTCTAATTCTGACACGTTTTGTGGCTTTAGCAGTGATTTATACTGGCCTTCTGGGGGTTCAGAAACAGATTGGGACACTTTAAGCACCCAACAGCGTTGGCAAGAGTGGAAGCAAACACAGAGCACTGCAGCTGTAGGAAATACAGCAGCTGGGGACTCTTCAGAAGACAGTGATGTGTAAGTGCTATATAAGAAATGAGTTTTGGGGCTGTCTTTGTAGCAGTCAAAGAGTTGATGTCTGGTTCTTGTCTCTGACTCTCCTGTTTTCCTGATATCAAGTACTTTGTTCCAGTTTCCTGATACTCTTACCTGCCGTGTGTCCCTGAGGTGGGGCTTGCTCTCCACTGAGTTTACCTCCTGTGACCCCTGGAACGTCTCTTCCTTTTAAACTGCCTTTCTCCGGCTTTGGACTTCTGGACTGGACTCATGACTACGCTTCTGGATTCTCCCTTTAGGACTTCGCAAACGGATGTCTAGTGTTTGTTTTGGGCTGTTTTGTTGCTTTATTTTGTGGGACTCTTCCCTGGGATTTTTAAGGGTTTTTTGAGCCGAGCTGGCTATTTTTTTTGTTCGTCCTTTCTCCAGTTAATGTTCAATAAACTTTTTGTTATCCCCTTTTACTCCTGGGTCTGGCTTTGAAGTCTCTGCGTTGTGACACTAACTTTGTGGCCTTCATTACCATATAACTCTCCCTTGTTCCCTTAATAAGGAAGCTAATTATGAACATATTTATATGTTCTTGTCCTACAGAATTAGTAATTCTACACATTATTTTCCTTATCTGTATAATAATAATAATAATAATAATAATACTCTTAAAGCAGAGCAGACAAAGAATCAGTACAGGAAAAATGCACAACAAACCAGAGCTGACAGCTGGCACAACAAAGCATTACATGGGCAGTTCCTTGAGAAAATTATTATTATTATTTTGAGCATTTCTACCCTGCTCTTATCATCCCCCAGGGGATGGGGGAACTCAGAGTGGCCTAACAAAAGGCACAATTCGATGACAAACATGAAAAATTACAATATAAAAACCAAAACATTCAGCAGTTAAAATACATTAAAATACAATTAACATTAACACAACATACACATTCACTTAAGTTAAAAACAGTGTTCTGTCAATAACTGGAGCCTTGAACCATAGCCATCAACTTGCCATTACCAATCCAGTCCAAGTGCTGCATTGTGCTAATGCGCAGATGCCTGGTCCCACAGCCAAGATTTCACTTCTTTCCTGAATGCCAAGAGGGATGGGGTTGATCATATGTCGCTTGGAAGCGCGTTCCACAGACGGGGAGCCATCACCGAGAAGGCCCTCTCTCTCGTCTCCACCAACCGCGTTTGAGAAGTTGGACGGGAGCGAGAGCAGGGCCTCCCCGGATGATCTTAAATTGCGAGGTGGGACGTAGAGGCTGATGCGTTCAGACAAGTAAGCTGGGCCAGAACCATTTAAAGGTCAAAACCAGCACTTTGAGCCCTACTGGCTGATCTTTTTTCTTTATGGTGTTGTAAAATCCGCCCCCCCCCTGCTCCGGGCTTGTTTTAGCGGTGTTTCCAGAACAGAAATAACAAAAAGATAAGTCCAATAAGACAGGAAGATAAGCAGGTATACAGTATTCCAAGGCGGGGTTCAGCAAAAGTTCAAAAGCAAAATCCACACTTTTGTAATCAAATCCAAATAACCAGGAAAACATTAATCCACAACATGAGTTTATAATCCCAAGAGGGAAAGAGTCAAACCATTGAACAAGAATTCTTTAACATGAATCTTCCAAGCAAGGCTTCCATGGAACAAGAACAAGGACTTAGCAGGGTTCTGAAATGATGCTTCATCTGACCATTATTTACCCTGGAGAGAACTTAAATCCCAACACCCAGAAACTGGTTTCACTATCCTAGACTGCCTCTCACCCGTATCTCTCAAAGCCTAGCAGAACGGCGAAAACCTTGGCTAAGCTGTCTATTCTGGCTAAATTCCAGTCGTCTATCTAGTCTTCCAGGTGTCAAGTTGTTTTCAAACCCCAATTCTTTGGAACTCTCTGGGTCAGGGAGTAAACTATCATCCCTATACCTTGTAGGAACATTGTCATGGGAAACTACCCTTTGAACTGGTGTCCCTATGTCATTCTCTGCATTAATATCATTGACCAAACCATCTCCATCTTGACCCTCAGTGACACCATTCCCCACATCAGACGCACCTTGATCTGAAGCGCAAACACAGGTTGAACTCCAACAAGTGGTACCTAATTTTTGTAATTACAGCTCAAGCTTTTTTTGAACTGCTTAGGTCAACATTAAGGTGGGCTGACAGTCAGGAGCTCACACCAACCTGGGGCTTTGAAATGGCAACTTTTTGGTTAGTAGATCTTATCATTGCTGATGATTTACCAGCTGTGCTAAAGCAGAGCCCCTAGGCTATATCCTTCAACATACATTAACATACACACACACATACATACATAGACATACAAGGCTTGTTTGATTAAAAAAATTGTTCAAAACTTGTTTTGGATGTAGGGAGCACTGGTGGTTTGATTCTAAAGTCAATTCCAATTTTCACAGAAAAAAATATTCAAAACTTTTTGAAATTTCCAAGATTGCTGAAGCCTTTTGTTAATGGTTTAAAAGTGTTATTTCCTGTTTCATTGGGTGGTCTTTACTTTGAAAATAGTTGTTTTACTTCAGGAGCGGTAAAAAGCAAGTGGAGGAAATTCCTTCCTTCTCTGGTTTAAAACTGGCTTCTCTGGCTTTATCCGAGGCCAGGAAATTGCTTCCTTCTCTGGTTTAAAACTGGCTTCTCTGGCTTTATCCGAGGCCAGGAAATTGCTTCCTTCTCTGGTTTAAAACTGGCTTCTCTGGCTTTATCCGAGGCCATTGCTTCCTTCTCTGGAAATTGCTTCCTTCTCTGGTTTAAAACTGGCTTCTCTGGCTTTATTTGAGGCCAGGAAATTGCTTCCTTCTCTGGTTTAAAACTGGCTTCTCTGGCTTTATCCGAGGCCAGGAAATTGCTTCCTTCTCTGGTTTAAAACTGGCTTCTCTGGCTTTATCCGAGGCCAGGAAATTGCTTCCTTCTCTGGTTTAAAACTGGCTTCTCTGGCTTTATCCGAGGCCAGGAAATTGCTTCCTTCTCTGGTTTAAAACTGGCTTCTCTGGCTTTATCCGAGGCCAGGAAATTGCTTCCTTCTCTGGTTTGAAACTGGCTTCTCTGGCTTTATCCGAGGCCAGGAAATTGCTTCCTTCTCTGGTTTAAAACTGGCTTCTCTTGCTTTATCCCGAGGCCAGGAAATTGCTTCCTTTCTGGTTTCTGGCTTTTAAAACTTCTCTAGTTTAAAACTGGCTTCTCTGGCTTTATCCGAGGCCAGGAAATTCTCTTCCTTCTCTGGTTTAAAACTGGCTTCTCTGGTTTAAAACTGGCTTCCTGGAAATTGCTTCCTTCTCTGGTTTAAAACTGGCTCCTCTGGCTTTATCCGAGGCCAGGAAATTGCTTCCTTCTCTGGTTTAAAACTGGCTCCTCTGGCTTCATCCGAGGCCAGGAAATTGCTTCCGAGGCCTTCTTCTCTGGTTTAAAACTGGCTTCTCTGGCTTTATCGAGGCCAGGAAATTGCTTCCTTCTCTGGTTTAAAACTGGCTTCTCTGGCTTTATCCGAGGCCAGGAAATTGCTTCCTTCTCTGGTTTAAAACTGGCTTCTCTGGCTTTCTCTGGCTTTAAAACTGGCCAGGAAATTGCTTCCTTCTTCTCTGGTTTAAAACTGGCTTCTCTGGCTTTTAGGCCAGGAAATTGCTTCCTTCTCTGGGCCAGGGAAATTGCTTCCTTGTCTGGTTTAAAACTGGCTTCTCTGGCTTTATCCGAGGCCAGGAAATTGCTTCCTTCTCTGGTTTAAAACTGGCTTCTCTGGCTTTATCCGAGGCCAGGAAATTGCTTCCTTCTCTGGTTTAAAACTGGCTTCTCTGGCTTTATCCGAGGCCAGGAAATTGCTTCCTTCTCTGGTTTAAACTGGCTTCTCTGGCTTTATCCGAGGCCTCTGGTTTAAAACTGGCTTCTCTGGTTTTATCCGAGGCCAGGAAATTGCTTCCTTCTCTGGTTTAAAACTGGCTTCTCTGGCTTTTTATCCGAGGCCAGGAAATTGCTTCCTTCTCTGGTTTAAAACTGGCTTCTCTGGCTTTATCCGAGGCCAGGAAATTGCTTCCTTCTCTGGTTTAAAACTGGCTTCTCTGGCTTTATCCGAGGCCAGGAAATTGCTTCCTTCTCTGGTTTAAAACTGGCTTCTCTGGCTTTATCCGAGGCCAGGAAATTCCCTTCCTTCTCTTCTCTGGTTTAAAGGCTAGGAAATTCCTTCCTTCTCTGGTTTATCCTGGAGGCCTTTATCCGAGGGAAATTCCTTCCTTCTCTGGTTTAAAACTGGCTTCTCTGGCTTTATCCGAAGCCAGGAAATTGCTTCCTTCTCTGGTCTAAAACTGGCTTCTCTGGCTTTATCCGAGGCCAGGAAATTCCTTCCTTCTCTGGTTTAAAACTGGCTCCTCTGGCTTTATCTGAGGCCAGGAAATTGCTTGGTTTAAAACTGGTTTAAAACTGGCTTCTCTGGTTTTTATCCGAGGCCAGGAAATTCCGTCCTTCTCTGGTCTAAAACTGGCTTCTCTGGCTTTATCCGAGGCCAGGAAATTGCGCCCTTCTCTGGTTTAAAACTGGCTTCTCTGGCTTTATCCGAGGCCAGGAAATTCCGTCCTTCTCTGGTCTAAAACTGGCTTCTCTTGCTTTATCCGAGGGCCAGGAAATAAAACTCCTTCTCTGGTCTAAAACTGGCTTCTCTCTGGCTTTATCCGAGGCCAGGAAAGGCCAGGCCCTTCTCTGGTTTAAAACTGGCTTCTCTGGCTTTATCCGAGGCCAGGAAATTGCTTCCTTCTCTGGTTTAAAACTGGCTTCTCTGGCTTTATCCGAGGCTAGGAAATTCCGTCCTTCTCTGGTCTAAAACTGGCTTCTCTTGCTTTATCCGAGGCCAGGAAATTGCGCCCTTCTCTGGTTTAAAACTGGCTTCTCTGGCTTTATCCGAAGCCAGGAAATTGCTTCCTTCTCTGGTTTAAAACTGGCTTCCCTGGCTTTTATCCGAAGCCAGGAAATTTCCTTCCTTCTCTGGTCTAAAACTGGCTTCTCTGGCTGGTTTAATCCGAGGCCTCTGGAAATTCCTTCCTTCTGTGGTTTAAAACTGGCTCCTCTGGCTTTATCTGAGGCCAGGAAATTGCTTCCTTCCCTGGTTTAAAACTGACTTCTCTGGCTTTATCCGAGGCCAGGAAATTCCTTCCTTTTCTGGTTTAAAACTGGCTTCTCTGGCTTTATCTGAGGCCAGGAAATTCCTTCCTTCTCTGGTTTAAAACTGACTTTGCTGGCTCAAAACTGGCCTCTCTGGCTAGATTGGAGGCTAGGAAATTCCTTCCTTCTCTGGTTTAAAACTGGCATCTCTGGCTTGAGCCAGAAGCAGGAAAAGCAAATGGAAGAAATTCGTCCTTATCTGGCTTTAAAACTGGCTTCTCTGGCTTGAGCCAGAAGTGGGAAAAGCAAATGGAGGAAATTCATCCTTTTCTGGTTTAAAACCGGCTTCTCTTGCTTGAGCCAGAAGCGGGAAAAGCAAACGGATGAAATTCATCCTTTTCTGGTTTAAAACTGGTTTCTTCCACTTTAGCTGAGGCCAGGGACCAGAAGCGAGGAAAAGCTGAATAATTTCCGATTCACTTCCTGATTCGTAACAAAAATGGCAGAAAAGATTCGGAAAGGCAAAGGGACTTCCAGTTTCCTTAAAAACTTTGAAATCGCTTCAAAAAGGTATTTTTTCTGACTTTATTCTGATTTATGAAGACTCTGAGAGTACCTAACCATGCCTAATACATACATTTAAGTATGTAGGGGTGTAGTTATGGTGGAGTCATTTCCCTCTAATAAGAATTTGGTCTCCCAGTGAAATTTCCCCCCAGTTCTCAAATTTCTAGCATTGTAGTAACTTGACTGTGGCCACGGTGGCGCAGCAGGTTAAACTGCTAAGCTGCTGAACTTGCTGACTGGAAGCTCAGCAGTTCAAATCCATGAGATGGGGTGAGCTCCATTGTTAGCCCCAGTTTCCGCCAACCTAGCAGTTCGAAAACATGCAAATGTATGTAGATCAGTAGGTACCATTGCGGCAGGAAGGTAACAGCACTCAGTGTAGTCATGCTGGCCACATGACCTTGGAGGTGTCTATGGATAATGCTGGCTCTTCAGCTTAAAATTGAGATAAACATCACCTCCCAGAGTTGGAACCTTTACTTAGTAACATAACATTTCAGTTAAGTGTTTGGAAATATACTTTAGCCATGCAAAGAAAATGGGGCAAGGGATTTAAACATAGCAAATATGAATTCTAGTGTTTTCAACATCTCATTTTCTGCAATGCTAGACATTTGGAGACAGAAGAGAAATGTCTTTTGGGGAGGCAGAATTACTATTAGGGGCAATGTTCTCCCTCTTTCCTCCCAACTACACACCTGTATGCGCGGCTGACTTATTTATCTGTTTCTTTTAAAATCCGAGGGCTTTTAAGGTAAGACAAAATGGCAGCCTGTGGCTTTAATGCTAAGAAAAATCTGTCATAAGGGCTTTTTTCATCTTTCTCTTCTGTTGCCCTTTGCCTGCTTGGTATGGGAGTAGCGTTGGGACATTAAGTGCGCTATAGGAATCTTTATGGAGAAGTCATTTTCCTCCTACATCATTAGATGAACCAAAGGTCACTTCCGTTAATAGGAGTTCTTGTTATACTTCTAAGCAATGAATCTTCTCCTCCATCAGGAACAAGAGACGGTCATGCTTGCCAGCTCTAATCAAAGGATCTCTGCTTTCCCAAATGATGGATAAACACGGTCCACGAACTGAAAGTTCAGCTGAGAAAGGACTTCAAAGGGAGAGTGTTTCCTTGCTGTTGCTTTGTGGATGGATCTTGGGAAATGGCCACGAATGTTTTGTTCTGCATTGCTCCTAATTGAGCCTCACTCTAAAGCTTTGATATCCCTAAGGCTCTAGCACTTTGCTTTTAGTACACAGGACTTTAAAGAGACAACAAGATCTCTGTTGGAGAGGACAATCAACCCACACTTCCAACCCATATCTATTGTGGGTCCAAAACAATGTATTCTGGAGCCCCCGGTGGCGCAGTGGGGTAAACCCCTGTGCCGGCAGGACTGAAGATCGACAGGTCGCAGGTTCGAATCCGGGGAGAGCGTGGATGAGCTCCCTCCGTCAGCTCCGGCTCCCCATGTGGGGACATGAGAGAAGCCTCCCACAAGGATGGTAAAACAACAAAAACATCTGGCCGTCCCCTGGCAATGTCCTTGCAGATGGCCAATTCTCTCACACTAGAAGCGACTTGCAGTTTCTCAAGTTGTTCCTGCCCCACATGAAAAGATCCTATTCTCATCCATATGCAAAAGCTGTTGTCAATCCTACCCCGATCCAATCCTATCCTTATCCATATGCAAAAGGTAGAACACAGCACAGAGGTAAGGCACAAAGGTATACCTGCCTGTGTTTTAATTATCCGTCCCAGAATTTCTTGCTCCTACATTTTTAATGTTACCATTACATGTGGCTGGATGGCTGTGTCTTTCTTTTCCTCATTCCCTTGCACTCTCACTAGCTCCCCTTTAACCTTTAGCCATATTTACAGAAGGGTACCTCTCTTTTCTCTCTCTGCAGAATACGTACAAAATAGGCACCATTGTGCAAGGAGATAATGAAGGTGAACAGAAAATGGATGAGTGTTTGACAATATGTGACAGGAAATCAGGAATAGCAAGGGAAGAGAAGGGATAGAGAATGAATACAGACAAATGGCTGTGAGGCCATGGCAGATGATTGTGGTTTTAGCTTGAGTTAGCTTCTTAAAGGGTGGCTCGTGGGCATGAATTATCTCACACATCACAGGCAAGTAAGTGCTCATGGAACAAAACCTTCCAGTCAATTCTGAATTACCTTGTGTGTCATGTGTGTAACGGTGAGGAGAAGCTCCAACTAGGAAAACAGCTTCAGAGAATGAAAAGTCCCCATGCCACCTCTGGGGCAGTTGCATTTGCTGCCCTTTCCCCACCCAGTCCTTCAAATGGGCCAGAAGCAATGTCACTTCAGGGAGAGCAGAAGAGAACAGTCTTTCTTCCAGGATGGACTAAGCCCTTGCCATTCAGCACTCCCTTAAGATAAAGGGATGGATCCTTTTGGGGGGTAAGAGTTAAGGTACAGTACTTACAATGACTTCTCAAGCCTACAAAAGATAATCCGACTGATATTGTTGTTGTGGGACTTAAAGTCATTTGCAAATTTTGATTTATGGCAACCCTAAGGCATTTTCTTGTTAAGATTGGTTTAGACTGGGTTTGTCTTTGTCTTCTTCCAAGGCTAAGAATGTGCGACTTGCATAAAGTAACCCAGTGGGGTTCTATTAGAGCCCTGATCCCTAGAATTATAGTCTACTTGAGAAATATATGCACACACAGTTGGATAGAGTCTACAAAGTTGGGTAGAGTACAGTTGGCTATCCAACTGTATTTAGATGTTCCCCTCTGATAACTGGAGTACTAAAATGAGTACTGAAATTACAAGAAGTGCCCTTTTTGAGGGCAATATTAGAACACAAAGGCACTGAGATAGAACATGGAGCTAGCTAGCACATGAGCAGGATTTTTTAAACTTTTGGTTGGCTCAGGTAGGCAGCAGGGCTCACAGCATCACAGGGAACACTCTGCAGGTGTGCGGCTGCTTCTCTGTGCTCCACATGAAGCTGAAAGAAACAGAAAACAACTGTTTTTGGCAGCCGTGTGGTCTGTAGCAGCTGAAAAGAACACTGTGGAACGCCCTCCCTATAGATATTAGATCAGCCACCTCCCTTTAAACATTCCGGAAAAAAGTCAAGACGTGGCTTTTTGAACAAGTGTTTGCAAATGCAGAATAACTGGCATAATAATAATAATATTTATTTATACCCCGCCACCATCTCCCTAATGGGGACTCGGGGCAGCTCACATGAGGCCAAGCCCAAACAACAAATTACAATAAAACAAAAATCAAAACATCAACAATCACAATAAACACATATAAATAAAAGAACAATATACAAATAGATATCTAAAATCATAGGAAAATGGAACAACTGTACCACTGATTCTCAAAGTGGGTGGTACCACCCTCTGGTGGGTGGTGAGGCTATCCAAGGGGGCGGTGGGAGGCTCAGAGGAATTTGGGGGTTGGTGAACCCCTTTAAGGTGGTGGTGAACGATTGGCCATTTAGGAGGGGTCATGCGGCCTTCTTTTTTGGCCCTGCCCCCTTCACTTTGACCCCCACACGCAGTGGAGTATGAAGGCTGCAGTTCAAAGGCCTCCACATTCTCTGGCGGAGCCTCCCCGCCACCACAGAAGAAAGCGAGGCCCCCTCCACCGCCCCCTACGCACCATCTTCGCAGTATCCCCAATAGGGCCTTTTCTCTGCCGCTCCCCCACACCATGTATGCAGGCCAGAGGGGGCACAAAACATCATTTCAACTTTAAAGTTAAGTGCTTAACACTACTATATATCAATTGTTAAGTATAACAGATGATGGGATTTGTATACCTTCAACAGCATCATCTGTTGTCCATACTCCCCCAAAACCCTCCGGTATTTTCTGTTGGTCATGTGGGTTCTGTGTGCCAAGTTTGGTCCAATTCTGTAATTCGTGGGGGATCTCAGTGGTCTGTGGAAGTCAGAGCTGAATCGATTGAAGGTACTGCAAATCCCATCATCCATTGTCCATACTCCCCCAAACATATTGTTTTTGTGATTAATCACTATGCTTTAATTATGCCCAATTTGTAACAATGAAAATACATCCTGCATATTAGATATTTGCATTAGAATTTGTAAGAGTAGCAAAAATATTTATGAAGTAGCAACGAAAATATGGATGGGGGTCACCACAACATGAGGAACCTTATTTAGGGGTCACGGCATTAGAAAAGTTGAGAACCACTGCATTAATATATATCTTTCTGTTTAATTGCTATTAAAAAAATTAAAAATAATTTCTAGGGGGGTGGTGAGTAATTTTTTTTCTGGAAAGGGGGCGGTAGGCCCAAAACGTTTGGGAACCACTGAACTAGACAATGAATCCAGACATCATTTTTAACAAGGAGACAGTATGAATTTATATTTTATTGATTTGTTTAGGTTTTATTATATGTTTCCTCTCCATTGGCGCAGGGGGGAGGCTTGCATATCCTAATGAAGTTGTGAGCTATGCTGGCGGTGGCATAATAGCCACCGGTAGGGCCTCCCAGACAGGTCACAACCAAAGGGCCTGACAAAGAGCATCAATGGGTAGGATGGGCTCTCTAGGATGGGTTTTCCTTTTGGCTAGAGAAGGAAAACTAATTTCAAACCCGGGCAGATCGTCTAACCCTATAAGGTCAACCATCTAAGAGAAGGAAACTCAAACCAAACCTGCGACCTGAGGACCTCGCTGCCACCATCCTAAGCCTGCTAGGCCCCGGCAGACAAACCTTTGGTTTAAAGGGTGAGGCCAGTTCTGTGCATGCTGAGTTCCAGCAGAAAAATCCATTGCACAGGCTCGAAGGACACATCCAACCTCCTTAGTCATCAACACGCTTGTAGAAAGCATGAGATGAGTCCTTCCTAAGAATCTTCATTCGCGAAGTAATGCCAGAGAGATTATATGTTATGTTTATAATTGCATTTCTGACATTGTAAGCATTGAATTTTGTCCTGCTAACCGCCTTGAGTCGCCCACAGGCTGAGAAAGGCGGTATACAAATACAGTAAATAAATAAATAAATAAATACATGGCAGCAGCACCCATGCTAAAAGGTGGCTAAAAGAGCTGAAGCCTGCTTTGAGAAATGGATCTGTGCACAGCCCTACCAGCGAGGATGCCCAGCAGCCTGGGAGATTCTGGGAGCAGGATGAAAAAGGAACACTTTCAGACTCAATTTATTCCAAGAGAGATAGGATACTGTGTAAAGTAGTAGTTGACCAAAGAAAAGAAAGTGACCTTCATGCCCCTGTCCCAGCAACCCTGGTTTCATTGCACTGTCAGAGTTGGTAAACACTCCGTCCATTATTACTCTCCACCACCAGATGGTATGTTCTTTTTCCCTGTGTACTTTGCTTTCAGAATGACTTCAGGGTTTTGTTTTTCCGAGAACAAGGCAAAAGAGTTATATGTTGTCCTGATCTTTTTGCACCTCCTAACCTTGCTGACATACAATATTGATAAGAAACTGTTTGAAGCATGATTTGCTATGAAACATTCAAGAGAAAAGGTCCAGCTCTTCTTAAATTAATGGGAAATTAGCTGCGTGCATCTGCTTGAGGGCCAGGCTGGCCACTCGCTTGCCTGGAATCAGAAGAAAAATAATGTTCCCTGAAGAACACATGGCGTCATTCTCTCTGACAGCTGTTAAGAAAAATATTTAAAATACCCCTTAAAGCTGTAGAAGTAATTCTTGCTTCAAGTAGCATCACTTCCTTCCACTTTTCATTAAGTCATCATCTTGGAATTTGTGGCATGCTAATTAACTTTGATTTATACAACCATTATTTTGGAAGTTAATGGCTAGAGAACATTGTCTGATATTATTATATAGCCATTAATGTGACAAAAGGGGGAAATGAATGAAGTAAAAAGAGGAGAAATTTCCCAAATACAACATAAAACGGCATTGTGTTGCTTGACATGAGGTAAGAGGAACTGTGTGTGAAGTTCTGCTTAATCAGTTAGAGTATGACAGTAAAGAACACTTTGCTCATTTTTTGTTGTTAGTCTCCGTGGTTTGGATGTAGCAAATACATTAGAATTTCAATTTAAGGTGGGCCACTCAATATAGATAACAGTAGCCGGCTTCTAAATGCTGTATCCATGCTGATCCTAGATATGTTACTTCCTAAGGAACAAGACAAAATGGTACCTCTTCCCTATTCAATATGTAGAAGACAGGCAATTTAATTTATATTCTGCAATAATTACATATTAACATTTGAGGTCAGCAGGTTTGGTTAGGATGCATGAGCCTTCAAGTTGCCTATTGAACTATGGCAATCCCCTGAATTTCATAGGATTTTCTTAGGTAAGGGGTACTCACAGGTCGTTTTTCCAGCTCTTTCCTCTGAAATGTACCCTACAGCAGATCAGACCTCATTTTGCATATAGTTATTATTATTATTTAAAACTTTTCTACCTCGGCCTTCTCACCTCCGAAGAGGGACTCAGATCGGCAAACAGCAAGTATTCAATACTAACATTTAAAATCTAAAAACATCATAAATGTACAATAAAATTTACAATAAAATACAATGCAATAAATACATTTTAAAAGCCTTTCGCCAAAGTAAAATCAAGTCCAACTTAATCCATACATTCGGTCCATATCAAATGGTTGACGACTTTAGTCACTTGTGAACACACACAATTGGTAGTAATTCAAAATGATAAGACCCTTGTAGGGTTAATGTACAATAATTCTGAGTACATATATTCAAACCAGAATTGGTATAAAACAACTTTGCAACATTGATTCAACATAAACACAGTGGCTTTGAGACTGTATCAACTCTGCATGAACTTGTGTATGGGGAAATACGGTAGCATTACAAGCGATATTGCCAAACAGTGCTTTCATTTATGTTACATTGTATCCCCTCCCCAGTCTAGTCCCCACACCTGTATGACTCAAAAGCTGTTTTTCCAATGTGTTTATGTTGAACCAATGTTGCAAAGTTGTTTTATACCAATTCTGGTTTGAATATATGTACTAAGAATTATTGTACATTAACCCTACAAGGGTCTTATCATTTTGAATTATTGATAAATAACCAATACTACTACAGTCTTGCAGTGTGTATCTGACTTTAGTCGCTTCACAATCTCCTCCTTCATTCTGCGAAGGCCTCATTGCACAGCCATGTTTTCACCCGCTTCCTAAAAGTCAGGAGGGAGGGGGTGGATCTAATTTCATTTGGGAGGGAATTCCACAGCCGGGGGGCCACCACAAAAAAGGCCCTGTCCCTCGTCCCCACCAGACGCGCCTGCAAAAGTGGTGGGACCGAGAGCAGGGCCTCTCCAGACAATCTTAGCACTCTTGATGGTTCATAGGGGAGAATACATTTGGACAGGTAAACTGGGCCGGAACCATATAGGGTTTTGTAGGTCAACACCAGCACTTTGAATTGTGCTCAGCAGCTAATTGGCAGCCAGTGGAGCTGGCGCAACAGGGGAGTTGTGCTTTCCTGCAACGTTTTCATAGAAGTACTGTATTGGATTGAGGAATTGCTATAGCTGGCCCAGGGCATTTTTCTGTCTGAGCCAAAGGGCAAGATAATAATAATAATCTTTATTTGTACCCCGCCCCCATCTCCACAATGGGGACTCGGGGCAGCTCACATGAGGCCAAGCCCAAACAACAAATTACAATAAAATAAGGGTTTGAACTGGTTCATGGAGGGAGATCAAGTCACGAAGGTAGGCGGGTCCTGAACCCTTTAGGGCCTTGTCCGGCTGACTAGGTACAATTGTAACTATTCAGTTTTGAAATTGCAAATAACTTTTTTTGAAAAGTCGTGGAGGGCTGAAATTTCGTGACATCTCTGCAGTTTTGGTCTGGAATATATTGGCCAAATTTCAATAACATATCTCCACCCCCTTCCGAGATAAGGGGTCGAGATATTTTTGCATCCATAACAAGCTGCATAGGTACAAATAGCATTATCTTTAAAATATATATAATTCTTTTTTCCTTGCATTATCTTCATTCAAAATATATGAGGGTACATTTGTACCTATGCAGCTTGTTATGGATGCACAATTATCTCGACCCCTTATCTCAGAAGGGGTGCAGCTATGTTATTGAAATTTGGCCAATATATTCCGGCCCAAACCGCAGAGATGTTACAAAAGTTCAGCCCTCTACGACTTTTCAAAAAAAAAGTTATTTGCAATTTCAAAACTGAATAGTTACAATTATACCTAGTCAGCCGGACAAGGTGATGATCTGTACCTTGAATTGGGACCGGAAAATAAATGGCAGCCAGTGCAGTTCTTTATACAAGGGGGTTGACCGCTCCCTATAACTTGCCTCAGTTATTAATCTGGCTGAAGTTGAAGTTTCCAGGCCGTTTTCAAGGGTAACCCCACGTAGAGTGAATTGCAGTAATCCAGTCTAGAGGTAACCAAGGCGTGGACCACCATTGTCAGGTCAGACTTCACGAGGTATGGTTGCAGTTGGCGCATGAGTTTAAACTGTGCAAAGGCCCTCCCGGCCTTGTCCCTTATGCATACTGGATTTTATTTCAACAAATCAGATGACATAGACTCTTCCATCAATCCAAAGGCAGAATAGTGGTTTAGGGAGTGCAGGGCAGGCCAATTTATTTGGGAGAAGTTGCTTACTTGTCTCCCTTTGCTTTGTTATCTGAAACAGTTGAACACCTCAACACATTGAGAGAGGAAAGCATGGGTGACTGTCCTTTTAATTTATTTATTTCATTTATTTCAGACATATTGTCCTTCTCACCCCTGGAAGGGAACTCAGCGAAGCTTACAACTGGCAACCATTAGATGCCAACAACAACAATAAAAACACAGTTAAACATTAATTAACTGATGTGTCCTGCGACTGGGAAATGTCTCAATGTGGTAAGGTGGTCATTTTGCCCAATGCTGCTGACCACTTCCACAGTTCCTGATAGTGCCAACTCCCCTCACCCCCACCCCCACCCCTACTGGAAGAGCCATGCTCCTGTTGAGTTGAATGCAACTTGCATCTCCCATCTGTCTGTGCCATCTGAACATGTATGGTACATAAAACTTCTATTTTTATTTCCTAAGCAGAGGTGAAAAAACACAAACAGAAATTGTTGGGATTTCTGGCCAGCTACCAACATCTGTCCAGTGGGGCGGATCCAGACAGACTGTTATCCCAGGAGAATCCGCATTTTAAAAATGCAATTTTTTTCTGGGGGCTGTCCACACCCACCCCAGAAAGTGCATGCTTTCTGGGATGGGTGTCCAGATGCTCTCGCAGGACTGGCCTGCGAGAACATCTGAAGGTCCTACCCCCTCCCCCAAAGCCCCCAGAACCCTCAAAGAGTGTACTGGAGGCCAGGTAAGTTTATTTTACTTTTCAAAGGTGTTTGGGCGCTTTGGGGGAGGGAGGTGGGTATTCCCACAGTTTTCTGGACTAATTTAGCACCTTCCAAGAAGTCATGGAATAAATCCACTATCTAATAAATTTGGGACTGTCTAGAACGTAGTCTGAACAGCTCCTTCTTTATTGTGAGAGTTATCACAATAAAGGTACTGTCTGGACGGGCCCTGGGATGCATTTAGTCAGGTGAGTCATAGGTTTTGTAGAGTTCCTTTGTAGCCAAGGTGGGAGTCATTCACCACAGATAAGTTATTTTGTTTATATTTGGGCAGGAGATGTAAGATAAAGCCCAAGTATTACCCTTCCCCACAGCTGTATAAAATCCCACATTATCTGCTTTGAACTGCATTGTATGGACTCAGATAATCCAGTTCAAAGCTGATATTGTGGATTATCTGCCATTTTATTTTATTATTTTATTTAAAATTAAAATTTAAAAAATCTGCCTTGGTATTCTGGGTTATATGGTTGTGTGGAAGAGCCCGAAGGCAATCCACTAAGATGTTTCTAAGCTGCTGGTAAAGATCTGCCCATTACACTATGCAACACAAATTTTGTACCTGGGTTACAAATGTAATTTCCTAATTGATTATATCATAAAAACATGAGAAATGGGAAGTAGGACATATTTTAAGAGGAAATAATACTTTCAAACCAGGAACAGATTTTTTTTCAAATTTAGTGTTAGTGCAGGGAGATAGTATGAACGTTATTGTATGGAGTAAGAGGAGCAAGAAAGAGCACACATGGGGGCAGGAAGGGGCCCTCATTTCAGACCTCCAGGCATTTGGCAAGTTTTTGATAGAGGCCTCTGCAAACCAATATTCGGTGCTACACACTGCGCCAAATGAGCAGCAGGACACTTTCAGACTTCTTGGAATGTTTTCTCTCTCTTCTGTTCTTTCATCACTTTTAATGAATGCTTCTGGGCATTTCAGCTGCGGTTGAGTCCCCACCTTTGGATACACAAAGACACACATTTCTGGTGTTAAATAGCACAACATGCACTTGCTTATTATGCAGCTCAGGTGTTGGCAGGACTGTCAATAACTTGGGAAAACATCTGGAGCACAAGTGGCAAAAAAACCTTATAGGCAAGAAGCCTGTCAGTGTTAGGCCAACATAGGCAACGGTGCCAGGAACAGAAAGGCTGTGAGTGCAGTGGTCGTGAAGGAAATAAAGAGTAGGCTGCTTAAAATAAAAATCTGCAAATGTGGAGGAACTAATGTACAAAAATGCAGTAAAATAGCACTTGAATGCACATTACAATTGCCTATGACTTGTCGGCCATTAACCACACTGATGCATATACATTGTGCTATGTTAGTATAGTAGAGGTGTTGGGTCATGCAATCTTAGTGTTACTCCACTGACAGCTATACTGGAGTAATGGAAGGTCTCTCAGCCATTGAAACCACCACACAATCCTGGGAAAAGATAAACTATTAGCATTGTGTACCAACAAGATTTGATTACACCAAACAGTAGGCAGGCACCAATATTTAGGTTTACTGTAATGAAACCTGCTCTCGAGAAATTTAACTTTGCCCTCTATCATTGTGGCAGAACAACATTGGCCAGAATAGTTTTTCCCACAACTAGTTAAGGAACTTAACTATTATTAACTCAGGAAAGGACACCTGTTCGGATACCTGGCCTTTGACCCACAAGGTTCCATTCTGTCTCCCATGCTTTTTAACATCTACATGAAGCTGTTGGGAGAGATCATCCGGGGTTTTGGAGTTGGATGACACCCAACTATTACTATGCAGATGACACCCAACTATTACTCCTTTCCAGCTCCTCGAGTGCTGGACAAGTGCCTGGCTGCTGTGATGGTCTGGATGAGGGTGAATAAGCTGAAGATCAATCCTGACAAGACAGAGGTCCTCCTGGTTGATTGTAAGCCAGATTGAGGTATAGGGTAGCTACCTGTGTTCGATGGGATTGCACTCCCCCTGAAGTCACAGGTCTGTAGCTTGGGTTTCCTCCTAGATTCATCGCCCAGGTGTTGGCGGTAGCTGGGAGGGCTTTTGCACAATTAAAACTCGTGTGCCAGCTGCGACCATACCTCGTGAAGTCAGACCTGGCCACCGTGGCCCACGCCTTTGGCACCTCCAGATTGGACTACTGTAATGCACTCTACATGGGGCTGCCCTTGAAGATGGCCCGGAAGTTTCAATTGGTCCAACAGGCGGCAGTTAGATTACTAACTGGAGTATCCTACAGGGAGTGGTCAACCCCCCTGTTTAAGGAGCTCCATTGGCTGCCGTTCATCTTCCGGTCCCAATTCAAGGTGCAGGTTCTTACCTACAAAGCCCTGAATGGTTTGGGACCCGCTTATCTTCGTGACCGCATTTCCATCTACGAACCCAGACAATTTCTTTGATCATCTGGAGAGGCCCTGCTCTCGCTCCTACTCCCCAGGCGCGATTGGTGGGGACGAGGGAGAGGGCCTACTCTGTGGTGGTCCCCAACTCTGGAACTCGCTCCCTAAGGATATCAAACAAGCTCCCTCACTGGCAGTTTTTAGGAGGAGCTTGAAAATGTGGCTGTTCCAATGTGCCTTCCCGGAATAAAGTCAATAACGCCCTGCTCTGATCAACCTTTGCAAAAGGTCATCATAAGCACTAATCACCTGTTGGGTTGTCTACTCCACATTATTTTCTAAAAACCCTCCTGTGATGCACATTCTACCTCTGTTCACACCCAATGTTATTTATTTTAAAATTTTAATATTTTACATCTGACCCAGCCATAATGCTTTTAAACTGTGTTGTTGTTGTTATTGCTTATCATAAGTTATATTGATTGTATTGTTTTTATTTGCTGTTGTGTTGTTTTATTTTGTACTGTTGGGCTTGGCCTGATGTAAGCCGCCCCGAGTCCCTTCTGGGAGATGGGGCGGGGTATAAATAAAGTTTAATAATAATAATAAATAAAGGAAGGAGATAGCCCAACAGTCTGACTTCAATGCTTTGTAGGGTCGGAGGTTTAGTACAGCAGCTAAACAACAGCTGCCTCAATCCGAACGTTCCAAGTTCGAGACCCCGGGCTGGCCTTGGGCGGCCAGCTGTAAGCCTAACCCACTGTTAACCTTAGCAGTTGAAAGCAGTCTGCGAGTAGAGAAATAAGGCACCGCATAGTGGGGGAGATCTTTTAAAGACCTTATAACACCAATAAAAACAATGCAGATCGATTGCCGGAGGAAGCGCCAAGTGGGCAGGCAGGCTCTCCATCATAGGAGGAGGAAGCAAGGTGGATGGAGCAGCAGCACCTCTCTGTGATGCAGTGGAGCAACTGCATCCGGAGATATAATCTGGAAGACCATGTTCAACCAGGAAAAAGAGCCTCCTATTATATGTTGTTGTCTGTCTTGTATGTCAATACTAATGGCAGGGATTGCCTGCTCATATATGTTCTGTAATCCGCTCTGAGTCCCTTTGGGGTGAGAAGAGAGGAATATAAATAAAGAGTATTATTATTATTATTGTAGATGAAAATGGCAATTTAATCTCACTCCTTTTCTTTTGAATTGATTTTGTATGAGTAAAGAGGTGGCCTTCAGAAAGTTTCAATTATTGCTTTAATACAATTGCATGTTATTGGAATTATATTTTTTTATTATTTATATGCCAGCTGCCTTGAAAGGGCTGTGGATACATAAAATATACAAATAAATCTCAACCAGAACTTTAATTTTGGTTTAATTGTAATTTTTTCTCTTCAAGGATTATAATTATTCTGTGAACAGAACTATAATATATCACATCATGATATTACGGAATACAACAATTTCTTTAGAGGAAAAAGACTTACCATCAGTAGCCTTGTTAGTTTTTTCTGCAGGTTTTTGATGTGCTGTGGAAATATAGGTTTAAAGCTGCATCTAACTGAGTTTGTAAAAAGAAAAGAATAGCTCTGTTCAAGTAACACCCATATGCAAGAAAGTACAGGGCAAACCAGGTATTTCAATAACAATAGCAAATCCCCCAAACTGTGGGTGAAAGCCTTCATTACCACCAATGAGATTTCTGCCTGGGATTTTGTGCTAACCACCCCAACTAATTAAGGAAAATTATCCTAATTTGTTTATTATGTTAATGATCTGAATTAATTTTTAGCCATTTAGCATGTATTACTAGAGATTTATTATGTTTTGTAGCAAATGACTTAAGAGCTATAAATCCCATGGTTAAATGTAATTAGTGGAGACATATTTATCGACGGGGATAATTACATCTGATAAAAGTTCTTCAGTTAGGCTTAATTAAAACAGATTATTCCCCCATAAATGAAAAGTAAATATGGTAATTACTGGGTTTGATTTTTATCACAACAACAGGAGAAAAAAAAAGAAAAAAGAAATCTCAGCATTTTAATGTTCTGAAAGGGATGGGAAAGTAAACTCTAAAACTGATTGCTTCCCAATAAATGATGATTAATAATCCCCAAGAAAGAAGCATTTTACTGCAGTAAACATTTTGCTACTTAATGACTAAAGGGCAAGGCAGTGCTCGAGAAAAATACCAACCATTAGCTCATATTTTTTTCAAAAAAAAAAAGTGGACGCTAGCTGTTTTGAAGCATAATGAAAAATGTGTCAAGCAAATTATGCGTTCTTCCATTAATACTAACACGATATCGCAATGTAGAGCGGGGAAATAGTTTTTAGACACACTCCAAATAATTCTGCTGATGATAAAATTGGCTAGTCTCTATTAGACAGAAAGCAAAT
Organism: Anolis apletophallus; assembly: GCA_030556195.1. Lineage (NCBI taxonomy): Eukaryota > Metazoa > Chordata > Lepidosauria > Squamata > Anolidae > Anolis > Anolis apletophallus. Next base: position 6,863,618 of record JARBWK010000001.1, read on the forward strand.
TTACAACTCAACCTCCTAACTTCCTGATGCCAGAAAAATATGTTTAATGCCCATTGGCACTCAGGGAGAGATTAAGCCACAAATCTGAACTTGTGCCACTTATTTATTCCCTTTTTACAAAGCACTTTAGCCATGGCCTTTCGTTTTCTGAATCACTTTGTAAATAAATAGATTGGGAAGGAGATGGAGAACAGGCCATCTTCAAATCAGCAAAATAGTATACAAATAAATCCGGATAAAACATAGATGTTAAAATTAGTTTCCCGAGGTTAAATCAACTGGTTGTGGTAGTCTGAATTTCAAAATACTGCCATACTGGTATCATTCGAGTACGTTTCTATAACATTTCTCTTCTGCATTCAGGGCCTAAAATAGGCTTTAAAAGGATGGACATGCAAGCAGGGGCGGTCCAACGGGTAGGCCAAGGAAGCGGCCGCATGGGGCGTCATCTGGGAAGGGGCGAATTCCCCCTCCCACCGGGTGCCGGCACCAGACATATATAATAATAAAACTGAACCTGGCACGCGTTGCTGTGCCCTATTTAGGAGATGTGAGGAAGTGTGGGTATGTAATGTTGTGACAATGAGTTTTGTGTGTGTGTATATGTGTATGTATGTTTGTGTGTCTCTGTGTGTTTCTGTATGTGTCTGTGTACGCATGTGTGTGTGTCTGTGTATGTATTTGTGTTTGTGTATGTATGTGTATGTTTGTTTGTATGTATTTGTGTGTGTATGTGTATGCATGTGTGTGCGTACGTTTGTGTGTGTGTGTCTGTGTCTGTTTGTGTCTGTGTATGTACAGTTCCCCCCTATCTTTCCCCCGCCCTCTCTCTGTCTGATTTCCCCTTTTTCTCTCTCGCTTCCCTGTCTCTCTCTGTCTCTCTCTCCCCTCTCTCTCCCCCATCTCTCTCTGTCTGATTCCCCCCTTATCTTTCCTCCCCCCCTCTCTCTGTCTCAGGCCTCCTCCCTCTGTCTCTCTCAGTCCCCCTCTCTCTCCCAAGACGGGGCGGGAGGGGTACGATGCTGGGCAGGCGCGCCCGGGCGGGGGCAGGGCCGGAGATCGGCGATCCGCCCTCCGCCGTGTCCCCCGCAGTTGCAGCGACGGCGCCTGAAAGAAGGTAAGCCCGGGAGCTTACCTTCTTTCAGGCGTAGTCGCTGGATCCGTGGGGGGTGACGGCGGAGTGCGGATCGCAGATCTCCGCCTGAAAGAAGGTAAGCCCGGGAGCTTACCTTCTTTCAGGCGCGGTTGCTGGATCCGTGGGGGGCGACGGCGGAGTGCGGATCGCAGATCTCTGGCCCTGCCTCCCGCCCTGGCGCGCATGGGGAGGCAGGGCCGGAGGTCGGCGACCCGCCCTCCGCCGAGTCCCCCGTGGTCGCAGCCACGGTGCCTGAGCGAAGGTAAGCCCGGGAGCTTACCTTCTTTCAGGCGCAGTTGCTGCAACTGGGGGGGACACGGCGGAGGGCGGATCGCCGATCTCCGGCCTTTCCTCCCGCCCTGGCGCACAAGGCCAGCGTCGTACGTGTCCCGCAACGGCCTGACGCCACCCACGGGACGCGTACGACGCTGGCGCGAGGAGGCGGTTAGGGCGCTGGCGGTGTGGGTGCGAAGGTTCAGGGTGAGTGGGGAGAGAGGGAGAGGGGATGGGTTGGTGTGTTGGGGGGAGGGGGTTTCGGAGTGCGCCTGCGCGATTGCTCTCCCTGTGTTCTGCGCTGCGGCCAGCACAGAACGGGAGGCAATGGGCGGTTTTGGGGGGGCTTGTTTTGGGGGCTTGCAAGGTAGGGAGGTGGGTTTTTTGTGTGAAGGTTATACCTCGTGGTCTGGGGAAATGTGTCTCGTTGGATTGGTGTTTCTGGGGGGCATAGTTTGGCCGTGCATAAAGTCCTTTGCACGACCACTTTCTTTTTATATATATAAGATAATTATATTGTAAAGTAGTATAATATAATTATGATATAATATAGTATGAGTATGGTATAATATATTGTATATACAGTGATACAATATAATACTACTAATGGTATTGTGATATTATAATTTATATTTGTTTTACATGGGGGCAAAATAATGTTTTTTTGGGGGGCGACAAAGTAATGTTTGCTTACTATTTAAAATTACCTTAGACCGCCCCTGCGTGCAAGCTATGGCCCTGAAGGTAGAGACAAGCCATCCCACATACAGGGAGGCCTGTAAATTATGGTTGAAAGCATAGGTTGGCTTTGTAACAGTGAACTAAGTTGCTTTGTCCCAGATGGCTTAGATTCCACCTTGCTATGCCCATGTGGTTGTCACGATGCACGGACTTGACCGGCCCCTTAATCACACACACAGAGACGGACTGAAGGCTAACTACTTTATTGAATATAAAACAGTTCAAAAGGTAAATTGTCCATAAAAATAGCAATGCAATCCAAAGGCTTGAAGCAACAATGTCCAAAACAACTTGGTAAAGAAATCCAAAGGCTAAGCAGGGCTCCGCGCAGCAATGCGGATTCAGGAACAAGGCAAGGTAAAAGCAGGGCAAGACTTGGTGGCCACTAGCCAACTTAACTCCGTGGACCAACTTCGCTACACGTCTGCTCAGAAGAGACGTGGCCGAAGCACTGGGGATTCGTTCCCACGGATCCTATACTTAATCTTTCGGCCGAGGTCCCCGACGCTCTAGGCTTCGTTGTCTCAATCTCTGCTGACGGACCTCGGCCTGTCTAGGCTGTGGTACCATCCCCTTCTCCTGGACTCAATGTTACTTCTCCTATCAAAGGTTCGGCCTTGTCTCCCAGCACCTGGGTCCCTATCTCCATGAGAGCTCTCCTCCCTAGAATCTTCCCAGCTTTCTACCATGTTTTCACTCAGAAGCTCCTGTGAGCCTCTCCCACCCGGATGTTCATAACTTTCGCTATCACTGCTTTCCATTTGCACCTGGTTATCATCTATGTCTGTATAAGGGTCAAGCCAACTTTCATCCCAAGCCAAGCTTTCAGTGGGGGAAAGAGGCCCAGTGATGGGAAACGCTCCTTCAGGTAACCCTTCCAAATCCTCTTCAGAATCTATCTCTGCTGGTGCAGGCCCTAATGCTAATGGAACCCCCGGTCCTGTTTCCTGGCCCCCAGGCACAAACGAGAACTGCTGTGCTACAGTGGTCTCTGGAATGGAGGCAGAGAGGAAGTCCAGCCCCCAGGTAAACTCTGGAAGAGGAAGGGTCAAGGGCGGTGACATCAGGTTTGGAGCCAAGACACAACTCCGCCCCTGAGTGCCCACATGGCAGAACAATGGGACAATCGAACAAAGGCCCATGCAAGTAAAGGGTGACTACAAATTGCAGAGATAAAACCAGCCTGTGGGGCATCACAATTTCCACTATTAATCTTTGGTTATTTATAAATTTAATTTCTTAATATGTTCTGTGTTTTTATGTAGATTTTTTTCTCCCTCCACTTTCTTAAAGGCCCAGGACGGTTTATAATTTGAGAACATAATCCCAGGAGAACACAAATGTATTTCTAGTGATTTATAGTTTTAGAAAGAACAGTGGAACAAGACAAAGATTTTCTAGTTCTTCACAGTCATCACTGAAAGTTTAGTTGAAATGAGGAAGGTTTTTATGAAAATATTTAGACAGTATTTTTTTTAAAAAATAAGGCATTGCCATAATGCACAAAAGTAACTGTTTATTTATTTATTTTTCATATTTATATTCTGTCCTTCTCAACCCTGAAGGGGACTCAGTGGGGCACACATAAAGGCGCAATTCGATGCTATACCACACATACAACACCTGTCCAGCAAATAAAACATATATATTAAAACACCCATTGAAACATTTCAACATTAAAAACAATCACATAATTCAATATCATAGTCCAGGCTGTTCCAGTTATCATTGCACCATTCCATATGCACATATTACACTAATCAATTATCCAAAAGCTTGGTCCCATATCCAAGTTTTCAGTTTTTTCCCTAAAGGTCAGGCGTGAGGGGGTTAATCTGATGTCACTAGGGAGAGAATTCCACAACCGAGGGGCCACCACTGAGAAGGCCCTGTCCCTCATCCCCATCAACCACACCTGCAAAGAGGTAGGACCGAGAACAGGACCTCCCTAGAAGATCTTAATTTCTGAGATAGTTCATAGAGGGAGATGTGTTCAGATTTATTATTATTATTATTATTATTACTAATGAAGGCATGGATGTGAAAGATTGACTATATTTTGAACTAGATTTGTGATATCATCACATAATTGGCTGCAAGGTTGATTGGCTGCATGATTTGTAATATTTGCAAACGTTGACGGGCATTTTAAATTTCCAAGAGAATAGAAGTTAATATAGAGCCCAAGAAGTAGCCAATTGAGGATGGAAGAAATACTAGAAAATAGTCCAACAAATGGTTGAGAAATGGATTTGTTGTGTGCTGGGAAACCATGATGAGGAGAATCCTAGATAGGTTACAATATTCACAATTAATGGCTTATTTTACTTGGGAAATGTACATGAGCATCCTACCAAAATGTTTTTCACAATGGCCAACGAGATGGGAAAGCCACAAGCAAGATTTGGGAAATAGTACCCTCCTATCCAGTTTCTCTAGTAATAGGTTTGAGAAACACACCATCTCTAATATTTGAACTAATATAAAGCCATAATGATTAGTAGGTATTGACCACCTTATCCTCATGATAAGAGACTATTTTGATTGCTGACCTCTCACCTGGGAGAACTTCCATGGGACAGCAAAGTAAAGAGCAGAACACTAGATTCCAAGGACATTGTCCCTGCAATTGGGAAAAGGACTATGAAAATAACACTATTTTTCATAAAAGTGTCGACTACAGTAGAAATTGGAATAGAAGTATGGTCCAACCTATGCAAAACTGACATAGATTGGGATTAGAATTATTGTGTTTTTTGTAGTTCTGACACATGCCAAGATTTAGGAAGTAGGGAAAAGGATTGCTTATGCCTGCAGTACCTATATCTATCTACATATAAATGTTCTTTTCGTTCTTAGTTTGGCTTTGTGAGCCCCGTTCCTCATTATATTACTGACTCTGAAGTCAGAGACCCCTTTCAACATTTTTATACATCATTTCAAAGGATTAATTCAGTTTATCTCCAGGCTAAATCCTGAAGCCATTAAATGTTTTCAAGAACTTTCATTTTCTTTCTTTCTTTTTCTTTTCTTTCATCTCTGAGCAAGTTCTTATTCTTATTCCTTTCTTTTTTTTACAAATTGACGATCCTAATGTCCTAATATTAATTTCTATGTATGCCCCAGAGGAAAGAAAGAAAAAGAATGTGTCTCTACTCTTCCACTCCTTTAGTATAAAGCAGTGTTTCCCAACCAGTGTGCCGTGGCAAACTAGTGTGCTGTGAGCGATCATCAGGTGTGCTGTGGGAAATTGGAACCTCCAATACCCTTTCTTCCCCCTCCTGCCGAACACTTTTTCTTCTCCACTCTCTTCTCTATTTTCCCCAAACTCCATTTGTGTTCATATTTGGGCATATTGAGTATTCATGCCAAGTTTGGTCCTGATCCAACATTGTTTCAGTCCACAGTGCTCTATGGATATAGGTGAACTACAACTCCAAAACCCAAGGTCAGTGCCCACCAAACTCTTATAGTATTTTCTCTTGGTTATGGGAGTTCTGTGTGAGAAGTTTGTGTCTTTCTGCCATTCCTGCCAGGATATCTATGTTGTGTTCATAGAAACAGGTCCAGGTTTCACACTGAGTGTATAAATACATTTAAAGACATATTAACTATATGTATTACTGTGTTAGAGTGTCATTTTGTGTCATTTTGGTTGGCGGTGTGCCCCAGGATTTTTTAAATGTAAAAAATGTGCCGCGGCTCAAAAAAGGTTGAAAAACACTGGTATAAAGCATCTTTTTCCTTCTGCCCTCTTAAATATTCCTAAATTCTTCCAGCTGATATTGAATACAATAGGTCTGTGTATTATCTTTTGCATGTTCCTATTTTTACATAAACAGGATCCTTTTTCCTTTTGCTTACCTGAAATGAGTACAATCTTGAGCCTCCAACCAAAGCATAATATATACTTTCTCTAGAGGAATATGAAATGCCCTGATGGCCACTCTCTCTTTGTCTCCTGAGTGATCCTTTGATCAACTATTGACACCATAAAAGTATGCTGGAAATATACATAGAACTCTTCTCTAAGCATAGATAGTGAATATATGGTATTCAAAGCTCTTTACGTATAAATGAAACCACATTCAATGAGTTCATATAACAAGTGGGCCTAGAGCAGGTATGGGTAAACTTTCTAACTTGGGGGCGCATGGTGGAACAGAGCAGGGTGGGTGGGCTGGGAGGGAGGAGGTTCTCCCCAAGCCCCCTCTTTGCTCTTCCCTTCCCTTCCTCTTCTCTTTCAGAGGCAGAAAGTGAAGGAAAGAGAAGAAATGTTTGGATGCCCAAAGGGTTAGTCTTCATCAGGATGAGATGGTGGATGGGAGAGAAAAAGTGCATCCATGCAACCCCATATTGCCTACTCCTGATATATAATCCTAGAATCCTGGAGCTGGAAGAGACTCCCAAGGGCCATTCAGTCCAACCCCCTGGCATGCAAGAAGGCACATTCAAAGCACTCCCAATAGACTCTGTGGAAAATCCTCCAGAGAAAGAGACTCCACCACACTCCCCGGCAGCCAATGCCACTCTCCAACAGCATTTACTCTCAGGAAGTTCTTCCCAATTTTTTCAGTCGAATCTCTTTCCCTGCCTTGTGAAACCATTGCTCCCTTGTGCCCTAGTCTCCAGAGCAGCAGAAAGTCAGTTTTCACCCTCCCCCCCTCAATGGGACACCCTTTTAAATCTTGAAACATGGTTCTCATGTTCCCTCTCAACCGTCCGTCTCTTCTCCCAGCTGAACATCCTCCAGGAGGAAGGGAGGAAGGAAAAAGAGAAGGAAGAAAGGGAGGAAGATATGGAAGGGAGGGAGGGAGGGAGAAGCAAGGAAGGAAAGAGAGAAGGGAAGGAAAGGCAAAAGGGAAGCAAAGAAGGAAAGAGAAAAAGAGAGAGGGAAGGGGGGATGAAAGAGGGAAGGAAACGAAAGCAAAGGGGTGGAAGGGAAGGAAGAAGGGAGGGAGGTAAAGAAGGGAAGCCTGAGAAAAGAGCCCAAGGTGCTGCATCTGGCCTGTGGGCCTGGATTTGCCCATACCTGGCCTAGAGTCATAGAATCATGGAGTGGACGATCCCACACTGGCCATCCAGTCCAACCTTTTACCATGCAGGAAAAGCACTATCAAAACACCCCCTAATGACCATCCAGCCTCACTTTAAAAGGCTACAAAGAAAAAGTCTCTACCACACTCTGGGGCAGTGAATTGCACTGTATTCTCAGATTTATTGCATATTAAGGCTCATTTGTAATGGTTTTTATATATTTCTACTGTTGTCTTTCTCCTTCCCTTTTTGTTATATTCTGTACTTTGCTTAAGGAAGATTCACCTTCAAAAATTGGGGATTTTCACTCTGTTTTAATGTTGTAATGCATATTGTTTCTGTTCCCATTGTAAACCGTTTATAAGTTGGAATAATAAATAAATAAATAACTAATAAATAAAATGTGGGGAATTTAGTAACAAAATATTACATTCTATGTAGAATCCCTAGCTGCAATGCTCCATTCCATATACATTAAATAAATAATTACAATAAATAAATAACTATCCCAAATCTCAGTCAGCCAGGAACCAGCTCATTGTAGGGCAGAGGGACATGTTCTCTATGAGTAAACTATGGTCCTATGGGCCCTTGCACACTGTCAGGAAATCTGAGGAAAATTGTGGTGTCCATATTATCACCTGAAGGTTCCCATAGGTGGTCATGTGACAAAGGGTGACCTCCATGTCAATGGTGAGATGAAGCCCCATTGGAGCTTTTCCAAAACACATAATCTCTATCTCTCAAATGGTTTCAAAACCATGGACAGTTCCTTCAAATTTCAGACAGCCTAGTTTGGTTTCATCTTCAAGTGAGTGTTCAGGCCTGATTTGTTCTAGGAGACATTCATTTGTCTTTTAAGCAGTCCACAATATCTCCTCCATCACCACATTTCAAACGCATTGATTTTCTTCCTTTCAGCTTTCTTCATTGTCCAGCTTTCACAACCATACATAAAGATTGTGGAGGTCTTATTGATTGTCAAACATAAAACAAAAAAGAAGTGGCCATTTCTGGTTTTCAGCAGCAAGTATTTTTTTTGATGTTCAGCAGTTCAGGGAGATCTTGAAATCAATTCAACAGGTAAATTGTTTAGGCAATTCACTTCTAGTATTTTAGTTTAGTGTATTACTTTTGTGTTTTAGTTTTAGTTCCACATAGTCACCCTCCCCCTTTCCACTTCCTTTCTTTTTTCTGCATTATCCTGAATTGTTATTATCATTGTGATTGATTTTTTAAAGGTAAATTGGTTTTTTTAAAAAAAGTAAATAGTACTAAACCCAGACTTGCTGTTGCACAGTAGTGTGAAATGGTTTTGTTTCTTTTCTTTTTAAATATAACCACCCAAATTCTTATTGTTACACTCCAAAAAAAGGACAAAGGTCTTATAAAGTTGAAGGCAGTCCATGTCATGGAAATCAGTCTATGAAAAAAAATGCAGTCTCCATTTAATGGGTAAGATACTAGCTATCTAGACCAGGGCTGTCCAACTTCTACCGGACCTGTGGCCGGAATTCCAGTTACTGATGACCTGGGGGCCGAAGGGTCTGCCTCCGCCCCTGGCTCCGCCCCTCCCCGGCTCCACCCCAGCTCCGCCCCCCTCCCCGGCTCCGCCCAGGCTCCGCCCCCTCCCTGGCTCCACCCCTGCCCCCCCCCCCCGGCACGGCCCTCTCCCCGCCTTGGAGGTGTCTGTGGAGGACACCAGGGCTTTGACTTGGAGATAGAGATGAACACCAAAATCCCAGTCTCAAGTCCCAGTCCCTGCTTTGAACTGGATTATATTGCAGTGTGGACTCAGGGCCCTTCACACAGCCATATAACTCAGAATATCCAGGCAGGAAACCCCACAAAACCTGCTTTGAACTGGATTATATTGCAGTGTGGACTCAGGGCCCTTCCACACAGCCATATAACCCAGAATACCTGCTTTGAACTGGATTATCGGAGTCCACACTCATATAATCTGGTTTAAAGCAAATAACATGGGATTTTATTCAGATGTGTGGAAAGGAAGTCAAATAAGAAGCCAGGGCCCTTCCACACAGGCCTATAACCCTGAATGATAAGGCATAATATTCATTCTGCCTCTGCTAATAATAATAATAATAACAACAGGTTCCAGTCCAATCTCCTTCTGCCATAAGGGGAAAATACAATCAAAGCATTCCTCACAGATGACCATTCAGCCTCTGATGATGATAATAATAATAATATTAATTACAATGGGTTCCTAGAACTGCTGCTGCTGCTCTATTGTTTTAGCTGTATTGCAATGTTTTAATTGTGTTTTTACGTGCTTTATGTTTTTAACCCTCTGGCGCTGTGGGAAAGACCTCCAGGGCCATCCAGTCCAACCTCCTTCTGCCATAAGGGGAAAACACAATCAAAGCATTCCTCACAGATGGCCATTCAGCCTCTGATGATGATGATAATAATAATAATAATAATTACAATGGGTTGCTAGAATAGGAGACCTCCAAGGGCCATCCAGTCCAATCTCCTTCTGCCATAAGGGGAAAACACAATCAAAGCATTCCTCACAGATGGCCATTCAGCCTCTGATAATAATAATAATAATAATAATAATAATTACAATGGGTTCCTAGAATAGGAGACCTCCAAGGGCCATCCAGTCCTACCTCCTTCTGCCATAAGGGGAAAACACAATCAAAGCATTCCTCACAGATGGCCATTCAGCCTCTGATAATAATAATAATAAATAATAATAATAATATTACAATGGGTTCCTAGAATAGGAGACCTCCAAGGGCCATCCAGTCCAATCTCCTTCTGCCATAAAGGGAAAACACAATCAAAGCATTCCTCACAGATGACTATTCAGCCTTCTGATGATGATAATACCATTAATAATAATAATAATAATAATAATAATTACAATGGGTTCCTAGAATAGGAGACCTCCAAGGGCCATCCAGTCCAATCTCCTTCTGCCATAAGGGGAAAACACAATCAAAGCATTCCTCAGCCATGTTGAATCAAACCTAAACTCTCATGAGAGCAACAGAAAGTACTGAACCTTGAGTTTGGGAGTTGTAGTTCTCCTCCATCCAGAGAGCACTGTGGACTCAAATAATGATGGATCAGGACCAAACTTGGCACGAAGCCTCAGAAGAGGAGGAAGCCGGAAAGGGAATGGATGAGCCCCCCCGCGCTCCGAATTCGGCCCCGCCCCTTTTTGCTCTGGCCACGCCCCCTCTCACTCGTGCACTCTCTCTCTCCTTCCCTCTTTCCTTCAGGTGGTGGAAGGGAGAAGGAATGAAAGGGGGAAAGAGAGAAAGAAGGAGGGAGGGAGGGAGAGAGAGAGGGGGAGGGAGGGAAGTAGGAGGAGGAGGAAGAGAGCCTGCTCCTCCCTGCTCCGCCCCTCACCCAAAAAAATATTCCAAAAAATATTTTTTTTTTAAAAAAAATTAATCTTAAAAATCAGATATCTTGCAGAAGGGTAGGGGGCCGTGGGGAAGGGGCTGGGGGCCGTATACAGCCCGGGGGCCACCAGTTGGACAGCCCTGATCTAGACCACTGATTCTCAAAGTGGCCGGTACCGCCCCCTGGTGAGTGATGAGACGATCCAAGGGAGCGGTGGGAGGCTCAGGGGAATCTGGGGGGCAGTGAACCCCTTTAAGGGGGCAGTGAACGATTGGCCATTTAGGAGGGGTCATGCGGCCCTCTTCTTTGGCCCCGCCTCCTTCGCTTTGATCTGCATATTAGATATTTGGGTTAGAATTCGTAAGAGTAGCAAAATTATTTATGAAGTAGCAACAAAAATATGGTCTGGGGTCGCCACAACATGAGGAACCTTATTTAGGGGTCACGGCATTAGAAAGGTTGAGAACCACTGCATTGATTAAGGCTATTAAATTTTGAAAACAATAATTTCTAGGAGGGCGGTGAGGTATTTTTTTTTCTGGAAAGGGGGCGGTAGGCCAAAAAAGTTTGGGAACTACTGATCTAGACCAACAACTCTCACTGCGAAGAGGGGCAAATGAAACAATGCCATGGCTGACAACACTGGCCAACACACATTTTGGTGCCTCAAGTGTTAGACCTGTTTCTGGATATATTTGCTATGCTGATTCAAAAAATGGTGCCAGATCTCCCTATCAGCTCTAGCTTTTGAGATATAGAACATATGCCATATACTAGTTACCATGTGTATGAAATCCAGCTATATGAAATCCAGATAATCTGATTTGAACTGGATTACAGTATATGGCAGTGTAGACTCTGGTAATCCAGTTCAACACCGATAATGTGGATTATGTGATTTGATATTCTGGATTATATGGCAGTGTAGAAGGGCCCTAAGAAACTAGAGCTGATGTGGTCTTTCCAAAGCAATTTTCTGAATCAGCATTCCAAATAACTGCAGGAATAGGCCTAAAAATCCAAAACTATCTATGCAAAAAGGGAGGGGGGTTCACCAACAACAATGAGAGCAATGAGGAGCAAACAACTAGGAATACACAATGCTGTTGTATTGAACAAATAAATTGCAATATGCAGGTAGACAACTAGCCAGTCATGGTACAATGTAAATACAAGAAATCATACATGTGTGCGGGGAAATGGTTCCCCAAAGCGTACTCACGCTTTATGAGCCCAAACAGGGAATGCCTCTGCCAACACAAATAGATAGCCCACAGGCCAGTCTCTTTCCCGCAAACGGGGGACCTAAGTCCAAATCAAAGAGTGCCAAGGGAGGGGCGGAGAGATGTAGAGGTAAGATCCAAGCAGAGGGGATTCCAGGTCGACGATAAGGGGTATCCAGCGCCCGTATCGTTTCGCCTTGGGAGGCTTCTTCCAGACCCAGGACTCAAAGGCGACACAAGGTCACAGCTGGAGGATTTGGAAACCATGATACAGTAAAATAACAATAAGTACATGGCCCCATGGCAAACCCACCGGGAAAGAAAAGCAGTACATACCAATTCTCAGAATAATTCAAATATAAATGGCTACATGCCAATGGTCAAATCGCGGACGAGTACAGGAGTGAAAGTAAGTGATTTATAGGCGGTGCAAGCACAGATAGCCAATCAACAGAAACAGGTGTTCTAATGAAAATTACAGTTCATTCAAATTGGCAATTCATTTAATGTTAATTTGTCATTAAGCCCATGGGGGGACTCGCATTTTAATCGGATTATCCAATCCCTTTCAAGCTGCAGCAGCCGTTTTTTCACATCAATGTGCGGTTTTGGGAAAACCCGGTCTAAAACAGTGACTGAGAAAGCTTCAAAGTGATGACGCATGGTATTAAAGTGGGAATATAAAATTGAGGAATCATTGTGGTTCTTAAATCTCGATTTATGTTCAATAATCCTCATGCGGAGCTCTCTACTCGTTTCCCCAACGTAAAGGATTGTGGCCACAATCCTTGCAAGTAATGCAGTAAATAACATTTTTTACTCCACAGGAGGAATTTACCCTTATCTTGTATTTGTTGTAGGGGCTCCAAATGTGTTCTTGGGAGTTGACATGTTTGCAAATGGAGCAGTGATGACACGGATTGGTAATGCATCGACTAGTGGGGTATTTTCCGCTGGGGACTTGATACGGTGATCCGATTTAATTAACAAATTCTTTAAATTAGCAGTTCGTTTGTAGGCCACTAATGGGGGAAGCTGAAGGCCGGGTATGCTTTGAATTAGTGGCCAAAATTTGGTTACTGTAGACCTGATGCAGTTAGCATGGGGAGTGAACGTCAGCGGCCAAATACCCCCACTAGTCGATGCATTACCAATCCATGTCATCACTGCTCCATTTGCAAACATGTCAACTCCCAAGAACACATTTGGAGCCCCTACAACAACCGCAAATACAAGATAAGGGTAAATTCCTCCTGTGGAGTAAAAAACGTTATTTACTGCATTACTTGCAAGGATTGTGGCCACCTTTACGTTGGGGAAACGAGTAGAGAGCTCCGCGTGAGGATTATTGAACATAAATCGAGATTTAAGAACCACAATGATTCCTCAATTTTATATTCTCACTTTAATACCATGCGTCATCACTTTGAAGCTTTCTCAGTCACTGTTTTAGACCGGGTTTTCCCAAAACCGCACATTGATGTGAAAAAACGGCTGCTGCAGCTTGAAAGGGATTGATAATCCGATTAAAATGCGAGTCCCCCCATGGGCTTAATGACAAATTAACATTAAATGAATTGCCAATTTGAATGAACTGTAATTTTCATTAGAACACCTGTTTCTGTTGATTGGCTATCTGTGCTTGCACCGCCTATAAATCACTTACTTTCACTCCTGTACTCATCCGCGATTTGACCATTGGCATGTAGCCATTTATATTTGAATTATTCTGAGAATTGGTATGTACTGCTTTTCTTTCCCGGTGGGTTTGCCATGGGGCCATGTACTTATTGTTATTTTACTGTATCATGGTTTCCAAATCCTCCAGCTGCGACCTTGTGTCGCTTTCGAGTCCTGGGTCCGGAAGAAGCTGCCCAAGGCGAAACGATACGGTGCTTGGATACCCCTTATCGTCGACCCTGGAATCCCCTCTGCTTGGATCTTCCCTCTACATCTCTCCACCCCTCCCTTGGCACTCTTTGATTTGGACTTAGGTCCCCCCGTTTGCGGGAAAGAGACTGGCCTGTGGGCTATCTATTTGTGTCAGCAGAGGCATTCCCTGTTTGGGCTCATAAAGCGTGAGTACGCTTTGGGGAACCATTTCCCCGCATAGATGTATGATTTCTTGTATTTACATTGTACCATGACTGGCTAGTTGTATACCTGCATATTGCAATTTATTTGTTCAATACAACAGCATTGTGTATTCCTAGTTGTTTGCTCCTCATTGCTCTCTAAAAATCCAAAACACCAGAATTTTTTGTTGTTGTTGTTGAGCTGTGTAATCTTTTAGTTGGTTTATGTTTTCTTTAAGAAAGGTAAGAAAACATCCCTGATGTCACTTTCATTGAGGCACTGGAGAGGTCTAAATCAGGATGAGCCATTACAAATTTCATTATCAAACACCCAGATGTCAAATCTCTTGTACGGTCATACAGTATAACCCTTAAATACCAAGGGAGCTGAGATAAGCACTTTTGGATGTTTCTCTGCTATATCTGCTGACTATCTTCAAAATATAAACTGTGGTTTTTTAAAAGACATTTTGGATGTGAAAAGCACAACAAACCATGCTTATTTATAGACCGAAAATGGGCAATTTTTTAGAAAAGGGAACTTCCATTTTGTACTTTGAGTAAATTCTTCATGTGAATATTTCTAAAGAGGGGGGAATCCTTTTTTTACAAGAATAGCAGGTATAGCTGCTATTCGACTGGGTGGCCCTTGTGGTCTTATCCAGCTCTATGATTCTGTCATTCTCGGCAATCTCAGATGTTCTTCTTTTGTGAATCCCTTCCATGAATTTAACCAATGGTTCAGGTAGTGGCTCAAACCCCTTAGTCGAAGATGAATTACATTTGCATGTTTCACTTTCTCAGAGCAACTCGAAAACTGGCTTCTTGTATTTTTATATCACTACCTTTTGGGAGAATCCAGAATGTATTATGCTTTTTGACAACCTTAACCATCCTTAGAGACTACCAACAGATTTTACTATCTGCTACGTGATTCAGTGCTTGGATAGGATAGGATAGAAAAGGACAGGACAGCAAAGGTAAGAAAAGGAAAAGTCTGCATCAGCTTTTTTTCTGGAAAAAGGAGCAAAGAAGGCCTATCTACTAGGGCCCCCATACACACAGGCACTACAATCATGCTGGAAACTGGCTTGAGGTTGGGATGTTTACAAAACATTCATTACCAATGAAATTGCCAACCTGCATCCAGCTGGAAATTGTGTGTTTAAAAAACCTCACTGGAAAGTCTGGATGATGCCATAAAATGTGACTGTGTAGGCACTCTGGAGTAAACCGGATCTCTTTGATCCACATCCTGAATCAGAGAAAATGGCTGAGTGTAAGCAGCCTAAGTATTGCAATGTGCTTAAGAAACCATTGGGGGTTTCTGGAATATCAGTCACTTGTCTTTGCAAGCTGAGAATAAGTTACATAAAAATGATAAATGAATGTATGTGCACAAACATTGAGCTGGTAAGTGCAATAGGAAGAGACCCAGTACAGTGTAATGATTTCAATCTTGGTCTAGGACTCTAAGAGACTAGAGATGTCTCTGTGCTATATAACCAATGCACTTTGACCTCACTTTAACTGTCATGGCCCAATCCTATGGAATGCTGAGGTTTCCAGTTTGTTATGACACCAACACCCATTGGCTGAGAAACAAAACAATTACAAGTCTATACATTTATCACTATTCACTGCAGTGTGTTTCCAGAAACCCATGGATATAAAATTCCATGGATGCTCAAGTCCCATATATACAATGGCATGCTGAAATGGTGTTGCTTATATCAAGTGGTGAATGAGTGCTCAGTATGTCTGTTGAGTCCTCGGTTTGCAGCAAAATCAAGGTTTCCTTTTGGGATTTTTTCCTGGATATTTTCTGGGTTTTTTTCTGAATATTTTTGTCATGTATCATGTCCTGCAGTTGATGGTAGTTGGTGGTGGCAGGCATAGCAGTTGGTGATTGAAGGGTTAATGTAAGTCTTAGTTCTAAAGGGCTGAGTAATTTGTAAGTAACAGTTTACAGGTAAAAGCAATTAAGGATGGAGGCATGCAAGGGATAGGTTGCAGCTGGGTGTTACTGGATTTAAGGAGCTAACTTTGGGGTTGATCTTTGAGAGAAAAGTATTTGTTTTATCTTGGTGGTAGATGCTGGTTTCCCCCCAGGTGTGTGGATTTTCGGTGTCCTGACCTGTCTCCTGAACCCTTGGAACCTTGAATCTTTGGACTGACTTTTGACTACAGAATAGAGTCTTGATCTCTGGACTTTGCTCACTGAACTCTTGGCATAGGACCACTGGACTGGAGCCTTTGACTACGGTGTAGCATTTGCTATCATTTTGTTTTATATTCTGTGGCTGAGTGCTATAATAATAATAATAATAATAATAATAATAATAATAATAATCTTCATTTGTATCCCGCCCCCATCTCCCCAATGGAGACTCGGGGCGGCTCACATGAGGCCAAGCCCAGACAACAATTACAATAAAATAAAGTCAAAACATCAACAATAAACCCAATAAGAAATACATACAAATAAAAAAATATACAATGTGGTGTTTCAGCCTGGGGTTCATGTGGCTGATGAAAATGCTGGTGAAAATGTTGTTAATGAAATTGCTGATGATATGAATTCTGAACTGCAAAATGAAAGGTCAGACGAGATCTGTTTCCCTGAGAACAGCTCAGTTCCCAGGGATGTAAATGAACATTCCTATGTTGAGGGAGTTGACGGTCTCCAGACTGATAGTGAGCCACCTGAAGATTTTAATGAGGAATCTTTCGACCGCTGGGAAAACGTTAGAACTTCTAGGCAGGACGCCAGCTTATGGCAAAGTGGCCGGATAGCAAAGCAAAAGTAATTTTGGCCTTTAAGAGCCAGCTAAGCTAATTTGCCTTCAGATCTCAAGCTTCGTTTAGAATGATGCCATGTTTGTCTTGTCTTGGCCTAGGATTTGGGCCTGTTGATTTCTATTGATGCCTAGATCTTTCCATGGGATTTTGTATCCAGCTTCATGCCTTGCCTATGAACTTTGGAATATTTTGAACTGCATTTTTACCTTGTAACCTATTCAATTCTGATCTTATTTTAACCCTCTGTTGGACACTATATTTGCTTCAATAAAAGCCTATTTTTCAGAGACTGCTTGCTGTGTGTGTGTTCTAGGGGGGGGGTACTACTTGGTCTGAGTTACAACATACAACTAGATATCTAAAATCACAAAGACAGGGCGGGCCGCAGGCACACATATAAAGTGTTAAAAACTCAGTGTGCTAAAGAATGCTATCTTTATGTTTAATGTTTTGGACTACTAAAACAGCCAGGAAGTAAGTTCTGCTTTAATTAAACTGTTTGATACAAACTGGGCGCTTGTTTGATTCACCTCTGCCTGAATACCGGCAGAGCCCTGGCATCGTGACAATTTTCAAGTTGTGGTAAGTCAAATTCATGGATTTAGGACCCGTAGATATGGAGGGCTAACTGTATTTCAACCATCAGCATGATCCTCAGTATGTTTACTCGGGAAGCAAGCCTTTCTGCTTGCATGTAACCTAACTCCAAATGGTCACAGTGTTAAGGGCATGAAATCATAGTGAGCAACAAATAACTTCAGGAAGACTGTGACATTGAAAACCCACACTTCAGCATCAAGTTAGCTTAATGAGATCTTCCGCTGAGAAATATTCTCTCAGGAAAGGGATGAGGGGAGGAATCAAATAGTGAGATAGTATGAAAAGAGGGAAAAAAAGAGAAGGAAAGAGCAGGAGTTGAATGCAGAAAAGGAGGCGCTCCTGGTGATTTACTGTGGGCTGTTAGAAGCAAGTGACTTGCCAATTCATAAATTCATGGCAAGCCTGTTTTTTGTATTATCATCTCTATTATCTTCAGTCCTCAGGATTGATAACGTACTACAGAAGTAATCTCTAGCCCTTTCAGTCTCTGTCACCTTCCTGGCAGACAGCTTCTCCTTCTTTATGGCGCTCCTTCGACTCTGTTTCTGTGACATGCTAGTTGTTTTCATGCTGCTTCAGGGATTTGGAGACATTTTAATATGAAACAACAAAAATAAAAAAGGGAAACAGATTTCTGGGATTTTACTATCTGGAGTGTTTGCGCATATAAGGACCATTTGATGTGACATGTTGGTTCTTAAGGATCGTCTCTTTGCTTTTTTATTTCTAAAATAAGGGCTATTCTCAGCTAGATATTTTTGTGCGAGAAGGAACTGCATGCAATTAGTACCATGCGTGAAACATTCACACTCTGGAATGGATTTTAGATATGAGTGCATCATCACATCTGTGTGAAAGGATGGGTGGGAAGACGTATTTCAATCTGTTATTTGCTTCAAGACTTGTCCACACTGGCTAATACGGTAGCTCACACTCACCATGAGGTTGCATCTGACTGTTTTCATGACATCAGGAACTGTAAGTTCTTATTGTGGGATAAACCAGGTTAATTCAGTTTAGCTCTGCATCAAGGAAGGCCAGATGATGCTTTGGAGTTTGTCTAAAACTCCAGAGCCTTTCCCACAATTTGGACCATGCTGTATGGACAGCATGCTCCAGTGTGGACTGTCCCCATGAACCTGCTATAGGCTCTGGAACCATTTGCTTTCTTGTTATAGTTATTTGTATATATAATAGGCTGTCAATGTTGCGGGTGTTGGAGGTGCAGACTACCAATGAAATTGGGGGATGAATATAAAGCTTTTTTTTAACCTAAGAGAACATTTCTCCAGGCATCCTTAGGCCATCCAAAGTAATACCATGATTAACTTATCTCCTTGGAAGACCTAGAGATTCCTGGAGGGGTGCCCTTTCAACAACTCTCCCCAGCACAATTCTGTAGTCAGATTATGGTGGAAGGTCATCAAAGAGTCACCCTGAGAGACCAAAGGCTCTTTTTACATTGCCACATAATCTAGAATGTCAAGTCAGATAATCCAGATTATTTGCTTTGAACTGGATTATCTAAGGGAGGTTCTAGACAGCAGAAAAGTCTGCGCTGACCCAGGTTTCAAAAACCCAGATTGGGTCAGACTGTAGCCTGCACATTGGCCCCCAAAGCCTGTGTTTTTCTCAGGGGGTGTCTCGATGTCCTCTAAGTACCTTTTGGGAGGATAGAGAGACACTATATGCTGTCCCAGAATACTTGTTGGATGTCAGAACAAACAACAGCAATCTATGTAAAGAGAAAGTATAATATCTAAAGAGCATGCAGTTCAATACAGTGGCATAAAGCAAAGTGAAAAGGAGCAACTGCTCTCAAACACAACAGTTTTAAAACTGATAGATCCCAATGTATACAGGCTTCATGGATACGTGTTCAGTGAAGAAACCTTTCAAACAAAATAAGCAGACAATGAGTCATGAAGTCCAAAGGAAAGTCCAAATGGCATCAACATCCAAGTAAAGTGATGATGGAGCACCACTCTCCAAAAAAGTCTTCGTAGGGAAAATCCAAATAGCATCAACGGGGGTGCACGGATATTTTTGTACCCTGTTTTGGGGAAAGAAACCCCCTTCTTCAGGAGTTGATATCACCAGTGACTCTAGACTCATATCTAAAACAAAACATAAGTATTTACCAGCAAATTTACAGAAGTAGAGATAACCCATATATCAAACATATACTCACATAGTACCTGATAGCTCTACAAGGGGTGACTCTGCTTGTAGTAATTCAAACTTTGAGTAATTCTAAGGGTTCATCCATAGCTTTATAAGGAGTATTAAGAAACTTAAAGGAAACAGCTAAAATTAAGTGACCCTGAGAAGAAAAGGTTTTAAACATAAAGATCCAGTACATTTTTGGGAATAATAATAGAGCCAGCCAAGCAAACCCAACAGAAGGATTTAAAAATAAAATAAATTACTGGGCTGGCATTTCCCTGCTGCTGACCCTCTCCTGGCACATTGCAATGATGCGCCAGGATCAGGGGCGAATTTAACAGTATGCAAAGTAAGCGGCTGCTTACGGGTGCCATGTGGCTAGGGGCGTATCCGGCTGCGGCTGCCAGGTTTGGCGCATGATGCGCCATTGCTCCCGGCAGGGCATGGGCACGACTCCTGGTGGTCGGAGTTGCGTGAGGTGGGAGACTCCGCCCCGGCTGTAAAACGTTCCTCCGTTCTTTTTGGCCTCTTGGAGAGCGAATCGCAACTCTGACCACCTGGTATTGCGCCGCAGCAATGGCGCATGTGTGGAAACTTTCGCACATGCGCCATTGCTGCGGCTCGACACCAGGTGGATGGTGATGCAAAACACACTCCGCGAGGCCGAAAAGGAGGACGTTTTGCAGCCGGGGCGGAGTCTCCCGCTTCTGGCTGAAAACATCCTCCTTTTTGGCCTCGTGGAGTGCGTTTTGCATCACCATCCACTTGGTGTCACGCTGCAGCAATGGCGCATGCACGAAACTAGCTGGCTGGGGAGGCGGGGGGGGGGGAGGTGGTATGCACCCTCTCAGTTTTTCAGGCTGATTGGTATAAAATATAAAATGATGTATCATTAATATATAACACTGCAAAAAATTGCAAAATATTATCCAAAATTTAAAGACAAATATTGGAAATGTGAAGATCATGTAGGAACACTTTTTCACATGTGGTGACTTGTAAAATAGCAAAAAAAATATTGGAAAGAAATTCAAACAGCAATTCAGAAAATATTAGATATAAAAATGCAATTGAAACCCGAATACTTATTAGGAATCACAGAATTTGAATTAGATATAAAATAAAGACAGATTATTTAATTATTTAGTGACTGTGGCTAGAATAACATATACTCAAAGAAGGATAACAAAAGAAATACCAACAGTAGAACATCAGAAGCTGAAAATAGTTGACATAATGAACATGGACAAATTAACACAATTACTATCACAACAGACACCCGGAAACAAAATAGTATTGTTGCCTTACGGTGACCAGGACTTTAAGATCGTCTGGGGAGGCCCTGCTCTCGACTCCGTCTATGTCACAAATGCGTTTGGCAGGGACAAGGGACAGGGCCTTCTCAGCAGTGGCCCCTCCGCTATGGAACGCCCTTCCCAGGGACATTAGATCTGCTACCTCTCTTTTGGCCTTCCAGAAAAAAGTTAAAACTTACCTGTTCGAGCAGGTGTTCAAAAAGGCAGTGTAACTGACATAGGATTTGGAACAATGGACTATGAGATTGGAGTATGATTTTATCTTGGAGACATATTGATGTTTATATGGTTATGATTTTAATCAATGTGTTATGTTTTTAATTTGCTCGAAAGGTTGTTTTTATGATATTGTTGTAAACTGCCCCGAGTCGCCTTTGGGCTGAGAGGGAGCGGTATACAAACGTGCTAAATAAATAAATAAACAAACAAACCCCCCCCCTCAATAGCACGATCAGTAGTTCTGCCCTCTTTCCACTCTCTGACTCTTTCTGTCTCTGTATAAGTGCTGTGTATGCTTTCTTTTAGGAATCATTTTACTCCATCCAGAAATTTGCAGGTTCCCCAGATATCTTTCAAGGTATAGTAACTGCTGTAGTAGCAAGAGGCCAGCAATTCCCCATTGTGCTATAAAGTACTGTGTTTCATTGCTGTGGCTTTTGTTGCTCAATATTCAGCATCATATCTATAGTGGCCTTTTCTCAAAAGGTGGCTGGTATCTCACCTTAGTGTTGTCCAATATCCCCTTCACCTTATCAGACATGCTCGTCTGCTCAAAGCTATCTGTATCTCCCTTACAGAATCACCAGCTTCCCTCTACTCATGAGGAAATTGGCTTTGAAAATAACTTGGCCTCAAAGAGCCTTTTAAAAACAAAGAGCTCAACAGCCACAACTCTGATATCACATTCATATAAAATGTCACTCTAGTTGCCTTGCATGATATCAGTGGCTGCAAGGGACTCACATGTCTGTTTGTTACAGTGCATATTCCCACCATCCAAAAGGAGGTGAGGAAATAATTTCACTGGGTTCAACGGTCTTGACGAAAGCAATCTTTCTGTGCTTCCCAAGACACCATGTAAGAGGAAACAAACCTCACATCGAGAATTCACGTATTTACGAGGGTGAGTCAATAAGTCCGTGAATTTTTGAATTGCCTTCCTCTTAACTGAAAGAACAACACTGTTCCTGACTAGAGGCATCTGTCAGTTGACTCCTGTGACTCCTGTCAAAATTGCGTGATTTGAACAAGCTGTGCTCATTAAGCATTATTTTTTGCAGAAAAACATTTAGTTTGTGTTTGACAGCCATTGATAGCAGACTACTGCCCAGTTGATTTGAGGATAAAATGGGAAAAGTGAATTTTGTCAGTGCTCATTAATTGATCATTTTTTTACGTCCAGCCCCTGGCCAAAAATCACTCACACCAAGGCTAAGCTTGATAAATACTATGGGGACTCTGCACCATCAATTTGGCCAATGGTAAAACATGATTTACTGAATTTTGTTGTGGCAGCCAAAGGCGCCTTTTTCCAAGGGCACTGGGAGATGGTACAATGTTCTGGATGCCCAGTTGAGGTCTCTACACCAGTGAGGGAACAATTGAAAAATTCACAATTTGGTGTTGATCGATCGCCAGAGATTGAAAGTGCGAGATTGTGAGAGCGTGGCGGCCCCATAGGCATCTCACATGGCTCAGTGGTTTCAATTTTAATTGATCATCTATGTTTTTAAATTGATATGAGAAGATGGGTGCCACGTTTGCTACCAAATATTAAAGTATTATTATTATTATATGAGAAATCGACCACAAATGCAATCGTGTGACAATTTTGCAGGAGTATTCGGCGTTGTTCAACCGCAATATGAATGAGTTTTTGCACCATTTCATAACCGTGGACGAAACGTGGATCCACCACAACATACCAGAGACCAAACCTCAACTCGAGAGGGGACTCAAAGCGGCGTAAGAATCTGGCAAAAATTCAATGCTGGATGTAATTACTACATAATCATGTATTGAACTGCTTTTTCTGTCGATTTGTTGTAAAGCATGATGATTTGGTGCTTTATTTGTAAAATCATAATGTAAATTGATGTTTAATAGGCTTTTCCTTAATCCCCCTTTATTATCCAACATTTTTGCTTATCCAACGTTCTGTCGGCCCATTTATGTTGGATAAGCGAGACGCTACTTATATGGGATTTTACCTGAATTGTTTTATTCATGGTAATAACTGAATTCTGTTTTGCTATTTAGATTTTGTGGGTTTTTTAATTGTATAGATTTTCTAAAGGTTGTGATCCACTTTGGGTCTTGGTTCCTGAGAAATAAATAAAGTGGGCTGGAAATAATAATAATAATAATAATAATCTGAAGCACTACACAAATCAATTTGCATTTCTTAATGTGTGACTTATTTCAACAATATCAACATACTTTAATCTGGGGTAGGCTACTATGGGAAGCTAGGAGAGGCAGCACAAGTCCCAGAGGAGGACTTGGAGGGTGGTGTCCCCACCATATATAACTTGTACTTTTTTAAAGCCAAAAAAGCCCATCTGTAGCCACTTCATCACACTGGGACATTTTGCCCCTTTGAAGCACTTCAGTGATGAGACCTGCTGAGTGCCATCGCACGATACTTGGCAGGCCCTGCCTCATTTACCCTCCAGCTATGGAAAAGTAAGTGGGTTTTGGGTAGCTCCAATGAAGCTACCTGCACTTTTGTGCCCTATGTTGGACTTGTGCAATACCGTCACAAGGACAGGGCTGATGGAAAAGTGCAGGAGCCAGGTGATGAATCTGTGCTAGAAGGACCAAATCAATTAGAGCAATATGGTAGGGACATGGTAAAGTGCAATAGGCGGATGTTGTAGCAACCCAACCTCCAGTGCAGCCGGGGGGGGGGGGGTCCGGTGCCGCCCCGGGGGTCCCAATTGCCCTGGACCCGATTGATGGGGATATGGGTGAAGTGGATGCAGGGGCCGATGGGCCTGCATCTCCTACAGACAGTTTGCAATGGGACGACATCTGGCCCGAGGCTTACGAGGAGGAGGAAGGTCAATCTGACACTGATTGAGATAATGCATATGAGAGACCAGGTGGGCATGGTTCCCAGGAACGTATCTGGGAACCAGCGGGGGATGAGTTGATGGAAACCGAAAGGGAGGAAGTTTCTCAAGAAGATAGCGAGCCAGCTGCGGCTCGGCCGGGAAGGAGTTTTGACCGTAGAAGAAGCATTGAGGCCAATAGAAAGGAATGGAGGCGAAGCCTAGAGCGGCGCTGGTCTCACAAAGGAGGGAATTAAATATACGTTCCATGGGAACGGTTCCTCAGTTGGTCGGCCATTTCTGATCTGAAGGGAGTGAAGCGACCTGGTTCCTGGAAGCCCTAGTCTGGCGGCCTTGCCAAGAGTTACCTTGGACCTTGTATTTTCATGGACATTGCCTTGTTGAATTCCACGGATTACTTTGCCTAATTGAACCTTGCCTTGTTTTTATGGACCTTTGCATTTTGATTGATTCTTCATTTTTGACCTTTGGACTCTAATTGCTTTTCTCCAAATCGTTTGGACATTTTACCTTTTTCACCTGTTCTTAATTACTCAATAAATAGTTAATTGACTACCGTCTCTGTGTGTGTAATTAAGGGGCCGGGCCTAGTCCCAGCATTGTGACAGATGTTGAGTTGTGCCTAGAAGGGCCAAAGTGCCTAGTTAACTGGTTAGTCAAAAGCAGTTTTTAGATCTTTACGAAATTTTTAGATCTTTACAAAGTGGACAGGGTGAGTGCTAATCTAATCTCACTAAAGAGAGAGTTCGAGAGCCAGGAAGCCACCACCAAGAAGGCCCTCTCCCTTGTCCTCACCAACCATGCTTGTGGTGGAGGTGGGAGTGAGAGAAAGGCCTCCCCAGAAGATCTTAGAGCTCATGCTCACACATCTCTCACTCCCACCTCCACCACAAGCGTGGTTGGTGGGGACGAGTGAGAGGGCCTTCTCGGTGGTGGCTCCCCAGCTCTGGAACTCTCTCTCCAGGGAGATGAGATTGCAAAGATAGGCAGGATCCAAACTATTTAAGGCTTTGCAGGTGATAACCTGCACCTTGAATTGGGACCAGAAACTTATGGGCAGCCAGTGGAGCTGTTTTAACAGGAGGGTTGACTGCTCACTGTATTTTGCTCCAGTTAGCAGTCTGGCCGCCAACCTTTGTACCAACTGCAATTTCCAGGTCGTCTTCAAAGACAACCCCACGTAGAGCGCATTACAGTAATCCAATCTTTGTAAACTTTTGTATTCTCTGGCGACCTTGATTCCCAAATTGAGGAAAAGGTGTGATACAAATCATTATAATAACTGAGATAATGGAGGTGTTTGCAGTATGAGGGGTAGACATCCTACGACTCCCCCTTCATACTTAAAAAAAATAATTTAAGAACACGCCAGGACATAAGGTCCTTAATTTTATAGCAGCCAGCTTGTGTTTGCATACTTCTCTGTGCTTTTTGCTGAGGCAGGTTTGTCTCAGGCTTCCCTTGGTTATTACTGCATACTTCCTAATACATACATTTAGAGCAGGGCGAAGAAGATTTCACTGTGAGTCCATCAATCGCTCTTCCCTGCTGTTTCTATGAGACAGAGAAAGCAAGCAGAACACAACCTTTAATTAGCCACAGGCGGGGCACCCCATTCTTCATTCTCACGGTACTTTACACCTGTCCAGGTTACCTGATTCTGACCGAGCAGCTTTAGATTTACTCCAGAATAACCACTTTGGTGTCTGGCTGATCTACTGGCTGCACCTTGCAAACAAGGAGTGCTGAAATGTAAAGAAGTGGTGCGGGGCCTGCCGGGGAGAAAAACGGGGCCGCGGCAAATGGAAAAGAGAAGAATAATTATCCTGCCTTAACCTAATGTTGTTAATCTATATTGGCCATTACAATCTTGAGCATCCTGCTTAGTGGAGTATGCAATCTCGTAGCGCTGGGTTTTTTACGCAAGCAGCGTATCTAATATAACGGACGGCCTCCACATCCATCATCATAATTACTGTGTCATAATTTGCTGCCCTTCGTGCCTCTGCTGCAAAGAGATAGAGGAGGCCTTTAAAGTGCTTCAGAAGGTTACAGAAAATAAGGGGAGGAAATCACAGTGTGTTTTATGGCGAAAGGAAAAATCTGTTATTTCTACCCTATTTATTTCATAACGTTTGCCTTGCACAGGGTTTCAGCATGTGCTGCTTTATTTTATGTAGGGTGACTGGCACAAAGAAATTTTAAAAATAAAATTCCAATTTTAAATAGCTTTGGGGCAGCAAGACCCAACCATCTGGGGAGAAACCATGGCCAATGGCAGCTGATCTCTCCCATATAGACTGAATGTTACAGAAGCTATATAATGTCTTAGGGAACTGGCTTCAGTACCTGGGACCAGTCATTTGAAGTTAAATCGTAATTTCAATCATTTATTTAATGCTCTAAATGGACTCTGGTCAGTGAGATGGAATCCTTATAGACCACCGCAACCCTGTCTCTCTGCCCTCCAGATCTTGGCTGGTGCTGCACGGAAAAACCTGATGGACAAAGCTGAGTCAGATTTACATCTCCAGCCTCATCCAACCAGGTCTCCGTTATGCATGCCAGATTTGCCCGTTCATCCAGAATTAAATCCTGGATGAAAGCTGTTTTATCGTTGACAGATCTGGCATTCAACACCACCATTCTTAATCCAGAGGGACCATCCTGGGTACCCAAACCTATCATGTCAGGAGGCCGATTTGGAACTACTAATGTTCTATCATCATCCCTAGGCCGAAATAAAGGCCTCCCTTTCCCGCATCTCCCCCTCCCCATTATTACTTCTATTGGGGGCCCTCGGACAATGGAACTCCCCTCTCCCTCATTGTATTCAGTAGGGTTGGTTTAGAATCCAAAAATCGTGGTTCTAAAAACAAATGGGGGGGGGGGTTAATGCTTAACTTAATGACTTACAAAAAAATTTCAAAAAAAATCTTATTTGATATGTTATTACTTACAAAATTTTGTAATTAGTTCTAAATTGTCCAAAGCAGGGAAACAGGACTGACACTGTTTTAAGCACAGGCAAATCAAGGGGCAACATTTCCCTTCTTCTCTGGAGTGCAATTCACTGGGACTTATTATTATTATTATTATAAAATGCCTGGGCCTGCTTGGAGGGAAATATAATGAATTAATATTATTATTATTATTATAAAATGCCTGGGCTTCCTTGCAGGGAAATATAATGAATTAATATTATTATTATTATAATAAAATGCCTGGGCTTCCTTGCAGGGAAATATAATGAATTAATATTTATATTACTATAAAATAGTTGCCCACCTCTGGTCTAGGTCTTGCTTCATTAGTGCTCTTCTCACTCCCTCACTCCAGCTTTTCCCCCTTCAGTTTTCCAAACTCCTCTAGGAACCTCCGTTTGTCCTCTATGGTTTTTCTTTCTTCTGAAGTTTTCCTTCTCTTCGTGCTCTTCTCACTCCCTGCTCCCCTTCTTTCAGCCTTCCTTATGTCCTTCTGCTCTGTCCTTCTATCTAGCTTAATTTCCTGGGGGTTTAAACGGCTTTTTTCCTCTCAGTCCTCCAAGCTGCTCTAGGAGTAGCGCTGTGGTTCTCTATGGTTCTGGTTGCTTTTTCACTTCCTAGAGGAAGGCCTTTTAATTAAATTAGGCTCTGCCCATGCAAAGGCCCTGACATATCATGTGAGTATGTCTGGAAAGCTATTTTGGAGGGGATAATATTTCTGTTAGAGGGGCATCCGAAATAATTACAATAATAATGAAAATTTGGGCCCACGAAGTGCGGTAAACAAAGTCCACTTCCGGTTTGGCGGGAGAAGTGCGATAAAGCTCAAAATTAGCATTTTGAACGGATCGAATACGAACTAATTTAATTTCTTCATCCAAAAACCCAACCCTAGTATTCAGTTCTCACATTTCCAGGCCAAGTCTTAGCACTAATTATATGATTTTATAATACTATCTCTGATGATAATCCTCCTCTCCCTTCAGTTCCCACCCCTCCCTGCAGATTCTGGACTGCTCCAGTCCTCCCTGAACCTCCCATCTCCCACAGAATATAATTAAAATTAATATAAGTAGGGGTTTGAGTAGCAGCATGGGGGACAGAGTTCTCCACAGAGTCCATAAAGTGCAAGTCTTCAAAGTGTTTTGGACATCACCTCTCAGAATTCTTTACCATTGGACAAGTTGACTAGGGCTTCCAGGAGTTAGAGTCCCAAACACCTGGAGGGCCACAGGTTGTGCAGGCCTGCTTTCAACTCAGTCTTTGGATTGAAAATAAGTTTTTTAAAACTCTCATATGCTCCAGCTGACCTTGCATGTGGTCTATGAATATAATACTTGATGTGCTTGGATGGTCATCTGTTGGGGACACTTTAATTGGGTATTCCAATTTTGCAGGGAGGTGGACTGGATGGCCCCTGAGGTTTCTTCCAACTCAGTAAGTCTACAATTTGAACTCCAGAAACATGAAAACTTTCAGATTGCCTGCCTCTGTTCCACAGAGTCGGTCAAAGATATCAGTATTGGGATAGGTAGGTAGACACAAGTGTTACGTTCTTTTTAGGAACCAAACTTCTAAAACCCGGGAACAAACCCAGATTAAAAATCCTGTGATTTCCAATTGCACGGACATACAAACATATGAAGATCTACATATTTGGCTCAAAAACCATGATATTCCCACACCTGGAAATAACGTGTTTTTTTGCCTTTTGCAGAGATTGTGTTTGCGTTTGACCACCCTCCTGTTTGCTGCAGAAGCTCCTGGGATAAAGGTACTGTCTGGACTGACCCATAGTTTGATCAGAGTTGGTTTTAAAAGAGACTTCTTCCATTTTGTAAAATGTCATTTTATATTTGTTTATCATTTTATCTAATACTCATAGTTTACTGTTATTGTGATGGTTATTCCAGATTTTTGAAAACTAAAATTAAGATTTTGCTGGTTTTAATCCTGTTAGTAGCATGCATAGGTTCTTTTATGGTTGCAGTGGAAGGAACATGAGAGAAGCCTCCTCACAGGATTGCAAGATATCTGGGTGTCCCCTGGGCAACGTCTTCGTAGATGGCTGATTCTCTCAGTCCAGAAGTGACCAGAAGCGACTTGCAGCATGCAACCAAACAACCAATGGAATTTTTCAGGACCAACCATAACAATAATTTCAATCAACATTGAAGGCATGCACAGCCGCTAAATGAACTGCTCTATGAACTGTGCTGAGATAAGAAATGTGATGTGTTGTGTGTCCAAGAAACACACAGGGGTAAACAACAGAAATGACCAAAAGTTCCAGGAATGTTGGGCTTGTGGCTTCTTTGGCTATCAGGATTGTGGGATCTGAAGTGCAAGCAGATACAAGGGATGGGAATTTTCAAGGGCTGCGTTTCCCTGGGAATCAGCCTGTTTGAAGCAGAGGAGTGTGAGATAACACCTGGGCTGACACAGCTAGCTGAGAAGGAATTTTAATTGGCAACTGCAAGGTCCTTGCTTTCGGGCGGTGGAGGAAAATGCCAATTAGGGGATATCGAAAGAGGTTTCGTTTTTGGGGTATTTAGTTCAGCTTGCTTTGGGAAGAATCAGATTTCTGGCAACGTTCGGCTTTGGAAAGTCCTTGCAATCTGGTTTGCATTCATGTTCATTGACTTAAGATTCTGCCTTGCTTTTGGAAATTCTAGCTGGAGTTTTTGGGACTTTGATTCTCTTGAATTCTATTGGATTTTTTTTAACCATCTGTGCTGCTTTTAGCTCCTGGAACATTCCTGCTTGGATTATAGATCTGTTTTTCCTTTTACCCTTTTATTCTTTACTGCATTACTGGATATTGCCTGCTTTAAATAAATGACTATATTTCAAGTGCTGGTGTTGTGTGATTACATCTAGAGCAGAGGTGCTCACACTTTTCCAGCATGTGAGCTACTTATAAAACAACCAAGTCCCAAAGATCTACCTACCCACTACTCAGAGAGCCATAAAA
Organism: Anolis apletophallus; assembly: GCA_030556195.1. Taxonomy (NCBI): domain Eukaryota; kingdom Metazoa; phylum Chordata; class Lepidosauria; order Squamata; family Anolidae; genus Anolis; species Anolis apletophallus. The sequence continues at coordinate 6,893,402 of JARBWK010000001.1, forward strand.
GCAAAATATTAGGAAATGTATTTCAGTGAGAGCCATATAATACATTTTAAGACTGAATTCAACTAAATGTGAGTATAATAAGACCCTGAACATTCCACACAAATGGCATGGGAGCCATACACACTGTGCCTGTGATCTGCCTGGGATCTACCAGGATGCCCTTCGAGATCTACCAGTAGATCATGATCTACCAGTAGACCACGATCTTCCTAATGAGCACCCCTGATCTAGAGGGTCCACGTCTCCCTGGAGTGCGACAAGGAATGATCTTAGTAGTGGAACAACTACATGTGCAGTACGGAAGCGCTGTCTTTGTAAAACCAGGCCTCCAAGTCAGCAGTGCCCACAACACTGTAGAAAACAATATAGAGGTTATAACAGTAGAGCTTAAGAACATCACAATTACCTCTGTGTACAAGCCCCCAAATGAAGAGTTTTGCTTCTCCTCCCCCGAGAATTTTGATAGGCACCAAAAAGTGGTAGTAATTGGTGAATTTAACAGCCATAGCCATGTATGGGGTTATGCTCAAGAGGATAAAAATGGAGAGGCCGCCCTCACCTGGTCTGAACTGCACAAACTATCACTCATTCATGATAGTAAGCTACCACCATCCTACAACAGTGGGAGATGGCACCGAGGATATAACCCAGACCTCATATTTGTGAGTGACAGCATTGTGCAGCAATGCACTAAATCAATGGGACCACCAATACCAAACACACAGCACGGACCAATAGTATGCCAACTGTTCCTAACTATAAGGCTGCAGGAAGTTTGATTCAAACAAAGAATCAACTTCAGAAAGGCAAATTGGAGTAAATTCTCAGATATGTTAGATGACATGATCATATCAATCGCGCCAATCCCTGAGGAATATGAGCACTTTATCGAAATAGCGAAAACCTGCTCATGAGCCTCCATACCGAGAGGCTGCAGAACACACTACCTTCAGGGCATTACTCCTGAAACAGCTGCCTTGTTGGAAAACTATTACAGTCTCCACAACGAAGACCCATTTAGTGAACGAACTCTTCAGGCAGCACAGAGCATTTTGTCCTCCATCTCTGAAGCCAAGAAAGAACAGTGGATAAAGCTGATAACAGAAGTTGACATGGGCAGGAGCAGCCAGAAGGCGTGGAGGCTGCTAAGACGGTTGAGCAATGACCTCATACAAAGTTATACCCATGCCAACATAAAGGCAGATCAGATAGCACACCAACTCTTGAAGAATGGGAAACACAACCTAGCCACCAAAGTAGGAAAGAAACCAATAGTCAGACAACCAGATATTGAGAACAGCAACCTTCATTAACCTTTTAAATTTGCTGAATTGGACATGGCTCTCAATAAATGTAAAAATGGCAAAGCAGCTGGCCTGGGATGATCTACAGATGGAACAAGTTAAGAACTTTAGTCCAAAAGCAAGGTGCTGGCTGCTGGAGCTGATGAACAACTGAACTGCATTCTGTTAGATCCCCAAAATCTGGAGGAAAGGAAGAGTCATAGCCATCTTGAAATCAGGCAAAGACCCTAATGATCCAAAAAGCTAAAGACCAATCTCCTTGTTATGCCATCTTTATAAAGTTCTGGAGAGACTTATTTTGCATAGAATTATGAAAAAAATAGACCCATGTCTGATTCCACAGCAAACTGGCTTCAGGAAAGGCAAAAGCTGCACATCACAAGTGCTGAACCTGACCCAGCACATAGAAGATGGCTTTGAAACCTGAGCTCCAGACCTGTCAGCAGCTTATGATACTGTATACCACTGCCTCCTCCTGAAAAATGTACAATATCACAAAGGATTACCACCTCACCCGCCTCATAGGAAATGTGCTACAAAGCATGAGCTTTTTTATTGAATTCCAGGGCCAAAGAAGTAGATGGCGGAAACAGAAGAATGGCCTACCTCAGGGGAGCGTGCTTGCTCTATCAATGTTCCACATTGACACAATTGACCAGCCTTTGCCAGAAGGGACAGAGAGTTTCATTTATGCTGATGATCATGCCATTACCGGTCAAGCATGGAGCTTTGAGATGGTTGGACAGAAGCTCTCCGAAGCTCTAGGTGCTCTTACTGCCTATTACAGGGAAAACCAGCTGATTCCTAATCCATCTAAAACACAGACATGTGCTTTTCATCTTAAGAACAGACAAGCATCCCAAGCTCTGAGGATTACCTGGGAAGGAATCCCACTGGAGTGTTGCAGCGCACCCAAATACCTAGGAGTTACTCTGTTCCATGCTCTGCCTTACAAGAAGCACTGCCTGAATATCAAGCAAAAAGTGGGTGCTAGAAACAATATCATTCGAAAGCTGACTGGCACAACCTGAGGATCACAACCAGATACAGTCAAGACATCTGCCCTTGTGCTATGCTACTCTGCAGCTGAGTATGCATGCCCAGTGTGGAACACATCTCACCATGCTAAAACAGTGGATGTGGCTCTTAATGAGACATACCGCATTATCACAGGCTGTCTGTGCCCTACAGCACTGGAGAAATTACACTGTGTAACTGGTATTGCAGCACCTGACATCTGCCGGGGAGTAGCAACGGATAGTGAAAGGACCCAGGCAGTGACATCTCCGGCCCATCCCCTGTGTGGATATCAGCCAGCATGCCAATGACTTAAATCAAGAAATAGTTTTCTAAGATTTACAGAGACACTTTCGGGAACACCTCAGCAAGCGAGAATCCAAAAGTGGCAGGCTCAAACCAAAACCTCAATCAGGCTGAGACCAGATGAGAGACTCCCTCCTGGGCACACAGACTTGGAATGCTCTGAACAGACACCACAAGATGCAGAGCCAACCTTAAGAAATGGGGCTAGAGGGTGGAGTCCACAACATGTGAGTATGGAGAAGAGTAAACTACAGACCACCTACTGCAATGCAACCTGAGCCCTGCTACATGCACAATGGAGGACCTTCTTGCAGCAACACCAGAGGCACTCCAAGTGGCCAGATACTGGTCAAAGGACATTTAATACCAAGTCTGCAAACTTTGTGTTTTGTTTGTCTAATGCAATACAACTGTTTTGGTTCGCTCCTGACACGATAAATAAATAAAGGGGAAGGAAGTTTCCAGAATCACCTTCATGCAATTGTACTTTTGTTTTCTGGTTGTTTGATGTATGCAGAATTTGTTTCATGCATAAAATTAGTTAAAATTATGTGTAAAATTCCTTTGGGCTATGTGTATAAGGTGTATGCAAAACAGATGAAATTCATGTGTAGACTTCAGCCCCATCTCCAATATCTCTCGTTATGTACATGTATGCACAAACAAGTATTCGAAAATCCAAAACCCTTCGGGCCCCATGCATTTCGGATAAGGCATATTCACCCTGCACTTTCTCCCTGAAAAATAATTAGATGGGACTTCCCATTTTATGAATGCAATTTTAAAAGCCTTGACTACGGATTAAAAATAAATTGAGCTTAACTGTTGGAATTAAAGGTAAATCTGTGCACGCCAGAATATTTCAAACCTTTCACAACCGGTTAATATTATTCTATTACCAAAATAAATCTAAATGTAAATTATTATTTTTTAAAAACTTTTTTTTAAAAAAATAGCTCTTCTGATTTATTTTTTAACCTATAGAATTACTGTATGTAAAAAGAGAGAAAGGAAGAATAAAATGGATGGTTATCAGCCACCGAGAGGAGCAGCTATATTAAATGTTAAATAACCTTTAAGAGCAGAAAATATTTAATCATAAAAAGTTAAATTGACAGTGGTGTGGTTTGCACAGTATCCCCTCAAAACTCGACAGCATCATCCCTCATATATATTGATAAGTACAAGACATCCATAAAAATCGTAGGCTCTGTAGCCTTCTATTTATGAGAGGCCATCTAAAACTCATTCATTGCAGGTAATATCAGTAAGTCAATTCAGCTTAGCCTGATAGCTCATAACTTTTTAGCCTGTTGTATTTACTGAGCCATAGACTGGCCTTTCTTCCCGCATTCTTGAGAAAATGACTTGCACTGAGAGACTATTGCTTCTCAAAGTATAATCAAGTGCTTCAAAATGAACTCCAGAGCTGCAGCTCCGAATGGTATCAGAGCTCGGTTATACTATCCAAACAACAGCTTGAGATGAGGCAGGCTAGAGGCCTCTCTCGTTATTGTAGCTCTACTAATTCAAATGGAGTATTCACATGAATGTACCTGTCAAACTGAGGTTCAGTCTACGTATAATGAGAAACGTTTATAGCTACTATCAGGCACTTTCCTTATATCTCCTCCCTATTTTTTGGACTATAGATTCCAGAATCTTCCAGCCAACAGACATAATAATAATAATAATCTGAAAATGCTGTCATGATATGAGGATTTAAAGATTGAACTGCAAAGACTCTGACACAAGCCAGTAAAGGTGGTCTCAGTGGTGATCAGCACACTGGGTGCAGTGCCTAAAGACCTTGGCCTGCACTTGAAAGCAATTGGTGCTGCAAAAGGCCACCCTACTTAGATCTGGATGTATTATTTGCCAATACATCACACAGTCCTAGCCACTTGGGAAGTGTCCTACGTGTGACTGAATACAAAAGCCATTAAGCCAGCATAGTGGTCTTGTTTGCTGTGTACTAATCTTGCTGTGCATCAAATAATAATAATAATAATAATACTATTATTCTACCCACTCAGGGCAAAATGTAGTTATTATTATTTTATTTATTATTATTTATTAGATTTATCAACCGCCACTCCCAATTGGCTCAGGGCGGTTTACACTCAGAACAAAGTAATACAATAAAAGCGATAAAAACAGCTACAATAAAATACAATTTAACCTGTGCATTAGGACTCGAAAGCCTGCTTGAACAGAGCGGTCTTACAGGCTTTTCGAAAAGCCAGCAAATTTTGTAAAGCTCGAGTCTCAGGGGGTAAAGCATTCCAAAGAACTGGAGCAATAATGGAGAACACCCTTCCCCGAGTTGCGGTCAGATGGTACGATTTCACACTGGGCACGACTAGGCGGTTCTGCTCTCCAGATCACAGTGATCTCATGGGACGATATGGGATAAGGCGCTCCCTCAGGTACACTGGCCCCAGACCATACAAGGTCTCGAAAGTCAAGACTAGCAGATAGCATAATACATGTTACAAAAGTTAACTCAATAGAAACAGAATGTGATTTTAAATCATAGTTAAAACTAACTGGGTAGGCCTGGGTAGGCCTGCTGAAAGGTATAGATCTTCAGTTGTGTTTTAGTTTCTGACAGCTGAGGAATTTATTATTGATTGAGAAGTGTACTGTTGATTACGGAAAGGAACGCTTTGTTGTACAGAGCTCTGGTCAAAATAGTCAAGTCACTTTTGTTTCTATCTTATAATGTTGGTCCCTACATGAACCTACTTGAGTTGTAAGGTTTTTGGAAGAATGCTCCTGTTCATCAAATTACCACCATCATAGGTGATGGCACAGGAGGAAACCTTCTTGTTGGCTGTTCCCATGGTTCAGTTGGTTCTTTTCCTTCCACAGGAGGTTCAATAGCCAGATCGGTTTCAGACTGTTTGGATTTCACTCCGCTGCCCCTGCAAGTTGGGTGGAGTGTTTCAATACCCCCAAGGCCTCTGTGCCTAGTCTGAAGTATTTCTGCTCCAGACTGGTCCCAGATTTTGTGGTATGTGTGGATGAAACCCTATTCTAGATACAGAAGCCTACTAGCAGTTGACATGTCCTAAATATAAGCTTGCAAACATGTAGCATTGGCAAAGAACAGTTTTCTTTACCATACCTATAGCAGCTGTCTGGTTTAAGAAGACCAGGGGGCACATCTACACTGAACATAAAATCCAGTTTGAAGTTAGTGTCAAACTGTACTAGCTATAAACGCACACCGCCAAAGCACACTGCAGTGCAAATCAAGAGCAGTAAAGTGAATTTATCAAAGTAGGGGGGAAGTTCAAGTTAAACCCCTTAAGGTGCTTCAGTAAATCCTAAATTTAAACCATATTGCATGCTGAAAACTGTTCCACAGAATGTGAAGCAATTTATCGACACATGTCCATGTTGGAACACATTTTAAATTTGGAACAACAGGGAGGTGGCTGAAAAACACCCCAAGGGCATAGCTGGTCAGCAGATGCTAACTGGCCCCCTGGAACAGGTAACTGTTTATCTCCATTGCTGTTACTTTTACTCCCCACCCCCACACCTCTGAATTGCTGGTGTGCACCTTTACTCAAAATGGAAAAGAGCCCCATATTCTTCAGTGGCCATGAAGCTGTGGAGATACTGCAAGTTCTGGAACTGGTTTGAGGCATTTCCAGACATGTCACCCAGGCAGCAAAATCGATTTCTCCAAAATTGGTTCCAAACCAACCTGAAGGATCAGTGTAGAAGAGCCCCAAGAGAACTGGGAGCAACAAAAAAGAACTGGTGGTCCATGAGAACTTTTATAGTGACCTGGGGGCTACTCAGCATCTGGTGCCTGAAGCAATCTCCTCACTTTGCTTAATGTGAAGGCGTGGCTAATGCCACCTGTATATAAGGCTTTAAGTTGTAAGGTTTAAACTATTGTATTATGTTTTAGCTAGTCTGTTTAGTGTTGTTAAGTTTTGGTTGCATTGATTGGTTCTTTAGAGCTGTCAATCATCGTTTAGCATAGCCAATTGAGTTTGCCTTTCCTCCCCCTTGAGACTTTGGGAATCTCGCTTTCTCTTTAGATTTTGCCTGGATCTCTCCAGAAGAGGATGTGTTGAAGGGTTTGCCAGTCAAGCCTCAGTCAGGCCATTCTCTAGCACCAACTCTTCATATCTTGGAATTCATTCTGCATATCCAGCACACCTGGATGAGGCTGTGGAATCCCAAGCGCCTTCAACTAGTCATTTGGTATCCAGAGGAAGGCTCTGTGCCTTCAATATAGGCCATTTGATTGGGGCTAAGAGAGTTTTGACCTCAAAGCCATTGAGAGAGAGAGAGAGAGAGAGAGAGAGAGAGAGAGAGAGAGAGAGAGAGAGAGAGAATTTGGAAAGCCATCCGGCTGAAAGCTTCCTGGACCCAAACAACAATAGAACTGTCATGTTTTATTTTATCCTGTTTGGAGAACCAAGTTTAGTACCTTTATAAGATAACTCCTTTTGTGAACAATAAAGCCTATTTGAGTCATCTATAGTGACTGGTTTGGTCCTTGGGAGTTCCAGTTCTCTATGGGAAGGCAAGAAGAAGCCCCCTGGGAAGAGATGTCACGTCCTTGTTTCTTTTCTAAGCCCAAGAGCCCAGGCGTGACTTCATACTTAATGGGACTGTGGCTGAGGAGTGGCATCAAGAAAGCTATGGTCATGATGGAGAGAATACATTAATATAACAGTTTAAGAAGAAAACCTCAATGTTTTCCCAGCTACAGTGTTCAAAGCAAATGGAAGAACACTTGGGGACTTTTTATCATAATGCAATCACATTGGATTGGCCTTCTACTCTCTCCTCATAGGATTCTGGATTTTGATTGCAGTCTACAGCTGGAAAATCCCCATAGTTCTTCCAACCATCTTTGAAATCTTGTGGTATATGAAACAAAGAGTTGGTACTGGGGTTTACTTCTCCTTGTACACCATTTCAATGATTACAGTTAATGTGAGGAGCTTCTGGGGCAGGGGTTGGTTAAGTTTCTAACAGAGGCTTTGTCAACTATTGGGACCATGTTTTATTATAGGATTTCACTTCTTAATGAATCCCAAACTACTGCTGCCATGGTAATACGATTTTTCAGCATTATCGATATTTTTAAAAATATTTATTGGATATCGTGTCTTTCTCCCAGAATGGTATAAGAGACCTTGAAAGTGTCTGTGAGATGAAGATTCTGAGAATAATGAAAGGAAGGGAAAAGACAACACAACAGAAAATCCCAGGAATTGCTTCACCTCTTTTTTTCTTGAGCACGCACAGAAATAGATAAAGTATAAACCTTATTTGGAGGAGTGGAGAAAATGGGGGGTGGAGAAAAATGCTATGAAACAGAGCAGTCCCCCAACATTTGTTTATTTGCTGTCAGAAATGGGCATGCATAATGTGCATATCTAAAAGATGAAAAGGGCATTTTCAGACTCTCATGAAATCCCATGGAACTGAAAAAACACCAGTGGCAATTGATGTCTGTTTTATGGGGTTAACAGCAGTACCTGCTTGAAACAACATTAAGAAAGCAGATTTGGATCGTATTCCCTGACCTAGGTCAGCTTCCTACAATTGCCTCATTGAGAAAACGACAGTTCCACTGAAACCATCAAGGCTGTATTGGGAGGGCATAAAGAGCAAGTAAAGGTTGAGACCTATTTTCACAATCAACCTTACTCTTCTCTAGACATAATGCAGACAGCTGATTTTAACCTTTACAGTCTCAGGTGGTTTGTTTCTTCTATCCTGGAGAGCATCCCAACTCAAGTGTTTGTTGCTGTTTCTTATATTTAACTAGAAAAAGTTTTTAACTTATATTCCCTCACATACCACATTTTGGTTAGGACAGGGACCAATATATGTGCCCCTACAAAGTAGTGTGTCAACCTTTTGGAGAATTTTCCAAAGGTGAAAGTCAGATGGTGTTTAATGTATTGTTGAAGGTTGTTGTAGGTTTTATTTGGGCTATAAGGCCATGTTCTAGAGGCATTCTCTCCTGAGGTTTCACCTGCATCTATGGCAAGCATCCTCAGAGGTTGTGAGATGGTGTTTTATGGCAGCAGCCAATAAATGTTGCCACTAGTTCAATGCATCCAATGAGGACTCAAGCTTTTGTTTATCACACATGTTTTCATGTTAGTACCATCCCTGGGCTCTGACATTTTGGGGTGGAAATCTCAAAGCCAGGCTAATGAATAGTACACAGAAAAGATTTATTGCTCCTTGTCTTGCCGACTGAAGAAAATAAGCCATGCTCTGAGACCTGGACACCCTAACCACTCATGCCAATTGGGAAATCTTTAGTGAGAATAATTGTGGGAAAACAGCCTATGATAAACTATGGGAGCCTGAAGAAGTTCTACTATTTAATGTAAATAAAATAAGGTGACACACCAAAAACACACACCAAATCTTTGGCCTCACTTTAGCATGTAAAGTATTCATAGCATACTAGCTAAACCCGACCACGTTTTGCTGTGGTAAGTAGAATAGAGCAGGAAACGTCTTTGTATTCAAATCGAATTCTTTATTCTTGTTTCATCAAAGTAAATTGATTCAAAATCATCAAGGTAAAAGTGGAATCAAGCTAAATAAATGTTGCAAGTGGAGATGAATCCAACTTCCGATCAATACATCCCAAGACAATAAAGTAAATAAATGCGGAGCATCCGACAATAGGTATAGTAATTTTTACTAGACCTCCCGGACCAGTGGAATTGTTGTTATATGTGGATATCTTTACCTCTCGGGTCCAGACGAAGCCTATATAGGCAAAACGGCAAGGCCTTATTCTGACCGTCGACCCGCACCCTTCCCTTCCATCCCGGAGTATATATCTATTGCCGGATGCTCCACATTTATTTACTTTATTGCCTTGGGATGTATTGATCGGAAGTTGGATTCATCTCCACTTGCAACATTTATTTACCTTGATTCCACTTTTACCTTGATGATTTTGAATCAATTTATTTTGATGAAACAAGAATAAAGAATTCGATTTGAATACAAAGACGTTCCCTGCTCTATTCTACTTACCTTCGAGGAGAACACCCCACCCTTTTTCTCCACGTTTTGCTGTGGCTCAGTCTGATATGAAATTAAATGCTTGTGATAATAAATTAATGTATTGCTGTGAACATAGATTCACTGAGAAAACACATCATTCAATTCAATACCCTGCCTTGTGTTGCTGTGTATATGTGGAATGAAAGGAAAGATAAAGAAATCATTTTTATTTTTTAAAAATAATCTTTATTGAAATTTTTCCGTTAAAAAACCAAAATGAAATATGTACCTGTACGTAAAAGAGAAACAGAAAAACAAATTAGAGTAAATAGGAATGGGAAGAGGAAAGATAACAGGAACAATAAGAGAAAAGAAGAAAAAAACAAAGAAAAAAACAAAAAAAGAATTAAGAGATTTGTTGACTTCCTGAGTGCCCCTCTGTGCGAGTTCTTCCTTTTCTTTTGTTATATTTTTGTGTCATCAATTTTTTCTCTCCTCACTTTTTTCTTTGTCCACATATTTATATATTTTTGTTTCAGATATTCTATTACTTTTGTCCAATCTGTTTCTTTTATCTGGGTCCCTTTATTTTGGGACATCAAGTATGTCAATCTAATTTCTAATGTCAGCAATTTTCTCCATCCGTTCTTCTTCGTCTGGTATCTCTTCTTTTTTCCATACTTTTTGCGGAACAAATTCTTTCTGCAGTATTTAGGATAAATAGGAGTTTGTCAGTATCAAAGATCACCCCTATTTATAGTTATAGCAAACACAAGATGTATTGGAAATTAGAAAGTACCGGGAATGTGGCGCAGCTGGCTAAGTGTCAGCTGCATAAGATCTCTCTAACCAGTACTTCATGAGTTTGAGGCCTGCACGGGTTGAGATGGGTTCTCAACCTTAAGTGTAGCCTGCTGCCAACCTTTGCAGCCCGAAAGACTGTTCATTTGTCAAGTAGGAGATAAAGGTACCACATTAAAGTGGGGAGGCAAATTGTGACTGATTTATGAGGCCATTAAAAAAAGAACCCAGGAATCGCTGAGGAATGCGGAAGAAACAACAAAGGGACTCTGGAAAAACGCTGAGAGATGAGGAGTGCTTCAGCTCTCCCTGGTGGCCAGAAAGTTTGCCTCTGTTCATCTATATATGTGTGTAATATGTCAAAATGTCTGTGTTGTACTGTGATAAATGTCACATGTTTATATGTCATATGTTGAACTGTAGGGATTGTCTGCAAGTATGTGTACTGTAATCCACTCTGAGTCCCCTTCGGGGTGAGAAGAGCGGAATATAAATAAAGTAAATAAATAAATAAATAAATAAATTGAAGTTGTTAGTACTCAAATGCCATGTCAGTCAGAATGAGCAGTATACCAATAGCAACCAATCACAGCTCAGCTTTCATTTCTTATACTGCTGAGGTAAAATGAAAGCTGCTCTGTGATAGGTTGTTATTTCGTTTACTGCTGAGGTAAAAGGAAAGCTGCACAGTGGTTGGTTGCTCATGCTCCGTTTTCATGTTTTTATACTGCTGAGGTAATATGAAAGCTAGGCTGTAAGTGGTTGCTTTGGGCATCACAGATTCCACTTTGTGTATTCCTGGACTGCTAATTTACTCTAAATACACATGTGTATTCGAATGCAATGTTGTGTCAAAATTTCAGTGATCAGTATTCATTTTTTATACTGCTGAGGTAAAATGAAACCTAGGCTGTGGGTGGTTGCTTTGGACATCACAGATTCCACTTTATCTATTTCTTGACTGCTAGTTTTACTCTAAATTCACATGTGTATTCATATACAACATTGTGTTTTAATTTCATTTTACCATACACATGCTTATTGGAATGCAATATTGTGTTGAAATTCACTCAACGTTGCCTTCCAATCAACCAACTACGTTTTGAATTTTGTGAGCACAAATATATGCAGGCTGAGATTTAATATATAAAGATGTCTTTGTGCACAATACTAACTGCAATGTTACAAATTTCAGTACAAAATTAATAGTGGCAAATCCACATCAGATCAAATTCTATCAAAAGCTAGAGGTAGAGAAAGAGCAATAACATTTTTTTTAAAAAAAACCAACAGAGTAAGATTCTGATAAATGAGCAAAAATTTCTCAGAGAAAAGGTATCACAGCAGCAAAGGGTCTCTTTTCTTGCTCCATCCTTAACAGAGAATTCTTTGAAGAGTCTTCATAAACAGCTCATTTGAAATGTGGTCCTTGAGAAGACTTCTACAGATACTCTGAACTGCTAAAAGGACAAATTAATGGTTCCTAGAATAAATCAAGAGCTCCCTTTGGAAAACAAGATGAATAAACTGGAACTGAGGGTGACTTGGAGGTATCTCATTCATCGGGTCACCATAAGTTGAAGTCTACTTGAAGAAAGTTAACAACAACAAATTCTAGCTCTTTGGATTTATTTTCCAGTATTTTCAGCTGGACATTTTTTTCTGTTCTATTATAGTTTGCTTACTGATTAAATAAGATTTCCTCTCCATTGGGATCCCCTTGTCACCGGGGAGAGGCTTGCATACCCTAATGAAGTTGTGAGCTATGCTGGCGGTGGCATAATAGCCACCGGTAGGGCCTCCCATGCCATACAGGTCACAACAGAAGGGTCTGACAAAGAGCGTCAATGGGTAGAATGGGCTCTCTAGCCTTTTGGCAACCATCCTAAGAGAAGGAAAACTCTAATTTCAAACCCGAGCAGATGGTGCTTGTCTAACCCTGTAAGGTCAACCATCTAGAGAAGGAAACTCAAATCAAACCTATGACCTGAGGACCTCGCTGCCACTGTCCTAAGCTTGCTAGGCCCCGGCAGACGAACCTTTAGTTTAAAGGGTGAGGCCAGTTTTGTGTACACTGCGCTCCACCAGAAAAATCCATTGCACAGGCTCGAAGGACACAACCGACCTCCTTAGTCATCAACGCACTTGTAGAAAGCGTGGGATGAGTCCTTCCTAAGAATGTTTGTTTGCGAAGTAATGCCAGAGAGAAATGAGATTTACACAGGAATAAATATGCATAGGACTGTAGTTATAATTTATATTTGCTACCTTGAACTTCTAAGTTATAACTGAAATGGTATTTCCTTCATATGAATTCATTTAGATTTAATGTAGCTTCCCTTCAAGTCATTTCACCTTAAAGCAAATCTACCATAGGGTTTGCCTTTGGGTCTGGGGCTGAGACAGTGTGACTTGCCTGAAGTCACCCAATGAGTTTATTTGGCTGAACAGGAAATTGAACCTTACCACCTGGTCACACACACTGCAGGAATAAGCCAGTCTCACTGCATCCTGGTGAGACTGGGCGTGGAGGCCTATTGCCCTGCACCCCACACCATCACAGCTTCTCCCATGCCTCATCACACAGGGGTAAGCCTCCTAATCTAGCTTAACCCATCTTTCCTAATGGAAAAGCCTTTTTTCCAGTTTGGCCACAGAGTCTCCCTGAAAGTGATGGAAGCTGAACTTTAAAAACCCGGCAACTGAAAAGAAGCCCACGTGAAGAGGTCCCAGGTCTGCAGTCATACTTCAAAACAAAATATGAAGTTTCTCTCATTTTAGCTATATTCTTTTAAAAATAGAAATGCATTTATAACCACTTTAGAATGGGAATTACCTCTCCATTGGTGCCCCCTTGTTGTGGGGGAGAGGATTGTGTACCCTAATGAAGTTGTGAGCTATGCTGGTGGTGGCATAATAGCCACTGGTATGGCCTCCCATGCCAGACAAGTCACAACCAAAGGGCCTGACAAAGAGTGTCAACGGGCAGGATGGGCTCTCTAACCTTTTGGCAACCATCCTAGAAGAAGGAAAACCTTAATTTTAAATCCAGGCAGATGGTGCAAGCAACCATCTAAGAGAAGGAAACTCAAACCAAGGTCAACCATCTAAGAGAAGGAAACTCAAACCAAACCTACAACCCAAGAATCTCGCTGCCACTGTCCAAGCTTGCTAGGCCCCGGCAGACGAACCTTTGGTTTAAACCAGGGGTGCCCACACTTTTAAAGCATGAGAGCTACTTTTTTAAAAAGTGAAGATTTACTTTGTGTGCGCATGCACGCATCATCCGCGCACCACTCCTCCTGTGTGCTGCTCCTCTCCCGCACCGCCACTCCTCCCGCCCGCCGCTCCTCCCACAGGGCATTGCAGGAATGGGGGAGCACAAGGCGGAGCCTTCGCAGGCCCCACCTTGTGCTTCCTTCTTCCTGCAATGCCCCGCGGGCGGAAGAAGCAGTGTGGGAGCGGAGGCCCGAAGATCGACTGGATGAGGGCTGAAGATCAACTAGTAGCTTGCAATCTACCTAATGAACACCCCTGGTTTAAAGGATGAGGCCAGTTCCATGCACGCTGCGCTCTGCCAGAAAAATCCATTGCACAGGCTCGAAGGAGACATCCAACCTCCGAAATGGCCTGCTTAGTTATCAATATGCTTAAAGAAAGCATGGGATGAGTACTTCTGAATCTTTGTTTGCGAAGGCAAGCCAAGAGAATTGAAATGGGTGTAGATACATTCCTATTGAAAAGAGGAGCTGAAAATAGGCAGGGAAGAAAAAAACCAGAAGGCAGACCATACTTAGTGGATTTTCTGCTCTAAAATTTGTCAGCAACAAAGCACAGTGAACAAAAAACATGGCATATCATGATGTGGAAATATGCCAGTTTGCTTTTGTGACCTAAATATCTTTTTAACACCTTTTATCCTCCATATCCTATTCAGGCTGCTCAGTAAACAGGCAAGTGAGACCAATGAAAATGCATGTTTCAAGTTGAAATTCAAGCTTTGTTACAACCTCCATATATAATGCCCATGAATGTATTTTACAGTCAACTCAATGATCAGCAAAGGATATGCCTTTCTTTATTGCTTGTCTCTTAAAAATCCAAACAACGAAATGCTATGTACACAATACTTCATGGCAATAACCCTTTATGTTGCAAAGGTATGAAAGTATCTGGTGTAATTAAAGACCTCTCATCATCTACCTGTCATCTGTAAGAGATAAAAGGTAAGTACTGATTAGTCCCAAAGTTTTACTTTGATTGGCTGCTGTTGTGTGATGATAACAAAGTTCACTATAACAGACTTCATAAATAGTCTTTGTTGCCCATTATCATCTTGCCTAAGGAAAATAATGTTAGCATTTTTTTTCTGCTCCTTCTCCCTCTTCTTGCTATTTTTGAAGCATGTACAATTTTCACAGGGCAAATAGATGAGCAAAAAAGTGGGAATATATCAAGGAAGATAATGACACAATTAGTTTTTTATTGGCAAAAGAAAAGTTTAACCTTGGCCTTGGGGAATGGAAAGAGTTAGGGTGGCAGGGAATGTGTTGGGATAAGGAGTAATTCACATTTTCAGAGTAGAAAAGAACACTAGTTATCTCAAAATCTTTGTCATGTTCAAGACTGTTTTCAAGTTGCCATCACTGATTGACTACAGTGGCAATTTAGGTGGCAGTAATGCCCCCCTTGTGGTGCAGTGGGTTAAACTACTGAGCTGCTGAACTTGCTGACCAAAAGGTCATTGGTTTGAACCTGGGGAGCATGTTGAGCTCCTGCTGTTAGGTCCAGCTTCTGCCAACGTAGAAGTTTGCAAACATGCAAATGTGAGTAGATCAATAGGTACCGCTTTGGCAGGAAGGTAACTTCACTCTATGCAGTCATGCCAGCCACATGATCTTGGAGGTGTCTACAGACAACGCTGACTCTTCGGCTTAGAAATGGAGATGAGCACCACTCCCCAGAGTCGGATACAACTAGACTTAATGTTAGGGGAAACCTTTACTTTTACCTTTTATGGAGATCTCCTAGGAAGGTTGAATCCTTACTTGATTGGTGCCATGGAAAGGGAAGTTCCCTGTTGTTTCCTCTCTGTACACCATAAGGGTTCTGGAGCCCCCAGTGGCACAGTGGGTTAAACCCCTGTGCCAGCAGGACTGAAGACCGACAGGTCACAGGTTCGAATCCGGAGGGGGGCGCGGATGATCTCCCTCTATCAGCTTCAACTCCTCATGCGGGGACATGAGAGAAGACTCCCACAAGGATGGTAAAAACGTCAAAACATCCGGGCGTCCCCTGGGCAATGTCCTTGCAGACGACCAATTCTCTCACACCAGAAATGACTTGCAGTTTCTCAAGTTGCTCCTGACATGATAAAAAAACCAAAAAAAAACCCCCAAAACATAAGGGTTAAGCTGGGATAATTGGAAGGTGAATATAAATTGTTGTTACTAACTGCCATCAAGTTGAATTCAATGTATGATGGCCCTATAAATGAGAGCTCTTCAGATCCTCATACCTTCACCAGTCCTGCTCAGGTCTGGCAGACTCAAGGCTGTGGCTTTCTGGATTGAGTTTATGATCTTTCTCTTTTCCTGCTATTTTCTACCTTACCTTGTAACAAATCATGGCATCTCATGATATTCCAAATCACGACAACCTCGCTTCATCATCATGGCTTGTAAAAAGAGTTCAGACTTCATATGCTCCGGGGCACATTTATTTGTCTTTTAAAGAATTCATGGTATCTTCAGAACTTTTCTCCAGGACACCTTCCTATCCATTTTCTTCACTGTCCAGCTTGAAAAAAACGTACATAGAACAGGAAAATGTGATGTCATGGACAATCCAACTTTTAGAGTTCAATTATGTATCTTGACACTTTCGGAACTTATCTAGTTTCTCCAAAGTTGTTCTTCCAAGTCATTGTCTTCTTCTGATTTCTTGACTGCATGATCCATTTTGATTGAGCATGGTATGGAAAATCTTGGAATAATAGAACAGAATAAAACATAATAGCAGAGTATATATGTGGGATTGTGAGTAAGCCGTGATGGTACACAGATCCCCACCCCCTCTGTGTCAATGGAATATTGTGTCCAGATGAGCTCTTTTATGTGGAATAGCATTTATTAAACCCTGAACTGGAATCTTGGTAGGTGAATAAACTATTATGTGCTATAAAACTTTTATAATTTTTTTTCTCAGAAAGCCCATTGCACTTGATCCAATGGGGACATCACAGAAACTATTTTAGAATCAACTGCTTGTCACAATAGCTTGGACTATTTTATTTCAGTCTGCTTTGGGAATATCAATAGAATCTCCATATGTCTATGAAAGACTTTAATATTTAGCCTTCTCCATGTTGGATAATTAAACAGTTGCATCTTTATAGAGGGCTCCTTCAGTGTAGAAGAAAGCTACTGTGCGCACATTACTAAAATCATTATCTTTGGCTGAACTAATCCGACTTACTTTTGACCTGTCTGCTCTTTCTGATGGTATTTGCCGATATCACAGATGAATTTTTCTGAATTATATGTATTCTTTTATTGTTCTATTCTGTTTTTTAATTGGCTAAGTCAGTGTTTTCCAACCGGCGTTCCATGGCACACTAGTGTTCTGTGAGCGATCATGTGGTGTGCCGTGGGAAAACCTCTCTTCCCCCTTCCCCCACCCTGCCTGATGCTGCTGCTTGGGGGAGGAGGAGGAGGAAGGGCTGGGCGGCAGCGAAGAAGAAGGGTCTGGGGCGCCGCCTCCTTCGGCCGTTTCCCCTGCGCACGGCAGCCAGCTGGCCCATCCCGACTGCCAGAGAGGGCCTGGGCACCTCGGGGAGCTTCAGAAGAAAGGCTCCCCACAGGGCCCAGGCCCTTTCTGGGAACCGAGTTTGGCCATCTCACGTCTTCCGCCGGGCTCGGCGAAGCCATGAACCAGGAGAAAGGCTCCCCGAGATGCCCAGGCCCTCCCTGGGAGCCTTGGAGCAGAGCCACAAACCAGGAGAACGTCTCCCCGCCCCTCCCCCTCCTCCCCAAGGCACACAAAACCGCTCTCGGCCTCTCTCTGGTTCCCTGCTCACGGCCGGCTTCCTTCCTGCCTGCTTCACCGACCCCGAGATGCCCGCGGAGCTGCTCAGGTGGTGAGTGAGGCTCCTGCTCCCCACGACCTCCCCTCCAGAAATTGTAACTTCCAAATGTCAAGGTCTATTTTTCCCAAACTCCATCTGTGTTCACATTTGGGCATATTGAGTATTCATGCCAAGTCGTGATCCAACATTGTTTGAATCCAGAGTGCTCTCTGGATGTAGGTGAACTACAATTCCAAAACTCAAGGTCAATTAACTATATGTATTACTGACTGTGTTAGAGTGTCATTTTGTGTCATTTTGGTTGGTGGTGTGCCCCAGGATTTTGTAAATATAAAAAGTGTGCCGTGGCTCAAAAAATGTTGGGAAACACTGGGCTAAGGGACTTTTATAACCATTGTTAATGACTTGATATTGGGAATTTCTCCTTTTTGATTTGGATTGGAGTGTTTTGGATACAGTGTAGATCACAATAACTTGGAGCTTTACCTAGATTGGGGATGTTTCATGGAAATCTCTTGACAAATGATGGATGCGTTTTGATAGACCTCATTTGTCAAGTGGTCACTTGTCAAGAGTTGCTGATTCCTAATAGTTGAACAACCACAAAAACTAAAGACCTCCTCTCCCACCGCAGTTGGATAGCTAAAACGCTGGGGAAAACCAGAAGCAGATTTTCACTTGTATGTTTGGTACTGGTATTGATCAAAATTTTTTGAGCAGATTGGCCATGTGATACTCTATAAGTGTATAATACAGTCAAACCCTCTATCAATCAGTGTATACAAAAGGCAAAGAGGCAATGTAATGCAGCAGTTAAAGCATCAAACAAAATGTATTTAAAGCATCAACATTGTAATGCACAAGCATATCAACATAAACATATAGTAAGGTGTAATCCTCTCCCCATATACAGAATCAATAGCCGTTGCGTACTCACAGTCCCCCCCGTCTTAAATAATAACAGTAAACAAAAGTCAGGCAATACTGGGAAATCCCAGCAAGGGTTGTCTCAAAAGCTTCAGGACCCTAAATGGGTCTCCAGTCAAAAAGTAAATAAGCCCCCCGTGTGACTTGTGGCTAAACAGCCATTGAGCCCGGGATTCCGGCAAGAAAGTAAACAAACAGGAGCGTCGGGCGGGATGTGACTCCGCCCTCCCAAAGGTGGGGGCCGGAGCAGGATGCTCTGCAGACCAGGATGCTTGTGAGCGTAGCAAAACGGCTTGGCGAATGCAGCGAAGGAGAGGTCCCCAAACGAAAAATGATTGCCACACAGGGCAAGATGTGTCGTCAACGGGATGAAGTACTGAGATCTTTCCCGTTTCGGGTGCTTCCTCAGGACGATCCACAATAGTAAAAATACACAACTATGTAAAGATAAACACAATATAAGTCCCCTAAAAGGCATAGATGGGTTGACAGGCAGGGTAGGAAAGAATGCTTACCAAATGTTGTCTTCAAAAGTCCCCCCAGTGGGAGAAGACCGCCAGTGCGGTGAGAAAATAATGAGCCAAATGGCTAGCAGTGACCGAAGATCCGGTCCAGGCTTAGGCCTCACTGAAGGCTTTATCCTAGCAGGTAAATGGGACACAGCTGCAGCTGTTGCGGAGGAGTCTTGAGGCAGTAATTTAGTGTAGTAGAGCATTTAAACTGACAGGCTCATTTAGACCAAAAGGTTGCTCACAGGCACATTGTACAATATGTTTCAGTTCAGTCTTGAACAGGGTGGATTGTAAGTCCATGTGGGGTTGCATCTCCACTTTTTCTAATCCAACGAACTTAAAATCCGGGATGGATTTGTGGACTTTTTGAAGTGTCTATATAAGTACACATCTTCATTACCAGAAAGTATTTTCAATCTGTGTTCCCTAATCCTTGCCCTCAGTTGGCGTTTGTAACCCCCACATAGAGTAGCGGGCACGAGCAATAGAGAAGATACACACATTTTTCAGTGGCACATGTACAGAACTGATGGAGTTTAATACTATTCGAGGTGCCAGGAATTTGAATCTGCTTCAATGGGCTCACAAAGTCACAGCAAATGCAATGTCCACACTTAAAAGTTCCAGCTTGAAAGCTGCTGGTAGTTTTTCTCCTGGCCCCCAGATCTGAGTGGGTGAGCCAGTCCCCAATGTTGGTTGTACGTTTGTATGCTGGCATCGGTGATTTATCCAATCCTGCAATGTTGGCAACAAGAGGCCAATGGTGTTTGACCACATTAAGTATGTCTTTACTTTGAGGAGTAAATTTGAGAGGCCAAATCAGCCTGTCTGGTGTGGTTTTTTCCTTATATCTAAGGAGATCCTCTCGTGGTGTGACATCTGCTTTGTTTTTGGCACGATCGATCAGGTTAGGAGGGTAACCTCTCTTTCTGAAATTATCCATCAGGACAGTGGCTTGTGTCTCGTAATCCCGGTTGGAGGTGGAATTCCGTTTGATTCTGATAAGTTGTGAATACGGGAGATTGTTCTTTAGTGGTGTCGGGTGGAAACTGCTATAGTGCAATAGAGAATTCTTTGCAATAGGTTTCGTGAATGGTTTCACTCCCAGCCCATCCTTACTTTTAAAGATGGTTACGTCTAGGAAATCCACTTCCATGTTGTTATATACGGTGGTAAACTTAATGTTGGGGTGCCAGGAGTCTAGCCACTGATCACAGTCACTGTGACGGGTGTCGGGTTTGAGAAGGAGCAGGACGTCATCGATATACCTCCACCAGTGTAAAACTCTGGTGGCAGTTGTTCCGGATGCCGCCTGGGAGAGAAGATGTTGTTCCTCTAAGGACCTCACAAATAAGTTCGCAATGGTGGGGAGCGGCGGGGACCCCATGGCCACGCCCCCTTTTGGATATAGAATTGTTGATCAAATCTAAAATAGTTTTATTCCGTGATACAGTCAAATAAGTCGAGAAGGAAGCCGGTGGGGGTGTGAGAGGTCTAGGTCTACTGTTGAGAATACTTTTACGATGACTCTGGAGTCTTCCAGTGGGATATTGGTGTAGAGCGAGGTGATGTCCGAGGTTGCCAGAATGGTACCTACAGGGATTTTGATGTGTTCTATCTTTGTAATCAAATCCGTCGTGTCTTTAATATACGAGGGCATGGACCGCACAAAAGGTTGCAGAATGTTATCGAGGTATTTGGCCAATGGTTCCAAAATACTCTCTTGCCGAGACAATGGGTCTGCCTGGTACTGGAAAAGGAACCCTTATGGGTCTTCGGTAGGTGGTAGAATACCGGTATCCTGGGGTTCTCTTTAATCAAGTATTTAGCTAGTTTCGGGTCGATGTATCCCATGCTCTCACTGTAGTGCACGATACTGGAAATATTTTTCAAAAATCTCTGTGTGGGATCCGTGTTCACCTTCTCATAGAACCTCTCGTCCTGGAGTTGTCTCTCCGCTTCGATTCTGTAGTCAGAAGTATTTTGGAGGACAATCCCCCCACCTTTGTCCGCCTTCTTGATGACAATGGCACTGTTGTTTCCGAGTTCTTTAAGAGCTGTCGAGTCCTGCAGGGAAAGATTCCTGTGATGGTTCTTGAAGTTGATCTTCTGTGTTTCTCTCAAGACCACATTCTCGAACGCCCTTACGTTGGCAGAGGGGTTCGGTGGTACAAATTTACTTTTGATGTAGAAGGAGGGTAATTTGTCCTTGGTAGTTTGGTCTTTAAAATGATCCCTTAATCGGATATTACGAAAAAGGGTGGCTAGGTCTTGTCTGAGGTCCAGTTGGCTGTAATTGGGGGTCATAACATAGGAAAGGGCCTTGTTAATACTTCTTTCTAAATGAGGAGATAACTGAACATCAGATAGATTTACTATCATGTTGTCTTTTTGTTGCCGGGACCCTTGGGAAAACCCTGTTTGTAGAATCCAGCCTGAGGTCTGTTGCGTTTAGGGTATTGTTTCGTTTGGGGATGAGAGGTGCTGGAGGAATCGGATTGCGCATTTGTATCCTCCCCCGAGGAGTGTGATGTCCCTGAATCCCCTCCAAATTTTACCCCTCTCCGTCCCTTCCTGAGAGAGGGGTAAAATTTGGATCTCCTTAGATATAAGGAAAAAACCACACCAGACAGGCTGATTTGGCCTCTCAAATTTACTCCTCAAAGTAAAGACATACTTAATGTGGTCAAACACCATTGGCCTCTTGTTGCCAACATTGCAGGATTGGATAAATCACCGATGCCAGCATACAAACGTACAACCAACATTGGGGACTGGCTCACCCACTCAGATCTGGGGGCCAGGAGAAAAACTACCAGCAGCTTTCAAGCTGGAACTTTTAAGTGTGGACATTGCATTTGCTGTGACTTTGTGAGCCCATTGAAGCAGATTCAAATTCCTGGCACCTCGAATAGTATTAAACTCCATCAGTTCTGTACATGTGCCACTGAAAATGTGTGTCTCTTCTCTATGGCTCGTGCCCGCTACTCTATGTGGGGGTTACCAAACGCCAACTGAGGGCAAGGATTAGGGAACACAGATTGAAAACACTTTCTGGTAATGAAGATGTGTACTTATATGGACACTTCAAAAGTCCACAAATCCATCCCGGATTTTAAGTTCGTTGGATTAGAAAAAGTGGAGATGCAACCCCACATGGACTTACAATCCACCCTGTTCAAGACTGAACTGAAACATATTGTACAATGTGCCTGTGAGCAACCGTTTGGTCTAAATGAGCCTGTCAGTTTAAATGCTCTACTACACTAAATTACTGCCTCAAGACTCTCCGCAACAGCTGCAGCTGTGTCCCATTTACCTGCTAGGATAAAGCCTTCAGTGAGGCCTAAGCCTGGACCGGATCTTCGGTCACTGCTAGCCATTTGGCTCATTATTTTCTCACCGCACTGGCGGTCTTCTCCCACTGGGGGGACTTTTGAAGACAACATTTGGTAAGCATTCTTTCCTACCCTGCCTGTCAACCCATCTATGCCTTTTAGGGGACTTATATTGTGTTTATCTTTACATAGTTGTGTATTTTTACTATTGTGGATCGTCCTGAGGAAGCACCGAAACGGAAAGATCTCAGTACTTCATCCCGTTGACGACACATCTTGCCCTGTGTGGCAATCATTTTTCGTTTGGGGACCTCTCCTTCGCTGCATTCGCCAAGCCGTTTTGCTACGCTCACAAGCATCCTGGTCTGCAGAGCATCCTGCTCCGGCCCCCACCTTTGGGAGGCGGAGTCACATCCCGCCCGACGCTCCTGTTTGTTTACTTTCTTGCCCGGAATCCCGGGCTCAATGGCTGTTTAGCCACAAGTCACACGGGGGGCTTATTTACTTTTTGACTGGAGACCCATTTAGGGTCCTGAAGCTTTTGAGACAACCCTTGCTGGGATTTCCCAGTATTGCCTGACTTTTGTTTACTGTTATTATTTAAGACGAGGGGACTGTGAGTACGCAACGGCTATTGATTCTGTATATGGGGAGAGGATTACACCTTACTATATGTTTATGTTGATATGCTTGTGCATTACAATGTTGATGCTTTAAATACATTTTGTTTGATGCTTTAACTGCTGCATTACATTGCCTCTTTGCCAGATTGGCCAGGTGCCTAAAGTAACATTTTAGCATAGAAAATATTTTCTACACAACCACAAAAAATCTGCAATTTTTTACACAGAATAAATCCAGAACTTCAAAGTTCAAGAACTGATTAAAGTTCAACTTTAATCAGTTCAAGATTCTCCACATTAGGCCTTCCCAACAATCAAGAAACTTTTTTTTGTAATATTCATGATCTTTCTGGAACTCTTTTTTTGTTGCAAATATGATAATACAGCAAATCTTCATGAAACTATGGATCTGTGATGATTAAACTGGGCTAGGGAGAGGGGTAGGATTGGGAAGACCTGCTTCTGTGCATATGTCGACAACCAATTTACTCCTTGGATAGTTGTGAAGAATAGCACTAGCTCTCTGTGTCAGTTGGAGGGCACTGCACTGTATTTGTTGTCATCATCATTAGAAGGGTTACAAATGACCTACCTGAAGCCCAGCATATATCTTTCGGACAAAGTGTCTACAAAAAGATAATGGGGTGGTTTCAGACTGTACTGATTTTTTCTTAACTCAGCAAATACAAATGTGCTTTCTCTATGTGTTTCTCATACATCAACACTAATCACATAGTCAGTGTTCCTGCTTGATAACTTCAGGCAAAGCATGCTTTAAATGTAGCTTAGATCCTAAAATGGAAATATGAATTCACAATAATGGAAGTTTGGAGATTGCATGTGTTGGTTGCTTAGCAATCGAAAGTCCATCCTTTTTCTTGCACTGTGCAAATGTGTGGGTACTAGGAGGAGATTTGTGCTGTGTCAAAGCAGAAAGGTAGGACTCTGGGGGCTCATACAGAGGGAAAGTGGTAAACCTGGAGAATGAAGGAGTATGTATGAAAGAGGTCCACCCAAATCCTGGCAAAGTTTTCAGGAACAGTAATTAAAAACTGTATGTTTCAGGTGTCTACTAAAAATGTGAAACTGCATTTTTTCCTCATCACTTGTGAAGCCACAAGAGATCCTTTGTTGATTTTGAGAATGTCTGCATTTGTAAAAATAATTGTATAGCTTTGTTACAATAATAATAATACACTTTATTTATATTCCGCTCCTCTCACCCCGAAGGGGACTCAGAGCGGATTACAGGTACACATACTTAGCAGACAATCCCTGTCGTTTTCCACATACACACA
The DNA here is from genome assembly GCA_030556195.1 of Anolis apletophallus. Classification (NCBI taxonomy): domain Eukaryota; kingdom Metazoa; phylum Chordata; class Lepidosauria; order Squamata; family Anolidae; genus Anolis; species Anolis apletophallus. The sequence continues at coordinate 6,917,632 of JARBWK010000001.1, forward strand.
TATAGACAAACAGAGGCAAACTCTGGCCACCAGGGGGAGCTGGTGCACTCCTCATCTCTCAGCGTTCCCAGCGTCCCTTGTTGTTCCTTCCGCATTCCTCAGTGTTCCTGGAGTTCTTTAATGGCCTCATAATTCAGTCAAAATTTGCCTCCCCACTTAATGTGGTACCTTCTTCTCCTACTTGACAGATGCAACTCTCTTTCGGGCTGCAAAGGTCAACAGCAGACTACACTTAAAGGTTGAGCACCCACCTCGACCCGGGCAGGCCTCGAACTCATGACCTATTGGTCAGAAAGATCTTATGCAGCTGACACTTAACGAGCTGCGTCACATTCCCTCTGCAGCAAAGCAATCACTGTTGCTTTGCTGCAGAGGCATTTGATAAGTTGTTTGTGTCTTTTTGAGCAGTCACTCAGTCCTATTTTTGCTGTGTATAGTTGTGTTGGCCCACAATGAGAAATGAGCAGAGCAGAACATTTTGAGCAGAGATTTTGGACAAATTTGCAAAAACCATGGTGGATTAAAAATGTGTAATTTAAACTCTGGAGCCAAGAAGTCTCATGGAGGTTTACCAACATGTGTCTGCCTGCCTATTTAAAAACTGACAAGATGATAAAGAAAAAAATTGTTCTGTGTCTCAGGCAGGTTCTGCAGATTAAATGTCGGGGACACACCCACCCCGAAATACAATCTCTGCTTCATTGATTCAATGCTGTTACCATCCTCATTCTCATGACATAGCATCATAGACTCTTAGCATAAATAATTTTAGTGTTTTAGTGTTTTTCATTTTCTTATTTGTGCTTTGTCTCAGTTAGTGCTTTACTAAATCATATGCCTTATGAACTAGTAGCATTTTCAGGTTCAGTTTACAAGAAACATGCAGATTTCTACTGGCCTGTCGCAGGGCTAATGTCCACGCAGGCCAAAATCCCTGGGCTCACCATGAATGGAAGGCTGTCTGTCATCATGATGCATAGCTCCAGTCAATATCCCAGGGTTTTTAGCTTTGAACAAGCTTTCTTCCACTTCTGGAGTTTGCTGCAAACTCCAGAGTATTTGGCAGCATGGAAACTATCTGGACAACTGGATCAGGTTCGATTCAATTCGACCTATTGCCAGATGGGACACTGGAACCATCATCCTTTCCCTGCACTCATCAGCACCTACATGATCAGCATGAAGAAGGGGTGATTGCCTTTCCTTCTTTCTGATCATACAAGCATCCCTTCCAATATGTATCTATAGTAGAAAGTAGGAAGAGGTATTAGGGCTCCCTGGTGGCGCAGCAGGTTAAACAGCTGAGCTGCTGAACTTGCTGACTAGGTTGGTGGTTCGAATCCAGAAAGTGGGATGAGCTCCCGTTGTTAGGTCCAGCTTCTGCCAACCTAGCAGTTCAAAAACATGCCAATATGAGTAGATTAATAGTTACTTCTTCTGCAAGAAGGTAACGGCACTCTATAGAGTCATGTTAGCCACATGACCTTGGAGATGTCGGAGGATTCCACCGGACCAGGTGCAGGAGCTCAATCTAACACCAGCAATTCTAGAAACAAGAGACCCCCCAAGAGAACGGCTTATTTTCGCAAGGCCAAAAACAAAAAACCGGAGACTTAATCATAAACTTGTCGGATCTCTCTTTATCTGAGGATGACATCAGGATATTAAATAAAGGAATTTCATTTGTCCCCACACCGCATTGCTCAAATTTGAACATTCGACAGGATATGGCAACTTTGTTTCGGCAAATGCGGTTAAAGGAATATTTCCAAAATCAACCCGTATCTAGACCTGATGACATCCCGCCCAGATTAAAAGGGAAAAATACGTTTGTACCACCCATTATTTCCGACAAACTAAAAATCTTTGAGGCAACAGTGTTAAAGGAGGTGGACTCTATAAATCACCGACATGATAGAAGGAAATCCAACTTAACGAATAAAGATATCAACAGGCTTAAAGAATTGGGGAACCATCCAAATGTGATTATTAAACCAGCTGACAAAGATAGAGCGTTGGTTATTATGAATAGGAGTGATTATATGGAAGAGGCTATGAGACAATTATCCAATACCACCTTCTATCAACCCCTGCCTATGGACCCAACAGCCATATATTTGAGTGTCATCAAGGATACAATACAAACTGGAGTGGACAAGGGTTACATCTCATCAAAATTGGCAAGTACATTAATTAATTTTCACCCTTCTATAGCGAAATTTTATTTATTGCCAAAAACACATAAAAAAATAACCCCGGTCCCTGGAAGACCAATCGTGGTGGCTACCGACTCCTTGTTACAACCCCTGGCGATATTTGTCGACACCTTTCTGCAACCCTTTGTGATACAAGCTCCCGCTTTCATTAAAGACACAGGGGATTTTATCTCCAAAATTGATGGGACTTCTATAAAAGACACAGATGTACTAATAACTGCGGATATTTTATCCCTATATACAAATATTGATTTAAGACTAGCCAGGACTGTGATACAGGGTTTTTTGGAGTTGCGTCCACCCCCTAGAGATCCCCCTACATCCTTTTTGATGGAAATAATCGATATAGTTTTTGATTACAATTATTTTATGTTTGATGGGGTACTCTATGAGCAACGGGGCAGCATTTCCATGGGACTCTCATTCGCCCCCTCCGTAGCAAATATCTATATGAATGATCTAGAAATGCAATTTTTGTACCCTGATATCGATGTTGTGCAGCCCATTAGGCAATACTACCGTTTCATAGATGATGTATTTTTTATCCTATCAGAGGGAGGGAATTTAGAACTTATCATACAACATTTCAACTCATGGAACCCCTCCATTAACTTTACGTTTGAAAAAAATGATCAAAGTATTACATTCTTAGATGTTACAGTATACAAACATCAAAATACCCTTAGGGTAAAAAACTTTGTCAAACCTACAAGTAGGAATTTGTACCTTCATTATCACTCCTATCACCCCCACTCTCTTAAAGATAACCTACCTTTTTCCCAGTTAACCCGTCTCAAACGTAACTCTTCCCTTACATCTGATTTTGAGGATTCAGCCTCTCTACTAAACAAACAACTTAGACAAAGGGGATACCCCAAACAGGTCTTAAATAAAGCTCTAGATAAAACTAGAAATTCTGATATAATTTGCACCTGGCGCCAGGTGCGGAGGGAGCCCTCTTAAGCCGCGGCTTTTCTCAGTAGCATTGTCCAACCGAATGGGAAAGTGGCTGCATCCACATACATATATGCTATGACTGAATATTTTGGGTATGTATTGATTGTGCGATATGTATGTAATGCCTCTTGAAATGTATTGATGTATTCATTGCCTCTTGCCTACTGCTTTGGGGAATGTGTTTTCTTATGTGGGATCACACCTATATGTATAGGTTACAAAAATGTATATATAAAAGTAATATGGGATTATATATTGAAAACCATTTATGTTTAATCTAATAGATATTGGACCAGTGGATTGGACAGTAGATAGTATGTGGCAGGTCCCGAAGAAGCCGGAAACGGTGAAACGGATGGCTTGATACCGTCGACCCGACATTGAGTGTGATCCGGATTATATTTGATGACATATTACGTTATGGATTATAATTTTGTGAAGGAAAACACCAGTGTTTTGATGCCATATGGATCTTTAATCCACCATCCACTTATAATTGGAAAAGAATGAAGATGAAATAAATTGAAATAATATTGTGAAAGTGATCTCCCACATTGATCTTCAAATGCAGGTTAAAAGCCAGTAAGCAATCCTCCCAAAATTAAATAAAATCAGTTAAAAACAAGAACAAAAATTGGAAATCTAGCACATTGTACAAGGCCTGTTCTGCCTAAAAGATTAATCCTCAAAGGCCAGTTGAAACAGAATTCAACTTCTGTAGGAGAATGGCTGAGAATCAGCCAGTCTGATTTTTTTGGAAAAGGAATTCTAGAGCCTGGTAGCAGCCAAAGAGAAGACTCTTTCCTCAAGATGTGTATGTGTGGATGGTAGGACAGAAGGAGGACCTTCCCCAGCATAACACAAAAAGTATATGAATCTTTCAAATAAAATGCCCCTGAGCCATATGGAACCTCTATTGGTCAAAAACAGCACTTAAAATTGTGCCCAGAAATAGATCAACAGCTAGTTGAGTTATTGCAAATGGGAGTAGTTCCAAAGGAATTGGTGCACATTGGAAGGAGTGTTTATCTACATAGTTGCATGCATTTTCTGCATTTGGGACCCATTAGCAACTGGGATTACAATCTTATGGTATGCATATGCTTAGATATTTTGTCACACATCCTGCCCAACACATGCATGCTGAGAGGGATGGGCTCAGTGCATTAGAGAGACTTTAGTAAGGCCATGTTTGTTTTATGCATGGGATGTTCATGAGTGGAAGCCCAGTCTTGTTTGGACCTGCAATGAAATGCTATCCTTCTTTAATAATTAAGCAATGTTGATTAAACCTCAAATTCATGACACAAATTTGTTACAGCTTTAAAGGTGGTTTTACTAGGGAGGAAGACCGGTTGTGTGTGAGCGAGCAAGAGCTACCGGTACCAATTGGAGAGTTTTAGACATGTATGGGAGGCCCCTTTCTATATCATTTTTCACCATACCAAAGAAACTTTTTGCTAAACATGAAACACTTGAAGGCTGAGGCCTTTGTACTGCAGAAGGGATAAAAGCACCAAGAAATAGAATAAAAGGGAATGGATGCTGGTGAGGAACATTGGCTGGCATTACTGGAGAATATGGTTCAATCAAGTTTTCTCTCTCTCTGCTGGTAGGGTTTTTTCTTCAGAAATGTTGCAGTAACAGAATCCTGCTGTCTTCCGAACGACCTTTTTCCTTCTTCCTCAGCACAGATGCCATATTCTTCTTCTGTAGTTTCCTCCTTCTTCCTTCACTGACTATGTGATTACCCTTGAGCATAATACGGGTGTGCTACTTCCAGTAACTTTTTGCAAGCACTGGAGAATCAGAAAAAGAAGCAGAAAGGAGAGAGAGAAAGTTGTACTAAGCAAGGAACAGGACTCCATGTCAGTGAGTCAGATTATTTTTGCACAGGAAATTGGGAGAAAATACGGATTACAAGGAGCTACCTAGTAGGTTGCTATCTCTTTAGGAACATACAAATACATTTTCGTCTGTCCGTTTACCAATTAGGTGACTTTGGGCAAGTCATACACTCTCAGGTTCTGAACAAGCCTTGCCAAGAAAATCCCATGATAGATTTGTGTTAGGGTCTTCATAAATTGAAAGTGACTTGAAAGCACATAGCAGCATTTCAAAACTTTATATTTCAAAGTGTTTTAGTTTGTTAACTTGTTTAGTATGTTTTTAGCTTGCTTAAATTATTTTTCATCAGTCAAAATCAATCAGTCTCGGCGGTGGCCAGGGGAGCTTTTGCACAGTTAAGACTCGTGCGCCAGCTGCGCCCGTACCTTGGGAAGTCTGATCTGGCTACGGTTGTCCATGCTCTGGTCACATCCCGAATAGACTACTGCAACACACTCTACGTGGGGCTGCCTTTGAAGACAGTTCGGAAATTATAACTAGTCCGACGGGCGGCAGCCAGACTACTAACTGGAGCTACATTCAAGGAGCATACCACCCCCCTGTTGTGTCAGCTCCACTGGCTGCCGATCCACTTCTGAGCTCAATTCAAAGTGCTGGTTTTGGCCTTTAAAGCTCTATACGGTTCTGGCCCAGCTTACTTGTCCAAACGCATCTGCCGTTACATCTCACGTCGTACTTTAAGATCATCCGGGGAGGCCCTGCTCTCGCCAGCTTCTCAAATTCGGCTGGTGGGGACGAGGGAGAGGGCCTTCTCGGTGGTGGCTCCCCGTCTGTGGAATGCGCTTCCTAGCGACATACAATCAATTCCATCCCTCCTGACATTCAGGAAAAAAGTAAAATCCTGGCTATGGGACCAGGCGTTTGCACATTAGCACAAGGCAGCATTTTAGATGGGATTTTAATGGAAATTGATGAACAGGGCTCAATGCTTTTTATGGACAGAACACTGTTTTTAACATAAATGAATGTGTAGGATATGTTAATGTAATTGTATTTTAATTGTATTTTATTGTTGAATGTTGGGGGTTTTATACTGTATTTTACTGTGTGGGCATCGAATTGTGCCTTTTTGGAAGCCGCTCTGAGTCCCCCCGCCGGGGGTTGAGAAGAGCGGGGTAAAATGCCAAAAATAAATAAATAAAAATTAAATAAAATGAAATTATACTGTTTAGCAGTATCACACCACCTGATATTCATCAGGAAGTAGAAGCCTATAATGAAAGGACCAGGGCATGGACGTCCTCTGTTCAGATATCAGCCTGCATGCTAATGTCTTAAATCGAGGAACAGCTTCCTAACATCACCAGCGAGACTCACACAAACACCTCAGTAACTGAGAGTCCAAAACTGGCAGGCTAAAACTCAGAACCTTAGTCAGTGGCTGAGACCAGATTAGTAACTCCCTCCTGGGCACACAGAAGATTGGGAGACTTGGAATGCAATGAACAGGCTGAACTTTTGCACCATAAGATGCACAGCCAATCATAAGAAGTGGGGCTACAAAGTGGAGTCCACAACACGTGAGTGTGGAGAAGAACAAATCACAGACCACTTACTACAATGCAGTCTGAGCCCTGCCACATGCACAGTGGAGGACCTTCTTACGGTGACACCAGAGGCACTCCAAGTGGCCAACTTCTGGTCAAAGAAAATGTAGTATAGTGCCAAATTTTTAACTTTGTGGTTTAAAAAAATATTACAACTGTATCCTCAATTTGCTTCTGATATGATAAATAAAATCAGTCAAAATTTTGAATTGACCCAACTCTTACAAATATTCAGGCAAGGAGGGGTGCAATGAGGGCATGGCTTTGCTGGGTGAAAGGTGGGGTATTAAATATTAAAATGTAAAGCCATGAACATTTTGAAATAGAATTTAGGCTGAAAAGGAGTAGGAAAAATACACACAGGAATGCGAGCACAGCAAATGTATGAAGCCTAGGTGTAAATGTTTTTCAGCGTTTCACTCTCTACTGTGCTAGAAATTTGGGAACAAAAATGTCATGCTGGGGGCGATGGTGGTAGAGGATTCTTGTTTGCCCTCACTTTGCTCCCTGTAGCTACATCTCTTATAGAGAAAGATAATTAAGAAAATCCTACTTCAAACTGGAGACAGTATATAGTAAGATTTTTGAAATTATGTTAATAACACAATAGATTGAAGATATGCCAAGATGCAACTTTGAAGGATGTAAAGAGAGAGTCCAAATCTGTGCATCAAAGGGACTGCAGATGGCTTTATTGGTAACTTATGCTATGTGTCCTTTTTAAACAAAAAAAAAGTCTGCCAGTGAAAAATCCTTTTTTTTGAATGCCTATACCTGCATATAAAAGCGAGCATATGTTGAAGCCATCACTCCAGTTGCTCATACTGAGTATGTCATACACATTTTGCATGCCAGATCTATTCATCCTATGCCCCAAACATACGTTCTCCAAAATCTTATGCTCAGCATTTTTCTGATGAATATTCTCCAGAAGATGCTCAAATATTTGCTGGAAATTGTCTGTAATATAAAATCATAAAACCATAAAGGCAGAGGAGACTACAAGAGCCATCCAATCCAAATCCCTGTTAGGCTGGAAGACAAGTCAAAGGACTCTTGACATATGACCACCCAGTCTCTGTTTAAAAATGTCCAGAGAAGGAGACTTCATCACGTTGAGGCAATGTATTTCCACTATTGGAAGCAATCCCCAAAGCACTGATTCTCAAAGTGGACAGTACCACCCTCTGGTGGGCGGTGAGGCATTCCAAGGGGGCGGTGGGAGGCTCAGGGGAATTTGGGGGGCGGTGAACCCCTTTAAGGGGGTGGTGAACAATTGGCTTTTTAGGAGGGGTCGCGCGGCCTGCTTCTTTGGCGCTGACCCCTTTGCTTTGATCCCCACACGCAGTGTAGTGTGAAGGCTGCAGTGCAAAGGCCTCCGCGTCCTCCAACGGAGCCTCCCCGCCACTGCAGAAGAATGGGCGGCCTTCCCCAGCGGAGGCAATTCATTCCAAACTCCTCCAGTATTTTTCTGTTGGTCATGGGGGTTCTGTGTGCCAAGTTTGGCTCAATTCCATTGTTGGTAGAATTCAAAATGCTCTTTGATTGTAGGTAAACCATAAATCCCAGTAACTACAACTCCCAAATGAGAAGGGCTGTTTTCTTAAAACTCCACCAGTGTTCAAATTTGGGCATATTGAGTATTCGTGCCAAAATTGGTCCAGATCCATAGTTGTTTGGGTTCTCAGTTCTCTACGGATGTAGGTGAACTACATCTCCCCTAAATCACTGCCAATTCCTCCCAAACCCCTCCAGTATTTTCTGTTGGTCATGTGGGTTCTCTGTGCTAAGTTTGGTCCAGGTCTGTCATTCATGGGGTCTCAGCTGTGGAAGTCAGAGCTGAATCGATTGAAGGTACTGCAAATCCCATCATCTGTTGTCCATACTCCCCCAAACATATTGTTTTTGTGATTAATCACTATGCTTTAATTATGTTCAATTTGTAACAATGCAGATACATCCTGCATATTAGATATTTGCATTAGAATTCGTAAGAGTAGCAAAATTATTTATGAAGTAGCAACGAAAATATGGTTGGGGGGTCAGCACAACATGAGGAACCTTATTTAGGGGTCACGGCATTAGAAAGGTTGAGAACCACTGCATTAACACATATATCTTTCTGTTTAATTGCTATTAATTTTTTTAAAAAAATAATTTCTAGGGGGCCAGTGAGTAATTTTTTTTCTAGAAAGGGGGCGGTAGGCCAAAAAGGTTTGGAAACCACTGCCCCAAAGGGACTCAGGGTGGTTTACATGGGGACCAAGTCCAACATAGAACAAAGTTTACAAGGCAACACAATTAAAACCACATAACAATAAAATATAATTAAAACACAAAAACCAAACAGTAAAACATCATAAAAAGACATCAACCAACATCAACAACCCGTAGCCAGGAAAAGTAGACATGTTTAGATTTAAGAGGGCAGGGCAAGGGGTTGTGTAAATGCAAACCATAGGGCCGAGCTGGAAATGAAGTGCTGGAAAACCAAAACAATAAATTAGGGCTAGGGAGACCTAATCGGTAGCTGAACCATTATTCAAAGGCACATTGGAACATCCCAGTTTTCAAGTCTTTGTGAAAGGTGGACAGAGTGGGGGCTAAGCTAATCTCCCTGGGGTGAGAGTTCCAGAGCTGGGGAGCCACCACTGAAAAGGCCTCTCTCTCTTCCCCACCAACCATGCTTCTTCCTAATGTTTAGGTAGAATCTCTTTTCCGGCCATTCCTGGAGGATATCTTGGAAATGGGCAACTGTATGAACACAAAAATTATTTATGTTTTAAATATATACCTTATATACATAGTCTGAAGTTAATTTTATATTAATGTTTTAAATAATTTTGGGAATGAAAGAAAATTATGTACATTGAACCCTTAGAAAGTAAAGGTGACATTATTTCAGCCACACCTGTAAACAATTTTGGATTTTTAAATATTTTGAATAAGGGATTCTCAATTTTTCAGTTTTATTAGCATGCACTTTATTATTATTTTTGGAATTAACACATGAAAATGTTAATCAGGTTTTGAATACTGAAACCACATTATGTAAATTTGAAAGAGCACTCCATGGTTTAAATTGTATACTTGCACTGAGGGATAAAAAAAGATCTCAATTATGTTAGAAGTATTATTTAAAAGAGACAACAATGCTGAATTAAACGAAGCTATTGTTTCCCTAGCAATGTTTCTAACAGATGTAAAGAAAGAATTTTAAACAAAAACACGCTGCTCTTGCTTTTTGTGTTTTATATTTGTACAAACACAGACTATGATTAAATAAAATTAAGTTTGCAAGGTCTGATAGGAAAGAACAGATGCCTTGATTCTAGTAGAACAGAGAATTCACTAGACCCTTTTTGTCTAAACAAAGTCATATTTTGAAAAGAAGAATACTTATTTGTATAAATTATAGGTGATTTATTTTAGTAGAGTATGGGAAATATTATTCCAAAACATAATTAATAGGTTTGCAAAAAAATAAGCTGGAAAATGTTTGCATTTATGCGTAGAGAAATATAACTCCCTAAATAAATACAACCTTGTGAGAACAGAGAGAATGCAACTAATTTATTTATTAAGATAATAGGGTTTTTTTTTACATAGGAAAGGAAATATTATCCTCCAATAAATACAAAATTGTTTGTGAAAATCAGAATGTATGTTCATGTTACTTCTAAATTTATTTATTTATGTATTTGAAACATTTATTTTCCTCCCTTCTCACCCTGAAAGATATTCAGAAGAAACAATGTTCAAGCTCTTGGCCTTCCCAGGTAACTTTTAATTTCTTGTTGGCTTTGCGGCTACACAGGTGGAAAGCACTTGTGTCTTGTCTGGGTTAAGCTTCAGGTGGCTATCTTTGTTGTGGCTGGAGTGACTTTTGGAGGCATTACTAAGTTGGTTTTCAATTGTTTCAAAGTCTTTTGTTTGTATTGTCAGGCCAAGGTCATCAGTATATATAAAGCTCTTTGCGAGTGGTGTCGGTGGCTGATTATTAGTAAAGATGTTAAACAATGTTGGTGCAAGAACACTGCCTTGGGGTAAACCATTCTTTTGGGGTAAACCATTCTACTGAGGTTCCATCTACTTTTCCTGCCTTGAAACTCCACATAGAAGCTGCAGTTTCCCAGGAGCATCTGGACAGTTTTAGTAAAATCATAATCTTGGGTAATATGATAGACTTCATGGAGCATTTTCCTATGTTGCACCATGTCATAGGCTGCCATAAGGTCCACAAAAAATGTTCCTGTAATGCAGCCTTTCTCTTATTTTTCCTCGATCTACTCAGTCAGATTAAGAATTTGTGCTGTACAGTTTTTCCCTGGTCTGTTGCAGTAAGCTGTACTTCAGTAACAGGTCCTAATATACTTTACATAGCTGACATAAGAGAGAGATTGGTTGGTAGTTCCTGGCACTGGAGGCTTTAAAATGGCAATGATCTTAGCTTTCCTACATACTCTGGGAATCTGTTTGTGTCCCAAGCACTGAATGTATAATTTCAAAGCCAGTTTTCAGCTTTGGGGCTCACATGTTGCTCCATCATTAAGCCATCTAGGCCAGGTACTTTACCAGTTTTACATGGCTTAATAGCTGCTTTGAATCCTTTTGGGGTTAGGGGAGATGGCAGCTGGTGGGTTTCAAGTTCTAGTACCCTGTTGATTTTCACCTTTACTCTGCTGCAGTTTGTATACTCATTCTGAATTAGCTGGTGTGCTATCTGGTCTGATGCTAAGTTTACATGTCCACAGTTGACCAGAGGGTCACTATCCAGGTGTCTCAGCAATTTCCAGGCTCTTCGGCTACTCTTGGGGTTATCAAGATTCTCAAGCAGCTCTATCCAGCGGACTTTCTTAGCATTAGCTATAGCTGTAGATAATGTTTGGCTTGCTTCTATAGTCTCATCATGGTATGGATTCTCTTGAAATACTCTGAGATATTCCTGCATCTGATTTCGTGATTCTTCATTTAGGCCTGGTAGGTATCTTGTGTGACAGCCTCTAGAAATTGAGAGCCTCAAAGATCTTTTCACAGCTCCTACAAACAGGTCACACCCTTCTATAGAAGGTTCTATATCAGAAATAGCTGCTTCCAAGTTCTCTGAAAACTTTGTCCAGTTAGCTTTATTGAAGTTGTATCTCCAATAATATCTAATTTGATAAAGATAATTGTAATTAATCCCCTGTCACCTTGTTTTTTTTCAACTGTTTTCAAATTGTCCTGTTCCATCCTCCTACTTTCTTCCTTTGGTCTCAGTGTAATTCGGTTGCGGCTTATAGAGATCAAAGTGCAAAAAGACAAGATTCTGGTTCTTCTCTTGCTAAGTTAACTGAGTACAAGTGATCTAAACATAAAAATAGTTTGCATGCAGTGGGAGAGGAGTAGAATCTTGCCCTTCCCAGTAGGTTCAGGCAGAAGCAAACTGCTACAATCTGCCTCACTTTAAATGTTCTTCCTCCTTAATTTTTGCAATCTTGACTATGCTCTTCTGCTACTCAATGCACAAACCCTGTGAAATGTTGGAATGCGTAGTCACTCTTCCATTCCACCTCAATCTTCTCATGTGGTCTGTCACATGCCTACATTTTTCTGACTGGTGAGAACTATGTTGAAAACAAAAATGCTGCCCCATATTATTCCTTAGAAAATGTCCCCAAATTATACCAAAGTTTGTTTGCAGAAAAGGCACTCTAGCTTAATTCAGTCTTCTTAGGTGATTTAATATAATTATCATCTACACAGCAGCTCCAGTCTCTGGACACAAGAAAGCTGGTCTCATGCTGCCAGTGATAGGAACTAACTAATTAAAATTGATTCAGTTATCAATTAATTTAGAAACATTCTAATGAAGAAGGGCAACATAATTACATTTATTTTTTAACCTAATTGATTGTTTTAAGTTGAAATTTCAGCATTATCATAATTTCTGAATTAAGTTATCCATTAAGTTATAAATTAAGTAATTAATATGGTAAAAAGGCAAGAAATTGTACATTTCCTGAACATTTGTTACCTAAAGTACAACTCTCTTGAGTTTTGAAGAAAAAAGCTTACTTTATGTTAGTTCACTAGAGTTGGCAATTGCAATCTATGGGACACAAGATTAAAACTACTTATTGAAGAGGTGTTTCAGTGGTATGAAATATGTTAAGGGATTTTGGGATAATCCATTTCAGTAACTGAGGTTCTCTAACCCATTCAATGTCTAAAACGCAAAAAGGGATTCTTTTTTTTTGTTAATTGAATTTTTATTGAAAGTTTTGAATACATGTAGATAAAAGAAGAAAAGTGGTTTTGGGGTAGGGCAATTTGAGGACATAGGGAGGAATGAGGGGTAGGAAGGGGTAAGGGTTAATGGTGAGGGTGGTGGTTTAGTCAAGAGTCGGGGGGGGGATACTGGGTAAGGGTGAAGAGAAAAGATAGAAATAGGGGTAACTTGTTGACTTCCAACTTCCATATTCATTGGTTCTTTCTTGCTTATCTTGTACAGTCTCTTTTGTTGGCTAAAGTTGTCACTTCTTTATTTCAAATCATCTTCTTTGGCTACGTTTCGGCAATGGGTCTTCATATACCTCTTGATAGATAATCAATCTGTTGTCTTTTTCTCTTAACTCTTAAAATCCTTCAAATATTTGGTAAGAGTGTCCGTGTCCATTGTCCGTTCCTTGTCTTTTAATGTAGCTGAATCTGTTTCTTTCATTTTCCTCAGCCTCCTTCCTAACCGTTCTCTTTAGGAGATTCTAGACCTTCTTCATCCACCTCTAGGGCTTCACATCTCGGAAGACTATAATATGTGATCATCCCTGGAGAGTAAGGACAACTTTTCTTTAAGTTTTTCTTTCTTCTTTGTTGTGTTGTTCTCATCCGGCTTCTCTTTCTATTGGACTGCACCCCGATCCTTTTATCTTTATTCTTACCTGCATCCAGGGTGGAGCTTTTAGACGTTGTATCAACCTCTTGGGTTTTTCCTCTTCTCGCAAAAAGGGATTCTTATTACTGAAACATGGATAGCTCTTTACATCTATAAAATCTGGATGACTTCAGAAATTTGTAGAAACACAAGAAATCTATGCAAAGTAAAAGTTAAAAATAATGGGGACAACACTCTTTTCACTTCTATGTGGCAATTTAATGTACAACTAATAGTTATTTTTTTCATCTCAGATGCATTCCAATAAGTGCAGAAAACAATGTCTCCTTCGCCTCCCCATCACTGAAGGGCCAGAAGAGGGAAGAAGGGATCAGCTGTGACCAACGTGAGCTGGTCAGGAGACATTTGTAATCTGCATCAAGCCAATCTTTATTTTCAATCTCATATTTGACTTTCTTTGAGTAAGGCTAAGGGAGATGTCAATTTCTCTTTTCTCCGTTCCTTTTATTTCAGTTTTAAATATGAATTATACTTTTCCTTCTTCAGTGCCTTTTCTCCTCTACAGAATGGTGAGTCCATTATATATTTTAAAGTGGGGACATTACTCTGGTCAAACCTGCTCACGATGCACTATGTGTGAGATACCTTCCCTGCATCGACGCATGCTTTTGTCTGCGGGTACAAGCCTACACCGGTGCAGCCTCTGATGAAGTCGTGAGCTCCGTCCACAACCCAGGAGCCCCCCCAAAATGGTCCCGAGCTCTGCACTAGAACCGTCAGGCGAACCGCGTGGAGATTTATAACACCACTTGATTTATGGAACCTCAGCCTGCTACCCACCAATTTACTGCTATCCTTGTGGAGGACAAACACCAGTATACTAACAGCAAAACGGATCTTTGGAAAGGCAACGTTTGTTTATCCCTAATTTGGAGAGGCAATCTATAACCCGCATTTCAGGATACTCCGGATCAACTGCTATACTACAATTAGGGTTGAATTCTTCACCCTTAGATGGGACTACAGGTTAATTAGATGGTTTCTTTAAGTTTGTTGCTAGTACCTTGCTCTATTATATGTATACGACTGTGATGTGAATACTCATTGTGATAATATGCATTCTATGAATGAAAATGACATACATGCCATGTATATTTGAATGATTATTGAGAATATTGATGACATATTTAAATGTATCTAATTGCATTTTGCACTATATCTTTAATATGACTTATAGACCAATTTTATATATATTAAAAAGTGATTTTCACACCAAATTGAATTAGCAATATTTTCTTTAGCTTCCACTTTGTGTTTTCAATACTGATATTACTCAAGGCCAATAGAGTAGTGTTCACATATGACCAGATTACATTCAAATGCTAGGTATTGTACTCAGCACCTGTTAGGGCCATTACCTGGTCTGGATTTTGGAAGCAGAGAGGAAATACAGCAAGAGACTAGGGACTTCTAGTCTGTTGAAAATGCAAGATTGCTTAGCACCGAAGAGTGACGAATGCTTCACTGTGGGCAATAGGTTAGATAGTTTGAAAGACTTGATGTGTTCTCCTCTATATCTATGGACTCCTCTATGTCCATGTGTATCTAATCTGACCCCTTTGTGATGTAAAGTGATACTCTAGGTAGGTTTTTCTACCTCTTGATTTTCCTGTGAGTTCTCTCTTGCAACCTCATCAGATGGGCTAAAATCGGTGGCATACACTGGTCCCTCCCCATTTACCCCATGGAGCCTGCTGGCGCCTATCCCACAATGTAGAGCTACTTGCAGTGCAAATGGAGAGGAATTGGCATATGCTGCCATGATGGCAACATTGGAGCCTTCCCATGTTGCATAGGGTGGACGCTTCCCCCTGTGGGATGAGGTAAGGGTATGCGGGGCATGCAGTGATGGGTTCCCCCTACTAGGCATCACCAGATCTGCCATGATGCATGGCAATTCTGGTGGCAAATATGATAAGGTCATTGATCTTTCAATATGTAGTTAGGTTCAATCAGCACACTGAGTAATTTTCCCATCTTAGAATGGAATTCCTACAACAAAGCTTAGTTTTTTCCCTTGAAGCCATTAATATGAATGATCATTAAATCAGGATCACTAACCCCTGCATGCACATGGGCAAACTTCAGCCCTCAGTGTATTTTGGATCTTAGCTCATAAGATGGCTGGGATTTCTGGGAGTTTAAGTCCAAAACACTTGGAGGAGCAGAGTTTGAGGAAAAACTGTACTATAACATATTATTGGCAGGAAAAGACCTTGTGGTGATTTCCTGGGATGCCAGTGGCATCTGGAGTTGGATGGGGTAGAGGAGAGGATTGTGGTGACAAACAAGTAGAGGTAAGGCCTTCTTTCCTCCCTGCCTATGATAGAGGCAGGCATACTTCTGTGTCCAGGGAGGTCTTCTTTTGCAGTTGGTACACCACTACCTTTTTTAGAAAAGCAAGCAAGTCCATCTTATATAGTCTGCCATGTTGAAAGGTTTCTCTTTAGAGTTTTTTTTTCACCTAGAGATTATACGATTTATTGAACCAGGGAACCGAGTGCAATAAATGCTATGGGATGGGAAAGGGAACTCTTTGGTTGCTTGCTCCTGCTCCGATTTTGTTGTTTGTTTGCTTGATCATAAGCCAAGGAAGAATTTATTTCAAAAGTTTCAGCATGTTGATCTTCTGTCCTCTTATCAAACATCAGCCAGAAGCATTGATTTAATTTCCTCTTCTGTGATTCTGATTAATGAAAAATAATTTTTAAGCAGTTAAAATGTAATCTTTGAATATTTTGTAACCTTTCAGATATATGTTAAGAGCATGGCAGGAAATTCTATAATTCCAGAGAGGCATCCATAAAGATGAAGTTTAAATCCCTATATGTTACTTACTGTAGCTTAAAGGAACATTATTTAAATAACTATTAATAGAACCGTGGAGGCATAAAGCTTTACAACTTTAAAAAATATTTTATGTTAACTTCTCCTCGGTGGTTTGGGAGAGTAGAAGGAAACATCCCCTTCCCACCAAATGAAAAATACTATTGGCTGCTAGTTCGGAAGCTACTTAACTACAGCCACATAATACATTTTTTATTTATACATGTATTTATTACAGTTATATCCTGCCTTAAATCAGAACTTGGAAAGTTAAGAAAAATGAATCAAAGGAAGCCATCTATAACTGAGTGGTGGTTGGATTGATTTTCTTTTTCTCTGAAATAACTTTCTAAACTTTGCTGCTTTTTTACTAGAAATGATGTTTTGTCTCTACCTATTTATTTATTTATTTATGGTTTAAGGCCTCTCTCAGCCCGAAGGCGAGGGAAACAAATAGCAGGAACTGCTCAAGACAAACAAATCAACCATTATCAATACAATTTCAACATATACAATTTAACATTCAACGTTAAAAACACAATACCTATAGACAATATGGTTTAAGGCAACGGGAGGGAAAGCTTTGAGAATTTGCAATCCAATTTTGCTTCCCCTCTTGGTCACAATAAGCGCTTCTTGCCTTCCCAACATGAGGTTTTTGACTTTTAAAAAAGTGATCAGAAACCTACTTCCAGTTTGGAAAAATGGCCGGGGGGCTGCATGTAGCCCATTGGCTCTGTATTTCCACACTCTGGTCAAAACCTCCCATTGATTTTTCTCAGTTGGAATGCCTTCAGACTGAGGAGACCTGCAACTGGAAAACACACACAAAGGTGGGACAATACCAAAAAGCCTTTAAAAGAGAAGCAAAGAAAACCCCTCAAAATCATTTTCAAGAAACATGTGCAAATTAACTGCCTTAGCTCAATTATATAGAATCCTGGAATTTGTAGTTGGTAAGGCATAAGAACCCTTTGGCAGAAAATTTATTTATTTATTTATTTCCACCATTTCTACCCCGCTCTTCTCAACCCCCGAGGGGGGACTCAGAGCGGCCTAACAACGCCAACAATTCGATGCCAAAAACACAGTATACATATAATAGAAAACCAAAAACAGTCAGAATTAAAATACATTAAAATACAGTTAGCATTAAAATACATCATATACATTCACATAAGTTAAAAACAGTATTCCGTCCATAATAGAAGCATTGGGCCATGTCCACCAGTTTGCCATTACAATCCAGTCTAAAGTGCTGTATCATGCTAATGTGCAAACGCCTGGTCCCTTAGCCAGGATTTTACTTTTTTCCTGAATGCCAGGAGGGATGAGGTTGATCGTATATCAATAGGGAGTGCGTTCCACAGACAGGGAGCCACCACCAAGAAGGCCCTATCTCTCGTCCCCACCAACCGTATTTGAGAAGTAGGTGGCAGCGAGAGCAGGGCCTCCCCGGATGATCTTAAATTACGAGGTGGGACATAGCGGCTGATGCGTTCGGACAAGTAAGCTGGGCCAGAACCATATAGAGCTTTAAAGGTCAAAACCAGCACTTTGAATTGAGCTTGGAATTGGACAGGCAGCCAGTGGAGCTGACACAACAGGGGGGTGGTATGCTCCCTGTATGTAGCTCCAGCTAGTAATCTGGCTGCCGCCCGTTGGACTAATTGCAGTTTCCGAACTGTCTTCAAAGGCAGCCCCACATACAGTGCATTGCAGTAATCTATTCGGGATGTGACCAGAGAGTGCATGACCGTAGCCAGATCAGACTTCCCAAGGTACGGGCGCAGCTGGCGCATGAGTCTTAACTGTGCAAAAGCTCCCCTGGCCACCGCTGAGACCTGGGGTTCCAGGCTCAGCGATGAGTCCAGGATCACACCCAAGCTGCGAAAAGGCTAAACATTTTGTAAAACTACAACTTCCTTGATTTTGTAGTATTCAGTTATGGCAGTTTAAAATGAGATCAAACTGCATTAATTATACAGCGTAGAAGCATTCCAGTTTCCTCAGGTTATGACCTCTCTCTGTTTCTACTCCAGATGACTGATGTAGCTTGAGGAAGAAAAGGGTCCAAGGTGATACAGTAGTTGCCAGTAAACACTTGAAAGGATAGCATGTATAAGATGCAATAACCTATGACATGATCCAAGAGATCTAGTGGATTCAAATGACATGTAACTTTATTTGACCTAAACTACAAGATAACATTCCTGGTGGGAAGAATGTTCAACAGTGGAGAAAAACTGTCTTGGAGAGTGATACTCTTCCTATTTTGGAGGTCTTTGAATGGAGGGTATATGTAGTTGTGCTTTGTGTATTCTTGCAACATAAAAGGTTGATCCAATCTTATAAGTCAACGATTCTATGGCTATATTTCTACCACTCTGCTCTGGCTGTTAACTATAAAACCAATGGAAGAAACCTTGTTCAGAAAATGAGAAGGGCTGGTTGAAAATATCCTCACATTCCCAAATAACTCCTCAGATAACTTCCTCAACTCCACTTTCTATGGGCTCACGCACTGTGCTTGGTTACTCTAGGCTTTGTTCAAAGGAGGAGCTCAACAGGATTGCCCCACTATCAATTTGAAATAACATGTACTATAGGGAATAACACAAAAGTAGAATCCAATCTTTTGGTTTCTGGACCAGAGACTGAAATACAGTGGGTGCATTAAATTGCGGGAAAAAAATTACTTGAGCATCCCTTTAAGGTTTAGCTCCCCTTGTCTTGAGGAAAGTGCTAGAGAAAAAGGTACAATCTAATACTTTTTCCCCCTCAGCATTACTTTGCGAATGAAGATTCTTAGGAAGGACTCAATTACGCTTTTTACAAGCGTGTTGATGACTAAAAAAACCTGTTCGGCCTCTCCTGATGTTATATGCAATTCACTGTTACTGTTTTAACTTTATGACATGGTTTTAATATGCTGTGGTAATTGCTGTTTTTATTATGTGTAAGTAGCCCCGAGCCATCTGGGAGTGGCGACGAATAAATTTGAATAAATAAATAAATAAAAAGGCCAATCTGAGATAGGCAAGTTCGGTTGAAGAAAGCACAGCAGAAAGTCTCTTTGGGTGATGTTGTTTACAAGTTGCGGTTCTTTCTGCGTTGTCGTTTCTCTTCGAGAACCATTCAGCGTTTATTCTCGAAAGAGGCTGCAGCATTGTGGATAGTGTGTCTCCATGCCTCCCGATGTGAGGCCAGGGTGGACCATTGTTGGTGATCAATCTGGCCGAGCCTGAGATGTTGTTTCAGGGAGTCCTTATATCTCTTTTTGGGGGCGCCTCTCTTGTGCTGACCCATGGTGAGTTCACCATAGAGAAGTATCTTTGGGAGGCAGTGGTCCTACATCCTAGAGACGTACCCTGCCCAGCGCAGCTGTGTTCTCAATAGCATGGCCTCAATGCTATTGAAAACAATGCTTGCTCAAGGACAGAAACATTAGTCACATAGTCGGTCCAGTGTATATTTAGGATTGTGCGAAGACAGCGCTGATGAAAGCGTTCGAGGAGTCGTAGGTGTTGGCGATAGGTGACCCATCTTTCAGACTCATATAGGAGAACAGACAGTACAATAGCTCTGTACACACTGATTTTGGTGCTTTGCCTCAGGTGCTTGTTGCCCCAGACTCTTTTGTGAAGCCTTCTGAATGCACTCTATGCCTTTGCTAATCTGTGATCTATCTCTTTCTCAATCTTGGCTTCTGAAGAGATGATGCTTCTCAGGTAGGTGAACTGCTGAATGGACTTAAGCACAGATTTGCCTATGCTGACATGGGGATGGTGGTGTTCTTCCTGTGGTGCGGGCTGGTAGAGGACTTCTGTTTTCTTCAGGCTGACGTCCAGCCCAAACAGCTCTGCAGCTGTTGCAAAGCAGGATGTTAGGCACTGCAGGGCTGCTTCTGTGCACGCGGCAAGGGCAGCATCGTCAGCAAAAAGCAATCTAATACACACAGTCGAGAAAATAGGAGTTGTATGAATATAGAACTAATCCAGTGCAAATGTAAAACAAATCATCCAGATAGAAATATGAAAACCAAAGCAAACTGACAAATTCATACCTACTTACTCATATTGCAAAATATATTCTCTCACCCACTTCAAAGTATCTGTGGATCTCTCTAGGGACCTCTTCACACAGGGCATTTTTGTCCCATTTTGCCACTTTTATGTGCAGCTTGGACGGAGTCTACCATGCGACATCACATGACACTTAGTAGGCCCTGCTCACATTCCTCTCAAAGTGAAGGGGAAGTGTTGAAAGGCAGCTCCTCCACCACTATGGGGAGAAAAGTGTTGTTTGGGTAGCTCCAATGGAGCTACCTGCATTTTCCTCTCCTCCTTGCTGTGTGATTGCAGAAAGGGGGGGGGGGAGCAATGCATGTTGCTGTGCTTTCTGCCATCTGATGGGTGTGTGTGGAAAGGATGCCAATGCACCCTGTACTGTCCTTATGAGCTTCTCTGTGCATCTTCACTTTGACGGTGCAATGGCACAGCCCAAAAGGCCATGTGAAGAGGTCCTAGATCTTCCAGTATGGTTCTATGGTATATCTCTAGCCCAAGTACAGTTAAAATACAGAATTTGTTATTGTCCACACTTTCACATATGCCTCTCCTGTGGATGTAGGTGTTATATAATACATATATTTACAGCATTAAACAAAAAATCAAAAAGCTTTGGAAAACAAGCAAGACTTTAACTAAGATTTAAAATGGTGAGAGAAGAAGCAGTCCCACAAATATTCGAGGATGCAATATCCAGATTATGGAGAAGCAAGGAAACCCTTGATTGAGATAGGAGACAAGAGTTCTTGGAACATAGATCCCAAGCCGGCTGGTTAAAAAGAAGTCAAGGCCTAAAGACAGGAGGAAGTTAGGTTGTTCAGGATTCTCAGCGTTAAAATGAGAAGCTTGTTCTGAATCCCAAAATAAATATTTATTAAATATGTTGCATATCTGATAAAGAAGGATAGGACCTACTGGCTATGGTTATGTGATTACAATATAGACCTCTGAAAGCAAAGGAGAGAAGTTGTGTCAAGTCATAGCTCAGAATATCCAACCAGACCACCCCCCTTCTCTGCAAAAAGAAAAGGAAAGGAAAGACACTTCAGATAACATTAGCTATGTGTTATGTCCCCTCCAGAAGCGTAGTGGCTTGTGAAAGGGTAATTGTGCATTTCTCTGAGATTTCTCATCCAGAGTATTCTTTGTCATTTTCTAAATAAGTCACCTCATTCCCCTTTGTTTTCTATATGCAATCATATATGTATTTTTAATAGCAATAACATTTAGTTATGTGCAACCTATACTGAAAAGCTGTAGTTTAGGTGCTGAAGGTGTTGTTCGATTTTGTTGAACATAGTCAGCCATAGATTTCAGCCTCAAATAAAGGGTATCTGCACAGCTACTATATAAAAGAAAATGAAGATAATTCAGGCGACCATTAAAACTTTTCAAAGAATAAAAACAAATCTCGATTGAAGTAGCAGCTTTACATTTTAGCCTTATTAAAACTTCAGGAGGGATTGCTCACAGCCTTTTGTCTTCAGAGCATCCCCAAACCTCTGACACCATGGGCTGTTGGCAAATATTGTCACTGAGCTAATCATTTTAGCAGTCATTGAATGCTCTCTCTGACAATAACATTTGAACTCAGCTTGTCTTGGTGGATATTCATTCAGTCGAGAGCAGATAAGTCCTTTGTATATCACTCCGAGAAAGTTCAATAAAGTGGGAGAAATAAATGAGAAGCACTATATGGAAAACACTTAGTTGGAAAGCCTAGATGCTTGTCAGGTGGACTGAACAATAAAAGAGGGTAAGATGTCACAAGCCACTGTCTAGTTTAGCAGTTTTCTTGAACCGAGTTTCTTCCTTTTACAGTGTGACCACATTTATGTATTTAAACTCAATGTATTCTAATTTGACTTACAATTTTGCACCCACTAAAAAGAATGAAACAGAATATGAAGGAAACTAGGCTAAATTTACTTTTTTTTGCACAATTACGTAGCTGTAATGCAGCCTCTCAAATACAGGATTCAATAGTCTTCTCTTACTTTTTCTTCCACTGTTAGAATGAGCACCCAAGTACCATCATCAAGCTGTTTGCTAATAGCCTACGGCTGACCAGCAATTCTGTGATTCACACATAGGAATGCACTGAATATTTGACAATATTTTGAAACTGGTAGCCCCCATATGTTTTTGTGTTGAGATACTTTGCATAATTCTAGTCTGATGAAAATTTTCACAGTCTGAGACATATTATGTGTAAAATTAACAAATGGTTGTTTTGTGCCCAAAATAGTGTTTTCTGTGTAGGAAACATTTTTTTCTTTATATAAAAATAACACAGAAATGTATATAATAATGGGAGATTTTTTTTCTGCACAAAAGTTGGATGTGGTGATTTGTATACAGGCAGTCCCTGAGTTACAAATATCTGTCTTACAAATGTCTCATAGTTAAAACTGGGGTGAAACAACAGGAAGTGAAAGAAATCTACCTGTAGGAAGAGAAAGTCACTCCTGAAAAAGTTATCTTGTGGAAAAGATGTCTCCACTTTATCACCAATCCTTGTATCCACAGCAAGCCTTTTTTTTCAAAATATGATTATTTATTTATTTATTTATTTACGAAATTTATAGCCCGCCTTTATCAACCATACAGTGACTCAAGGTGGGTTACAGATTGGCACGTTTCAATGCCATGCATTCATAAAAGTGCAATTAAAAAACAGTCAGCATAACAATGGTTTTTAAAAATATAAAGCATATATAAAAACCATTAAAACAGACAGAAAGGTGGGTCAAATCTGGTCTTGTAAATGACCAGCTAAAGCTTGTGGTGAATCTATGGGTTGTGAAGGAGGTATAGTAGTGGCTTTTCTTCACAAACGAAGATTCGGATTCGGGAAGGACTCATCCCATGCTTTCTACAAGCGCATTGATGACTAAGAAGGCCAATCCGAGATGGGCAAGTCCAGTTGCAGAAAGCACAGCAGAAAGTCTCCTTGGGTGAAGTTGTTTCCAAGTTGCAGTTCTTCCTGCAATTTATTCTGAGCTCTTGCAGATAAGGAAGGGCAATAAATCCAAAAGAAGCAAGCTTGCCTAGAAATGTTAGCTTGCATGCGAACACATGGGAGAGAAGTCAAAATCAGTCCAAGAATCTGAGAGCTGAACAGAGTCAGCAGCCAGTCCAAGGTCAGGATTTTAGATACCTGAAACAGAATTTCAGGGATATATGCCAAAGCTGGAGAATGGTTGATGTTGTCCAACAGAGGACATGGTTCAAAGTTGTTTCCTAAACTGAATGTAGCCAACTGACCTGGATTAAGAGAGCTTCTCCCTTTACTTGGCAAGAAGCTCAATAACACCTTCTCCCTCCAGAAAGGACTGTTCCATCCTTCTGAAGGGACTGTTCCAGGTATCCCAGGCATTGGGCAAATTTCAGCCCTCCCAGAAATCCCAGTCCCAATTGTGGGAACTGAAGTCCAAAACACCTGGAGGGACTAGTTTGCTCATGTCTGGGCTATCCTGACAGTACCAATGATTTATCGGTCTCAGATCAACCCTAGCTTGACATGTCCTAAGATTGTCATTCGATAGATAGAATTGCAACATTGTCTTCATCCTTGGAATCTATGGCAGGACCTAAACTTCACATTTTATCGCTCCATCAATGAGCTTTAAAGTGTTGCATAGCTAAGCGTGAGGGACTGAGCTAAGATAGTTGAATTAGGGGTCTGTGGTAGGTGAGGTGGGGTATTTGACAGAGTTGGAGGGGATCTTGAAAACCATCCAATGCCAGACAGGAGTTCATAAGTAAACACCCTAGATTTCTATCTGACTTAAAACATCCAAAGAGTTAGAGCCCATAATCCTTTGAAGTAGTCTGTTCCTCTACCAGACAGGTTTTACGACCTTGTCACATGGCTGCAGAAAATGTCCCATGTTGCTCTCCTTTACCGGGGTGCATGGGGAAACTGCCTTCCCACACAGGCAGTTGATCTCATGGGGGAAGCATGGAGTGTGCATGGTGCATGCTGCTTCCCTCATAGAATCATAGAATGCTAGAGTTGGAAGAGACCTCATGGGCCATCCAGTCCAACCCCCTGCCAAGAAGCAGGAAAATTGCATTCAAAGCACCCCCATTAAAGTCTATGACATCACAGGAACTTCTCGTGTTGCTGTGGTGGTGGCATGCCCGGCTCCATCCTCCTTCGCCCACGGAGCTGGCACAGCATCATCGGATGAGAACCGGCCAGCTCCATGGGTAACCAGGGCTAAACCGCCACATGTGGTTTAGCCCTGTGTAAAGAAGTCCATACAGTCAGTGAGGTCTCCCTAATGTGTAGATAGAATCTCTTTTCTGTAATTGAACTCCACTGGTTTATGATCATTGAGCTTCACTCATCCTTTTTCTCATTGTTCTTATACACCTGGAGGTGTTCTGAATTTGAAAAGGAAACTTTTATGCCTCCTCTGTGGGCCAAGGCCTAAAATGAACTTTTTTGCCTCTAATTGAGAGCTGAGGGAAAATAGGGAGGGTGAAAAAGCAGAGCTAGAGTGAGGGAGAGTGAGAAGGCAGCGCACTGTGGTATCTAATGACAGAACGGACTTGATTGCCAAACTAATAACATAACAGCCATGCAGTAATAACGTTTCTTTCAACTCCAAGACCTCACAGCTCAGATTCCTTGAGGCAGTGAGAGAAAGGAGGGGGTTGGTATATAAGAAAGAGAGGATTCTTTGCCGTGAAAACCAAAGACATGAAGTAGTGTGGAGACAGTGTTTTCTGCCCTTTGTTAGTCCTGCTGAGTTTTCATATTAGCAACTGTAGAGACCTCCTCAGAGCTTTAATTTTCTCCCTCGGTACTTCGGGCAGAAGAGTGGGATGAAGAGCATCTTCTAGTTGCAAAAAGAGTCACGATCATTTCTCACTTGACTTCTGATGGCACCAAAGTGTGGCTTTTGATTAGAATTCTTGTGAAGTGCCAGTTTCAAGGGGAGCTGAGGAATTTTAACAAGTTTGGCCATGATGGATGTCCCTCCAGGGACTAGAGCTTGTCTTGAGAACCGATGGATGTGTAAGATTTTAGCCTATGATTTGAATTTCTATAGGGGGATGAAATGTGACTGTTTTGTTTTGTTATTGGAGGCAGGGTGTAGATCCGCATGACCCCTTGCCTGAAATGTTCTGGTACCATCACTTCGCATTGTGAATTCATCACACAGAACAATGCCTCTCATTGACATCTGCAGAACTGGTTAGGGATGCGATTTATTAGAGCAAGTTACAGTTTTGCTGAAATGCTTTTCAACCAAGGGTGGAGGCAGAGGGAGAAACAAGAAGAAAGAACAATAAAAAAGTTAATTGCAGGGGGGTAGAAACGAAATAAAGACAGTACAGACCTCAAATTTATCTAAGCAGTGGAGCTAAGAGTCTCTGCAATTGTCAAATTACTGGCATTTGCAAGTGAACTCCTGGCATTTGTTTAATTACAATGTAGTTATGAAAGAAAACAACGCTTCCGAATCTTTCATGCATGCTTAAGTGCATTTTTTTTGGCAACACCTCCATTTGATTTGAATAACTTCTCTTTAACATCACTGTTAAATAACACATTCCAGAGCCATTAAAATGGCAAATTTACCACTTGGAAGAGCATCAGAGGGCCTTTTCTACAAAAAGATAACTTAAAAAAAATTCCTAAGAATAGCTTTTTCTTTTATTTATCAGCACTATATTCTCAGCTCAGCAAAAGATCCACTCAGCTAATTGCAGGGAGGTGGAAACAAAATAAAGACACTACAGACCTCAAGGAACATTTATCTGAGCAAAACCCACTGAAGGCAAATAGCTCTTTCCACAAGAAGCATGTTTTTACAAGATTTTTTTCATGTAAAAATGTCAAGAAGTCTAAACACGGAGACTGACAACCCATTGGGGGCCAGCGTGGCTAACGTTTTGCAGGGATTGTTATTGTTTATTTGTTCAGTCGCTTCAGGCGCCTCCGACTCTTCGTGACTTCATGGATCAGCCCACTCCAGAGCTCCCAATTGGCTGTTGCCACTCCCAGGGATGTCTTTGTAAAATTGCGGGGAAATTATCCAAAAAATTGGGAGAGGTAGACCTGTGCCCACACATTTTTTCTGGGAATGTCACAGACTATGGTATAACTCATTGAAACTTTATGTAAGGAAATCTCAAAGATCTACTCATGCAGGCCCTGGTTAAAAGCCTGGGGATCCAACTGGACCCTCTACTGACAATGGAGGCTCAGGTCTCCACCGTGAGCAGAGCGGCGTTTTTCCATCTGCACCAGGCAAGGCGGCTGGTGTCCTACCTTTCTGGTGGTGACCTAGCCACGGTAATCCAGGCCACAGTCATCTCGAGACTGGACTACTGTAACGCCCTTTACATTGGCCTTCCTCTGTTGGTATTCCGGAAAGTTAAACTGGTGCAAAACGCTGCAGGTCGACTACTGGTTGGTGCGGCACTATCGTGCCACATCACTCCAGTCCTGCAGCGGTTGCACTGGCTCCCCATCAAGTACCGGATTGCCTTCAAAGTGCTGGTGTTAACCTTTAAGGCCTTACATGACCTGGGGCCAGTGTACTTGAAGGACCGCCTATCCCTGCACATTCCCCAGAGACCACTACGGTCCATGGATCAAAACCTATTGGAGGTTCCATCACTTAAGATCTGCCGCTTGTCCTCGACGCGGCAGCTTACTTTCTCTGTAATAGCGCCTACCCTTTGGAACGCCCTCCCAGAGGAGGCTCAAGCAATAACTGATCTACAGGCCTTCCAGAGGGCCTGCAAGGCCAATCTCTTCAGACAGGTGTTTAACCTTTAAATAAGGCTGTTAAATTCCACTCTTGCCTCAATCTGTTTTATTATGTTTTTAACTATGTTGTGATTATGTTGTTCGCCTCTTTGGGAGGGGTGGTATATAAATCGAAATAATAAATAATAAATTAAAAATAAGCCAGGGTAAATTCCAGTTGCATACATTTTATTATGTGCTATATATTATTATGTGCCTTCAGGTTGGCTCTGAGTGACCTGATCCCAGGATTTTCTTGGCAAGATTTGTTCAGAGGGGATTTGCCACAGCCTTCCTTTCAGGTTGAAAAATTGACTTGCTTAAGGTCACCCAACTGGATTTACAGATATGAGCAGGGAGTTAAAACTTAGTCTCCATGTATCTTAGTCTCTTAGTCTCCATGTAGTGTCGAGTACCCAAATTACTGAAACCACAGTGACTTTTGCTGCTTGGGTACTGACCAGTTGTGAAAGTATATCCCAATCTTCTCCACCTCTGTAGAGGGACTCAGACTGGCTGAAAGCAGAGGGAGCTGTTTTATCAATTCTCTCCCATCTTTCCTCATCTCGACAGACGGCCAGCCATCCTACAGCCTTACCTGTCTTTCCCCCGCTTTCTCCCATTCTAAGGCTGTTTGGAGTCAGGTAACAATGCACTGTGGAAATGAAGTCTCATGTAAACCCATCAAAATGCACTTATGTTATATGATGGCCTCCGTGGGACTCCCATGGGGTTCCATTTCTGCAGTACATGGAAACGGAGCCCTACACCCATCTGATGGGGTCCTGGGAAAACAGCGAACAGAAAGGTTTTAGCTATGAACACTTCTCAATGCTCTCTGCAATGCTAAAAATCAGAGGACTGGAGGAAAATTTTATGTAGTGGGCCTAACTTGCCACATGAGGAGATAATTTTATCATTTTGCTACCTCCCATTCAAATCCTTGTACTTTTTTTATTACCAACAAATTGAACAGTAAAATTGCCCCCCCAAAATGAGAAGGACCAAGCAACCAGTTCTAGGCTACTGGTCCCAGTGATGGGATTTCAGCTTCCTCATTATGTACTGACAAGCATAGCTGTATACAGTAAAGGATGTATGAAAATATATAGGAGGGGATTACCACTGTCAAATGCATCTGAACAACTGCACATTTTTGTTCTCCAAACCCTCACATGTTTTCTGACAGTTTTAGTTAATAGGCCCTCAGGGAGCAAGCTGTGATAACAGACACCTCACTTCTTGAAAAGACTGTGTTACAGGAAGAAACTCTTAACAAGCTACTTTGACTCTTTGCCCTGCACTACTGGGATTTTTCAGGTAACCTAATGACACTTTATGGTTGGAATCCTGCTTAGGCAATATCCCAGCATTTGTACTTTTTATAGGGTTGTGCAGCAGTGGTTAGAGAAAGCAGGCAAAATCTGCTTACTTTAAAGAACCTATTTCTCTAATGCTTTCATGGCCATTTAAGGTTGCGGTTTGAATGTTGGACAAGGCTGTTATTGCAATATTCAGCAGATCCTTGTTCAGGAAGGTTTACCATAGAATTCTGTATAAATAACGTTGTGACATCTCTCCTGCTTCAGCACCCAACACACTGCTTGGTTGATGCAACCCACTCTTTTTTCCCGAGTGCACATAGTTGGGTGCCTCCACAAATATAGAGGGATAGCTGCATTTAATACAAGCGTATAAAATACTAAAATTTTAATTTAATGTAACACACACACTTACACCCAGCAAGAAAAGAATCCCAGACCTTAGAAAATGGAAAGTAGGCAAAGTTCACAGAAGAAAGGTTCCCAAAAAGGTTTATTTTGTGTTCACAGGGGTTTTTTTTACTTCATGGTAAAAAAACAGGCATATCCACTTGCTTGCTTACTTGTTTTTTTGGAGTATGGCACTCTCCAAAAAAGCAAGCAAGTGAATGAGCCAGTGAACATGTGCATCCCTCTTCATTCTTTTCCTCCATCCCATTCCCTTCCCACCTGGGTGAGTGACTGATTGGGGAAGGGGGGGGGGGATTGTATGGTTGGGAAAGAAGATATTGGGTGCATGTGCTCCCCACATTTGATGGGAAGTGGATCAGATGCAGCAGTCCCCCGTTGGTCAATTATGATGGCCTTCCAAGTGTAGTGTCTTGGCCAAGGATATGTAGGTGACTGTGGAACCCTATTCTCGATCCGCATGTTCTTCCACAGTGAGGGCATCAGTTTCCAGGTGGAATGCGGTCCTGGTCAGGGTTGGCTTGATGTTCCTTCCTCTTGGCACATTTCTCCCTTTCACCCTCTATTTATGCCTTTTCAAATTCCACAGCACTGCTGGTCACAGCTGTAACATACACACACACACAACGGACAACAAATATTGTTGTCACAAAGAATATCTCTTTGGGGTGCCTCCCACCATGATTTTTGACCATCATCAGGGTGGTTTCCAGCATATATGGCAAACATTCAATGCTAATGAAAGACATATAAAAAGGAAACATAAAACAATATAAACAGTGGTTTGAAAGTGAAATTGAACATGTGCCATGTGTTCAAATAGTACTGGTATGTATATTTTTTTTTTTGCGGGTGTGGATAATCTCTTTGAAAACTGCATAGTTTTTTTAATGACATTTGTTGTCAAGAAGGTTGATTAAAGTATTAGTTCTCCCTTAAGGAAATTAATAATTTAGCACAGCAAATCCCTGTGACCATCATAATGAGTGGACAAGATTTCAGCCCAGGTCACTGGTAACATGGAACACAGAAGCATTACAACTATGTGATGCAACTCTTTCAGGGACATTAAAATGGCAACAGGTTGGAAAGACTTCAGTTGAACTCTTGGACTCCATCTACTCTGCATTATATGGTCAGTGTAGGCTCATTGAACTGAATTATGTGAGTCTACACTGCCCCTTCAGTTCCAAACTCTTTTTAAACAGCCTTAGTAGATCCTCAAGAGGAATTTGTCCTCATGTAGAACAAATTAAGGATGTAAAGCTAAAGAACCATTTATTTAGTCCAAGCATTAGTATGCAACTTTTCATGCACACCTGAACAGATTAATCATAAATGTATTTTTATGTACTTTAGCCTATTGTTCAATATGAAAGGGGCAAATAGTAGCTCCAGGGAGCATCTTCTCTGTAAATGCACTGCAGCTTGACACCACTTTAAGTGCCATGGTTCAAGGCTATGAAATAATATACATTTTTTTATTTGATGAGGCACTAGGACTATGTGGCAGAAAAGGCTACAGACCTTGTAAAACTCAACTCCCATGATGCCATAGCATTGAGCCATGGCAGTTAAAGTAGTGTCAAACTGCATTAATTCTACAGTGCATATACTGTATGTGAGGCATGAGAAAAAAGTTATGAAAATGAAATGATTCGTAAGAAATTCGTAAGAAATGCTACTTTTGAGTATTTCCGCACCTGGAACGCCAACCAGGAAGTGGACTTTCTTTATAGAACTTCGGGGCCAGGATTTTCTTAAGTGTCGTTATTAGGTCGTAAGGGGGCACCCTCCTTCTCTCTCACCACCCTCCTGCCTCCCTTGCCAATAAGTATTATGGCAAGGCAAGCCCTAAACTCGCTCCTTCTTTCGGCTGGAAGCCTGGAAAAATGCAAACAGAGAGGATTACTCAAGTAAATCTGCAAAGGAAGGCCACTTTGGATGAAGTGCCCTCCTTTGTGGATTTACTGAGTAAACCTCTCTGTTTACATTTTTCCAGGCTTCCTGCCTCTCCTGCCTGCCAGGATCTAAAGCATCAAAGAGTATTGGGGTGAGAAACCAACCTAATGTATAATAGAATGAATGCTACTGTAAGTGCCTAATATTATAAGTAATCAACTGGTCATATACCTACATTCCATGCACATGCAATAATACAGCAGTAATAACAATGGGTATAAGAAGAGGTAAAAATCAAACTGAAGTATTCTGACTGTGGTCCCTCCTCAAACTGCAAAAGGTTCTTCTCTATGAGCGGAAAAGGCAAAACCCGGGCACAGCGTTTGCTGCCTGGGTGCACACACATACATATTCTTGGGGGGGGGATTTGCTGCAGAATCCGGGCTCATAGAGAAGATTCTGCAGCAAATCCCCCCCAAGGAGTCTGGGGGTGTGTGCACCCGGGCAGCGGTCGCTGGGGCCGGGGTTGTGCCGTTTCCCGGGCTCAGAGAAGAGCCTTTGCAGTTTGAGGAGGAGCACAGTCAGAATACTTCGGTTTGAATTTTACCTCTTCTTATACCCATTGTTATTACTGCTGTATTATTGCATGTGCATGGAATGTAGGTATATGACCAGTTGGATTACTTATAATATTAGGCACTTACAGTAGCATTCATTCTATTATACATTAGGTTGGTTTCTCACCCCAATACTCTTTGATGCTTTAGATCCTGGCAGGGCAGGAGGAGTGGACGGCTCTCTTCTGCCCCTTCTGCCTGCCAGGATCTAAAGCCTTGAAGAGGCTTCATGAGGGGACAACTTCAGCCCTCCAGGTGTTTTCGACTTCAACTCCCACCATTCCTCACAGCCTCAGGCCTCTTCCTTTTCCTCTCAGCCTGGGCAAACTTGGGCCCTCGCTCCCTCAGGATCAGGGTGAGAGAGAGGCAGCGAGGAGCGAGGGGGGCTCCTCCTCCTTTTGTTTGCTGCTTCCAAGAATAGAATACCCCCTCCGTCCCTCCTTCCCTCCCTCCTTCCTATTTGGAGAGTCCCATCTAGAATTCAGTGTGATTTATTCAAGTTTTGGCCTACAACTCCCAGAAATCCCAGCCAATTTACCAGCTGTTAGGATTTCTGGGAGTTGTAGGCCAAAACCATCTGGAATCTTGCATGCGCTGGCATACAAACTACTAAAGAATTTCGTTAGTAATTAAGTTACATTTTAGAAATTTTTGGAAAATTTTTTGTAAGTCTTTCTTTTACTAATCAAAAAAAATCCCCCCCCCCCATTTGATTTTAGAATCGCCATTTTTGGGTTCGAAACCATGCCTACTGTATGTACTCCTGTCACCAGTTCCCTTTCAAATTGGAAGGTATTTTTTTCATATTACAGTCTGGACTCATTTGTCCATTGTCAGGATTAATGCCAAATATTCACATATGTAAGCTGCATATACTCAAACCTTCCCAGAGTGCTATCATAATATAAAAGAGAAATACAATAATATAACAAAACCCTAAAACAAATGCAAAATGCAACACATACAATAAAATCTAAACAGCAGATGGCAGGGCAGCATAAAGAGCAATCAACAGAAATAAAAGCACACGGTTAAAATGTCTGGATGAATAAAATGCTTTTCCTTGGTGCTGGAATAATTTAGGAATGGACCACAAGCAACGAGGCATATTGTGGTGAGCAAAACAGAAAATGGAGTCTCCATTCTCACTAAAGATGTGTTCTACTCATGGCTGGGTCCAGTTATTTTGGCAGATGAGGCAGAAAACCTCAAAGTGAATAGCAGTAAGAATACAAAAGTAACGAATTCAACAACTAACAATTCCACAAGACCAGAAATCAGCATCCTGAGAGATCCAGCACACTCTGCCTAATGCTCTGGAGGGTACATACAGTTCCTGGACCCCATTTTTACGGCCCTGAAAGCCTCCAAAATCCAATTTTAAAAAATAATTTCGGTATAATTTTGAGGCTCAAAGAAAATCCCCAATCAAATAAAAAAGCATGGCAATATCCCCACAAGCACCCAAAAATCTCACATGCCTAACAGATACTTCAATTATTCTCTGTAGTACCCCCACATTGGTAACCTGAAGTAACACATTGTCACGTCTTGTTGTCATTTTAATGATATTGCTCAGTAAGATTTAGATATTTATTATTTATTTATTTAGAATGTTTATATCTCGTTCTTCTCTACCTCCATAGAGGGACTCAGAACGGCTAACGGCAAGATTCAATCCCAACAATAAGAAACATTATAAACAACATATATAAAACAACAAGTTAAAATACAGGTAAGTTAAAATACATATGAAACCATTCGCCATGCTAAACACATCATCCAAATCAGTCTGCACATTGTGGTCCATAAAACTTTAGTCTATACCGGTCTCCACCGTCACTCTGCGAATGTTGAGAGTGTAAATGCATGTGACAGGGTGTTGACCGCATTGGGTTTGGGAGAGGAATGTTGGCCTCTTGGCCCCATTCAAGTACCCTCTTTTGGCACAATTGTAAAGTGGACCTTGGCAGATGAACCCCTTTGAGGACAATCTTTCATGATCCATTTTGGAAAGGTCCTTAGTCTGGACATCATCCACCATATTTAAGTGAAGGGCTCAAAATGTGACCTTAATACACAGATGGGTTTAAATAAGAATATATATACTATCATTATGTGTATCTGAGATACGGGAGTGGTCCAGGAAGATGTTTCAGAGGATCAGGTAGCAGGAAGCCCAGTGGCCAAGTCAATGATGGAGAGAGAGGGACTCTAATAACTATTAGTGAACACTAGAGAAAAATGGACAAAATGAACAAGGTTTCATTTCATGATATTTCTGACTTATGGCAACCCTAAAGCAAACCTACCATATGGTTTTATTGGCAAGATTTATGTAAGGGGGGTTGTCTTTGCCTTTCTATGAGACTGAGAGAGCAGTGAGTTTCCATGGCTGAACAAGGATTCAAACTACAGCCATAGTCCAATACCAATATCCAAGTCATTATACCATCCTGGTTAGTTTTATGATTTTACTATCAAATGGCTATACCAAAGAGGATATTACAATTAACCTCAAAAGAAACACTTGATGTCTGACAGGATTTTTCAGTGGAGGACAAGAGTTTTCTCTCATAAACATGTTATGTTTCAAACATTTTAAGTATGGACTTGATCTCCTAAAACGATTACTTAGGCATCCTTTAGTGTCCGCTGATTGGCAATAGGGTGATGAATCTGTTCTGCATTTTAATACACACTTTAAAGAGCTATCCAAGGCA
Source organism: Anolis apletophallus (assembly GCA_030556195.1). Taxonomy (NCBI): domain Eukaryota; kingdom Metazoa; phylum Chordata; class Lepidosauria; order Squamata; family Anolidae; genus Anolis; species Anolis apletophallus. Next base: position 6,951,834 of record JARBWK010000001.1, read on the forward strand.
AAGGACCTCTTTTGGGAACAAGCTTCATCATCATAAATTCTGGCCTATAGTCCAAAGTGGATTAAAGTCTCCCTGATTTTGGTGTCAACAGCCAGCACTGATTTCTCTATGGGGAAGAAGAGGAAAGTAATGAACCATGGCTAAGTCTATACTGCTTTTCTGCCTTCTGGGCAAACATGAACTTCAGCAATGAAGATGGAGTTTTGGAGGAGGGTTTTGTGATGAAATGTTGGCTTTCTCCTGAGAATTGTGAAGGAAAAGTTCTGCAGGCTCTAATGATTTGGAAGAGAAATTCTCATTTTTTCTTAAAATAGCAATAAAGTATTTGGGCAAGAGTTCAGCTTTGCAGAAGAGAATCTATCCAAGGAAGTTCCCTGGTTTGTCTTTTCTGTGAGTTATTGGCCCCTCAGCTAACTTCAGTAGGTTATTGAAGTCCTTTCCCTGCAGGATACAATGGATGAAGACACCATTTTTAAAGCAACACTCTGTAATCATCCCTGAGAAGCTTAGATGGCAGGAATCACAAAATGATGACAACAAAAATGTTGTAATGACCTAGTATGACTGTCTGTTTCCTCATCATTATCTGATTAATGAGCACCTTGATAGTAAACATATACCAAAAGAGTGAGTGAACATTTCTAGTTTAAAAAAATCTCCCGAGTTTGGCCAAAAACAAATCAAAGCCAAGTTGGTACAGGTTTGGACTTTTTACATATTATCTGATCTGGGATTTTAAGTGCAAAATACGATGCGAGCTTCAAATAGTTTGCTCAACAGGATCAATCTGAGAACTCTAAAACATCTAAAACTCGAAACTCTCAAGCAAAGGGAATTTAGTTCAACAGTTGCACAGGTGTATCTATCTGTGTTCTGCCATCTTGAAAGCTTATAGAAGGAGAAATGCCGAAGACTTTGGAGTGTTTTTCTTTTAAAATGAAAAGTAGCAGAAAAGGTGATTGAAGTAAAGATGACGTATGTATGATCTCTACTTTTTTATGGGTTTAGTGTTATGTGAAATATAAATACAGGTTGATTATCCCTTACTCAAAACTGTTGCGACAAGACGAGTTTGGGATTTTGGAGTATTTGAAGCAAAACAACCAAGAATGCTCACTGTGCAAACTACAAACAACAACAGGGAATGCACTTATGATATATCAAAACAAAGTTGCTATGTTCCAATGGCTGCATGCAGTGTAACTTGGAGAACCGTCAGCCCTCGAGTCAGGTCGCCGGACCGGTAAAGAGACACCCATCGAGAGCACAGGGCTCTAGGGTCGGAGATTATCTTTTTCTCCTTCCCAACTTTGTGATCCTACAAGGCCCCTTGGGAGCCCCACGGCTCCCCCCTTTGACGGTCAGCAACTGCCGCCATAGTGTGCATGGGACCCTATGCTCCTTTCCTTATTTATGTGCTAACCCTGTACTGTTTTTTCCTGTAATGTCTGTTCTTGTATTGTTGCTGTGTTATGAATCAAACTGTAAACCGCTCCGAGCCTCCGGGGAGTGGCGGTATAAAAGTTTGAAACATAAATAAATAAATAAATAACTATGGCTGTAGGTCAATCGATTATACTTGGCTCATATAGAGTACTAAACATATAATATTGTAGCACCCATGGGTCCGCCCGTGCCACGGGGGAGGGGTGATGCACCGGGGGTCCCGTTGGCATTGGGACCCGCACAGGCTGAAAGGGACTCGGAGGATGAGTTGGAAGGCCCAGAGCAAGATTGGTCAGCCGTGCCTTTGCTCAGTCCACCGGCAGAGAGTTTAGCCTGGGATTTCGAATGGGAGCATTCTCCCGGGGAAGGAGCGGACCAGGTGGAGATGGGAGGCAGCGAAGCAGATAGCGGAGATAGTTATGAATTCCCAAATGGCCGAGGTTCCCAGGAGCTGGCCGAGCAGCAGATGGAGGCTAGCGGATGGGAAACTTCGGGGGAGGCTGCTTCTCAGGAAGATAGCGATACTAGGCTGGAAGAGCGGGGCCGTTCTCATAACAGGCGCAGGGACATAGAGGAGGGCAGGAGGAGCTGGCATCTGTCCCTAGACCGTCACCGTTCGGAAAGTAGAGACTGGAGGCGCCGGGCCCTAGATCGTCGGGGGTCCCGGCCGAGGGATTAAGTACGGCCCCGTGGGAACTGATCCTCAGTTCTCCGGCCACGTCTATACTGAATAGGCGCGAAGCGGAGTGGGACCACAAGTCCATAGTGGTCATCAAGCCTTGCCTTGCCTTTGCCTTGTTTCCTGAGCCGCAGTGGTTTGCGGCACCTTGCCCTGGTCCTTGATTCGCATTGGATTGCGAAACCTTGTCCTGTTTCCTGATCCGCATTGGTTTGCGGAGCTTTGCCACGCTTCAAGCTTTTGCTACGATACTTTGGACTATTTGCTTTATACTTTGAACATTTGCATATTATTGGACTATTTACCTTTTGAACTGTTTTATATACTCAATAAAGTAGTTAGCCTTTGCAACGTCTCCGTGTGTGTGTTAGAGGGGCAGTTCTAAGTCCGCGATTGTGACAAATATGAAGCACACAAGGTATGCTAATTCAATAATATCAAGCATTTATCACAAATCCATAATCTTCAACACAATATATACACATCTATTATGCTTGTGACCCTTTTACAATAGTATATAATCAGAAATATCAGTCCTACGGTTAAATGAATTAATGTCCCGTTGTGGGTTTGAAAGTGTCTTAATAAGAAGATCCCAACTTAAACTAACAAAACATGGAGTATTTGTCTTTGTATATACAGCCATAATGATAGCTTAAAGTCTAAACACAAATGTTATTTATGTTCCATATATCCCTTTTACACATGGACTGAAAGTAATTTTAATAATTTTCATATTAAATGTAGTATGTGTAAATTGAACCATCCAAAAGTAAAGGCATCTATGTGAAAGAATGATTTTGATGTTGGAATACTTTGGATTTCGGAATTCCAGATAAGGGAGAGTCAATTTGTGTGTGCACATATTGTAATTTAACACCCAGTTGCATATTAAAAATATATTAATTTTTACAGAATACTGTTTGTAACTTTTTCTTATTTCAGCATTTGTGAAGCACCTTGGTCCCATATTGGGAAAATAATAAAACAAAGTATAGGAGAATACTGTGTTTATTTGCCTGGAGTTATAACACAAGTATCAAAAAGGTTTGTGTATTTGTTTGTGTAAACAAGATCTATCCATTGATCTTTAGATTTCGATCTATATTGCATCTTTCTCCCATCTAACACTGACAACAGCAGCTTCTTTAAAGCTTTCTTTTTGTCAAAATGGCAACAACATACATATATACCTTCCTGTGTATTGCATTCACCATTGGGGGCTTTCCTTTGACGTTACCTCTACTGCCTATTCCACTTTAGCTACCATTAAAGAAGAAGCAAACAGCATAATTCTGCTCTGTGGCAGAAACAGCCCAGAAGGCAAGCGCTTCTACATCAAGCATTCTTGCTTTGGCTGCCTCCTGGACTGTAAGAACTTCTGCCTGAAACATTACCAGCTGTGTCTGCTGTGGAGGAAGAGGCCACAAACTAGAGCAGTTTCATCTAAGTCTTCTGGTTCATAAGAACATAAGAACATAAGAAGAGCCATGCTGAATCGGACCTCAGCCCATCTAGTCCAGCATTCTGTATCACACAGTGGCCCACCAGTTGTACACGGGGATCTCGAGCAGAAGGGAGGGCAAAACCCTGACCTGCTCCCGACCCCCACAACCAGTACCAGGGAAATCCTGCCTACCTCAACCAACTCCGAGGTGGCACTTGAATGTCCTTTTCAGTAACTACTGATACACTTGGTATCCATGAATCTGTCTAATCCTGCCTTGAAGTTGTTCAGGCTGACAGCTGTCACAACCTCCTCTGGAAGTGAGTTCCATAACCCAATGACCCTCTGGGTGAAGAAATATTTCCCTTTATTAGTCCTAATTTTCCTACCTTGGAGCTTCAGGGAGTGCCCTCTAGTCCTAGTGTTTTGTGACAAAGAAAATAATTTGTCTTTAGTAAGGGAGCCGCTCCATCCCTTGGATCATTCTTGTTGCCCTTTTCTGTACCTTTTCCAGTTCCGTTATATCCTTCTTGAGGTGCGGAGACCAGAATTGTACACAGTACTCCAAATGTGGCCTTACCATAGATTTGTAGAGAGGTAATACGACGTTTGCTGACCTATTTTCGATTCCCTTCCTGATCATGCCAAGCATAGAATTTGCTTTTTTCACTGCTGCAGCGCACTGGGTTGACATCTTCATTGAGCTGTCCACCAAAACCCCAAGATCCCTTTCCTGGTTTGTCTCGGAAAGCTTTGACCCCATCAATTGGTAGGTGTAGTTGGGGTTCTTTGCCCCAATGTGCATGACTTTACACTTGTTTAGGTTAAAATGCATTTGCCACTTTGTTGCCCATTCACTCAATTTCGAGAGATCTTTCTGGAGCTCTTTACAATCAGTTTCATTTTTAACTACCCTGAACAATTTAGTGTCGTCTGCAAACTTTGCTACCTCAGAATTCACTCCTACATCCAGATCATTAATGAATAAATTAAAAAGTAACGGACCCAAAACTGAGCCTTGGGGTACGCCACTTCTCACCTTTTTCCACCCAGAGAAATGTCCGTTTATTACCACCCTTTGTTTCCTACAGTTTAGCCAGGTTCCAATCCAGGACAAGACCTGTCCTCTGATTCCATGGCTGAAGAGCTTATTTAGGAGCCTTTGGTGAGGGACTTTGTCAAAAGCCTTTTGAAAGTCAAGGTAAACTGAGGTTAAACTGACTGGTCTATAATTTCCTGGATCACCTCTGGATCCTTTCTTGAAGATCGGTGTTACATTTGCCTCCCTCCAGTCCTCGGGTACAGTGCCTGATCTTAGAGAAAGGTTATATATCTTAGCTAGAAGTTCAGCAATTTCACACTTGAGTTCCTTAAGAACTCTGGGGTGGATGCCGTCTGGACCTGGTGATTTATTGACATTTAGTTTAGTAAGGCATATGAGAACATCCTCCTTGTTTATCTCTATCTGTTTTAATTCTTTTAATTCCCTCCCTGAAAAAACTGACTCAGCTGAAGGCATATGTTGTCTGTCCTCCTGTGTGAAAACGGAGGCAAAGAAGTCATTAGCCGCTCAGCAATCTCTTTGTCTTCGCTGATTTTCCCTTTCTGACCATTGTCGCCGAGTGGCCCAACTGCTTTTCTAGTTGGGTTCCTGCTTCTGATGTACTTAAAGAAGTTTTTGTGTTTTTTTAAATATTCTTTGCTATGTGTGCCTCAAAATCTCTCTTGGCTTTCCTGACTGTTGCTTTGCATTTAGTTTGCCAGAGCTTGTGTTCCTTTCTGTTCTCCTCGGTAGGAAGAGCCTTCCATTTCTTAAATGAGTTTTTCTTCTTTCCAATCACATCTTTTACTTCATTTGTAAGCCATACTGGTGTCCTTTTGGACTTTCCATGCCTCTTTCTTTTTATTGGAATGCATTTTAGTTCAGCCTGTTTTAAGGTATTTTTAAACAGTTTCCAAGCATTTTGGAGGGATTTGATTTTTTACTGCTCCTTTTAGTTTGTTCTTTACAATTTTCTCATTTTGGTGAAATTCCCTTTGTGAAAATTTAAGGTCTCTGTGTTAGTTTTCACTGACAGTTTGCTATCCAAACTTAAGTTGAAGGTTATTGTGTTGTGGTCACTGGTACCTATGGGCTCAGTTACAAGGACATCTTGAACGAGATCTTGTTCATTAGTTAGCACCAAGTCCAGGATCCCCTTTCCCCTGGTTGGTTCCATGACCATCTGCTCAAGGGAATAATCAGCTAGCATGTCGAGGAACCTTGTCTCTCTTTCATGCGTAGAACAAGAATTTGGCCAATCTATTTGGGGATAGTTGAAGTCCCCCATTATGACTAATGTATTTCTTTTTGAGGCCTGTTTAACTTCATTTTCCAGATAGCAGTCCGCCTCTGGAGTTTGGTTGGGAGGGCGATAGCAGATCCCTAGTGCTAGATTAGTTTTTTGTCCTGGGATTTTTACCCACTGTCCTGGGATTTTTACCAGTTCTTGACTGGTCTTCTTGTGAGTAGACCGCAGCCCCAAGCCCATTCCACCTAGGTGTGACTCGGCAATCTCCACGGAGGGAGCAGTATAAAGCTGAGTCCACAAGGCCTAAGAGGACTTTTTATTTTAATGTATGTTGTGTATTGTTTTAGGCAAAAACAGCTCACTGAGTGGATACTGGTCGCTCTGCTGGTGGTGGGAGAGCCAGCTGAAGGACTGGGTAGTAAGACACATATCACATATGATCTCCTTAAAGATGAGGGAGCTGACTTGGCATGCTTCACTGAAACTTGGCTGGGAGATGATAGTGCCCCAACCTGGGCACTAGCCCTGCCAGCCGAGTACTGCGTCAGTGAGCAAGTGAGGGAAAGTGAAGTGCGGTAACTGTTGTTTATAAAGACCATCTTAACTTGACCAGATTACCTATTGGGACCTGGATCACACTGAGTGTATGTACCTGAGTCTGAAAACCAGGAATAGACTAAGGATTCTGTTAGGGTACTGCCAACCCCACTGCCTAACAGACTCCCTGGCAGAGCTCACAGAACCGGCCTCAGATGTGCTGGAATCTCTCAGATGTTTTTCTTCTGGGTGACTTCAACATACCACGGTGACAAAACATAGTATAAAGGGCACCTTTGCTCCTATAAGGTGGCAATACATGCAGCAAAGGAAACTCTCTTCTCTGTATGCATCTTGTCTGCAGATTCATATCTAGCTGAGCTGTCCAGAGTGGTGAGAGATTTAACTCAGGTATCCTCTCCACCGAACCTATCATTAGAACCCTTAGTAGCTTACTTTGATGCTTTTAACAACCATTTCGAATTTGAATCCTAATCTGCAGATGGAAGTATGTCAACCAGTTTTGGATGAGGCTACACTCCCCACAAAAGACGGTGTCTGCAGCTTGGGAGTGCTTCTGGATCAATCTCTCCAAGGGCCCAGGTAGTTCAGGAATGCTTATTATCAGCTTCACTTGATACAGCAGATATGCTCTGTTCTAGATTTGCAGGACTTCTGCAATGTACTTTACATTGGGCTACCTTTGTGCCAAGTTGGAAACTCCAGTTGATTCAAAATATGGCGGTGAGATTGATTATAGGAACATCCAGGAATGAACATATTACACCTGTACTAAAGTGACTCCACTGGCTGCCAGTTAGTTTCAGGGCAAAGTAGGAGGTGTTCATTTTGACCTTTAAAGCCCCACATGGTTTCGGTTCAGGTTAACTACAGGATCGCCTTCTCCTGTACAGTCCGCACTGAACAGTGTTATCCTCTGGGGTGACAGCTACATTAAGCAGCCAGAATCTGACAGGTGACCATCACCCAGAGGAGCTTTTCATCAGCCACCCCATGACTATGGAACAACCTGCTGCAAGAGCTGTGACAACTAAATGAACTGTCCAAATTTAAAACACAGCTGATGACCTATTTCTTCTGGCAGGTCTACCCAGCCAGTTTTATTCACAATTTTAAACTTGTGTCTAGTGTTTAATCTTTGTTCTGTATATTTTAATATATATTTTGTAGAAATATGTTTTAATATGTGCATTTTATATAATGTTTTAATGATTATGTTTTTTAGCAATGCTGTAACTTGCCTTGAGCCACGACGAAAGGCAGTTAAGAAACATCATCATCATCATCATCATCATCATCATCATCATCATCATCATCATGATCTTTAGCAAACAAGATCTAGCCCTCTGGCCTGGAAGTATTTACTCTATTAGGTTTTTCTAAAAAAAATGTGAAGAACCCCAATGAGGTGATTAATCCACTCTAAGCATATTTGCTGTGCTCTACTGTATTGTTGTTCCCCATTTTAAATGGTTTGATGATTGTGAAGATGTCCCAAGAGAAACAGCAATAGAAAGGCATAATATTAAAGTAATGAATTACTGAGAGTAATGTAACCTTTCTATTGATACATGGTGGCCATTTAGAGATTCCCATGACACTAGAATCTCCTCCCCTGAGATTTGGGGGCAAAAATCTGGGATCAGGGAAAATGCCCTCACCAAAACCTTACATCTGTGTTCAATAGGAGGAGGAACCACATTATGAAAATGATTTGAAACATGGACTGTTGAAGAACTACCTACCTTTTTGAACCCCTGCTCCCGCCCGGCCTGGCCACTTTCAAAAGGGAGAAGGCTGCCATCTCCAAAAAGGATCTCTTCTGTTGTGACAAAGAAAGTCTGGAATGCCATTCTCACTCATATTTGTCTGGCTTCTTTAATTCAGGACTGAATATCAGGTGACCCATGACATGCATCGTGCCCAGGATGGTGTTGCTCCCAGACTCTCCCAGCTGTAGCCATGTAAGATGTATACTGTCATAGACAACCATGCTAAACAGTTGTCTATAACATTATACAATTTCCATTTTGCTAATTGGTATAGGTATCTGTGTTCTTTGGGTAGCCATGTAAGAGCCAAAGACCTCCAGATGTGGTGCAGGCAGAATACTGTCATTTAGCCCCAATCAGAATTGGTTTCTAGTACACTGTTTGGAGCCTTATAGGAATGCTTCATTTCCTGATTCTAAGCCAAATTCTTCTATAGCCATTGATTGGGCTCCTTTTCCTACTTTTGTATTACGATTATCTGTTATTAACAAGAAGTCCTATTTTGATGTCTGGTCAATTTCCTCCTGGACTCCAGCACATAATCTTTCAGATTCTTCTTTTTCCGCCTGTGGGATATATTGCTGCAGATACCATAACACAAAATAATGGGTTCAGATTAAAAGAAAGGGAATTCATCTAAATATTAGAAAGAATTTTTGGATAGTAACAGCTGTTAGACGGTGAAATAGACTGACAAGGAGCAGGCTCTTCTTCCTCGGAAATTTTACTTTAGTTGCACAGTAACAGGTTCGAGTTCATTATTCGAATAATCCTACATATTTGATTTTCAGCCTCTATTGTTAGCATCTCACTTCCAATTCCTATTCAGTCTTGTCCACTAATAGATGAATATGCAACATATTCCCTTACTCTCAACTGCCATCTCTGGCATGAATTATTGCTTCTTTCCTTCTGTTTGTGGCACATTGTAATCTGGATATGGGTTAGACCACTGGGGTGTTATATTACATGAGAAATCAGACCACGTTCCATCCATTTAGAAAAAAGACTCTGAAAAACATTGTTCTGCTTTGGCATATCAATTTATGTGTTCCCCTGTATTTTCCCCTCAGAGAAACACAGGATTAAGCATACGTGTCATCGGTGTAGTGGATATAGTCTATTTCATTTTTCTCACATCACACCAATTTCTGCTTATCTCCCTGTGCTCGGCATGTGTCTACTTCTACTGTGATGGATTTAGCATAAATTACTTTTGTCCCCTTATTTCTACATGTGGAATTGAAATACTACCAAATGCATTATATTAAAAAGGGGTGATGGAATAATTGTAGATTCTTCATTTTTCTTTTCTCTCCCCACCCCCTTTTGTGTCTGGAATGTGTTCTTTAGACTTACCTTGGTCATTCATTTAATTGAATTGGATCGTGACAACACACTGACATTGTTAAGGCTAATGACCCGCTGATTTACAAGACAAGGCACATTTACTGGGAAATGGATTTTAGTAATTGTTTTACTGAACAATGAGAATAACTATTTGTACTTTGATCCACAACCACCTAAAGTGCAGGCTTGGTTCTTTTTATAGTCGCTGCCTTCACATACAGTACCTATTCACTAGGCATGGTTTCACATCAAAAATCTAATGGGGGGATTTTTTTTTATTAGTAATAGGAAGACCAAAAAAATTCCAAAAATTTCCACACTCATGACTATGCTAGAAGTGTTTTCCTGGGGTGATTTTTATTTAAGCATTTTATTAATCATTAATAAATATTTAAAGCTTTTTCTGGGAGTCAGAGGCACAGGGTATTTGGGGTCCACTTACCTCTCAGATACTCTCTTTCTTTGACCCAAGAGGGGAAGAGAGCCCTTCTGATCTCCCCAACTGTTCCTACTTTTATTTATTACTAGCTTGGTGATCCAGGTTATTTGGGAATGTATAACACTATATATTAGAAAAAAAGCCAGTGTTTGCTTTTTTAAATGACTGTTCCCATTAGAAAATGCATAAGGGCTTGGATACTTATTGGCAAGGGAGGCGGGGTGAATGACTTAAGAAAATTGGCCCCAGAATCATGAGTCAATCCTTCCCAGACACCTGCCAGTTTTTCAAAGCATTTTGGCCATGTTGGGTCTGATACTCTCTTTCTGTGCCAAATTTGATCTCCCCAACTGTTCTACTTTTATTTATCTGATATCAACTGGGTTCAGCATTCTCATTAGAAAATGCATAAGGATGTGGGTGAATGGAATAAGGATGAATGCCAATCTATCAACTGGGTTCAGCTTTTCCCAGGGCAATCATCCACAAACCTATACTCAAAGAGAAATATGCTTACAAACAGTAACAGTAATACACAATGCTAACCCAGGCAATTTAAAGGGGTAGACCTGTAGGCGATGCTAATGAAGAGACTCACTGATACAAAAATATCAAAGAGTGTATTCTAAACAATCTCAGAGCTGTAGAACAATATTACATACAGTATAATGCCTATATCACAATATATCTTACAACATACAGTATATCATGTATAAATCAATATGACAATGCAATAAAAGCCCTTACATACATCTGAGGGCTAAAGAGACAACATATATCAGTATGCCAATATACCAAAAGCCCTTACAAACATCTGTGGGCTAAAGCGACGCGCTAACAAGGTCCAGGTAACCCTGTGGGGAATCCGGAGCCTAATAACTCATGGACTGGGAGACAGAGTCTGTGGGGGAGCCTTGGTGGACGAAAGAGCTGGCAAACTGCTGGGTGGGCAGGCGCCTACGGCTAGAGGTAAGCTGACGACGCTAAGATGGCCGTTTCGCATAAAACACACTTCCTCAGGGCGTTGTGGACTTCTGACCGCTCCTCCCCAGGGTTGTAGTGGTTCAATTTGATTCAAAGTCTGAACGGGGGACTTCGTGTTTCCGCGTTTCAATACATGTCGATAATGCAAGTGTCCTCCCGGGCTGAGAGTAGCCCACCCGGCAGTTTGCCAGCTCTTTCGTCCACCAAGGCTCCCCCACAGACTCTGTCTCCCAGTCCGTGAGTTATTAGGCTCCGGATTCCCCACAGGGTTACCTGGACCTTGTTAGCGCGTCGCTTTAGCCCTCAGATGTTTGTAAGGGTTTTTGGTATATTGGCATACTGATATATGTTGTCTCTTTAGTCCTCAGATGTATGTAAGGGCTTTTATTGCATTGCCATATTGATTTATACATGATATATGTTGTAAGACATATTGTGATATAGGCATTATACTGTATTTAATATTGTTCTACAGCTCTGACATTGTTTAGAATACACTCTTTGATATTTTTGTATCAGTGAGTCTCTTCATTAGCATCGCCTACAGGTCTACCCCTTTAAATTGCCTGGGTTAGCATTGTGTATTACAATCATCCACAAACCCAGCCTGAATTCACAGTTGCCCATGGTAGGTCTGAGTGCCAAGTTTGGTCCTGATCCGTCATTGCCTGGGTTCAGTGCTCTCTGGATAAGGGTGAAGTACAACTTCCAGATTCCCCGGGCAGTCACTCCCAAACCCTGCCATGACATTTTTTTGTGTTTGCTGTGAGCTATTGGATAGGGTAGGAAAGGGAGAGGCAGTGGGCAGGGTCATGCAAATTCCACAAAAGAAACCCTAGGATGCCTGCCTGTGGTGGAGGAAACACGTCAAAACTAGGATGAAATGGTTCCTGAATGAAAACATCTTTTGTTGTTTGGGTGGTGGGCAGTATGGTGTTTGGGAAGGACATTGGCAAGCTTTGGGCTACATGTTCATGACACTCTCTGTAACCTGCAATGTCAGTTGAAGGAGTGCCTTTGGAAGCTTCTCAGCACTTGGAACTATAGCTTGTTTGTGGAGGCCAGAGGCTGTCTGTGTAAGTGGACACCTCCACCACATACAGTACACACATACACATTTTTCACTTTAATTATGTATATAGATTATTTATTTATTTGACCCTGAAAGGGACTCAAGGCAGATTACAAATCTGGAAAAAATTTCATTGTCACACAGGTAAACAATAAAACACATTTCATCAATATATATATATATCAGTCTAACAGTCATATAAGCAATTAAAACATATATCAATCAATCAAACAGATTAAAAACCATATAAAATGCCAAGTCATGATCTTATATTCATAATCGTTTTCCAAAATCCATAGTCCATTATTCAAGCTATTGAAGTCTTATTCCATAGTTTCCTATTCACCAAATGCCTGGGTAAAAAGCTTTAGAGACCTAGTTGTGGATAGAAAAAGAGGATATACGATAAATACAGTTAAACTTTGCAATTGGATTTTATCATATTAACCTGTAATTCCACTACTTTTCTCTTGGCTTTTCTTTGCAAACAAAGATTCAAACGCTTTCTAAAAGTACGTTGATGACTAAAAAGGCCAATCCAAGATAGGCAAGTCCGGCTGCAGAAAGCACAGCTGAAAGTCTCCTTGGGTGCCTCTTTGAATTTTAGAAAATGCAGGCAGATTTCTATAAAGCACTCTGCATTCACTAGAGCCAATTTTGTCATGAGATGTGGTTAGATTTTGGGTTCACTGACACACATTCAAGAGGGTGGGGGTGGTGAACTCGGACTTTTCCCGATTTTGCTTAATGTACTTTACTGAGATTAATTCACGCTTCAGTGTGCTTTGGCGACATGCATTTTGTAGCTGCTGCAGTTTGAAGCTGTCTTAAACTAGATTATATATCAGTGGAGATTTTTTCACAGAAAGATATGTACTGGGATGAGCATCTTTTATATACTGCACCTCTATTCATTCACACAATTGCTCCACTTTAACAAGCCACATACATTTTATTGCGTTGTGTTTTAATCTACGTTTGTTTGGACGTGTCCCCATGTAAGTCACCCCGAGTCCCTTCGTGGAGATGTAGGTGGAATACAAAAATAATGTTGTTGTTGTTGTTGTTATTACTATTGTGTCCCCACGATTGTACTTCTATATATCCCTGTAACCCCGCCTTCCACTGCTCTATACTTAATGTTTTAATTAAGGGCTATTCCACAGGTTTACCTGCCTTGTGCAATAAAGTCCATTGCCATTCTTACCCTCACCATCCTCTTTATCCTTCATTAGCTGCTATGGAAACATTTTATCCCAAAGGTTGCAAATTAATACAAATTTTACACTCACACACATAGAGTGCTCCCATTTCTCTTTCTTATAATTGGATATGGTTGATTGGACTAAATTAATCCCACAAGGGTCAATCCATGGGTAGCTTCTATCTAATAATTAACTTCTCTGCTTAATGTCTCTGTATAACCTCTTGGGTTATGGGAAAGTTCCTTTGGATTGTAGTGTTGAAGGCCAGTGAAGTGGGGTACATTTGTGAAAAATGTGCCTGGGACATAAAAGTAATTGGATACAGCACCGCATCACTATGTAGACAAAAATATTTATTTCTAACATGAAGATCTTGCTGCATAGATTGCAACTATATTATTCTCTGCTTGATTCATTGATGGATCTCTTCTATTTAGTTTGATTCCCTGCCATACTCAAGGTTTGGGAAAAAAACTTTTTTGAATGCTGGAAAATAATTTCTTTTGTGTCTCAGTACTCCCTTCAAAATAGTGAAAACGGGGAATTCTTGGAGTGGCTGTACCTGTAGCCATGCCTGACCATGTTAAACTATTCCTCCAAAGGTGCTGAGGTAATATTTCAAACCTTTACATAGATTTTCCAGTGAGGTGGTTAGCCTGATGGGTCACCAAAGCATTTTTTTCCTCTTGCCTTATGTTGTGTCATATGATGGAGATGCCAACTGGAGTTTACAGGGGCTTCCATGACATTTGTAATCCATCCTTGTGTTTCCACCCCCTTTTCTATCTTTTTTAAAAGCAGACTTTTATTTCCAGCTTGCATACACTGATATTGCTGCCGCAAAGTGCACCGGTGTTGTGTCACTGCTCGAGCTGGGCTGCCAGCCCTGCTCTCCTTGCCCTCTCTTTTACTTCACTCCATTCCCATGGGATAGAAAAGGTGAATAAAGAAAAAATATTTTCTCTGTCACCCAACACTAGGACTAGGGGGCACTCCCTAAAGCTCCAAGGTAGGAAAGTTAGGACTAATAAAGGGAAATATTTCTTCACCCAGAGGGTCATTGGGTTATGGAACTCACTTCCAGAGGAGGTTGTGACAGCTGTCAGCCTGGACAGCTTCAAGGCAGGATTAGACAGATTCATGGATACCAAGGGAATCAGTAGCTACTGAAATGGACATCCAAGTGCCACCTCTGTGTTGATGGAGGCAGGCAGGATTTTCCCCGGGTACTGGTTGTGGGGGGTCGGGAGCAGGTGAGGGTTTTGCCCTCCTTTCTGCTAGAGATCCCTGTGTACAACTAGTGGGCCACTGTGTGACACAGAATGCTGGACTAGATGGGCTGAGGCCCGATTCAGCATGGCTCTTCTTATGTTCTTATGTTCCCCATCCTAAAGCGCGGTGACAGGGCTGCCCAACGTTTCTGCCGTAAGGTTTGTACAGAGCCCTTTTTGCTATTGTTGTTGCGCCTTTCACCAGGGAGAAAAAGACAGAGTAGTTACACATTACCATTTCAATATTTCAATAAGGCTTTTGATAAGGTCCCCTCGACTTTCTGGCAAACAAACTAGTCAAATGTGGGTTAGGCAAAACTACTGTGAGGTGGATCTGTAACTGGTTAGTGAACGAATTCAGAGGGTGCTCACCAATGCTTCCTCTTCATCCTGGAAAGAAGTGTCAAGTGGAGTACCATAAGCAGGATTCTGTCCCAGTCCCGGTCCTATTCAACATCTTTATTAATGACAGATAAAGGGTAAGAAGGCATGATCATCAAGTTTGCAGTTAACATCAAATTGGGAGGGATAGCCATTACTCCAGAAGACAGGAGCAGAATTCAAAATGATCATCAACTTTAAGTCAAGGGATTGACTGTTTTATCTTCTAAGAAAACCACAATTTCTTGACCTGCCCAAGGCAATCCAGGAATGTGTGAGAATGGCAACAGAGGTGATAGCTTTAGTTATCGGCATTTCCAGCCTATATCAGACTATGTAATTGTCATGTATAGACCTGGACAAGTTCAAATACTGTATTTTAGGGTGAGGGTGCCTCTGCAAGGTTGAAAATGAAGCCCAAGAAGATTAGCAAGTGTTACCACAAGTGACAAGTTATATAAGCTTACATGAGTAAATTGCTATTGGTCCTGAGGCTATTCCTTCTAGTGGAAGACATATAAGAAACCCTAACAAGGAATTAATAGTGTAGCATTAGCACAATAAACTTGTCCACTCTGCCCAAAGCACAGAATTAATGGTGCGTCCCAGCTTTCTCCAGTGCTCATCTGACAGGTGCTTATAGATGTTTATATAAACATCTGGTCTGGCGGAGCTTGAATTATATATTAATGATGGATGAATCCTCTCCATACAAGAAGGGGGAAGATCAGAAAATCAATGCAAGTTGTTGTTTTCTTGTGTCAATATTTTGGCTGAGAATTCATAGAGATGGGAAGCTTTGTATTTCATTTGGGTTTGGGGTTGTTGTTCTTAGTTTATCTTGGATAAACATGTTCATATTAATTGAGTCCACATCTATGGACGTCCCTGTCTTTGTTTCCAGTCTGTAGTTATTTCCATCAAGATGCTGCTGGGTCAAAGTCTAGCTCTTATTTCCCTGTTGTGGATGGTATGCTCAAATCATATCCATTGTTTGCATGGGTTCCCATATTCATGAGGGCACTTGGGAACTTATGGAGAATGTTACATTAGTTTATGCCAACTCCTGAGTCTGTCTGCTCAGATGGTGTTTATGAACATGTCAAAACAATCTGATAAGAATGCCTTAATTGCAAGGGATTCTGATTTGTTAAGCAAATGAGTTACAAAATAGTTCTGTCTATATAAAATGTTTTTAAAAGAGCAGAATGCACACCTAATTCCCACTACTGAAGTGTAGTTACACGGAGGATTCTTTTGTAATTAAGATATTCTTATCAGGTTGTTTTGACATCTTCATAAATAGTCTCTCAGTGGATAGGGTCTTAGGTTAGGCCAAGGACAGAGAAAATGGAAGTGAGAATAAAAGAAATGAAGCTATGCCATCTCTTCCCGAGGCAAATGGTAATCATGAAGCGCTGTTCAGACGGAAATGTTAAGCACAAAAATAATTAGCATTTCTGATTACTGTTCAGCTTTAAAGTGGAACGGTTCACAGATACCTCAACCCCTTCTCATTCATTGAGTCTGATTTTCAAAGAAACACTCACCTTTCGGTCAGTACCAAGATTGTTAATATTCTATTCTACTTACAGAGAATTGAAACTCGCCCAAAGATCACCAGAGAATTCATGACTGGCACTGAAAGGCAGGTACTGGTCTACGCTCAATGTTTTGCACACCACACCACATTTTGTAAGTAATCTGTGATATTTTAAAAGTCAGAAAACTTTCTCTTATAATTTTGGTGCCAGATAAAACTTCTTTCTTCCAAATGTCTCTGGTCCCTTGATAAGTAGCATTGCTAAGTGTGTGTGTACTCTAAATGGGAGAAATATATGGTGGCATGCAGGGCCGTAGCCAGGATTTTGATTCAGGAGGGGCTGAGTTTGTTTCGGGGGGGAGACTGAGTGAGAGAGGGTCTACCCTAACAAATCTTTTGTATTGTTATCCCAATACCCCCATACATATGGGATATACTGAGCATGGTGATCAGATCATGATATGAATAAACATAACAGTTTAAGTAATGTACCAGTAAGGCCTTCTCACGAACCACCCTGAGAATTTGGGGTGGGGGGGTGGGGGCTGAAGCATGTTAAGGTGAAAGATTGTTGCTGCTGCAGATCCAACAAGCCATTTGGATAAAGGAGTTGGAGTTGTTGACAGAAATACACAGATTGCTTTATCAAGGACAGGGAAAGAATTTGAGACCACAACAATTTGGAAGTCGGCACAATGTGAAATTGATGAGCTGTATGCTCCTTCTTGAGGTTTGGGGCTTAATCTAGGAAAAGGGAACTGAATTGTTGTCACAGATTTAAAAATACAGGTGTTTGCAGGAATGTTGTATATGCATAGCCCACCTGTCCCCTACTTAAGATTCAAGGCAGTTTGGGTATTGCATACAAAGAAAGGCCCACCTTTGTGAATACTGGTTAGATTTAACACTGAAAACTGTTTATTCTGTGTGGCAGAAAAATCAAGAGAATGGATGTGTGAGTGAAATGTTTCCAGGAGGAGCTCCACACAGGGTGCTTTTTCTATTGTTGTAAGCAGTCTTGTTGTAAACAAGGCCTTTGCTGCTCAGCACAGCATGCCCAATCTTAATCTTGAAATTTCCATTATGAAAATATTGTTCAGAAATACTTTGCAGCAGTAAGCAAACCTGGGAAACCATTAACACTGCTGCCTTTTTTCTTGGAGTAATTGGAGGCAGCCTTGTGTCAATACAACATGCCAGTTTGGGGAGTTGGGACTCCTTTGAAAATATTCAGGGCGGTATTTTGGCCAACATTCTCTTCCCCACCCCTGCCTTTTTCTGAGCACTGCAAGTCACAACTAATTATGGAACTGAATTGAGTGGTCTTTTTTCCCTGGGATCTTGCCGATGCTTTGCTTAACTTCTTCTACTGTGTAATTTTTAACAAAAGTGGGAAAATAACTAATAGCAGCCATGGAAGTGTGTTCATTCCTCCTTTCAGGTTTTCACAACCTAGACATAACGTAGAATTATTTCATAGCCAGTTCTGATATTTGAAAGTTAATATCTTGCTTTGAATAATTTTGGTTGGAAAACATCTGAAGCTTATGTGACACTATATCAGATGATGCGACACTATCAGATGACTAGGGTTTAAAAAAATATAATTCTTTAGACTACAACTCCAAGCAGTCTCAGGTAAAAGTCCGAAAGGGACCACATTTTTGGCCCTGTGTGGATGGGCTCTGAGATTATTGCCTGATAATCTGGGATAAACAGAAAATTTAGGATCATTTCCTGGGGGCCCTTCCACACAGCTCTATATCCCAGAATTTCAAGGCAGAAAAGCCCACATTATCTGATTGTGGATTCCGATAACACAGTTGAAAGCAGATATTGTAGGATTTTCTGCCTTGATATTCTGGGATATAGGCCTCTGTGGAAGGGCTCTGGGATATAGGGCCTGTCTGGAATGGTCCACAGTCAGTGTTGAAGAGTGTTGAGGATTTCCTTCCAATAACATCTGGAGGACCAAAGTATTACCATCCTCAACAAATACTGGCTTTCATTACCCATTGTATTGGGTAGAGGACATGTTAAGCATTTATTACCTGATTATATCTCTACATAATTATATCTCAAGGTTGTGTTCTTGCACCAACCCTATTTACAATATTCTTCAGCATGATGCTCCAAAGGGCTATGGCAGACCTCGAAGAAGACGGCATATATATACGCTATTGTACTGATCATAGCTTGTTCAACTTAAGCCTTCTGAGGGCTTGCACTAAGACTCTAAACTATTTAGTCCGTGAGCTGCTTTTTGCTGATGCTGCTGCCCTTGTCGTCCATTCACAAGTAGCCCTGCAGCACCTAACATCCTGCTTTGCAACAGCTTGAGAGTTGTTTGGGCTGGAAGTCAGCCTGAAGAAAACGGAAGTCCTCTACTAGCCCACACCACCGGAAGAACACCATCATCCCCACGTCAGCATCGGCAAATCTGTGCTTAAGTCAATTCAGCAGTTCACCTACCTGGGAAGCATCATCTCTTCAGACGACAAGATTGGTAAAGAGATAGATCACAAATTACCAAATGCACTTTTGCTTCACAAAAGAGTCTGGAGCAACAAGCACCTGAGGCAAAGCACCAAAATCAGTGTGTACAGAGCTATCGTACTGTCTATTCTCTTTTATGGGTCTGAAACATTGTTCACCTATCGCCAACACCTACGACTCCTCAAACGCTTTCATCAGCACTGTCTTAGCACAATCCTGAATAATACACTGGACCGACTATGTGACTAATCTTGCTGTCCTTGTGGAATCAGGGATCACCAGCGTTGAGGCCATGCTATTGAGAATACAGCTGTGCTGGGCAGGGCACGTCTCTAGGATGGAGGACCACCACCTCCCAAAGATACTACCCTATGGTGAACTCACCACAGGTCAGCGCAAGGGAGGTGCCCCAAAAAAGAGATATAAGGACTCCCTGAAACAACATCTCAGGCTCGGCCAGATTGATCACCAACAACAGTCCACCCTGGCCTCACATCGGGAGGCATGGAGACACACTATCCACAATGCGGAGGCCTCTTTTAAGAAGACATGCTGAATGGGTCTTGAAGAGAAACGACAATGCAGAAAGAACTGCAACTTGGAAACAACTTCACCCAAGGAGACTTTCTGCTGTGCTTTCTGCAACCAAACTTGCCTATCTCAGATTGGCCTTTTTAGTCATCAACGCGCTTGTAAAAAGCGTGGGATGAGTCCTTCCTAAAAATCTTCGTTCGTGAAGTAATGCCGAGAGAGATATCTCTACATGGGAGGCCCTACCGGTGACTATTATGCCAGGTAGGTCACAACTGAAGGGTCTGACAAGGAGCAAGAAGGGCTCTCTAGCCTTTTGGCAACCATCCTAGGAGAAGGAAAACTCTTATTTCAAACCCAGGCAGATGGTGCTCCTCTAAACCCTGTTAGGTCAACCATCTAAGAGAAGGAAACTAAAATCAAACCTACGACCTGAGGACCTCGCTACCACTGTCCAAGCTTGCTAGGCTCCGGCAGACAAACCTTTAGTTTAAAGGGTGAGGCGAGTTCTGTGCACGCTGTGCTCCACCAGAAAAATCCATTGCACAGGCTCGAAGGACACATCCAACTTTCATTCCTGAATCTTTGTTAGCAAAGAAAAGCCAAGAAAAAGATATCTCTACAAATCGAAACTTGAGACTGTATGTATGCAGATACTATGGTCTACTGCTGAGTTATGAGCTCTCACCAAGGCCCATCCTGTATGGCTGATAAACCAGAGTATTGTGATATTTTTGCATGATGGCTTCCAGAATCCCCCCAGCCAGCACGGATTCAATGACTGCATTTGATAATTACCTCTTAACCCAAGTTGATCCTAGCCCAGTGAAATGTAACAATATGATCAAATGCAACACAAACTACAATCAAAGCAGAGAGTAAACATAATGACAGTACCAAAGAACACAATCAGATAGTTACAATGATTAATGACCACAGATGATTTATGTATAGTAGATGATGATTTTGTGTATCTTGGTTCAGTCATAGCAAAGACTGAGACTGCAGTCAAGAAACCAGAAGATTAAATTTAGAAGGAAGATTATGGAAGAATTGGAAAAGATGCTTAAGTATAAAGATCTATGATTAAATATCAAAGTCAAGACCACCCATGCAGTGATATTTCTGATTTGTAAGTATGTTTAGGATAGCTGGACAGTGAAGAAAGCTGAGTGGAAGAGAATCAACTAATTTGAAATGTGCTGTTGAAGGATATCATTGACTGTTATAAAGAAATCGAATGGGTCCTTGAGCAAATCAAGCCTGACCTTTCAAGAGACGTCATAATAAACCGAGACTATTAGACTCATATCATGAGATGAAATGGTTCATTCAGAAAGATGATGGTGCTTAGTAAAATGGAAAGCAGTAGGGAAAAAAAGAAGTCCACAAGGCAGGTGGACAGACTCAATCAAGGAAGCCATAGGTCTGAGTTTGCATACATTTTGTGGGGCAGTACATAACAAGGTGTTTTGAAGATCTGAGTTGCCAAAAGTCAAAGTTCACTTGACAGCAATTATCAACAAAACTGGAGTGAGCAGTTAACACCTGGAGCAAGAGATGTCTCTCTGTATAATAATCATGCTAAAATGAAGAAAGTATAGTAAGGCTGGTTGATCTGCATTCAATTCTGTCCTGATGTTCTTTGATGCCTCCAAGTTCTTTCCTATTTATTGTGTCCAATATCTCAGGGCTTCTTGGTAAGATTTGCTCAAAAGAAGTTTGCATTTGCCTTGCTCTAAGTGGGCGATATTATGACCTAGTTGGTGTCCATAGCCAATTTTGGCATTGAGAGCAAATTTCCGGTCCCATACCATTTTCAGACTGTGTATACATGTACATTTTTAACATTGGGTTGACATTAGATAATCTTGTTATTATAATTATATCTATATTTCCCATGCTTGAAATCTACCCACATAGAATCATAGATTTATAGAGTTGGAAGAGACCTCATGGACCAACCCCCTATCAAGAAGCAGGAAAATTGCATGCAAAGCACCTTGACAGATGGCATCCAGTCTCTGTTCAAAAGCCTCCAAAGAAGGAGCCTCCACCACACTCTGGGGCAGAGAGTTCCACCGCTGAAAGGCTCTCACAGTCAGGAAGTTCTTCCTAATGTTCAGGTGGAATCTCCTTTCTGTTTCGACTCCGGACTGGTTTGACTTCGCTTCTTCGCTGGCTTCCCTTTTCGGCTTGACCCAGGACTGCTTTGACGACTTTGTACTGCTTGCCTCTTTCCCAGTTTGACGACAACGGATTGGCTGATGACGTGCTGCTTCCTATTCTTGCAGAGTCTTTGAGTAGCGCTGGTTTTTAGGCGGTTAATCCGCTTTTTCTTTGTGTGACTCTTTTGACCTGGCCGGTTGTGTTTTTGTTTGCCTGAGTTAATTTGCACAGCTTTTCAGTGCCTTTAGGCAGTTTTGAACAGCTTTTGAAATCCTGTGACTTGTTAATAAACTTTTACTGTTTACTTTACTGGGCTTGGCTCCTTTAAGGTGGTCTGAATCATGACACCAACAACATCAGGAAAGATGCATAATTCCTAGCCAAGGTTTAAATCAAAATGTCAGGCCTAACATGAGAAGATCTATTTAACTAGTTTCATTTACTCAACAGGCCTACTCTGGTTTGGCATTTCAATGGGGTTGAGCCAATTGTTTCAACATTTGATATTTAGCTAAATTTTGGCAACTGATTTGTTGGTTGGTATTTGATTCTCAACATTCAAAGCTATAATATTTAACATCAGAAATATAAACGCATGTATACTCAACAGTTGGCATATAATATTAATTGACAATAGTTGATAGCTGACAGTAATGTTCAGCATTTGAAAGCTGAATTGAAATAGTATATGACATGACAGCTGACAGTACATTTTTTTTGTGAGCTGCCATTTAACTCATTAGGAATTCTTAGTTTTACATTCATTCCAGCTATTTATATTATTCCAATGAGAAAAGCAACCTAATTTCATTTTGAAATTTGAGATCTAAATTGGCTTTGGTTTTGAAATTTCAAAGCACAACATAGCATTAAGCTGGAGACATATTTCGAGGACCCTCCTCATAATTCTGTACATATGGTAGGAACAGAATCCTGGCATTTTTGAGGAACGTTTGAAGCATTTATTGGTCAGGGAGGGGCTTATTAATTCTCTTAAACCTCCTGCCAAGGTTAGCAATAAAAAAATAATTGGCATTAAGGACCAGGAGAGTTCACTAGCAGATCTAGGTCTTGTAGCAGAATTTTTGACTGATGGGTAGTTTTTCATAAGCTTAATCACAATTGTAAAATGCACAGCCTCTACATCTTTGCTGAAACTGTTTGTGTTTCACAAAATGGCTTCCTCAATCACTTTCTCTGTCCCTTATTTATGTATACTTTCCCTTCTTTTCATACACTCTCTCTTTGACATCCGTCTCTTTTATGTTTTTTTCCATACAGTAATAACTTCTTCATCATAATTCTCAATTGTTCCTATGTGGTGTTCTTTTTGTCCCCTTGTTGCTTTGATTTAGCTCTTAGCTCTGCAATTGTGTGATTTTTGAAAGCAGTACAGTTAGATTCTTTTAAAAAATGATGGCAGAGCCTGTTCTCTCAAACCACATTTTTAGCTAGAAGAAGAAGACGCTCCAAGCAAATCACCTCTGTAAATTTTAACTAAGTTTGACGGAAAGGTTCAAGGTAGCTCCTTCTTCCTGGAGATAATACATTTCCTCTAAACTGACTGTCATTTCTGTCCTCTTCAGAAACACACGGATAATTATTTCAGTCAGTTTAGACAAGCCTGGTGATTTACTTGACCATAGGTGCTGATTCAACTTCCTACACTCCATGGGAAAATGTATGCAGGCAGGAAAATTACAGTACCTGAAGCTTGTTAGTTGCAGAAAGCAAATTATGGGCCAGATGAAGATGGGAGAAAACAAATAGCAATGGCCATGCCTTGCAAAATATTGCAGCACCAGAAATCCCAATAGAATTTGGAAGAATTTAAAAACTACAGTAACCCAAAAGCAGATGCTGTTTATTATGATGTCTCTAAACTCTTAAGCCTCTAGTTCATAGAATCATAGAGTTGGAAGAGACCTCATGGCCTATCCAGTCTAACACCCTGCCAAGAAGCAGGAAAATCACATACAAACCACCCCCAACAGATGGCCATCCAGCCTCTGTTTAAAACCTCCCAAAAATGATCCTCCACCACACTATGGGGCAGAGAATTCCATTTCTGAATAGCTC
Organism: Anolis apletophallus; assembly: GCA_030556195.1. Taxonomy (NCBI): domain Eukaryota; kingdom Metazoa; phylum Chordata; class Lepidosauria; order Squamata; family Anolidae; genus Anolis; species Anolis apletophallus. The sequence goes on from JARBWK010000001.1 coordinate 6,975,547, forward strand.
CCACAGTTAGGAAGTTCAGGTGGAATCTCCTTTCCTGTAGTTTGAAGTCATATTTCCGTGTCCTAGTTTCCAGGGCAGCAGAAAACAAGCTTGCTCCTTGCTCCCTACTCCCTATGACTTCCCCACACATTTTATACATATTAGCCATCATGTCTCCTCTCAACCTTCTCTTCTACAGACTAAACATGCCCATCTCTTTAAGCCGCTCCTCTTAGGGCTTGTTCTCCAGACCCTTGACCATTTTAGTCGCCTTCCTCTGGGACTTTCTGGATTAGCATACACTCCCCATGCACACAAACACGTGAAGTCCACAGGTAGTTTTAGAAAGAGACTGAAAGGGTTATCCATTGTGTATGATCAGTCAGGGCAATAGGTTCTCACATGGCCTGGGAGAAAATGCCAAAAGTTATGGAGTACTCACACATTTCTGGTTTAATTTGGGCTTGTGTTGCTATCATTTTAGCACCCAAATGAAAACAAAAGCCTTGGGGGTTTAACTGGTTTTATCCAGATCCACAAGTGTGTGGGTTTGAATTGTTTCAAGGTAACTTAAGTGATCTATAGCTACTTTAAATTGCCATTAACTATTTTATTATATGCTGACCTGAAATATTTAGACAGATAATGTCTTATGTCCCCCCCCCCCCTGTGTGTGTGTGTGTGTGTGTGTGTGTGTTGAGGGAGGGGGTTGTAATTTATTTCAAGATTGAATTGCCGTTCCGGAAAGCAGTTCACTTTTATGCGTGTACACCATTCTAGAGAATCAGTCAACAGCTACAGGAGCACATGTGGTCCCAGAAGCAGGCCTTGTGCACCTTTGTTATGCACAATTGGCTTACACCATTATTGCCAATATTTTGATTGACCACAAAGGCTGTTAAAGGGACTTCAAGGGCTATTATTCCACTGGAGACATAACATAAATATTGAGCAACCTGTATCCCAGTTTTGAAGACTCAAAAAGGGCTGTTGATAAGAGGGTAGCCTGGGGGTCTCCCATTCATAGGGTCATCATATGTCAAAGTCTACTTGATCAAAATTGAGAACAACCACCCATTATTCCTGTTCAAGTAGATAAAAATATACCCTGCTCATAATTGCACATCCAAGAGCAGGAAGTTATTCTTTGTAGTGCTGAATTTTACATTGCTATGTTCCTGCAACATGGAAATCAGCATGATTTAAAAAAATAAACTTCCAAAAACTGCTGCGATATTGACAGGCCAGTGGGAAATGACCTTGCTTACAGCGTTCACATAACCTAATAAGAAATTCAGTATTCCACAGATCTTCCAGAAGTCTACAAGGGTGACCCAGCAGGTTATAAAAACCAACACACGCAAAAACCCCTTACGTTGTGGGTTTATGAGATCTTGCATAAATCCTGCGGGACTTGCTCAAAGGTAACAGCTCAGACTGTGTATGAATACATAAGATAATGAGTCACTTGAAGGAATTGTTCTGCAGAAGTGAACAGGATTGCTAAATATCTGCCCTGTTTGAATACAGAACATTTTTTCAAATTATGGTTATACATTGATAGACCATCTGCCACCACTTCCGCAGAAGGGGCCAGAAAGGCAGTTCCACCTTGCCTCAACCCTTTACCATCAGCTCGGAGCCCCTCCCCCAGCACCAACTGCTGCTCTGGGCCAGAATGAAGACAGAAGGGGACGGAAAGGCAGTTCCACCTCGCCTCATCCCTTTACCATCAGCTCGGAGCCCCTCTTGCTGTGTTTAAAATAATTCTATAAAATTATTTATTTAAATAAGTAATTTTATTTTGTTTAAATAAATAATGTTATTTATTATTTTATAAATAATATAATATAATATAATAATATATGATATAATATAATGTTACAGCACATTATAATATAATATAATATATTATAATGTCAATATATTGTATTATGTTATAGTATAATAATGGTAATGTAATAATAATAATAGTATGATTACGGTATGGTGTGTGGAATATGCATTTGGTATTGGTGGTGTTGTATTGTAACACAGCCGCTGCGTCCCACCTCGCAACCTAAGATCATCCGGGGAGGCCCTGCTCTCGCTCCCGCCGACTTCTCAAATGCGGCTGGTGGGGACGAGGGACAGGGCCTTCTCGGTGGTGGCTCCCCGCCTGTGGAATGCGCTCCCTACTGAGGTACGGTCCACCTCATCCCTCCTGGAATTCAGGAAAAAGGTAAAATCCTGGCTTTGGGACCAGGCGTTTGCACACCAGCACTAGGCAGCATGTTAGATGGGGATTATAATGGAAATGGATGAAGAGGGCCAATGTTTTATGGATTGAATATTATTTTAACTTGGAATGACTGTTTATGATGCTGATGAAATTGTATTTTAATGTGTCTTAATGTATTTTAATTGTTGTGGGGTTTTGGGGTTTTATGCTGTTGTGATGTTGGCATCGAATTGTGCCGTACTGTAAGCCGCTCTGAGTGCCCCCTCGGGGGTTGAGAAGAGCGGGGTAAAATCCTGAAATAATAATAATAATAAATAAATAAAATAATAATACTGCCAATGATAATGTGATATAATAATTATATCATGATATTATAATTTGTATATTTGTATTACATGCAATATTGCTAACAATATTGCGATATGTTGTAGTGCAATATGATGTGTAGTGCTAATGTTGTGCTATGACAGTAATGTTATTTGTTGTTTTTCAGTTTGCTGTAAGCCACTCGGCAATATTGTTGTATGTACATTGTAAGCCACTCTGGCAGTATTGTTGTTTGCTATAAGCCGCTCTGAGTCTCCTTCGGGGTTGAGAAGGGTGGCATATAAAAATAGTAAATAAATAAATAAATAATCTGCAGACAACTAAGTCCACATAGCATAGTCTAGACTAGAACAGTGAATATGTGCAATTGACTATTGGAATGGCTTTGGAGTCGCATTTTGGATTGTGTGATTTTAATATTTGTAATAATATGTTTTAATTCCTTGTCTTGCTGTCTAAATGTTGCTTATGTTTCATGGTCTAATATGGTTTTAATAGTTTTAATTCATAGTTATATGTTGTTGTGTGAACTTATGCTTTGATTTTTTTTACATATATGATTGGAATTGAATTTTGTCACAATTATTTTGGAAACTGCTTTGATTTCCCCCCAGGGGTGAGAAACAGAGGTATACAAATACAGTAAATAAACAAATACATTTGAAAGTTCTGACACAGAGGGATGGAAACTTTACTCCAGGTTGGAATTAAAATTCTAAAGGAGCTTAAAGTAGATTCAGACCCTTAGACAGCTCCTTCTAGCTTCAGCTAAAATTGAGAGAGGGTTCACCTTTTCACTGTCAGACCTATCAGTTTCCATTGGTAGTATCAATACTAATAGGGCAGCAGATATAGTAGTTCTACGGTGCATCAGACAGCTCCTTAGAAGCATGAGTGACCAAGTTTTTCCCTAGGGTGTCCAGACGACACCTAGGATAAAAACGAATTATTTTGGGACAAAGAAGGAAAGCCCTGCTTTGGCCCAAAGTAATTTGCTCCCAGGTTAAGGGGTTGTGTGCAACTGCCCCTAGATATTGCAGAGACCTAATATAGGAATAGAGCTTGGCTCAAGAAAGTATGTCCTGTCAAGTGGATACAAATTCCATGTCCAATACCATTCCAAAGACACATAACAGTCCAACTGAACCTGTAGTCCACAATACAAGCAGACAGAAATATTTCTAGAGACAAAATCAAAACACAGGCCAAGATCCTTTTAGCATTTAACCATGATATTATGGCTTCAATCCTTCTGTCAAAATGATTCTCAAAGGCCACCAGCTGTACTGAGGGACACTCTGCAGTGCTAGTAAATAAGGTACTGAAGGACGAAGTATCCACTCCAGCTTCTTCCCACATGAACTATAGTCTGAAGAGAAGCAGCTGAGACCCTTGTAACTCTATAGCACACCATGATTTGCTGATGAGGGTGAGCTGGATGCATCATTTATCCATACTTCACATATCAATGCCATTGGACTCCATTTACAATCATGGCAATGGTACCATGATTGTAAATGCGAATAGGGAACAGTTGCGAGGTTGTAAGACTACCTCACAACATTATAAGTGATTGACATGCCAAGATAAACTAACAGGAGGTCAATCCCAGCAAGGATCAGAGGGCAGAAGGGATAGATGAACAATACAGCAAGTAAATGGTCAATATAAAACAGAACCCACACTATGGTATTAATCCGCCTGCTGGGTTAAGACTATTACACAGTCAGTCTATTTTTTTAATCAAATAGCTTATACTCCAAAGGGGATTAATGCTTTAGTAATATCAATCCATGTGTTGTGATTGATAAGGAATTGAACCATCTATAATAACACACTATAATGTTGTGCAGGAGCAGTGAACACCCCACACAACCCAAGGAAGTGCTTGACTATATATAAAAAGCAATCACCATTCACAATAAAGGTATATGGAGTACACAAGCACAGCACATGATATACCAATACGACAAAGCATCCAAACTATATGTCAACACATAACATATATGCCATTACCAATTCCGTCACCCCCCCTCCTGCACTTCCCCCCAAAGTATATCACACACTCATGTCGTCCCCGCTGCAGGGCCTTCCCATTGTTGTGACGCAGATTTCCACTCGATTCTGCGGCGGGGACGACATGAGTGTGTGATATACTTTGGGGAGAAGTGCAGGGGTGTGTGTGTGACGGAATTGGTGTTTGCTGTGTTACTCTTGGTAAGGTGTCCCACAGTTTGTTTTGTGCATAGATGGACAATAGGCATGAACAGTCTTGTTTTTATCAAATTATCTTATCCAGTTCTGAGGCTCTTATACTTGGATAGTCGGAACCAGGGCCGTAGCCAGGATTTTGTTTGGAGGGGGCTGAGTTTGGTTCGGGGGGGGGGGGGCTGAGACTGGGTGGAAGAGGGTCTACCCTAGCAAATCTTTTGTATTGTTATCCCAATAACCCCATTAATGTGGGATATAATGAGCATGGTGATCAGATCATGATATGAATAAACATAACAGTTTAAATAATGTACCAGTAAGGCCTTTTCGCGGACCACCCTGAGAATTTCGGGGCTGAGCCCCCTTAGCCCCCCCCCCTCCTGGCTACATGTCTGGTCGGAACCATGTCTCCAATTCAGCTGCAGATGCCCATATATCAGTTCTCCCTAGGATGAGAACCCTATTTTTATAAAGACCTCTTGCTATGTAAGAGTCCTTTAGGGTTTGTGTTATTGGGGGGAGGGGTGGGGAGCATAGGCTCATCTAAATCAACCTTTATCCCAAGGTGAAAGGTAACCAGCTCAATGGTGGCTGCATGGCTCACAGAGCTGATTTGGGTTAATGTGAACTGCATTGACAAAAGTCATGAGTCGTTCCAAGATGAGATTACAACTGCTTCATGGACAGCCTGGGAACACAATATGCCACTTGTCATCTGCCTCCCCTTCTTTCTCTGCAGTGGCTCAAAGGCTGGTAGTAAAAACTATCCTTAGGCCAACCTGGAATTTGATTATCTGGATGGATCCCATTTAGAACCCCCCTTGGGCCCTGGTATAAAGTTTCCATATTGAACTACTCTGGATTCCCAAGTTGTAAACAAGAGTCCATTCCCGTCAGCAGGACAATGCCAGCATCTCTCAAACTTTGTAATTTCATGAAATGTATAGGACAGGAGAATAACCATGTAGCTTTATAATCTTTCTTATAGTTATTAAGTAAAATATCTAGCAGCACATTCTTTGCGGAGGATCATCATATCTCATTGACATTTCCAGACAAGGCACATTTCTTACATCAACATTTCACAGTGAAAGTTATACCTCTTATCAAAGACTTTACAAGCTCTAGGCATATTGCTTATTAAACGTTATACGGTATAGGTTTCTTTTATTCTTCTAAGGAATACATATCAAATTTATAAGGAACATGGCACTTTTAGTACATCCCAGTGCGAAAGAATATCATTTAACACAATATTTGTAATGCATGAACATAATATATCTCATATTGCTTCTGTTGAGGAAGCTGCACATGTCATAGAAGCATTTCCATATATTTCAGTGTTTTGTAGCATTTCAGCATTTTCAGTACAGTAAGTTCTTGACATCCATTGGAGTTTAGTAACGGGACTTTTCAGGGATACCAAAATCCATGGATGTGCTAGACTTCTTATATACAATGGTGTAGTAAAAGGATGTCCCTTATATAAAATGGTAAAATCAGGGTTCACTTTTGGGGGGTGGGGGGAGATTTTTTTCAAGCTATGGATGGTGGAATCCATGGATACAGATAGCTGGTAGTATTATTTATTTATTTCCATTATTTCTACCCCGCTCTTCTCTACCCCCGAAGAGCGGCATAGTATATCAGCATTATAGTACATTCAGACAAATAGTATGAATTCAGCATGGCTATTGTTACAGAAAATATTGTTGCCTATGATACTGCCATTAAATGGCATTGTAATGTATTTTCACCCATTTGCAGAGTCATTGGTGATCAGAAAGCAGCTTCTTCTGGCTTGGTTGCCTTACTAGGCAAACCAGCCTTGCCTCTTGCCTTTGCGTGTGTATGGGCGACACCCCTCCCGCCAACAGCACAATGAAGACACAAACACCGAGTTGGGAAGAAAATGGCCACAACTGTTTATTGGTTACAGGAACACGGGTTGGCTGCCATGCATGGGATCTGGATCAGAATTGGCCAGCAAGCGCCCAGCCAATCCAGGGGGGAGGGGTGGCTAGCCCACTGATTGGCTGACCCAACTGAGTGGTGGGAAACTTCCCGTCGTGCAGGGGGCTTCTGGGAAGGAGCTCCCTGCATCCAAAATGGCCAGCGGGAGAGCGCCCCCACCCCAACGCAATGGTCCTTGTCCGGTAAGTTGGGCAAAGCATTTCTTCTGCTTTTATGACATCTGTTTATTTGTTCTATCAGAGAATCAGCTTTGTGTGCTCCATTCTAGCTTAGTTTCAAAGGCATACTTCTCCAATTTGGCATCAGCCCAGAGTTATTTATACGGAAACAATTACATAAAAGCTATGCCTGAGAACTGAGTTATCTCTTGTTGACTTTCAGCCAGCTGGCAGGCCTTTGGTTGATACTTCAACCTCAGGGTATGTCCACACGGTAGAATTAATACAGCTTGACACCACTTTAACTGCCATGGCTCAAGATCTTTAGTCTTCTCTGCCAAAGAGTGCTGGTGCCTCTTTCTGTAGTACAGTCAGCAGTGCAATAATGATAACGAAGTAACATGATTAACAAATGGAGAAGCCTGGGACTATGGCTTGAATTTGTGTGATTTTAACTGTTGTTTTAATAATTTTAATTGGATTTGTTTATTTTCAGATTTATATGTGTTGGTATCAAATGGCTGCCTGTTGTAAGGCCACCCTGGGTGCCCTTCGGGGCGAGAAGGGCAAGGTACAAATGTGGAAAATAAATAAATAAAGAAACTATGTTTGATTTCCCCATTTGGAGCATCTAAAGCGAAGAAATAGCATTTTCTCATGGTTTTTTCATGATGGTGAGGGTTCCGAGTCCTCAGACCTAGAAAATTGGGGGGGGGGGGTTGACTATATTTCATTCTACTCAGAGTATTTCTCTCTGTTTCCCCGGGAAAAAGAGTATTCACCATGAACAATATACCATTGTTTACCCTTTATTCCCATAAATGATTCAGTGCAAACTTCTGCCCTCCCATTAATATCCAGTAACCTCATACTGTGATAAGAAAACTTGATTTAGTCCTTGAATTACCACAGCTTAGAGCTTGTGGGAGCGATACTGTCTAATAGTTCAGGTTCATGTGAGCGGTTATGATACCTGAATAGCAACAATGCCAGGAACTTTTTTTCACGTCCTTCAAGCCTCTTGTGGAAAAGAACCAATTTGGCATTTAAAGACAGACACATATAAATGGCTAAAAAGAATAATCCAGTGATGCCATATATCTCAGAAATGAGCATTTCAGGAATCAATAAAGGATTGAGATTGGAAAAAATGGAAAAAATAAATATAGTTGACTGCCTAGAAGGTTTTATTTATTTATTTGGACATTTCGTGAAAAACTTGAGCTCTGAAAGTGAGGAAAATGGGAAAGAACATATCTCTGGACAAAGGGGTTTACTGAAAAGTAAGAAAAGGGCAAAGAACAAATAGAGAAGTGTGCACACTGTGTCTCCAGATATCTCTTATCCATTTGAAAAGAAAGTTTGAGTATGGGAGGCTGATTGTTCGATGCAACCAGCTGGGACTGCAGCAGCTGAGCTGCAGGTGTGCCTCTCCTCTCCTGAAATACTCCAGTCCTGCAGGTCCCCCTGAGGGAGACCCAACAAGTTAAGTATGCCAAATTAATGAGGCCATCTGTGCTAATGTACTGTTACAAGTGAACCTAAATGCCCTATGGGCACCAGATTCCATCTGAACTTGGAGGCTAAGCTGGAGTCAGCTCTTGCTAGCACATACTGTACATGGGAGGCCACCAATGAATACCATGTGCTATAGGCTATATTTTAAAGGAAGGAACGGAAAAAAATGACTCAAGAGTATTCCTTACCCAAGAAAACTCTATAAAATCCATTTGGTTTCTATATGTGGACAGGTGACTTGAAGGCACATATACATACCCAAACACACTAGTTCCACCAGGGGCATTACAGTTCTGCCAAAAGTATTCCAGCCATAGATTTCTGGTGACCTAGTATAGTTTACTTGGCTTCTTGGATCTCTGATCCTTGGCTTGAAATTGGAGAAATCTCTCTGGCTACGACTATTGGTGTCAGATGCTGGTCAGGATTGTGTGACTTTATGGTCAGCTTTCTCTGGTCATGTTGGAATGTTGTGATGAAGATGAATGTAGACACACAGAGATGTGGAAGCCTTTTGCCCTTTCCCTGCCTACGCAGTGGGCGGGGAAAGGATGTTACCTCCTCCCACGAAGGGAGACGATTGGTTCCTTGGGAATCTCCTGGGAGTGGGCGGAGGCTGCCTATGTGTGGGGCAGCCTCCTGCTCCATTCCTGTTCAAGGTGTTGACCCACCACTCCCGCCCGGTTACAGTATAGTGGTCGCCTTAGGGGCCGGGTAGGAATTTTTTCCCCTTCCACGTTAAAAAATAAAGAAAAATAAAAATACTAGGGGGGGGGGTTGCCTACCCTGTACTGTTATAGAACCGCCTTTTATGGGATGGCGGTTCTATAAATAGGACAGCGTAAATAGTTTAGGGTAATCCATAGACCCATATTCACTCACGCACTCTTCAAGGTTGTTTGGGCCAGTGCACAAATACACTCAGGTGGACGTCTGTTCAGGCTGAGGGGGATGTCATTGGTCCAGAAATTTTGAGAGCCGGTTAAGTATTTCCAGAGAAGTTTTTCTTGTGTTTTCCTTGAAAGGTTGCCCAGTTTTTGTGTTGCTGGGGACTCAGGAGAGTTTCCCAGTGTTGCCGAGGGGTCGTTCGCTCGCGGACGATTCCTCGGCTTAGCCACACCTTGTTCCCTTGACACCTGAGTTAGTGAGGTTAAACTTAAATCGGTAACTTTAAAATAAATAAAAGTTGCCCTAATTTAATCCAATTACTGTTGTCTGTCTCGTTATTTTGGGGGTTGGAAGGTAATGCCTCATTCACTTGTCTTTTAGCAGAGTTTATACAAAAGAACATATATACATAAAGAGTCCAATTGTTCTGTTTGAGCCACAAGCCTTGTAGAACTCCAAACGCCTTCCACCAAACTCCTCCAACTCCTCCAAACACACCGCCCTTCTCCAACAAACCACTCCAACAACCCACAACAAGGAGTAGTACTTTTTCTCCTTTATTCCCCTAGCAGCTGCCCCACCCTGGCTGTAACCACACAATGTTGGCCAGGTGGTTTGGCTCTCACTCCCTGCTGCCTTGATCGTCACGCCACTTACTGCTTGCTACTTAAGAAATAAACTCTAACATGGAAGACCTAGATATTTTTTAGAGAGAACACCTCCCTAGTAATCTCTATGTCATCCAGGGTGATTCTGTGCTCAGCTTCCAGGTGAAATTGAACATAGAGCCACACTGGGAGCCTAGAGATTCTTAGAGATAACATTTTAATCAAATCCATGATTAATCAAATCTGTGAATATGGGAAGGATGACTAGACAAGCAGCCCAAAATGATGGAAGAACTAGAAATTCCTAGGGAGGTATTATCTCAAATTAAAAAACCCATTCCTTTATTCAGAATTGTTTACTTCCACAGGGGTTCTGTGCTCTTATCCCCAGTGAATATACTGTTCTAGTTACTCTGATGTGGCTAGAACACATGTACCACTTTCCATAAGTGAAATGTTGGAGAAAACTGCAATTTCTAGTCTATCTGTCTGTCTGTGTCTGTCTGTCTGGGTCCATGATACCTACAGTATTGCCCTCTCCCATATAATCCGCCTCTTAAGATACTTTGGTCCTCTGGGGGATGTTACTCCAGCTAGTCAGAACCTGACTGGCAACAATCACCCAGAGGGCCTTTTCATTGGCCGCCCCAAGACTGTGGAATGACCTGCCAGAAGACATCAAAAGGCCAAATCAGCTGTCAGAATTTAAGGGACAATTGAAGACCTATCACTTCTGGCAGGCCCACCCAGTCAATTTTTAACCATGAATTTTAAATGTACATTCTATGATTGTTGCATTTTAATCTTTGTACCATGTATTTATATTTAATGATGTATTATATGGCATTGAATTGTTGCATTTGTAAGGTTGCCCTGAGTCTCCTTCGGGGTTGAGAAGGGAGGGATATAAATGTGGTAAATAAATACACACACACACACACATTATAGTAATTACTTTTATGTTTTTATCTGTATTTTATTATATGGCTTGGTCGACTTACCGGCTGAGCGGGTTGTGGTGTGGGGATGTCCTCACCGCCATCTTGCCGAGGGGGGAGGGGGTCTTCTTCATCCCAGAAACCCCCTGGGTGGCGGGAAGGTCAATGACAGGGTTTCCCTGCTGGCACTGGGGGCCAGATCCTTATTTTTATTGATGTGCTTTAACTGTTTTGTGCCCTGCCTTCAAGCTGTGAGGAGAGGCAGGTAACAAATAAAAAAATATTATCATCATCATCATCTGTCTCCAAATGAAATACACATCTCTCTGCCCTGGCCAAATGTAAGCTGTTCTGGAAGGCATAGCTATTCTTGGTATGGAGAAGACCTATTGGAATTTGCATGCTGTGGGGCTGAGAAAGGTTAGCATCCTTTGAGAAAAGAAGTCACAGGTCTAATTCACTACTGAAATCATGATCAGATATGCAAGAATTCAATGCCAGATTTTGAAGAGCTAATCCTTCAAAGCTTTTTGTCTGCATGAGTGAATCTGTCAGTTTCTGAGTCCCTGGGGCTCCTCTGATCAATACAGATTATCAGCCAATTATTTGATCCTAGAAGTATTGTGTTAAGTTTGAAAATATTACCATCAAAGAGGCCAATGTTGAACATAGGCAGTGGCACAGCTCTGAGAACTGAACTGACAAGACCTAAGAGGGATTAACTATGTTGTGATTTGTTAGGAATGAAGTGTTGTGGCTGACAACAAGTTCATGTTGCTGTGTTAGCATGGAGAGAAATCTTCCCTAGGTTGGAAGAGAACAAAATAAAATTGTTCTCAATCGCCTTTGGGCTTCCTAAAATTGATTTTACCTAAGAATTAATATAGAGCACCCCCCACCACCTCTTTTCTGCTCACTTTCCCCCTAGTTAATGACAAAATGAAGATAGAAATTAACCACTGACAAATAGCTGAAGACAAGTGCTGGCATTAACTTACATAGCCTTGAATCTGGAGAAATAATGAAACATTAAAGTCCCGGCACTCCTCTTGACTTCATCAAAATATGTTTGGAATAAACTGAGGTTTGAAGAACTGTTGTTTAAAAAGACTTGCCAAGGAAATAAAAACAATTTTGTAGGTGACGTAGGAAATTGGAACCATCTATTAAAGAGTCCAAGCTTTCCATTTCTAAACAAGTGAGGCATCTTTGGCTTTCATTGGCAGTGGGAGCTCTCCGACAGAATCAAGTTAAATGAGAAAACATGGTATGATCAATACAGGCCACTCTGTTTTCCACTTATCCCTTGCCTTGCTTTTTAAAAGGACTTATTTTGTGGTGGTACATGGAGGGGCCCGGTTCAATATCAGTTCATTGACTTGCAATGGAAAGGAAAGTTTGCTGCTCCACTTAAGGTGCATAGTGTTTAGGGAAAAAAGTAGGCTGACAGTTGCTATTTCTGCATTCAATAAACTGGAGGTGTATGTACAGCCCAAAGACATACCTCATGAGATTGTATTTTCTTATTAGGAGAAGGAATTAGGTGTTTTAAATATATATATGGGGTATTTTTGCTTGTACAAAACACCCCTCTCCGTTGGCGCCCCATTGTTGTGGTGGAGAGGCTTGCGTACCCTAATGAAGTTGTGAGCTATGCTGGCGGTGGCAGAATAGCCACTGGTAGGGCCTCCCATGCCAGACAGGTCACAACTGAAGGGTCTGACAAAGAGCGTCAACAGGCAGGATGGGCTCTCTAGCCTTTTGACAACCATCCTAGGAGAAGGAAAACTCTGGTTTCAAACCCGGGCAGATGGTGCTCATCTAACCCTGTAAGGTCAACCATCTAAGAGAAGGAAACTCAAACCAAACTTACGACCTGAGGCCCTCGCTGGCACCGTCCCATCTTGCTAGGCCCCGGGAGACGAACCTTTGGTTTAAAGGGTGAGGCCAGTTCTGTGCATGCTGCGCTCTACCAGAAATGTCCATTGCACAGGCTCGAAGGACACATCCAACCTCCGAATTATCAACGTCCTTGTAGAAAGCATGGGACGAGCCCTTCCTGAATCTTCATTCGTGAACAAAAGCCAAGAAGAAGAAGAAGATAAAACACCATAGTTCATTGAATCTAAGAGTAAAGGTAAAGGTTTCCCCCCAGCATTAAGTCCAGTTGTGTCCAACTCTGGGCGTTAGTGCTCATCTCCATTTCTAGGTTGGACTTGATTTTACTTTGGTGAAAGGCTTTAAAAATGTATTTATTGTATTGTATTTGATAATTTTATTGTAAATTTATGATGTTTTTAGATTTTAAATGTTAGCATTGAATATTTGCTGTTTGCCGGTCTGAGTCCCTCTTTGGAGGTGAGAAGGCCGGGGTATAAAGGTTTCAAATAAATAAATAAGCCGAAGAGCTGGCATTGTCCGTAGATATCTCCAAGGTCATGTGGCCAGCATGATTACCTTTCCTGCTGGAGCAGTAGAATCATAATTATATCTATATGTCCCATGCTTGAAATCTACCCACATAGAATCATAGAATCATACTGTAGAGTTGGAAGAAACCTCATGGGCCATCCAGTCCAACCCCATGCCAAGAAGCAGGAAAATTGCATTCAAAGTACCCTAGACAGACGGCCATCCAGCCTCTGTTTAAAAGCTTCCAAAGAAGGAGCCTCCATCACACTCTGGGGCAGAGAGTTCCACTGCTGAATAGCTCTCTCACAGTCAGGAAGTTCTTCCTAATGTTCAGATGGAATCTCCTTTCTTGTAGTGTGAAGCCATTGTTCCATGTCCTAGTCTCCAGGGCAGCAGAAAATAAGCTTGCTCCCTCCTCCCTATGACTTCCCCTCACACATTTATACATGGCTATCATGTCTCCCCTCAGCCTTCTCTTCTTCAGGCTAAACATGCCCAACTCTTTAAGCCGCTCCTCATAGGCCTTGTTCTCCAGACCCTTGATCAGTTTAATTGCCCTCCTCTGGACACACTCCAGCTTGTCAATATCTCTCTTCAATTGTGCTGCCCAGAATTGGACACAATATTCCAGGTGTGGTCTAAACAAGGCAGAATAGAGCATGGGTAGCAAGACTTCCCTGGACCTAGACCAGGGGTGGGCAATTACTGGCCCTCCAGGTGTTTTGGACTTCAACTCCCAGAAATCCTAACAGCTGGTAAACTGGCTAGGATTTCTGGAAGTCCAAAACACCTGGAGGGCCGGTAATTGCCCACCCCTGACCTAGACACTATACTCCTATTGATGCAGGCCAAAATCCCAGTACCTATTGATCTACTCACATTTGCATGTTTTCAAACCTTGTTTGTAACTTGGAGACTGCTTGTATAAAAGTGAGCACTGCCTTTTACAACAGTTTGATCAAAACAAAAGAATTAAATAGGGATTACAAATGATTAATCATGATATCCCTACTTGATAACTGGCGTTTTTAAACACATAGACAGGGACGTGACAAGGATTTGTCCCCAGCCTGGAATCCGAGAGCGAAAGATTCTTTGGGGAATACTTTCCCTCAGGAAACATGCTCTGTGAGCTACTCAGCAGGTTTTGCTATTTATTTACCCCTCTGTCATAATATCTCAGAGTGCCTCCCAATGCTATGAGGCATAACCTGTTGTTTTGACCTTGCCATGCTGAAAACGGATTACCGGTTTAGCTGTCCTTTTCTGCCCATTGGAGATGGTAATGGCAGAGAAAAAAAATCAGAACTGACACTGCATTTTAAATCTAAACCTTGGAAGAAATGAAGCTATGCCTCTCTCTTTTCATTTTTCATTTGCTGGAAGTATTCCAGCTCTTCAGTGGAAAAGCACGGGGCAGGTAGTTGCAAAGATGGTTACACAACAGAATATAAGACTGCCTCTTTCTCCTCCTTCACTAGACAAAGCAATGGCACAGCTGAGTTCAGTCATCACCTTGCAGTTTCTCTTCCTTTTATTTCCGGGGGGCTGTATAAATATTGATCTGTTGCAAAAATGCCAGGTATCACAAAATTCAAGATGAACAAGTGAATGGAATCCTAATTCTGAATGTATTTGTGTGAATGTGAAAAATTTCCAGTCTTCTTTTCCTTCCCTTTTTCAGAAAGCCATCAATATTCTCATCCTGTCCCACGGCATGAAATTCTCCCATTCAATCCACAGTGGCTCTTTGAGATCTTAATGTGATCGGCCATTATGGAAATAGCTAGATTTGGTAGCTGTGGTGATTACAAACCATGTTTAACACAGTATCAATAAGATCTGACCCAAATTCACTCTCTTCCCATATATATATGATGGCAAGTACTCTCTGGTAGCTTGTGGTCTGAAAATTTATTATTTATTTATTTACTTACTGTGTAGGGGGGGAAGAGACTCAAAGCTGTTTACAAAAAATAATTATTTATTTATTATTCGAATTTATATACCACCACTCCCCGAAGGCTCGGAGCGGTTTACAACAGAATAACACAGTTAACAGTAAATAACCACAAACATACAAACATATGATAAATAAACAGTTTACAATTAACTGATTTAACAATTAACTACTGACGGGCCTGATCTGCACAATGGGATATAGCCAGGTGAGGTCTTCGGCTGAGGAAAATTATGGGGCAGGAGTAAAGCTCATATCCCGAGGAGGCAAACGGCTTGCCAAAGGGGGCCACCTAGAGGTGATACCTGCCATACCATCAAAGGAAGGGAAATCAATGTCTCACATATATAAAAACCAAATAATAAATCAAAACAAAACATATAACTGTGCATAAATTCTTTTTTTTGTTCTTTTTTTGTTTTTAAAGATTTTATTTACATACAAAAACAACTTACAATGTAAACAGAATACGAAACAATGAACATTTTACATACATAAACCCACCACCAAGGCCTGAACAGGTATCCTTTCCTTTGTCATATCTTTATAAATCAACCATTAATCAAATGTCATATCCAAAATTCCTGACCAACAGGGTTATATTGCATTCTATTTTCACTCTCTAAAGTGTATTTAATAAAAACCGACCAGTATGCCTCAAAATCTGATCTATTAGTTTCCCCCTGAATACCTTCATTTCCATTGTTAGTTTATCATTTAAGGCTACGTTCCATACCTCCCTATACCAAGCTTCCAGTGTAAGATTAGTTATTATTTTCCAATTCCTTGCTATTATAATTCTTGCCACAGTGAGTAAAATAATCATCAGTTCTTTCTTTTCCATTTCTAAGTTCAACCTTGTGGTGTCCATTAGTAATGCTAACCTAGCATCCGGAGTAATATTTAGCCCTATAATATTGCTTATTTCAATAAATATAGCCTTCCAAAAAATTCTTCACTTGGGGGCACTCCCACCATAAATGAAAATATGTCCCTTTGTGCATGCCACATCTCCAGCAGAGGTTGCTTTGCTTGCTGTCCATCTGATGTTGTTTCACCGCTGTGGTATACCATCTCCATATAACTTTAAATACATTTTCTTTTAATCTTATTGATAAATTCTTAACCACTCTCCACTTCAGAACCCTTTTCCAATCAAAATCTGTCAGAGGCCCTAGGTCTCCTTCCCATACATTTTCAAACCGCTTCAGCCCTGTTTCTTCGCCAATTAATCCTTTATATATTTTCCCAATTAATCCTTTCCCAGTTATTTCTTGGGATTTAAGTTTGCTTAGCCATTCCTCATATTTATTCATTGCTCTACATCTGGGATTTTTACTTAAGAAGTCCTTTTTCCAGTTAACTGTGCATAAATTCAATAAGACAATTAACCCTTAGATAAAACAATATTTAAACATGAGGACATAAAAATTAAAACCACCTAATAAAAACATTTACATCACATGATCCAAACTTGTAGACCGGGCCAATCCAAATGTTGATTGCACATATTTCATACTTCTTGCATTGTGTTACTTTACTAGTTAAAAGCTTGGTCCCATAACTATGCCTTTGTTCTTTTTCTAAAGACCAGGAGGGAGGGTGCTGATCTAATCTCACTAGGGGGAGAATTCCAGAGATAAGCAGCCACCACTGAGAAGGCCCTGTCTCTCGTCATCACCAACCACACTTGTAAAGCAGGTGGAATCAAGAACAGGGCCTCCCCAGAAGATCGTAATCTCTGTGATGGTTCATAGAGGGAGATATGTTTGGACAGGTAAGTTGGGCTGGAACGATTTAGGTCTTTGTAGGCTAAAGCCAGCACTTTGAATTGTGCTCAATAGCAGACTGGCAGCCAGTGGAGCTGACGTAACAGGGGGTCATATGCTCTGGTGAGGAATCTGGCTGCCAACTGTTGGACTATTTGAAGCTTCCAAACAGTCTTCAAAGACAAGCCCACATAGAGCAGTAATCTATTTGAGTAAGAAAAAGAGCATGGACCACCTTGGGCAAGTCTGGAAGGCACCGATCTAATGGGGTATCTAATTTAACTAGTGAGTCAACATGTAAGTTAAACCTACTGATTCAACATATCCACTTTACTTGGACTAATAATAAGAAAATGGCAATTTGAGATATATACATATAAGTGTATAATCCCTCTCCCACCCTCATGGAAATCAATGGATGGCAATAAGCACCAGGCTTGTCTACATCAACCACAACATTAACGTAAGAATTTAAACCCAGTGGGTTCTTCATTCTGTGGTTTGGTACATTGTAATTTGTCACTTATGACTGTTGCTTGTGATTGACAGTTTTGCGAATATAATCTGCCAAGAACCTCCACTTTGAAGTTTTTATCACATTAAACCTGCACTTGGTAGCAAATTGATCTGACAACATTATTACACTTTTTTGACAGACTTGTTTGAAAATCCTCAACTCCCAGGGGCACCTTTTGTTTTATTACTGTTTTATGATCAGCTCCATTGTCTAATCACTTACAAAGACTATATCACTGTAAGTGATTATCCACATCCCTTGATGCAGGATTCACACCAAAGTTGTTTCAAAATGCAAATGATTCTTCATTATTTTATTAGGTTATCATCTTAAATTCACCATATTCAAAAACATTTTAAATTTGCCACAAGAAAGACCAAAGAAGATGGATGGAGGTATAAAACATTGACTGGGGGAGGGGGATTATCATGTCGTTCTTTATTTTGTTGTTGTTTATATATTGGTTTTCTTTTTAAAGAAAGGGGAAAGTGTAAACAGAAATATTAATTTAAAAACATGGGCCATCGTCCATTATGAGATATGACTGCAGTATTACTTCTTCAAATGCTACCCTACCCTCCTGAAATCCTATCTGACCTTATCATAAAGGCCACCAGAGTCACCACGATTGTGGCAAATCTCTCACTGCTCAATGGCGGAGGGGGAACCATCGCCCCACATTCCGCATCACCTGGCTTACCAGCATGCCGATCCCATGGGGAAGCGTTGACAGCCCCCCGGTTGTTGTTATTGCAACGCAGAAAGGCTCCCATATTGCTACAGAGGCATCATATGTTAGTTCCACTATAGGTTACCCATGGAGTCCCACCAGAAGTTTCTTGACATCATGGGATGGGAGCCTGTGGGCTCTGTGGGTGAACTATGGTAGAACTAACATATGATGCCGAAATAAGCCCCGTCTGCCTCTCTCTCTGGCATTACTTCGCGAATGAAGATTCTTAGGAAGTACTCATCCCATGCTTTCTACAAGCGTGTTGATGACCAGTTGGATGTGTCCTTCAAGCCTGTGCAATGGATTTTTCTGGTGTAGAGCAGCGTGCACAGAACTGGCCTCACCCTTTAAACCAAAAGTTCATCAGCTGGGGCCTAGCAAGCTGGGACAGTGGCAGCGAGGTCCTCAGGTTGTAGGTTTGATTTGAGTTTCCTTCTCTAGATGGTTGACCTTACAGGGTTAGATGAGTACCATCTGCCCGGGTTTGAAATTAGAGTTTTCCTTCTCTTAGGATGGTTGTCAAAGGCTAGGGAGCCCATCCTGCCTGTTGATGCTCTTTGTCAGACCCTTCAGTTGTGACCTGTCTGGCATGGGAGGCCTTACTGGTGGCTATTATGCCACCGCCAGCATAGCTCACAACTTCATTAGGGTACGCAAGCCTCTCCCCCATGACAAGGGGGCGCCGTCTTCCTATCTACTATATAAATCATCTTTCAGAGGAAGGAAATGACCCAACCACCTCTGACTATTAATTGTTTGAGAAAACCAAATGAAATTCATGAAGTTGCCATATATTAACAGGCAACTTGAAGGCCTATCTATCTATCTTCTTATCATCCTGGGCTGGGAAACAGAACTCCCAGTCACAAACTATAATCCATCCAATTCTTTCCATCGTAGCAGTTCGTTTCTATGGAGAGCTTGGGTTGGAGGGATAGACATGTGTCGAAATGGCTGTTTTTCAGAACTCTGCCAACCCAATAAAGCATAAATTTTGGAACTAGTTTGAATGTGATACACAGCTCATCTACAAAAAATATCCCTCAAATCCCTTGTTGTCAAGGGAATCTCTGGGTGAAGATCTCAGCCAACATCTTTGGTAAGTCTGCCCTACAGTCAAATTGATTGTTTTCAAGACAACCACCAAACTTTCTGGTGTTGGAGTTTAACATCAAGTGAAACAATGCTCATATTAAAAAATGGAGGTTTGAACTAATTGGCACTACCATTAAATATGTAGAAGTCTGCAAGAAATCATTTTTCTATACTTTCATATTTTTACATCCTAGCTACTTGCATGTCTTAACATATTCTAAACGTGGCCTCACATAGAAGATCGGGGGTTAAAAAATGTCCTCTGTATTATATTACATAGCTCTGATAAAACCGTTATCAAACTTATTAATCATGCCCTTTGTCATGCCCCAGAAGTCTAAGTAATGTTTTTAATAATGCAGATCATTAAAAAGTGGTTGGCCTTAATTTATCACATCTACAGCCAAAATAATTTAGTGTAGAAATATTAATCTTGTAGACTGCAGTCTCTAACCCTTTGGCACTTGAAACTAAGTCAGGCTAATAATATATAAAACAGTTCTATTGGCTATAGAGTTTAGTCTCCGGCAGCAGGGCAATTCAGAAGAACAATTACAAAAATGCCGTACTGGGTCAAAGTAATGATCTATCAGCATACTAATCTTATAAAATAGATTCCAATGCTCTAGTGAAAACAGCAGAACTTGGTTACTGTGATAGATCTCATTTTGGTTTACTCTCAAGTGAATGAGCCGGAGTTGTCACAGACCTAAGAGAGTGCACCTATGCAACTTGTTTGGAACAACCAGCTTGGACCACTGCTATGTACAAGGGCGGGTCAATAAGTCAGTGACTTTTTGAATGAAACACAGGTTTTTGGATAAAAAAATTATTTTATTTGTCAACGTAGGCTCTTTGAGCTCTATACACTTTGTCCAACGTTTCTCCAATTTTTTTGATCCCTTCCAAAAATAAGATAAATAATGGTTGTGGGGTTGAGTAGGTGTCTCCCAATAACACCTTCTGGGAGTGGCAGTACCCCCAAGGCCCATTCCCACGAGGTGTCCCAGAAGGATACCATGGTCAATGCTATCGAAGGCCACTGAGAGGTCCAGCAGAACCACACTTCCCTTATCTAGCTCCCAGCGTAGATCAGCCACTAAGGTGACCAAGGCTGTCTCGGAGTGAAGTAAGAACTCTTGACCATCGCATCTACCTGGGCTGACATTTGGAGAGACAAATCCAGGAGCCTCCTAAGCCGCGAACACAATCTTTCAGGGGAAGTGTAACCCCATCCAAAACTGGTTGACATACCTCCATCCCCAGATTAGGACCCCTGATGGCAAGCACATTTGTTTTGTCTAGAATCAGTTTCAGTTTGTTTTCCTCATCCAGCCCATTATCTCTTCCAGGCATTCATTAAGAGGAGACATACTATCCTTAGCTGATACTCTTTTTGAAGCCATGGTGAAATATATTTGGGTGTCATCAGAATATTGATAATACCCTGCCCCATGCCAATAGATTATCTTTCCCAGCAGTTTCATGTACATATTAAAAAAGCATAGATTCCAACCAACTATCTCAGCAGGTTTGGGATTCATGTTGACACCTTCACGGCTAATCCAGAGCACTACTGCTATTGTCTGGGCCCAGATTACCAACCACTGCAGATAAGAGCAAGAAAATACCTAGAGAGGCCATATTTTGTTGGACGCGTCTTTAGTTTTCAGCATTTAGATTAATAAGAGAGAAAGAGTTTCTGCCATATGCAATTAGTGATTAAAAGTTCACTGAAAAATAATGCAAAACATAATGGTGGTGTTTTTACTCTAAGCTATTATCAAGATGAAAAATCTTGGCTTCCATTAGCAATCTTAGCTTGCAGGAAGGTAAAACTTTGTATTATTGCTTTTTTATCTCATTTAGTTCAAAGCGTAATGGCCAAAACATCAGAGTAATTAAGCTAAATGGCAGAACATAGCTTAGCACCTTTCCTTCTAAATACATTACAAGTAGCTAATCCTTTGGAATCAGTGGAAATGTGACTTACAGGAACAAAATGTGTTTAAAGACTATAATGGGTGGGATCGCAGCAAGATGTTCAGAAACAAACAAAATTGCCAGGTCTTGACACTACCATATGCAATTACCAGAAGTGACTTGCTATTTCTCAAGATACTCCTGACACACACACACACACACACACACACACACACACTTATAAATTATGGGCTCACTAGGCCTGGAGTATACATTTTCATCTGATGTACAGATAGATAACATAACTAGAGATACTCTTTGTTTAACCTGGATGACACTTCTACCTCGTATCATGTGACTGAAGCAAAGCTTTTATGCTGTTGTATATTTTTGTTCTATTATTTCCCCATCTCCACTCAGATTTAAGTGCTGTTTAGGGGAATGTTAGCCAATCATACCACATTTTTCCAGCACATATACCCACACCCCAGTCTTTAGATTAGTGTGAAAATTCAAGCTGCTCAAGTGTTTTTCTCAGGATTGTGGGGTTTTTTAAATGCCGGTACTAGAAATGGATTGTGTGTGTGTACATACATACTTTTTGGTCTGTTTCAGAAGTAATAAAATGGAATGGAAAATGGCAGATGGAGGGGTATCCAGGCATAAAATTTCACCTTCCTTAGTTGAGTCTGCGCCTTTGTTGGTACGTTAGAAAAGTGCACAATAGTTTCTGTGTCTTGTCACAAGCAAAAAGGCAGAGGAGTCTAGAGCAGCATTCTTCAACTTCAAGAACTGAGAACGATGTGGCTCTTGTGTAGGTTGTTCTGAATGCTTCCCACTCCACCATACAGCTCTGAGATAGATTTGTGCAATTTCTTTTCCCAAGCTCAAAATCCACCTAAAATGACATCATTTTGGAACATTTGGAAACATCCAGACAGTTGCAAAAAGGGATTTGAACAACATTGCAAGTGATATCTTCCTCCACTAATATGAATACCAGCAGCAATGCTGGAATAGCTGTATTTGATCACAAAGAGCCTATTCCGATGGTGATAAAAGTGCATGTATATTCAATAAAAAATTAAATCATTCTCATTACTTTTGGGGCAGTCCAACATGGGGGTGTGTATTTATTTATTTATTAACTTTATTTATACCCCACACCCATCTTCCCAAGGGGACTCGGAGCAGCTTACATGAGGCCAAGCCCAATAACACATAATAACAAAACAATAGCAATTCTAAAAAACATTACAATCAATAAAACTCAAACACAAACAGTTACAGACAATTAGAAACCATTTCGGGTGGACCAAATGTGAATGTTAACATTTTAAAATAAATAAACACTGGGTGGGTCACTCTCCAGAGTATCAATATCCTTTTTGAACTATGTGGCCAGAAGTGAACACAGTATTCCAAGTGAGGTCTGACCAAAACAGATGTTGATGGTGAATATGTTTATTTATACCCCAATTTTTCTCTCCACAAGGAGACTCAAAGAGGCTTACATTAAAAACATTTCAATACAATTTTAAATATTTATTTATTTAGATTTATTAAATTTCTAGCCTCTTCCCGAGGGCTCGTGGCGGGTTACAAGACATACATAGTTAAAAACGATCACGGACAAATAAAACAATTTTAAAAATAACAGAAATGGTACAAATATACATTAAAACATTAAAAAACAGAATTAAACTAATCAATTGTAGTTTTAAAAATCAAACATTAAAACAGAATTAAACATCAATTGTAGTTTTAAAAATCACAGTTAAAATACATAAAACATATTCAAAGCTAAAATCACAGCAACCCAGTCTTGGTCTTAAAAGCCTTCCTCTTTACAAGCCCATATGGATAAAAAAGGTTTTAGCCTGCTGACGGCAGGACAACGGCGAGGGGCCATGCTGGCTTTCCTGGGAAGAAGGGAGTTTCAGAATCAAGGGGCAGATACTGAGAAGGAAGGCCCACTCCTTGGTACCAACCAAGCTTGAGATGGAGATGGGACTGAGAGAAAGGCCTCTCCTTTGTATCTCAAGGCCCAGGAAAATGTTTGTACAGGGAAGTGTGTGTTAAGATTTTTTTTAAGGAAAACATTCTCCTGCTTTTCATTTTTCTACAATGTTTAATTGTGTATTATCTTATTTAAACCATGTGTTGTTTGACTCGAACTATCATTTAATTATTTTCTTACTATTTGTAGGGATAACTTTTTAAACCATGCCCAGTTTTTAAACCACATGTGAACTGTCTCAGATCCTGTTTAGGGGGGAAAGTAGCATATTAAGTAATTGAAGTGCAACTGTTGATGGTCAGCTTTGAAATCTCTGCTGCTCTCTGTTTTTACGGTTCTTTGTCGTCAGACTGGATTTGGTCCAAACAATTCCTTAGATGGAAGAGACCAGAAGTGAACAAAGCTCACACCTTACTATGACTTCCAGTCTGAACAATGGTGGTGAGACAGCCGAGATTTGTTTATTTATTTATTATTTTATTTATTTATTATTTGGTTTTATATTCCGCCCCTCCCTGCAGGCTCGGGGCGGGTTACAACATATAAAACGGGCAGCATGCAACAGCCATGCAGCCCTACAATAAAACATTAAAACATTTAAAATTACATGTTACAGCGCAATAAAGAGGAAAACACAGAAGGTGCCTTAGGTCTGGGACCCCAATAGGCAGGTAATTATGTCAGCATCAGCCGGCCGAGGGGCCTAATCAAAGGCTGATCTAAATAGGGCCGTTTTACAGGCCCTCCGGAAGGGAATCAGTTCTGAGATGGTTCGAGTTTCCTCTGGGAGGGAGTTCCAGAGCACTGGGGCTACCACAGAAAAGGCTCTTTGCCTAGTTGAAGACAGATGGCAGGAGCGGATTGTTGGTATCAGAAGCAGATTTTGTTCTTCTGAACGGAGTGGTCTCGGGGGAATATACGAGGCAAGGCGGTCCTTCAGATACGCAGGCCCTAGGCCGTGCAAGGCCTTAAAGGTCAACACCAACACCTTGAAGGCGATTCGGTACTCAATGGGGAGCCAGTGCAGTTGCCGAAGGATGGGAGTAATGTGCTCCCTTACTGGTGTTCCGCCAGCAAGCGAGCAGTGGCATTCTGCACTAACTTGAGTTTCCAGATCGTCGCCAAGGGAAGGCCAATGTAGAGGGCGTTACAGTAGTCCAGCCTCGAGATGACCGTCGCTTGGATCACCGTGGCCAGGTCATCCCTGGACAGGTAGGGGGCCAGTCGCCTAGCCTGTCGTAGGTGGAAGAACGCCACCCTGCTGACCGAGGAGACCTGGGCCTCCATGGTCAGCAGGGGGTCGAGCTGAACACCTAGGCTCTTAACAAGGGATGACGGGCTTAATCGCTTGCCATCCAGGGTAGGCAACCGGCACTCATCCAGCCCAGGTCGACCGGGCCACAAGATCTCCGTCTTCAACGGATTCACCTTCAGCCGGCTGGCACGCAGCCAACCAGTCACGGCTTTCAGGCATTGATGGAAACAATCGGGTACGGTGTCTGGCCTGCCGTCCATTCTCAGCAGAAGCTGGGTGTCATCTGCATACTGATAACACTCCAGACCAAGGTCGCGAACCAGCTGGGCCAGGGGGCGCATATAAACGTTGAATAATAAGGGAGAGAGGATGGCCCCCTGGGGGACCCCACAATTAAGTGGGAGCCTCCCGGAGACCTCCCGGCCCCCCTCCACACGTTGTCCCTGGTCCTGGAGGAAGAAGGCCACCCATTTAAGGGCAGTCCCCCTAACCCCAGACATGGCTAAACGGTGGGTCAACAGTGTATGATCTACAGTGTCAAACACTGCTGTCAGATCTAACAAGACAAGCAGGGCCGACCTGCCCCGGTCCAGCTGGCGGCGAAGTTGGTCTGTAATGGCGACAAGCACGGTCTCCGTCCCATGCCCAATATGGAAGCCGGACTGGAAGGGATCAAGTTTACTCCAGCAAACCACCGACTTTGTGGCTTCCAAGTGCCTTGTAATAAGTCAGGAAGGCTATCTAGGCTAGATAAATTAAAGAGCCAGATAGTTGTATAAACTTCTTGCATAGAAGCTGTAAAAAGGCATCTCAGCTGAGAGAAGAAAAAGAAGACACCAAAATGACAGCTGTCCATTCCAGAAACCTTTATTAACTTATTTTTTCTACACCCAAAAACCCTTGAAGAACCCAGAAGGAAAAAAGCAAGGAAATCAAGAAGTTTAAAGTTCAAAAACCTAATCGTGGAGAGAGGACAGAGAAAATTAAAAGGTAGAAAACAGCAATACAACATAAATGCAACTAATAACAACTAATATAAAAGAGAATGTTTCAATGATTTCTAAAAGAACAGCTGGCTCTGAAACAAACCAGTAAGAACAATTAGCAAGCAGACAAGATTGATCTGGATTGCAAATAAGAGAAGATAAAAGAGTGAGTGAGAATGCTATTTCACAATACAAATAGCTTTTAAATGGAATTATGATACAAGTGTTTGGTTAAATAATTTAAGAAGAATCTTACTTAACTGTGATTTATAATTTGCCAATCCAAAAAAGGATTATGACATTTTGGGAATTTGACCTTGGAAAAGCTGTTTAGTCTAATCAGAACTGCCACTAACTGAGATTTGGAGGAATCCTTTTTTTCAACAGCCAACACCCCCAATTCTTTAAAAGACTATAAATTTTGGCAAAATAAAAACAAGATAAAAGGATGACTGTATATTCAGAAGCAGATGGAAATTGAGATGAAAAATGGAAAAAGGAAATAATTGAATAAACAATGCCTTGGAAATTGAAAACAGCAAGCTGTATACATTACAAGATATATCATGCACTATAGATACACTACATTACAAATTTGGAAGCTTACTACAGAAAGAATCAACAGATGAAAATGTCCAAAATGTATTTGTGGCACAATTTCCAATTAATCATCTGAGCAACGGTATTATGCCTCTGCTTGTAGTCCGTCTGAGTGATCTTCTTGCAGCAGCTGAGGATGTGATCCATCCTGTTGCTTGCTTCCTTGTGGAGTCTCCTCTTGGAATCTGTCGTCAACTTCAATTCTGGCTTTGATGGCATTTGTTTTAATCGGTTGTTCATGGGCCGCAAGAATCAGGCCCTCGGTCTCCTTTTTCAAAGATCCATTTGTGAGCCACATCCATGTTCTGTCCTTGTCAAATTTGCTCTCAATTTTTTCCCAGGAACTGTCCATGGAGAGCCCTCTTTTGCCAGTTTTCTCTTCTGCTCTGCTCTGTATTTTACGGTATTCACTCTTTGTCTTTTGCACTTTAAGCAGTTTTCTACTATTGACATCCATCAATGTTGATTCTTGGCTGTCTTTCACAGTTGATCCAACCCCAATTGTTTAAATGCCAAGGTTTTTGACTTTAGGCTTGAAAAAGAAGTGCTTGTTTTTCTTCATCTACCATTTATTTCACTTACAGAAGCCCTCTGCCCCTGATTTTCTGAGTAGGTAATGTCTGTCAGCATCACTATTATTATTGTTGTTGTTGTTGTTGATGATGATGATGATATTATTATTATTACCCCACTTTATCTCCCCCAAAGGGGATATTTGTAAATATGCAACTAACCAATAAAAACATTTATTATCCTCAATTTTTTCTTTTTCTTTTTCATTTCCTTTCTCCCCACCACTCACTATTCTAGTAAATGTTTAATAAACATTATTTGAGGGGGGGGGAGCCTTACAGTGGTGTCAGACTATACAGTATGATTCCCATATCCAGGGATATCCATGGTTCCACTTATTCATGCTAAAAAATTCCCCCCGATCAAAAGTATTTAAGGGCCTCTCTAGCTCCTCCAGCATGACTCTATGAGATGTTCCTGAACCAAGCATAGTCAAGTATAGTCAAAATATAGGGTCCATTATTATACACAGGGGATCATCATGTAGTTCTCAGCACCGGGAATGTGGCGCAGCTGGCTGGGAGTTCAAGGCCTGCCCGGGTCAGGATGAGCTCTCGACCAATTGTGTAGCTCGTTGTCTGTCTATATATGTTGTATGTCTATGGCATTGAATGTTTGCCTGTATATGTGCATTGTGATCTGCCCTGAGTCCTCTGCGGGGTGAGAAGGGTGGGATATAAATGATGTAAATAATAAATATATAAATAAACATCCCTAACCAGCAAAGGGGAAAGAATTCTGGAAGCTGCAGTCCAGTTATGATTCTATGATGTCTGAAGACCTACAAACTGAGATAGAGAGTATGCCAATAAGAAAAGTGGTTTCTGTGTGTCTTCAAATAGATAAGTGTGCTCTGATAGCCCTCCAAATAGATTTTTTTAAAAAAAAAATCCTTAAAATTGATGTCAAGAAATAATAGCAACAAATCAATATGACCATGGGGTGAAAGACGAACAAGAGAAACAGGAGGGGGGGGGGGGATAACATCACAATTGATCAAGCACTGTTTTTCAATGAACTTTATCCATATGTCCTTTTAATTATTAATATTCAATTTTAAAAGCTGACCTCCAAAATATTTGCTCATATTGTGGGGAACTACAGAATAATTTTTGCTGATTAAATACAAAGATTAAACACTAATATACATGTCTTTTTCATACTCCCTTGTAGCCATTTGTACTCTGCAAGTCAGCTTTTTCTCAAGAGCTACTTCAGACACACAACACAACCAGTACTGATATGAAAAATGTCCCAGTGTTTTCCATCTTCTCATCATCTCTTACTGTGGAGAAACCAACAATATAGCTAGAAGCTCTTTATGCAAATTAACTGCAAAGCCCTTCAAGCAGAGTTGTCTTCCAAAAAGTAGGACATATGGCACCCCAGAGCTAACATGGCCTTTAGAAGATGATAGACAAAGATGACTACTAGTTCCTGCAACTCTGAAGAAAGGGAAGGAGTGACTTTATGCAAATGGGAGAAGTAGTAATGAAGGCAAGCTTCATTCAATTCACACTTTGATAGGAACTTACAGTATTTGCAATTCCTGGATCAGATGCTTCTCTATAAAACTCACTGTTTTGTGAGTTCATTCTATATTAGAAAGCAGAATGGAAACTAACAAAACAAATTTCAAAGAGGATAAAAATCAGATACAAAGATATTGGTGAATCTGGATTGAGAGATGTAGATGTGAGAAGGACTAAGAGTTTTGATTGACTACAAGGAAAACAAATCTACAGTATGATATGGAAATTTAAAAAGGGAATGTAATTCCATACTGCATTAGTGTTTAAATGACAGGAAGTAATAGTTTTACCACAACATTGTTAATAATGGGACTTTGAGCACCCACAAATTGAGCACCCCAGAGATCACTACGGTCCAGTGAACAAAGCCTACTGGAAGTCCCCACTGTTTGAACCTACCACCTGTCTTCCACCAGACAGAGAGCTTCCTCAGTGGTAGCTCCGACTCTCTGGAACACCTTACAGATTATGCCCGGGCTCTTAGAGAGTTATCTGCCTTCCGAGGAGCCTGCAAGACAACTCTATTTTGGCAGGCTTTCAATCTCAATGAACCAGTGTAATCAACTCCATATTTGTATGGCTGGCTATTAGTATAGTGGTGGACTGTTTTATTGTGGTTTTATTGGTGTTTTATTTTGTTTCTACTGCATATGTTCATTGTGTGAACCGCCCCGAGCCTATGGGAATGGAGCGGTATATAAAATGAAATAATAAATAAATAAATAAAGGGGTCCTGGGATCAAACTGCACAGTTACTTAGGGCCACTGTATTTTTGCTGGCCATGGAATCCTGAAATTCAAAAACAAACCTTTCCAAGCTCTCTCTTAAAGGTTACAGTATTCAAGACAAAAATTAAAGAAATTAAATAAGTTTCTCCACTGAACTACTCACTCAGTGAGGAAATGAATTTGGAAGGCTAAAGCAAGTTTCCATCTCATTTCACCCTCCCACAGATGTTGACTTTAAGGGATTGTGATGTCTAGGACTATGAACGCAATAAGTGCAGTAACTTCCCAGAATCACACATATGACTTCAAGCTTCTTGATGTCTTTAGATGATAACTAATGATCCTCAGTCTTGCAGAAGGCATTAAAATACAATTACATGATGTTAGCTGAGCTCTCTTGACTGCTAAATTGCAGCGTGGCAGACCTCAAGCCCCGCTTCTTGAGAAGGCTCAGTTTTGCCATATGGATGATTCTTTTCACCCTCCCACCCCCACCTCAAACAATGAAAAAGGAAGCAATATTTTCAGAATTTGGCATGCAAAACAGATGTTTGTTCACTGTTTTATTTTTCCAGAAAAAGCAGCCAACCAAGAGAAAAAGATGCTTGAGTGCATCTCAACTTTCTTGAATTCTCCTATAAGCATTAAGCAAAATCCCTCTCCTGAACTTCATCCATTACACCTTTCCATTATCCTCACTATAAAAAACTGATTAACAAGATGTTGTCTTCAATATTATCAGCCTAAAGTGATCTTGTACCTCATGCTTATGATCGAGTTTAATAACTTCTGCTATTAATCTTGATCTCACATTATTTACTGTCTTCAGTTTGGAAAACCCTGCTGCTACTTTGACTAAATCTGACTATCTTTTAGAGAACTGCCAATTTTGTAGATGTTGCGCAGATGTCACAGAAGGAGCTCTTTATGCGTCCTGTTTACATTACACTTAATACATTTAAACATTGAGTGTTTTATGTGCCCAGGTTTTGTTTTTTTCAAATGCCCCTAAAGGAATTTTGTCTGAATACTTTAGGCCTTTTCCAGGTTGATCTAAATAAGTGATATGGCTCTTTGGGTTTTGCTGGATGTGCTGGTTATTGTAGGAAAGGTATAGCAAAAAGGGCAATAACACCATTGCAATGAAATAACAGCACTACCAAGCTCAGAAAAAGGAGAAGGATACCTTTTTTTGTTTCCACCATGTCACATAATTAAAAAGGAACCCACTCAAAGATTAGAATAAAATGGTAGAGTTGGTGCTAAGAATTACTGAAAAGTGTGATATGAATAAGTTTTATTGTTCTAGCCATAGGCCATGGCAAATTAAGCACACATATTAGTGACATCCAAAGTACACGTCACAATATAAAACTTCAGTACAAATATTAAAACTCATTAAAACTGACTCTTTACATTCCAGTCATGTCTACAACGCACTGTATCATCCTGTGCTATTTCCCATCCTTCACTAAAGATGTTACTAGTTTCGCACGGATATTTTGAGCTGCCACTGCAAAAGTGGCAACCTTTATTGTTATATCTTTAGAGTAGTCTGCTAGTAAATTCTTAATCATTGCTGTCTGCTGCCATGCCACCCTATCCTCCAGAAGCCCTCCTAGAATCTTCTTTCTGGGATCCTTATACAGAGGGCAATGTAGTAAGTAATGTGTTAGATCCTCAATTGCTCCTGAACCACATATACATAATCTTTGGGAATAAAGTGTTCCTCTATATCTTCAACAACACACACAACAAGCACTCTTAGTACTTCAGTATCAAAAATCAAGTAATATATTATTATTAACATATAACATTTTACATATCATATACATGTAGAATATAAAGTGCCCGGGACGGGCTCCTACCCTTCAGAGGGTTATTAAAGGTAAGTTCAAAGGGAGTGTATAGTCCGTAACAGAGTGGGTTTTCAAGGAAAGGTTTGCGAAGGAGGTCCCAGGATATCAAACTGAGTCCAAACGCCTGTGGACGTCTTCCAAAGAGACGAAGATGAGAGCTGAATTGCAGAGAGGAATCAAGGTGCTGGGCGGCTTAGATGTGTGAAGTCACAACAATATGTGGGGCATTCCCGTATTGCTAAGTCCGTCCAAGTATCAGAGGCCGACGAGGCTCCATGATGGCACCAACTCTCGTTTCGACCCAATCACAGCGGGTCTTTCTTAAGGCCATGATTCAAATTGAAGCTCCTATTTTTTACAGTAGCGTACACAGATGCGTTTTTTCTATAAAGAAGAGATAATAATATAACATAGAATACAACTCAAAAGCAACTCCATAACAATTATAATGCAATGCATACATATTATTTGCTAGTATTCAATATTCAGTACATCATAAAATACATACCAAGGCCATAGAGGCAGATTCATACTTCTATGACTGGACCAGTGGCCGAAGCAAATGGATATGCCCAGAGGGTCAGAAGATATACTGCAGTAATCCCCGGGTTAACAGGTGTAATTTATCTCAATAGGTCTACAATGCTTAATTTTTCGTTTAACCCATTGGGATTTTCTGTTTTTAGGATTTGAATCCACCGGGTTTCAGCTCTTAAAAGGCAAGTATCCACATCACTATGTGGCGGAATGGTGACTCTCTGGATGCCAAAGAAACTCAAATCGTTAGGTCCATGACGCATGGTTTTAAAATGCGTATACAATGGAGAATCCTCAGATTTCATTCGAATTTTAGAACGATGTTCCAAGATTCTCACATTCAAATGTCTTCTTATCCAGTTTCATTAGTGTTGTTATCGAGACGTCAAAATACTGGTGTAGCAAAGACGAGCGATATTGGGTCCAGCCGCCCCACTTTTGTTGTTCTATCATACATTGCTTGGTCATGCTCTCTTCCTCCATTCCCATAACTCTTTTCCCATATAGGATACTGAGTTTGTGGATTCTGGCCTTAATTGAAGGCATGCCTTTTTCTAATCTTAACAATGCGGATGGTGTCCCAGAGGGAAGTGCTAAAAGGGCTCTGACAAACTTATTCTGTATCCCTTCCATACCTTTTATATTTCCCTGACCCCATAGATCTGCACCATATAACAGCTGGGGTAAGATTTTGTCATTAAAGATCTGGATTGAAGGGCATACCAAATCACCCCCTTTTGGTTAGGATTGATTTTGCTTAGGATTGATTTTGGTTAGGATTGATTTTGCTGCCCTCCCTACTGCTATCTTGGCTGCCTCTATATGGCTCTTCCAGCTACCATTATAAGAAAAATGTATTCCCAGATATTTAAAGCTATGGCACTGTTCTATTTGATGGCCGTTTAGTTGCCATTTGTGGACTTGCTTGCTTTTGCAAAATACTATTACTTTGGTTTTTGAATAATTAATACTCAATTTTTATTCATTGCAAATTCTGCTCAGTGATCATAAAAGTCTTCTAAGACCTGCTAAGAATTACCAAAAATCAGAACAAGACAACAAAAATACTATTTGGATTTTAAAAACCCATAGAAGAACAACAGCAACAGCAACAGCACCCCCCATAGAGCAACATGTCACAACTTCCAGGAAACTCCTGACACTTTTGCCTCACAACCTCTGAGGATCAAAATACCCCTTACAGGTGGTCATCCAGCCTCTGTTTGAAAACCTCCAAGGAAGTAGTTTCTCTCACACTCCATGGCAGAGAGTTCCACTGCTGAACAGCTCTTACAGCCAGGAGGTAAAATGCATATTAAACTTACTAATAAAATGAAAATTAAGATGTACAACTTAAAATTGACTGGATAGGTCTACCAGAAGATATGACTCTTCAGTGGTTTCTTAAATTCTGAGTATAGGCATGTTAACATGTCTAATTTTCAATAGGAATGAATGAATGAACAGGAACTTTGAATTGGGAGCATCATCATCATCGTAATTATTTATTCTCTGCTTTATCTCTCCCAAAGGGGACTCAAAGCAGCTTAACATAAAAGCATCAGCATAATCATGGAGTACACTACTCTGCACCATTTTGTGCAGGCCCCATTTCTCTTTGCAGAATGACCTCCCACTTTCTATGTCTTGTGGAATGTCCTTATAAAGTCACACTGGGTTCCCACAGTTGTAGTTTTATTGTAGCATCCCTGATGGACATTGACATTCACTTTTTCCTGGAACCCAGCAGTAAATAACAAAGCCAATGTGATAACAGTGGGCAGAATATATTTCTAAAAGGACTCACAACATTAGCTCCCCTGGTGATGCAAGAGAATGCTTTTAATGACTTAGGTTGGCAAGCACACAGAGTTCCCCATCACTTCCAATTATAGTGTTGCTATTTTCCATGAGGTGGTCCAGGACTATTGTTATCAGGCATAGTTCAAAGTGTAATGTATACTCACAGGACTGCATTTGCTTCTGAGTTGTTCTTCATTTCCATATCTCGCTTTACCAGCAGCCTTTGCAGAAGTTAGCCAAAGTCAGCTAAGCCTTTAGTTCCCAGCTGCTATAAACAATAGTCCAAAGTGAAAGAGTGATGCCAGCTTGATATTTTGAAACTCTTGCCCTTTTTTGGGGTAAAACAATCCATGCAATACCTCTGTCTTGGCACACCTGCTTCATATAGGAATGGGAATATCAAAGAAACGAATCCAACTCTAAATGAAATCCCTGGACACTTATGTAGGTTATGTAGAAATTAGTAAGAGCAACTAAGAAAACAATGGTGGGCCATGAATAGACTTCCAGCCAATTTAAATTTCAACTCCTACCATCCTCAGGCAGCATGGCCACAGATGGATCATAAAAGCTCTTGCATGAAACATCTGGAGAGTCACAAGTTCTCCATTCTTAAAGTAAACCGATGTACGTTTCTGTAGTGTGTAGAAAATACAATGATCTGACTATAATAGCACAGCTTTTGTCTGGAAGCACCTTTTGTCACAACGGGCATCCTGGATTCCAATCCCTTTCAACTTTATGTATACATAACCCATCTTTTCTTTTTATGTGCTCTACTATTGGCTGGCGTATATGTGATTTTCCATTGTGTGTTGCATTACTCAACTGCTGTTTTAAAGCCTACGTTTTGTCACTGAGTAGTTCAGCCATCTGGTAAGAGCAATTTGCCCTTTTCCTGACAGTAGGAATCCCAAAGGCCAGGTCCTGGGCCCTCTTGTTTTCAGGGTAAAGGAGAGGACTCTAGGGTAAAAGCACTGCCTTGAAAGTGTGTGTGTGTACTCCTCATTCGTTTATTTTTGTTTTGTTTGAATGCAGTGCTTTGTGTAACTGTGGTTGATGCTTAATGTACTGTGCTTAATGACATCAGCAGGAGCTGATTCTTGTAATATAACATCACCAGAGCTCACTGCTGTGAGGCTGTATAGATCCCTACTCTATATATTAATAACAAATCAAGCTGATTGTGAAAAAACAACTTTGATATTTTTGGTGGCATTTGTGCATGCATCCGACATTGCAGGCATCATACCAGGACTAATGGTGGTTAGCTATCCAAAACAAACATGGTCATCAACATCTTCATAGTTGAAGCATGAATATATTACAGCATTGGCATTTCCTTCTCCAGATGCTTCGGATATCAATTCCCAAAAGCCCCAGCCAGCTAAAGGATTCTGAGAGCTGAGGCCTAAAAAATCTGAAGGGCCTTGTAACTAAGGTGTTGTGCAGTTTCCAGGCTGGATGGCCATGTTCTAGTATCATTTTATCCTGACGTTTCACCTTCATCTGTGGCTCGCACTTTCAGGGACAGCCACAGATGCAGGCAAAACATCTGGAGAAAATGATACTAGAACATGGCCATACAGCCTGGAAACCATACAACACTCCAGTGATTCCAGCTGTGAAAGCCTTCAACAATACAGTTGTAACTGCATAAAATGGTTGAGGCCTAGCTGAACCAAAACGAGACCAACTGAACAGTCAGTGCATAATTTTCAGTGTATCTGCCATCACAGATAAGCAAAAAAAATCCTTGCATAATAATCATATTTATGCACCACCACATTAGGAGCGTCTTTTCAAATCATCAAGTGCATCTTCTGTTTGCAATTAGGGTATATGTGGATGTAACATACTCTGATTATTCCATCCTGTTGTTTTTTCTACAAGGTTTGCACTTGAGAACTATACAATGGAAAAGAAACTCACCCAAAAATCTCGTAAGGTTTTAATTAAGTTTACAATTTTGCTTTCAGACTCATTCATAGCTGTCCTGGGGCCATACATCCTATGGGCTGCAGATTGGACAAGTCTGCCCTAAAGCATTCCAGGGCTTAATGTTGACATCACTGCCCTTAAACTGTGATTCCTGACCTTTTAGCTCAATGTTGAGGTTCCAAAAAAATTGGCTACAGTAAAAGTTTTCTGAATTTCACTTAGTGAGTGTTTTAGATGTTTATGTTAATCTGTTGAGCAGTATTTAGAGTGGACCTCCTCGATGGACTGTCACCTTGTCGTGGCGAGGAGGCTTGCGTGTTCCAATGAACCTGCAGGCACAACGACTGGAGTCATGCACTCCCAGGAGTGGCCGCGGGGAGGTTCCAGACCAAGCACAGTCCGAAGACCCAAAGACTGCAGGTGGAGGATAACATGCTACATGTTACAACAGCTATGAAGGCGGAAGAAGGCTGCAACAGATTGAGAAGCCACGGCCGTCATGTTAACCATGCCACTGTGGGATCTCACTCTGTGAAGACTGTGTATTGGTTAGTTGCACACCAATCTCCACACATTAAAAAAAATCATGCACAGGCATCTTCCAAAGAAAATAAAAACAAACCGACAAAAGTCCCATGGTGATCTGCAAGTGGCAACTGGGGCAGGACTGTGAACATTGACATGGAAATTCAACAGCACCTGAGCTCTGTGATTGCAGCATTTTTCTGAATGACGCAGACAGTGTTTGAGGATCTGGACATCTGTAGGGATACCAAGGTGCTTGTTTATAAAGCTATTGTCCTCCCAACCCTGCTATACGCCTGTGAGACGTAGACGGTCTACAGACATCACATGCAACTCCTGGAATGATTCCATCAGCACTGCCTCTGAAAAATCCTGAAAATCTCTTGGGAAGACAAGCGGACAAATGTCAGCATGCTGGAAGAAACAAACACCACCAGCATTGAAGAGATGGTCCTCTGCTATCAACTCCGCTGGACTGGCCACATTGTCTGGATGCCTGACCACCATCTCCCAAAGCAATTGCTCTATTCTCAATAATCGAAAATGGAATGTTGGAAGCAGGAAAAGAGATTTAATCTCCCAAAGCAGTTGCTCTATTCTCAATAATCGAAAATGGAATGTTGGAAGCAGGAAAAGAGATTTAAAGATGGGCTCATAGCCAACCTTAAAAACTCTGGCATAGACACTGAGAACTGGGAAGCCCTGGCCCATTTGGAGGTCAGCTGTGACCAGCAGTGCTGTAGAATTTGAAGAGGTACAAATGGAGGGTGAAAGAGAGAAATGTGCCAAGAGGAAGGCATGTCAAGCCAACCCTGACCGGAACCGCCTTCCACCTGGAAACAGATGCCCTCACTGTGAGAGAAGATGCAGATCAAGAATAGGGCTCCACAGTCACCTATGGACCCACCACCAGTACACCGACCTCGGACTATGAGGTATCGCCTAAGTAAGTAAATATTTACAATGGACCCTACAGAAGATGCTTTAGCTGTACTTCATAAAAAGGAAAATCAGCCTGTTTAGCAAGACTTGCAACAAATCTGTTATCAGTACAAGTTTGATATTTATACCTATTTTATATACTTCTATATCTGGGACCATGCAAAAACAATTCTCAGCCCAAAAAGGGTCATGAGTGGAAAGCCTTAAGAATCCCTGGTCTGCATCACCCAAATAATCCAGCTATAATTCAGATTGCTCAAACCTGGAGTTAGCCTGAATGAATCCGGCTTGTGCCATAACTGCCAGCAATACACCACACTGAAACGGAACTTGACTCAGTATCATTTCTAGTTGTTTTGGCAGTAAGCAGTTATCTCCATAGTGAGTAGTTTACTCTTTTATCCCTTTCTTAGGCTAGCTCTGGTCACAATGTGGGGCTCTTCTCCTATAGTTCATGGTATTGATGGATGGTAGATAGAAAGGTCTGTTTTGCTGCAGTGAGGAATGCAAAGACTATTGAAACTGTCCACTTGTTTGACTCCACATCACAGGGTTATAGCTGTAAACCTGAGAGATCTCTTTCTAGGAATACGTGCATAAAAAGATCCAGTAAAAGAGGATACCAGAATCTTCTGTCTTGCTGCCCTGCTTCTTGCTACTGTTTGATGCTGTCAAGTGAATGCAGATTTTCAAGGACTCAAACTTTCTCCCAAGATGGAGAGATTTCCCGATAATTTAAAAGCTCCAGCTGTAACTTCCCCCGCACAGGTTCTGTTTGATCCTGGTGGAGAGAAATGAATGCTTATTCTTACAGGTTCACTTCCCCTAATGAATGGCTCATTGATCCATGCTGGAAAACATCAGGTTTGTTGACTAAAGGGAGCCTAGTACAGGCGGCAAGATGTGTTTTCTCCATAAGCTGGATGGCATCGATTGCCACAAATCCGATACATTTTCATTAGAGCAATTGGTGGCATGCTTTATTGTGTTTTATTTATTTTTGTTAAGTTATTTTTTTTACCATTGCCATGTTTATGAAGGGAGCAAACTAATAGTCATAGAGTGAAACCTGCTGGGGGTTGGATTCACTTTGGATCTGTTCTAGGATTCTGCTCCAGAAAACAGGTGCAAAATCCAAAAAAATCTTAACAAATTAGAAAGATTAGTAAAACCAACAAAATGAAGTTCAAAAGTGACAAGTGTAAGATACTCCACTTAGGTAGAAAAAATGAAATTCAAAGATACAAGATGGGGCACACCTGGCTCAACAGCAGTACATGTGAAAAAAAATCTTGGAGTCCTTATGGACAATAGGTCAAACATGAGTCAACAATGGCATGCAGCAGCTACAAAAGCCAATGGGATTTTGAGCTGCCTAAATTGGAGTATAGTGCCTAGATCCAGGGAAGTGATGCTTCCCCTCTATTCTGCCTTGGTCAGACCACACCTGGAATCACACTGGGTCCAATTCTGGGCACCACAATTAAAGGGAGATGTTGACAAGTGGAATGTGTCCAGAGAAGGGCAACTAAAAGGACCAAGGGTCTGGAGATCAAGCCCTATGAGGAGTGGTTTAAAGAGCTGGGCTTGTTTAGCCTGCAAAAGAGAAGGCTGAGAGGAGACATGATGAAGGCCATGTATAAATATGTGAGGGGAAGTCATTGGGAGGAGGGAGCAAGCTTTAATGTCACCTACTTTAGAAACTAGGACATAGAACAATGGCTTCCAA
This sequence comes from Anolis apletophallus, assembly GCA_030556195.1. Lineage (NCBI taxonomy): Eukaryota > Metazoa > Chordata > Lepidosauria > Squamata > Anolidae > Anolis > Anolis apletophallus. The sequence continues at coordinate 7,013,809 of JARBWK010000001.1, forward strand.
CTACAGGAAAGGAGATCCCACCTGAACATTAGGAAGAACTTCCTGACTGTGAGAGCTGTTCAGCAGTGGAAGTCTCTGCCCCAGAGTGTGATGGAGGCTCCTTCTTTGAAGGCTTTTAAACAGATGCTGGATGGCCATCTGTCAGGGGTGCTTTGAATGCGATTTTCCTGCTTCTTGGCAGGGGGACTGGCTGGCCCAGGAGCTCTCTTCCAACTCTATGATTCTAGGAGCTATTGAGTAGTTTCCAACATTGCCTATCACAAATGGCTGGGACAGAGCACCACAAATAGTACCACAGTAGTCCTCAAAACAGTGGTTGGGAGCTCCTGTGACAACTGAATGGTAAATCCTCTCATAATTCCAATTTGAACTTTAATGGGGATATTTATTTATTTTATTTATATGCTATCTTACTCCTGGGAGAGATCCTTAGGAGGTTCACATCAAGTTATAAACAAAGTACATGAAAAAAACTATTTTATACAAAAGTTTTTTAATGAAAGAAGCATACACACACACACACACAACATTGCAACAGTGAAAAACATAGTAAGATAAAAACTCAGTGCCACTGTTCTTCTTTCATTCCTTCAAATCCTTTCTGACTTATGGAGACCCGAGGGCAAATCTATCAAAGTCTTTCTTTGCAATATTTTTTTCAGAGGAGTTTACCATTTCCTTCCTTTGAGGCCAAGAGAGTCTGGTGAGAGAGTCACCAGACAGGCTTCCATAGATGAATGCCAATTCAAACCCTGAAATCCTAGTGTAGCACTTAAAGTCAACACCATAGTGCCTATATCAAAGACACTAAAGAGATCTTTCAACCACACAAACTTAAATGTCAAAGGACTGTTTAAATAAATGACTCCTATCAAAAGGAGAACCAACAGATAGTAGGGGGCTGACCCTCTGTCCTCAAAATAGGTTTAGCACCTTGGAGAGCTCTTTTAGCACTCATATTAAAATTTTGAGTAAGGGCACTCACAGAATGATGTGAAAGCCCTCAGCCATCATTTAATCCATAAAAAAAGAAAGAAAATAGTGAATTATATGTCTAATTTTATAGTAGTTTGGGGCAGAAACTTTTGTGCAGATTCCAAAACAACAACAAAATAACTGGTAGTGTACTGGCACTCTTTGGTAGGGAAAGCCGAAGACTTTGTAAAAGTACTGCTCCCATGACTCTATAGCACTGAGTCATGATAGTTAACGTAGTTCAAGATTGCATTAAATCAGTGTGTAGATGCATCCAATGTCTCCTTCTTGCATTGAGGTAAGAAGTCTCATGGAGGTTGCTGATTCATTCAGGGGCTGTCTTGATATGTTGAAACTGTTTCTCTCACCCAGCATGACTGAGTTTGCAAATAGTTTTCATATTTTAAATACTGTCAAGGAACATTTCAGGAATTGTAGTCCCAAAAAGTCCCTAAAAGTTACTTATAAGCAGTAAGCTTAAGCCTTTCTGCTCTTTGTTGCTGCTCCTTCTTGCAAATCACATCCTTTGTGTGCCAGGATTGTACAAAAAACTTTGCCTGTTTCACCACTCTCCTCATCTGAGTGACAGCTACCATGCTTTTGAAGAACTAGGAATGAATGATAAATCCTTTCAGTTTCAGAAAGCTTTATTTTAGCTTGAAGTCCAGTAAATTTGGGGGGGGGGGGGTTGGCCAAGATTTGCAGATGGTGGGGTGCAAATATGGCAAAACTGTTGTGAATTTGGTGCAATTTTGTTGTGGTTTGGATAATTCTGGGATGATATTTGCCTGATATTACTCAAAATGTGTGGTGCAGGGATTTTGTAACGCTAAAAGAGGCTTGGGAGATGCAGTAAGACAATGCCCTCCGTGGATCACACTTCTTGGTCCCACCTTCTTCGCAAGTGCAGCTGGTGGGGGACAAGGGACAGGGCCTTCTCTGTGTTGGCCCTTCGGCTGTGGAACTCTCTCCCAAGTGATATTAGATCTGCCCCCTCCTGCTGTCCTTCAGGAGGCGGGTGAAGACTTGGATGTGGAACGAAGCTTTCCCAAAATAGGCTGTGATTGATTATAGTATGAATTGAGTGACCACGTTTTCAGACTGAGTTGCATTTGTTTTAAATGGCAATGTATTTATATGTATGTAATTTGGTGTTTAAGTTTTTAATAATGTTGTTGTAACAGGTTTTAATTTGTATAGCATTGAATTTTTGCTGTAAGCCAGTCTGAGTCCCTCTATAGAGGTGAGAAGGTCGGGGTACGAAATTTTTAAAATAAATAAATAAAAATTCTCTCATTCCAGAGATAATTACTGAGGTGCAACAGTACTGAAATGAAGAAGTTGTATTTTCCACTTTTTTTATTCAGCAAAATTTACACATTTTCAGGAAAACTGAAGAATGCGATATGAGTATCCATTGACAGTCACTTTGGAATCATAAAACGGATTATGTCTAATTTTACATAGAATTATAATATTTGGGATAATAAAAGTACATTTTATTAAGACTATAATTATGACTGGAATTTACATTTTATTTGATTTGTTTGTAATAGAGCTACAAGGTCCTGAACTGTAAGCAAAATCTAAATGCTGTGGTTTTCGCCAGTTTATGAGAATCAGGGGTAAAATAGCAAAAAGAGAGGAACCCATTAACATTAGCACCCCCCTATTTTGTTTCTTTTACTTCTTCAGAATGTCAAATACATAAAGTACTTGTTCCCATAAAAAGAAATGAGAAGGAGAAAAAAACAGGCTCAGGAATTTTGCGTGCACAGTCTAATGCTAATATTATTGTACGGATATTTATTTGAAATAATAGGTTGTATGTAAGTACATGAACATTACATCTTAAACGTTTTGTCAATATTCCATAATTAAAAGTAGAGTCAATCAATCAAAACTTTATTACGGTCACAGATCAGCACAAAGCGGGCACAAGCGCCCTAAGAGGAGAAGGACAACTCCCCAGTAAACAGTTATTTAAAATCAGACTAGAAATCAGTATAAAAATATATTTTAAAAGACAGGATATTGTTGCCTTACGGTGTCAATCATCACCCGTCTGATATTAAGGGCAGCAGCACAGAACTTAGCAACACTGTAAGTCATTGCAGTGCTAGAGTCCGAAAGCAGCAGGGTGGAATAGCATTTTTCACTGCGCCCCGGGTACTTCAAAAGCCATGGTCCAATGAGATTGGATCTATGATCTCTGTAGAACATGCATTGAAGAAGCACGTGCTCAGTTGTTTCCACATGACCAGACCCACAGGGGCATAGTCTCTGCTTGAAGGGGGTCTTCTGATACCTCCCCTCCAATACAGCTGATGGGAGGGCATGGCATCTTGCCAGGGTAAAAGCCCTTCGGTGTTTGGGCACCTCCAGGTCTGTTAGGTATGCCATGGGGGCAGTGAGGTATCTAGTGGCTTCACTAACAATGAAGGCTGGGAACAGGCTATGTCGGATTGGCGCTCTATGTCCAGGATCCGTTGCTTAATGAGATCCTTGGCTTGGTCCCATCTCATGCTTAGCCATTGTCCTTGGGAGAAACCTAGCATTGCGATGTTTGCTGCTACTGTTTAGAGTCAATTTTCCACAAAAATGGAAGTAGATTTTTTTGGCTGAATATCTCCAATATTTCCCTCAGGACTTCACATCTCTAGCTAGTTCTCCTTCTCCCTCCCCCCTCCCTCCCTCCCCTCCCTCCAATAGTATGATGCAGCAGCTAAAAAGGTTAGTATGATTTTTAGGTTGCATCAAGAGGAGCATAGCACCTACACTGAGGGTTAAAAATCAGATCCACAGATATAATATTGGTGGCATCTGGCATGAGAACAGTAGATGTGAGGAGAACTAAGGGTGTTGGTAAACCACAAGCTAAATATGTCATCAGTGTGATGTGGAAATTTAAAAAGTCAATATTATTCTAGGTTGCATCAATGGGAGTATAGTGTCTACAGGGAAGTGTTAGTCAGGCCTTACCTGGAATACTCTATATCCAGTTCTAGGCACCACAGTTCAAAAAGGATATTGGCAAGCTGCAACATTTCGAGACTATTTATTTATTTATTTACTATATTTATATACCACCTTTCTCAGCCAACAGCCAAGGGCAACCAAACTGATAAAATGCTTGGAAGCCAGGTCCTATGAGGAGTGTCTTAGGAAGCTGGATATGTTCAGTTTGGAGAAGAGAAGGTTAAGCATTGACATGATAGCCATGTTTAAATAGTTGAAAGAATGGCACATTGAGGAGGGGGCAAGATTGTTTCCTGCTGCTCTAGAGACTGAGACATGGAGCAATGAATTCAAATTACAGGAAATACATTCTATTTAACATTAGGAAGAAGTTCCTGAGAGTAAGAGCTGTTCAGCATATGCTGCCTCGGAGCGTGGTGGTGGGGGGTCTCCTTTTCTGGAAGCTAGATGGCCATCTTTTGATGGTTCTTGCATGGCAGAGCTTGCCCCTTATAGTCTCTTATCACTTTAATGGCTTGGCCAACTTACCGGCCGAGCGGGTTGTGGTGCAGGGATGTCCTCACCGCCATCTTGTTGGGGGGGAGGGGGCTTCTTCCTCACAAAAGCCCCCCTGGGTGGCAGGAAGGTTTCCCGCCACCAGCGCTGACCGGCCAATGACAGGGCTGGCTCCGTCCCGCCCTCCGTCATCAGCCGGCTGGCCATCACTTCCACCCGGGCAGCTTACTTAAGGCTGCCCGGGACTTCCAACTGGCACAGGGGGCCAGATCTGGATTTTCCTCCCACCCTCCCTACTTGTATTCATTACTTGTTTGGTTGCATATTTTCTGACTGTATATTCATCATTTGCATTTTGTCACATTTTTGTTATTATGTTCATTGTCGCAACTCCATGTTTGGCGTGTGGCATGGACCCTGGATTTGGCTGGTTTACTTTGTTCCGTTTTCAATAAATGAGTTTGGCCAATTTTCATCCAACCACTTGTGTTTGTGTATTGGTTACCTGGGGGATAACGCCCTGGCCCCCTGGGGTGCTGAGTTTCCATGGACCGGTATTGGGCCAGTGGCATTTATTGAGCACATCTCATGCATTTATTGGCCATCTCAGGAAGCCAGAGGATTGATTGATGCATGTCCATTTTATAAGCAGCATTAGTCAATCTTAGTGGCACAAGAATAAGCTGCTGCTGTTTCTCTTCTTCACTTGTCATCCCATTTCTCCTCCTCCTCCTTTTTATTTCCTTTATATGCTGTGTAACTTTTCACTAAAAAAAGAGATGACGTTGCCAGTTTCTTCCTCTGAAATACACCCTACAGCTTCTGGCATTTGTTGGTGGTGTCCCATTGATGTACTAAGGGTGATTTTGATTATACACAATACAAATATATAAAATTACAAGTTATACCTCCAACATTACAAACATCTGAAATCATAGACAAAAAGGTCTGTTAAAAATATAGTAAAAATACAAATAACACAGACATTCTATGAAATACGTAGTATACTTGCTGATTTAAGTACAGATTGACATCTCTTCTACTGGCAAAAATAAGAAGGCGGGGAACCGTATTAATTCCAATAATTCTTCAATGATTTATTATAGTATCAACAATGTTTTTGTTTAAAGTGGATTGAAGGTGGATATGGTGATCTTCCACCTTCAATCCACTTAAAAAAAAACATTGATGATACTATAATAAATCATTGATGAATTATTGGAATTAATACGGTTCCCCGTCTTCTTATTTTTGAATTTGGGGAGAACACCCAGCTCTATTTTGGATCTCTTTTACTGGCACCTGTAAGACAAAGATTTCTTTCCCAATGGTGCAAAACATCTACATAATATTTAGCTGCCATGTTCTGAAATGTACATGTTACACATCTATGGTCATAACATCATTGTAGCTTTATGAATGTCTATGTCCCCTTGCAATGTAGATGTGGTCAAAATATGGCCTCTAATGGCCCTTCCTGCACTGCTTTTGGATATCAAAATTGTTGGATTACTTTTTGCCCTCAAATGCCCTATAGAGAACATAAGCAGAAAGTGACTTCTTGACACTTTGTCTCGTTAAAAAACATTCTCTTGGACCAAAATATGGCATATCCCCCACAAGAAACATATACTACTAACACGAGCTTGGAATAATAAAACTATTTTTTGGGGACTAGGGTATGGTGGGGCAGGGCAACCCTCCATGGTCGCCTTGAAGGTGGGAGGTTAATGCAAGCCTCTTGCCTCCCATAGTTGCTTAACTCTACTCTACAAAAGTTGGATATTTTATTCTATGCACAACATCTATACTCATTTCAGTATTGTAGAATTAAACTTGCACCTCTATTTCCAATGCACACCCATGTAGATATGCATAAAAATTTTGCCCTGCATTTCAGTGTGCAGCTTTTTTATTCAGTGCTTATTTTGCATAACACACTCAATGCCTAATTCCACATGCAGAAATTTATGCCGCCCCAGTGTAAGATCTCAGTGTAAATTCACATTACTACAGCCAGTAGCCCAATGGGAGACAGCACTGAATGTTTGACCATAATGCATGAAGTTCCCACTTTACATGATCGGTCTGTGCATGTTTCCCATGACTTCAAGAAACTGTGCCCAATTGCCACAGGGATATTCATATTCCTTGTTCAAATCGCATTCCCTCCCTCCTATTATTTATTCATATGGCTTTCCGCACAAGATTTATTTACTACATGGTTTTTCTTTACTAATTATTGCAACAGTGCTGTTGACTGAAGTTGCTAATAAAGTGTGAAGGTGCCTTGTAGATTTGCGAAGAACGTTAAAAGAATGATCCACATCTAAATTGCAAAGAATGAAGTTTTCTTATCCTCCAATACTGCAGCGATAGCATCGTAAAAATTAATCAAACTTCTCTTGGTGTCAGAAACATTAATTTAAAATTTTTGTCACTATTAGAGAGAGTTATTGCAGCTCCTGACTTGTAATTAATTTCTCTCTCTTTTCATCACTGTGCCGGAGTCTTTTGTAATAGTGATAAATGGAATATCTACCTGCCTGACCTTTTATTGGGAGAGAGGGGGTTGGGAAAGAGAATTTAACAAAAACTGCCACTTATTGCAACCAATACCTTTGAATAAACACAGGGATTGAAGAAAATGGCAAGCTCTCTTTTCCAATGTGCATGACATGACAACATGACAACAACCTTGTGGTTTAAAAAAAATGTCTTTTGGCAATGTACATTTGCTCACAGAACTTGACTTGAGGCTACAATGGTTGAATACTTTTGCATGGATTCTATGCTTTTACAATGTATCAAATTATAGATTTTGAAGAGACCACAAGGGCCACTTTCCATGCAGGAACACACAATCAAAGCAAAACCCACCCCCAAGATGGTCATCCAACCCTCTGCTTAAAAACCTCCAGAGAAGGAAATTCCACTGCACTTTTGAGGCAGCATATTCCACTGCCAAACAGCTTTTACGATCAGGAAGTTCTTCCTAATGCAGTGGTTCTCAACCTGTGGGTCCCCAGGTGTTTTGGCTTACAACTCCCAGAAATCCCTGCCAGTTTACCAGCTGTTAGGATTTCTGGGAGTTGAAGGCCAAAACATTTGGGGACCCACAGGTTGAGAATTTTTGTCCTAAAGTTTAGATGGAATCGCTTCTCCTACAATTTGAATCCATTGCTCTGTGTTCTAATCTCCAGAGGAGCAGTTTGCCCCCTCTTCAGTGTGACAACATTTCAAATATTTAAACATGGCTCTCAAACTCCCCCCAAGATTAATGTAAGAAAAGACCCAACATCCTGACATACTTCTCATAGGATTTGGCTTCCAAAACTTGTTCATTTCGGTCGCTCTTCTCTGGACGCATTCTAGAAAAATGTAGAAAAAGAAAATAAGAAAGACCATATATACAAGAATACACATACACCTTATGTTTATTAAGATGTACTCAAAAGTAAATCCCAGTGTGTTCAGCACATTAATGATCTATACTAGTTTGTATTGGCACTGCTGTACCATCACCTCTCCATCTGTGTTGTAAAACCACCTCTGCTGATGCCAGAAAAGAGCACCCATGATGGCCAGGAGCTCACACAGAGCTCTATGTTTGGCTGGGAACACTGGCAGGGACAGGAGCATGTAAGGACAGGGTGATGGTGGCAGTGACTATCTGAATAGCTGCCAGTTCAAACTGGATTTAATCCAACTGTCCACATTACCGTGAAGCCATGGGATACTCTAGAGTTTCCATAAAACTCTTGTATTTCCTGACTTCATCTGAAGCAGGGCAAAGACAGATTAACCCAGAAAATCTGCAGTGGTTCCCAACTTTTTTTTGACCAGGGACCACTTGACCAGGGACCACTTTGACCAAGGGCCGTTCTCCAACATTAGTACCAAAAGGGTTACAAATCGGTTTTTGGTCATCTTTAGATTTGATTTGGTTATTTGGGGTGCTGATTCAAAAAATTGCATTCGATAAACCACATCAGCTCTAGTTTCTGATACAGAACATATGCATTCCAGTAGTGACCATCTGCTCACCCACAAACAACCATATTTAATAATTTAGAGCTGATGTGATAGTAGTAATATTTCGTGGGTAGTCAGCCTCTTCCCTCCCAACACCCTGTTGCTTTGGCCTTATAAGAGAAATTCACAAGACCAGTTGCTCCAGTTGCCAAATAGTTTTGGGGCAAGATTGTAGTAATTGTGAGGTCACGGACCATATTTTCATTCTTGCAGACCACTGGTGGTCCACGGATCATAGGTTGGGAATCACTGACCTACAGGAATTTATACAATATTAAAGAAACAGCAAGAAGTCCAAGAAGTCAGTTCATGGTTAGTCCAGGTTTTCTTGCCTATGTAGAGGTTAGACTTGACTGATAAATAAAAGTTCCGTGTTAAGTATGAGTAAGTATGGATTCAGCTCACTGAATTCTTTCCTGAGTAGACCTGTATAGTTGCTATGGAGGAAATAATTGAGATATGCTCATTCTTTAAATTGAATGCAATTACATTTTTGCTTTCATTCTCTGGTTCATGGTTTGTTCACACTACGTATTACAGTGCAGCGAATGCAGAATTTGAGGCCACTGAAATCCAAAGCATGATGTACTCTTTTGTTCCCATTTTGTTTTCATCTCATTCACTTTTGTGAAAGGAATGAATCTGTGCATGCACCCCAATGAGCACACTTAACTGAAGTTAATAGGAAAGCTCTAGCGAGCCAGGGAAACAGATACATATTCCTCAACTAAAGGTGAGATCAACTCATTGGGAAGGGGGTGAGTTTTTTTATTAAAAAAATCGTTGTATGCAATCACATGACACTGTCTTCTAATTGGCTCCTTACATGTGAGGAGCTGACAACAATTATAGGAAGATACCTCACACGGAATAAGATCCTTGGGGCACCTTTCCTGGTATTGCCAAGTTTGTGTCTACACAAAGTTGTGTCTACACAACAAAAATAAAGTGAACCCAGTGCTCAGCGTGATGGTGATGCAATGGGTTAAACCATTGAACTGTTGAATCTGCTGACTTAAAGGTTGGCGGTTCGAAGCTATGGGTCAGGGTGAGCTACCAATGTTATCCCTAGCTCCTGCTAACCTAGCAGTTTAAAACATGCAAATATGAGTAGATCAATAGATACTGCTTTTTTTGGGAAGGTAATAAAGGCACCCATGCAGTCATGCGAGCAACATGACCAGGAGGTATCTACAGTCAACAGGCTCCTTGGATTGGAAATAGAACAAGAGCACCTTGCCATGGCCATAGTTGAGCACCACCTCCAGAAAGCCGGAGACAAAAGAGGAAGCCTTTACCTTGTTGTGTGTATTTGCATGTCATTGTTATTCCACTGCATCAAAGGCATTGGATGTTTGCCTATCTGTGTATGTTGCAGTCTGCTCTGAGTCCCCTCTCTATAAATAAAGTGTTGTTGTTGTTGTTGTTGTTACTCATCTGTCATGGAGGGTGCTGAATTTGTGGAATTGTTAATATGAATCAAAGAAATATGGGATTTGCTCTGGAGTTTCCAGGAAGCTCAGCAGAGGCTCCAAAATTTCAGCAATGTGAACAGCTGAACTGGGCTGGATCCAATACAATCCACAGCTGCAATGGATCCACCGCCACTTCCCCCTCAAAAAGAAGCTCCCCGCTAAAGGCTTGCTGGTGATGTCACATTTCTGTTGATGTTCATATGATCAAGCCTAAAGGAATATCCAGATTGGGGAAAATGCAATACAAGTCTGAAAACTGGAGATGTGTAAACAGAGTCAATGAAAGAGCTCTGCTAAGCCAAGGGGAAAGGGAAATTCCATCTAAGAAGTATTTCTGGAATTCATGAGGCCAAAAGGGCACAAGGAATCCCCACTTATTTGTTTTAATGTTTTTATAATATTTTTACCAAGCAACACAGACTTTTAAAATAGCATAAAACAACATACAGGGAAAAGAAACAGCTACATAAACTGCAACTACAAATGACTACATCCAAAACAAAATGCAATTAACAAATCAAAGCCCCCCCTGGGGGGGGGGGGGGAGACATATGATTCCAAGCTTCTCTCAGCTAATAGTTATAATGGCATATTTATTCACAATTTTGAAGATAAAGACATCTTCCAACAAATTAATGCTAACCATTATTATTCAAATCCTAATATAGATAACCTTCCCAAATGGTTTCTTTATAATACAGTTAATTGTTTCAAATCCCTTTTTTAAAAAAAAAACTTAGCATTTTTAAAAATCAAAATGTCATATATCTCTGCCAGAACATTTTTATTGGAACTGATGGATGGCAAGCTCACATGTAGCTCACATGTATGGGAGACTTTTCCTATATATGATGACTGCTGCCAGACAACTTTGTGTGCACAATAGTGGAAAGATACACCAATTCCATCACACAATGATTGGCTGGTGAAGCTATGTGATCTGGCACATTTGTGTTTACATGGTGTTCAGCCTTCTCTGCCAAAAAGTGCTAGTTCCTCACCATACTACAAATCCCAGGATTCCATAGCATTGAACCATGGCAATTAATGTGATTTCAAACTGCATTAACCCTGCAGTCCTCTCCATTGGTGCCCCCTTGTTGTGAGGGAGAGGCTTGCGTACCCTAATGAAGTTGTGAGCTATGCTGGCGGTGGCATAATGGCCACTGGTAGGGCCTCCCATGCCAGACAGGTCACAACTGAAGGGTCTGACAAAGAGCGTCAAAGGGCAAGAGGGGCTCTCTAGCCTTTTGGCAACCATCCTAAGAGAAGGAAAACTCTGATTTCAAACCCGGGGCAGATGGTGCTCGTCTAACCCTGTAAAGTCAACCATCTAAGAGAAGGAAACTCAAACCAAGCCTACAACCTGAGGACCTCTCTGCCACCATCCCAGCTTGCTAGGCCCCGGCAGAGGAACCTTTGGTTTAAAGGGTGAGGCCAGTTCTGTGCACGCTGTGCTCCACCAGAAAAATCCATTGCACAGGCTCGAAGGACACATCCAACCTCCTTAGTCATCAACATGCTTGTAGAAAGCATGGGATGAGTCCTTCCAAAGAATCTTCATTCGCGAAGTAATGCCAGAGACAGACAACTCTGCAGTATAGATGTATCCCTAATTTGGGTGAAATCGTAGGGCACTGAGGATGATGGAAATGATAATGATGAAAATAACTTCTTCACACATTCTCTATCTGCTTACACTAAGTAGCAAATGATATTGTTCACCCTACACAGTTAAAAAGTTGTGATCTCCCTTTAACTGCCATGGCTCCATGGTATGAGATCTTGAGATTTGTAGTCTGCAAGTAGAACCTTCTAGCCGAAATTCTAAATAATAGGCATGAGAAAAAAGTTATGAAAATGAAAATAAATCGGAAGGGATTTGTATGTATGGGACTTTCAAGTTTATACGGATCGCAAGGCCAATCCCGGAAGTGGACTTTCTTTTTCGCACTCCCTGGGCCCAAAATTTCGTTAGATTATTAAATATTTCGGATGCCCACCCAACAGGAAAATTTCCCCTCCAAAATAGCTTTGCAGACATAACTCACAGTCAAATCGGGGCCTTTCCATGCTTGAAGCCTAATTAGAGTGAAAGGCCTCCTCCAGGAAGTGAAAAAGGAGCCGGAAACCATAGAGAGATCCAGATCGGGACTCCTAGAGGGGCTGGAGGACTGACAAAAAGTGATTTAAACACCCAGGAAGGGGGTTTAGATAGAAGGACAGAGTAGAAGGACATAAGAACTGCTGAGAGAAGGGCAGCAGGAGTGAAAAGAGCACGGAGAGGAGAAGGAAGAGTTCAGAATCAAGAAAAGCCATAGAGTTCAAACGGAGGTCCTAGACTGCTATGAATGGGGAAAAGCTGGAGTGAGGAGAACTCTACAGATTAGCAAGGCCTGCACCAGAGGTATTTAATAATATTAATAATATATTAATGCATTATATCTCCCTGCAAGGAAACCAAGGGAAATGTTGCCCCTTGATTTGCCTGTGCTTAAAACAGTATCAGTCCTGTTTCCCTGCTTTGCCTACTTTAGAACTACTAACGAATTTCGTTAGTAATTATGTTACATTTTAGAAATTTTTGGAATTTTTTTGTAAGTCTTTCTATTACTAATCAAAAAAATCCCCCCCATTAGATTTTCGAGTCCCTATTTTGGGGTTCGAAACCATGCCTACTAAATAACCCTTCTTGACCTGGAAATTTCAGAATCCCTTGAGATAAAGTCATGGTCGGTCAAGGGAGGATCATAGTGCTATAATTGGTTATTGAGAAAGGACCACATATCTACCCAACTTTAAAGAATCAATCCTCCTTCTCCAAACATCTAAGGTCTTAGAGACTGTGAGCATCTTTGTGAGGGATGCTGCTCCAAATTCTTATAGATTCATAAAAGTTGAAATTTACTCATATGACTCTTCCCATGGTAGAAAAACTGATGAGACCTGCCGTGACTCTTGGGTCTGACTGACAAAAAACCCCAAGGGTCTAATTACATCGAAATCAACTTATCCACTTTTATCCCCCAGCATTCTGTATGATACTTAACAAAACTAATGATCGCCCCCCATTGCAGAGCCACAATCTATGAAGGCCCCTCTCTCCTTCCAGCCAAAACATTGCTTTCCTCTCCATCAGCATCAATTATAGGTGCATGAGAGAATAATGAAGTTTTTTCATGCCTGGAGTTTCTAGTTGGCCCCTCCCATGCATACATATCTGCGGGAGAAAGTAGCAGGGGAGGGAGAGGTACATGGAAAGGTTGAAAATAGTAGGCTTGCGAGATGAGTACTTTTGCTTTGACAGTTCCTGTCAGAAATTAATTGTGAATCATATAATTACTGAGGATGCTTCCCATTTGTCCCCATTGACTTGTTTCTAAACATAGGCTCATTATTTCAACATTCATGACAGCAACAGCAACAACAAAAAAATTCCCTCTAAACAAACCTAATTATCTTTGGGGTGGAAAAAAAAGAAGATCCTCCCTATAGAAATGGCATAGAGAAATGTTGGATTGCTTAATGAGCTGCCTGTGGAGTGTTTGGGGCTGAAGGAAGAAGGGAAGGCACATTTGCGATAGATTTCTTTCTCGTTCTCTACCAGTTCTCATTATCACCTGTTTTAATGGAATGGTATTCTTGGATTATGATGCTGGGGATCAGGTATTGAATCCCCGCTCGTACATGGAAACCCATTGGGTTACCTTGGGCAACTCACTGTCTCTGAGGAGGCAAGGATGAAGCACCTCTGAACAAATCTTGCCAAGACAATCCTGTGACAGGTAAGGCTTAAACACCCTAATGGTACCAGATCCCATTCGACTTTGGAAGTTATGCATGGTCAGTCCTGGTTAATACTAGGGATGTGCATTAGGGGTAATCCTTGACCTGTTTTGTGTCCCAGCTTTTTGTGGGGGCCCTGACCAATTTTTGGGGAGCCTCCTGAAATCGGGAGGGCAGATATCTGTTTTTTGTGCTAGGGTGCCAAAATATCTGTTTTCTATTGGCCCATTATTGGTGAGGGGGGCTTCCCACCCAGGCTTCCCTTCCCGGTTTGCACTTTAAAGAGGCTTCTTCTTACTTGATGCTGTTTCTACTCTAGAGGAGGCGCTTGGCTGCTGGTACCAGCAGATGCATGCACTTTCTGGGCCTGCACACCACACCCACTCTTTCCAAGGCAAGGAGGCAAGTTCTGGGAGGTGCTCTGCTGCAGGTGTGCGCTTTTCCCTCCTGGGCTACACCATGCCAGCCAGCCAGCCAGCCATGCACTTTCCAAGGCATTTTAAGGAGGCTTTCCACTTCCAGGTAAGGAAGAACAATGACTTCCTGGAAAAGGAGAGGAATTAGGGTTTACTTTTGTTTGCTGGGGGATTAATTAAAAAAAACATTAAACTGTGATGCCAAAAAGCAGGCTTGGAACCGGTACCTGCTCCTGCTTGCTTTCGTGTTGAGCTGATTTTCATACCAGGAGGGACCTTCCCTTTCTGAGCTTCCAAAGGATGGAAAGAAATGAATGCAAGGTGCTATAGGCTATACAGAACAATCCTGGTATCCATGGAAGATATGTCCCTGAGCTATATGATGATGATGAGGAGGAGGAGGAGGAGGAGGCTTAACATAAAAACATTAGCATACAATATAAAATATGCAAATATTAAAATAGAATTAAACATAAACAGTATTAAAAATTCACAGTTAAAAACAATTAGAGCATATTCAAAGTCACATTGAAAGTGCACATAATAATGAGTCCTATTGAATGATGGGCTTCTGGCCAAGAATACCATACAGTAGCACTGGAGGACCTAGAAAATGCCTATAGAGGGCATATATTTTAGGACACAGATAAATGGAAGTAAAAATGCCAGTTTTCTAGAAATGGATGCTGTGCTGTATTTCAGAATAAAGAGCTCTTAAAACAACCCTTGACTCAAACTGGATCCTTGTCTTTCCACTATGTGGAGTCCCATGGTTTTTATTTCTTCTTAGAAAGAACAGAAATTATGCTCTTTAGTACTGTCAGTTTGCTATATTAACTTTGAAAAAAATGGTTCCCAGTTCAAAGCTTAAACTACTGAGTATTAGTGTTTTACCCTATTCTAGTAACTCAAAGCAGGCTACAAAAATACATTTTTTTTTAAAAAAAATTAAATATAATGGTTGTTTAAGTTAGATATTTTGCCATTTTGCCTTTTTTGCTCAGTCTTAACAGTGAGTTTTGGTAGCTTCCTAGTTTTAAAATTCAAATTCAAATTCCATATTCAAGCATTGTCTTCTTGGCATTTCTTCGCGAACAAAGATTCAAAAAGGACTCATTTCACGCTTTCTATAAGCGCATTGATGATTTGGAGGTTGGATGTGTCCTTCGAGCCTGTGCAATGGATTTTTCTGGTGGAGCGCAGCGTGCACAGAACTGGCCTCACCCTTTAAACCAAAGGTCCGTCTGCCAGGGCCTAGCAAGCTGGGATGGTGGCAGCGAGGTCCTCAGGTCATAGGCTTGGTTTGAGTTTCCTTCTCTTAGATGGTTGACCTTACAGGGTTAGACGAGCACTATCTGCCCTGGTTTGAAATTAGAGTTT
Source organism: Anolis apletophallus (assembly GCA_030556195.1). Lineage (NCBI taxonomy): Eukaryota > Metazoa > Chordata > Lepidosauria > Squamata > Anolidae > Anolis > Anolis apletophallus. The sequence goes on from JARBWK010000001.1 coordinate 7,029,350, forward strand.
TCCTTCTCTTAGGATGGTTGCCAAAAGGCTAGAGAGCCCACCCTGCCCTTTTACGCTCTTTGCAGGCCCTTTGGTTGTGACCTGTCTGGCATGGGATGCCCTACCAGTGGCTATTATGCCACCGCCAGCATAGCTCACAACTTCATTAGGGTATGCAAGCCTCTCCCCCACAACAAGGGGGCGGCAACGGAGAGGTCAAGTATTGTAGACCTCCTTCAAAACAGTGAAGCAATAAAGATGCAATAGCAAGATACTTCTATAACTAAAATAACCTAATTATAAAGTTGCAAAAAAAAACTTCACGAGATTGAGTGAAAATTTCTGGAAATGGAATTTGTGTCTTTCTGATCATATGTATTCAGATTTCTTCTACTTCTAATTTTTGTTTTTTGCTGTTAGTTCATGTTATGCCAAATGGTCTCAAGACAGCTAGTTGACCAACATAGCTGGGAGGCTCATACGTTCATAAAGGTGCACCCTTTATCTTTTTATCTTCACACCTTTTGTATGTATGCTTGGTTATTATGGTCCACCTGGAGCCTTAGAGTTAGTGGAAAGCTGAAGTAACTATGTAAATACGCATGTGGTGTGACTCCTGCTGTCACGTACTGGTCTTCTGGCTGGTCTTCAGATAGCCTGACAAAGACATAAAAGTGTAGTAAATTATATGCCATGGAATATCCCAGCCCATAAAGCTCTCTTGGTATTCACACGACATAATTTATGTAGCAACAAAAAGGTCACAAAAATGAGTTCCAGCTTGAGGATTTGAGAGTAAATCAGCAGGCATTTCAAGAGAAAGACACTAAATCTGGACAGGCCTATAGAGTAGGTGCCCATTTTTTAATGCTCTCCGTTTGAGATGTAGAACGTGCCATAAAAATGGCTCTTCAACTGCTTCACAGTTGTGTCGAAATTTGTAGGGGGTGTAAGCACTCCTACAGTGATAGTACCAGCAGTGGATATGGAACTGCATGTACCGTGGACATGCAAATGTGAGCAGATCAATAGGTGAACGATTTTAGGGTAATATCTTATTTAATCATTTAATTTCAGTTGACAGCTTGCTGAAAAACAAACATCATCACATGGGAAGGATGAGGCCTTCACACAACTTTGGAAAGAAGCCATAACTAAGTGCCAAAGGACCACGTTTCCATTCAGAAAACCCCAATTCAAATTCATTATCCATTTAAAAAAATATGATCAGATAGAAACTGATGTTTGAATTGTTCTCAAGCAAATGAGGAGAAAAAGCTCCATGTGCTAATACATGATCATAAGAACATAAGAAGAGCCATGCTGAATCGGGCCTCAGCCCATCTAGTCCAGCATTCTGTGTCACACAGTGGCCCACTAGTTGTACACAGGGATCTCTAGCAGAAAGGAGGGCAAAAACCCTCACCTGCTCCCGACCCCCACAACCAGTACCCGGGGAAATCCTGCCTGCCTCCATCAACACAGAGGTGGCACTTGGATGTCCATTTCAGTAACTACTGATTCCCTTGGTATCCATGAATCTGTCTAATCCTGCCTTGAAGCTGTCCAGGCTGACAGCTGTCACAACCTCCTCTGGAAGTGAATTCCATAACCCAATGACCGTCTGGGTGAAGAAATATTTCCCTTTATTAGTCCTAACTTCTTCGACGACGAGGAAATTGTGTTACTGCGGATAGGCAACAAAAATATAACAATAATCCCCCATAGGCTCAAAAGTCAGTCTCTGTTCGTGTGAATAATAAAACTCTCATTCAATTCAAATGGTAAGTATAAAACTTTGTATTGAATTGTATTTAATAATATCGAGCTAAGCATCAAAAACAACAGCCATCAGGTACCTTTCTTAACATACAACCTTTCCTCACGGATATCAAATCCCAACTGACAAATCCCAACTATCACTTTCAACTGAAATTCCTCAAGGTTCCATTCAGCAGTCTTGAAACAGCGCCATCTGGTGTCAAACATGCCACACCGCAGGTCATCTCAAACTGCAAAAATACATCTTGTGTTGACTCATGAATTACTTTTCAAATGCAAGAATCTGACACTCCTCCTTCATGAGCAACGCAAGTACACACATTAATTATGATAACAATATCTTCTTACAAAGTACATTTAATTTATAATTGGTCAATGCTTTAGTAAACATATCCGCCATATTCTCATCTGACTGTACATACATAGGATTAATAAAACCATCCTGTACTAACTTCCTAACATTTTGGTACCTTACTCCAATATACTTTGTTCTCTGCTTCAATCCTTCCGAATTTGATATTGCTATACAAGATTGTGAATCGGTAAATAAAGATATCTTATCTTTAAAACTTTGGAACTCATTTACAAGAGCCTTTATCCTCTCTAGTTCTGTACAACAGTCAGACAAAGCAGAAAATTCCGCTTCTGCCGTGGATAAACAAACATGTGACTGTTTACGAGATTTCCATGTCACTTGTATCCCATTAAAGCTAATTAGATACCCGGAACATGACAAATTTTGTTTGTTGTCGCCAAAACTTGCGTCTGCAAACCCTTTCATACCACTTTCTTTTGGACAAATTTTTAGCTTTTTGTCACATGTTCCTTTCAAATATCTTAACACTCGTTTTACAGCTTGCCAATCAGTTAACGTTGGTTCATTCACTCTCCTGCTTAGTACATTAGTGGCATAGGCGATGTCAGGCCTAGTCCAATTTGCCAAATACAAGAGACTCCCAACTACCGATCTATACAATGTTTGATTGCCAAACATTTCACCTTTTTCAAGCTTTAAAAAAGACCGGTACCATTGGAGTTGCTACTATTTTACACAGAGTCAATCTTGTTTTCTCAAGTAATTCAAAAACTTTGTCTTTTTGATCTAGACAAATATCATTCTCAGTTCTAGTTACATTAACGCCTAAGTATTTCCGGACTTCTCCAAGATCTTTGACAGTCATACTTGAGTTTAATCCTTTAAAAACTTATTCCACATCTTTTTCGGATGGTGCTAGTATTAAGAGATCATCGACAAACACCAAAACAAATGTTTGCTTTCTATACTCCTTTCCTTTCTTGTATAAACATGTATCTACACTGCTTCTTTCGAAGCCAAGACCTTTTAACTTTTCGTCTATACACTGGTTCCAGCATCTCGCTGCTTGCTTTAGCCCGTATAATGCTTTCCGTAGTCGATACACACCAGTTGGAGTATCTTTTTCAAACCCAGGTATTGCTCTCATATATACATTTACAAACAATGAAAGAATGCAGAGTATGCACAGTAACAAGCTCAAGGTCATGAAATACGAATACAATGTAAGATATACCAATTAACTTCTATTCAGTCAATGGCAACAATGCATCAAAGTACATAACATAACATATATCACAATGGAAACATATATCCACCCCCCATGGACACGAATTGCAAAATACAAGGCAAATGCTAAGGCATGAAAAGAACCAAGGCGAATCAAATTACAAACGTTGGCGGGGAGCAGCATACACACCCGCAAGAGGAATTCCTCATGAACGTAAATTATAAAGTTCGCCAAAAGTCCTGGTGCATACCAATCGTGAAAGAGGGGGAGATGATGCAGTGTGGAGCCAAGGAGAGACGCTCGGAAGGGCCGCAACGGTTGAAGTGCGTAGCCACGATCCGTTTCGCTGGTTTGCTTCGTCAGGCGGCTGTATCTCGCCAGGCAAATGCCGCGTCACAGGAGACACATTCTAAATAGCAATAATAACAATAATAAGACAAAACCCATCTCTGCCGTAAAACGTGGGGAGGTGGCTGGCCTACCTAGGTTGGAGGACTTCCAATATACCACTGCTCCTGTGGACCCAAGGGGTGTGATCCAAAGGAATCGCGGGTGTTAAGTATGCTCGCACCTGGGCCCCACTCACGTGAGTAGGGCCGAAAGGGGGAGGGGCTTGTTGAGCCCAGCTGGATGTTCAGACTGTAGATTGTGAATCCACCAGGTTTCACGCCTGATGAGGGCATCATGGTTATTGGCATGTACACTGGGGGGTGTTCGTCCTGTGCCCAAGCATTATGTTGCAAAGATATTATTAGTTTGAAGTCATATAGATCTTTCACTATTCGGGATTTCCTCAATTGCAACACGGAAAATACCGTTTATGTCATCATATGTGGGTGTGGCCTATATTACGTGGGATGTCGTCACGCCCCTTACGTACCCGCATTTCGGAACATCGTTCCAGGATACGTACATCCCAGGACAACACCATCCTATACCGCCACTTTTTGACAAATGGTCATAATCACGAATCCTTTCGATTCACAGCCCTGGAAAAACTCATCACCAGTATACATGCCAATAACCATGATGCCCTCATCAGGCATGAAACCTGGTGGATTCACAATCTACAGTCCGAACATCCAGCTGGGCTCAACGAGCCCTCCCCTTCGGCCCTACTCACGTGAGTGGGGCCCCAGGTGCGAGCATACTTAACACCCGCGATTCCTTTGGATCACACCCTTGGGTCCACAGGAGCAGTGGTATATTGAAGTCCTCCAACCTAGGTAGGCTAGCCACCTCCCCCACGTTTTTACTGCAGAGATGGGTTTTGTCTTATTATTGTTATTATTGCTATTTAGAATGTGTCTCCTGTGACGCGGCATTTGCCTGGCGAGATACAACCGCCTGACGAAGCAAACCAGCGAAACGGATCGTGGCTACGCACTTCAACCGTTGCGGCCCTTCCGAGCGTCTCTCCTTGGCTCCACACTGCATCATCTCCCCCTCTTTCACGATTGGTATGCACCAGGACTTTTGGCGAACTTTATAATTTACGTTCATGAGGAATTCCTCTTGCGGGTGTGTATGCTGCTCCCGCCAACGTTTGTAATTTGATTCGCCTTGGTTCTTTTCATGCCTTAGCATTTGCCTTGTATTTTGCAATTCGTGTCAATGGGGGGTGGATATATGTTTCCATTGTGATATATGTTATGTTATGTACTTTGATGCATTGTTGCCATTGACTGAATAGAAGTTAATTGGTATATCTTACATTGTGTTCGTATTTCATGACCTTGAGCTTGTTACTGCTCATATATACATTGTCTGTCAGCTCTGCGTTTAAATAAGCTGTGGCAATGTCAAAGTGCCTTATAACATACTTTCTTTGCACACCGATGCCTAAAGCAGTTCTAATTGTTTCAGGTCTAATTGTTGGAGCATACACCTCATAATAATTTTGGTTGTAAATTTGACCAAAACCTTGTGCAACCAATCTTGCTTTGTATAATAATGAACCATCAACTTGTGTTTTTCTTTTAAATACCCACTTGCAACCAATTACCTTTACGTCTTTGGGTACATCTGCTTGTTCTAGAACATTTAAGGAATGAAGTGAATCAAATTCCTTCTTCATTGCTTTTACCCAACAATCACGTTCATTTTTCGGTCTACGCAATGCTTCAGCGTAAGAATTAGGATCTTTCCACTCTATACTTCCTATTTGTGTGACTTGATACTTGGCTGGTGGAATCCCTTTAGTGATACGTGTGGATCTTCTAGGAATCTCATCCTTAGTCTCCTCCACATCCCCAATCTCTTCTTGACAAGGTCCATCATCCTCTGTTACAGATTTGGACACTAAGTCAGAGTTTGTGGCGCAAAAATCATGAGAATTACTTTCTTCAGATTGTTCCTTGCTTTCTTCCACATTTGCCTCATCTAATACCTCTACAACTTCAGATTCATTCTTAACTCTAGGAACACTTGGGGTTATAAACACTTCGGTGTTCGCATGAATTCTATCCCAATGAGTATTATTTTTCGAACTTTACACATCTGGAGACTGTGATCTTCTCCCTGGAGAAGATCCATTCCAGAATCTATAGCCTTTCGTTCCACTTTCATATCCAATAAATTGCATCTTTACCCAATGCTGATCTCTTTTGTCTCTTTGCTGTATAGGAATTAAGACATTAGCATGCACACCAAATACTTGGAAATGATCCACCTTTGGATGTTTTCCATAAAACAAATAGAATGGAATTTCATTTACACTTGAGGTCCATAACCTATTCAGCACGTAATTGGCAGTGTTAGCTGCTTCTGCCCAAAAACCTTTGGACATTTGTGCATCCTCAAGCATTGATTTTACCATGGTTTGAATCACACCTAAGCGACGTTCCGCAATTCCATTTTCTTTTGATACACACGGATTTGTTTTCCTATGCCAAATTCCTTTATCCTAAAAAATTCTTAAGTCTTTCATTCACAAATTCACCTCCTCTATCAGATTGAACTTGTTTAACAGTTAAATCAGGAAATTGGTTCTTCACAAAATTGTACCATTCAATAAATTTTTCATACACCTGAAATTTACCTTTCAGAGGGTAAACGAAGCCAAATCGAGACCTATCATCTACTATTACTAGTAGAAATACATTCCCTCCAATACTCTTTGGAAAAGGTCCAGCTAGATCCATGTGCACTAACTGTAACTTAGTTGTTATTCTATCACTCCTTTTGGCAACAGGATAAGCCTTTAACTTTGTTTTGTTACAGACAGCACACTCTAAATAATTTCTGCATTCTGGTATTTGAATGCCTACTAGCTGTGCAGTCTTTCTAATCATGTTATAGTTCATGTGGCCAAACTTCCTGTGTAGCATGTGCAGACATCTGTCACCTTGCAGAGGCTTCCCTTCCAAACTCTGAATACTATTAGTAGACATTTTATTACTAGCATTCATTATATAGAAACCATCTTGAAATTTTACTTCCTTATACATGCCTGTATTTCCATTACTCATCTTACATGACTCCCTATCAAACACAATGGATAAACCATGGTCTACAAGTTGTTTCACCCTAAAACATTGTGTTCTAGCTCAGGAACTAAATAAACATTGTCTAACTTTAGACCAAGTTGATTAATTTCAACTTCTCCCTTTGCTAAAACCTTGCACCTGTGACCATTGGCTAGACTCACACAACTTTGCATAGAACCAGATAAAGGTTCCTTCTCTGCTAACAATTTACTATCCTTAACAAAACTCTTTTCACTACCAGAGTCAATAATCCAGGGTACCTGAGGAATAAAATCATTGTTGCATTGTAAACTCATCAACAGACAGTTTGAATCAGAGTCTTTTCTTGAATTGTTGATCTGTTCTTTCTTGCTCTGTGCTGATTCACTCTTTTTAAACCTGTTCTGATGACATTGTCTTGCTATGTGTCCTTTTTTCTTACAAATGTAACAGATGATGTCACACTGGATTGTCTCTTTCATCGTCATATTGAAGCCTGTGTTGACCGTCTTCTCCGTTGAAAGTTGCTGGGCATTTTTCCTGTAGCAAGCCCAGTTCTCCAGTCTAGTCGAAACTAGGTCGAAGTTGATGTCCGATTCTTTCACAGATTGCATGGAGTCAATGAATGAGTTGTAGCTCTGTCCCAAACTGCTTAGTAGAATTAAGCCTCTCTGATCTTCTGTAAAATTGGTGCCTCTAGCTGCTAAGTCGTTAAATAGGCTCAGCATTTTACTCAAATGAGTCTCTCTGGCACAATCTTCCATTGACAGAAGCTTCAGTGAAAACAGCTCTCTGCTCAATAAAACCTTTTAGCCTCCATTAGGCTGCTGATATAGCTTTTCAAGCCTTTTCCAAAAATCAGCGGCTGTTTTTTCCAGAACTAAATAGGTGAGGTGCCTATCATCGACTGACAGGATGATGGCAGCCTTTGCCTTGCCATCCTTCAAATTTTCTGCATCAGAAATAGGTCTGAGGTAAACAGAGACTTCTGCTGCAATTTGCAGTGTTATTAAAAACTTTTACTATGGATTATGGGTTATGTAGTATCTCTGTGCCACTGCAATTCTGGGCCCATAACCTCTTCGATGACGAGGAAATTGTGTTACAGCGGATAGGCAACAAAAATATAACAATAATCCCCCATAGGCTCAAAAGTCAGTCTCTGTTCGTGTGAATAATAAAACTCTCATTCAATTCAAATGGTAAGTATAAAACTTTGTATTGAATTGTATTTAATAATATTGAGCTAAGCATCAAAAACAACAGCCATCAGCTACCTTTCTTAACATACAACCTTTCCTCACGGATATCAAATCCCAACTGACAAATCCCAACTGTCACTTTCAACTGAAATTCCTCAAGGTTCCATTCAGCAGTCTTGAAACAGCGCCATCTGGTGTCAAACATGCCACACCGCAGGTCATCTCAAACTGCAAAAATACTTTTTGTGTTGACTCATGAATTACTTTTCAAATGCAAGAATCTGACATAACTTTCCTACCTTGGAGCTTTAGGGAGTGCCCCCTAGTCCTAGTGTTGGGTGACAGAGAAAATATTTTTTCTTTATTCACCTTTTCTATCCCATGCATGATTTTATACACTTCGATCAAGTCACCTCTTAAACGCCGTCTTTCAAGGCTGAAAAGACCAAGGCGTTGCAACCTGATTTCATAAGGGAGCTGCTCCATCCCTTGGATCATTTTTGTTGCCCTTCTTTGTACCTTTTCCAGTTCCGTTATATCCTTCTTGAGGTGCGGTGACCAGAATTGTACACTAGGCATGAGAAAAAAGTTATGAAAATTAAAAGAAATCGTAAGTGATTCGTATGTAATGGGACTTTCTAGTTTATATGCATCACGGCAGCTAACCAGGAAGTAGACTTTCTTTTACAATTTGCATTATGATTGTAATTAATTCTTAATTATTGTACTACTCACTTCTCCCTGTCTTCTCCCCCTCATTTCCTTCCCGCCTTGATTCATCTTCTTCTTTTTCCCGCATTTCTATGGGAACTGGAAGTGACGCTGCTGCTAGGCATTCTGGAAAGTGTAGTCCTCCACGCTTCTCCCCCTCCCTTCTCTTCCCGTTGCTCTGTCTTGCTCCCACCGCACGGGCCAACTTCACACGCACACACACACACACACGCTTCTCCTCCTTTCTCTCCCTGCACTTTCTCACATGCTTCTCTGCCCCCTCCTCTTTCCTGGTGGCTTCTCCCCTCCCTTCTCTTCCCCATTGCTCTGTCTTGCCCCACCGCAGGGGCCAACTTCACACACACATACACACACGCTTCTCCTCCTTTCTCTCTCTGCACTCTCTCACATGCTTCTCTGCCCCCTCCTCTTCCTGATGGCTTCTCCCCCTCCCTTCTCTTCCCCGTTGCTCTGTCTTGCCCCACCGCAGGGGCCAACTTCACACACACACGCTTCTTCTCCTTTCTCTCTCTGCACTCTCTCACATGCTTCTCTGCCCCCTCCTCTTTCCTGGTGGCTTCTCCCCCGTCTCTTCCCCGTTGCTCTGTCGTGCCCTGACCGCAGGGGCCAACTTCACACACACACACACACACACGCTTCTCCTCCTTTCTCTCTCTGCACTCTCTCACATGCTTCCCTGCCCTCCTCTTTCCTGGTGGCTTCTCCCCCTCCCTTCTCTTCCCCGTTGCTCTGTCTTGCCCCACCGCAGGGGCCAACTTCACACACACACACACACACACACTTCTCCTCCTTTCTCTCTCTGCACTCTCTCACATGCTCCTCTGCCCTCCTCTTTCCGGGTGCCTTCTCCCCCCTCCCTTCTCTTCCCCGTTGCTCTGTCTTGCCCCACCGCAGGGGCCAACTTCACACATACACACACACACACTTCTCCTCCTTTCTCTCTCTGCACTCTCTCACATGCTTCTCTGCCCCCTCCTCTTTCCTGGTGGCTTCTCCCCCCCTCCCTTCTCTTCCCCGTTGCTCTGTCTTGCCCCACCGCAGGGGCCAACTTCACACACACACACACACACACACGCTTCTCCTCCTTTCTCTCTCTGCACTCTCACACCTGCTTCTCTGCCCCCTCCTCTTTCCGGGTGGCTTCTCCCCCTCCCTTCTCTTCCCCGTTGCTCTGTCTTGCCCCACCGCAGGGCCAACTTCACACACACGCTTCTTCTCCTTTCTCTCTCTGCACTCTCTCACATGCTTCTCTGCCCCCTCCTCTTTCCTGGTGGCTTCTCCCCCCCCCCCTTCTCTTCCCCGTTGCTCTGTCTTGCCCCACCGCAGGGGCCAACTTCACACACACACACACACACACACACGCTTCTCCTCCTTTCTCTCTCTGCACTCTCTCACATGCTTCTCTGCCCTCCTCTTTCCTGGTGGCTTCTCCCCCTCCCTTCTCTTCCCCGTTGCTCTGTCTTGCCCCACCGCAGGGGCCAACTTCACACACACACACACACACTTCTCCTCCTTTCTCTCTCTGCACTCTCACATGATTCTCAGCCCCCTCCTCTTTCCAGGTGGCTTCTCCCCCTCCCTTCTCTTCCCCGTTGCTCTGTCTTGCCCCACCGCAGGGGCCAACTTCACACATACACACACACACACTTCTCCTCCTTTCTCTCTCTGCACTCTCTCACATGCTTCACTGCCCCTCCTCTTTCCTGGTGGCTCTCCCCCCTCCCTTCTCTTCCCCGTTGCTCTGTCTTGCCCCACCGCAGGGGCCAACTTCACACACACACACACACACACGCTTCTCCTCCTTTCTCTCTCTGCACTCTCTCACACTCCTCTCTGCCCCTCCTCTTTCCTGGTGGCTTCTCCCCCTTCTCTTCCCCGTTGCTCTGTCTTGCCCCATCGCACGGGCCAACTTCAGCTCTCCAGGTGTTTTGGACTTCAACTCACACCATTCCTCACAGCCTCAGGCCTCTTCCTTTTCTTCTCAGCCTGGGCAAACTTGGGCCCTCGCTCCCTCAGGATCGGGGTGAGAGAGAGGCAGCGAGGAGCAAGGGGGGCTCCTCCTCCTTTTTTGCTGCTTCCAAGAATAGAATACCCCCCCCTCCCTCCTTCCCTCCCTCCTTCCTATTTGGAGAGTCCCATCTAGAATTCAGTGTGATTTATTCAAGTTTTGGCCTACAACTCCCAGAAATCCCAGCCAATTTACCAGCTGTTAGGATTTCTGGGAGTTGTAGGCCAAAACCATCTGGAATGCGCATGCGCTGGCATACGAACTTCTAACGAATTTCGTTAGTAATTAAGTTACATTTTAGAAATTTTTGGAAAATTTTTTGTAATTTTTTCTATTAATAATAAACCCCCCATTAGATTTCCGATTTCCTATTTTTGGGTTCTAAACCATGCCTATTGTACACAGTACTCCAGATGTGGCCTCACCATAGATTTGTAGAGAGGCAATACAACATTTGCCGACCTATTTTCGATTCCCTTCCTGATCATGCCAAGCATAGAATTTGCTTTTTTCACTGCTGCAGCGCACTGGGTTGACATCTTCATTGAGCTGTCCACCAAAACCCCAAGATCCCTTTCCTGGTTTGTCTCAGAAAGCTTTGATCCCATCAGTTGATAAGTGTATTTGGGGTTCTTTGCCCCGATGTGCATGACTTTACACTTGTTTAGGTTAAAATGCATTTGCCACTTTGTTGCCCATTCACTCAATTTCGAGATATCTTTCTGGAGCTCTTTACAGTCAGTTTCATTTTTAACTACCCTGAACAGTTTAGTGTCACTTGATGTATTTGAACTTTTCATACTTGCTCATCAGTTCTCTCCTTTGGGAGCAATTCTTTGCCTGATCATTTTGCTGTACAGTAAGTTTAAATCATAGTAAACCATGGAGGCCTAGAGGAAAAATAGGTGTGGCATAGAAACAGACATTTTCTCATTTTTCTGTTTATTTATTTATTTTATACGGTATTTTGTGTTCATGTAGGACCCAACATCACAGCATGGACTGTGATACATTGGACTGGGACCTTATGGCTGAATTCTCTGCTTGGTGAGGATACTTCCTGTGAGACCTTGGGCAAGAATATCCTCTTACCCATGGAAGAAAGCAATGCCAAACCTTTTTGGAACAAATCTTGCCAAGAACACACCATGATAGGTTCACCTTAGAGTCACCACAGGCCAGAAACAACTTGAAGGTACACAGCACAACCTACAGTATCATTAAAATGATCACACAGCAGCCTGCTACTCAGAGTGTCTTTGCATGCAACCAATTGAAGAGAAAGATATCTAACCTATCCTCCATGGAAAGGAGTCCCACAGACTGGAACCTGCCAACAAGGCCTAGTTTTATCACCAAATGGGTCTATCGGGATAGGGTTACTGAAAAAATACCTTCCACCAGGTAAGGTAAAGGTTTCCCCTGACGTTAAGTCCAGCTGTGAAGAGCCAGTGTTGTCTATAGACACCTCCAAGGTCATGTGGCCGGGATGACTACATGGAGCACTGTTACCTTCCTGCCGAAATGGTACCTATTGATCTACTCACATTTGCATGTTTTCGAACTGCTAGGTTAGCAGAAGCTGGGGCTGACAGCGGAATCTCTTGCCGCTTCCTGGATATGAACCTGCGACCTTTCGGTTTAACCCACTGCACCACCAGAGGCTCCACCTTCCACCAAGAAATCTCAAAACATGGATAGGCTGATATGGGGAGGCAACATCCTTCAGATATCATGGACAGTTCCCTAAAACTGTGCTTGCCATATTTGTGACAGGTAGAATCATGCATGGAACCTACAGCCATGCAGGAAAACCACAAAGTATCCCTGACAGATGGCCACCCAATCTGTTTAAAAGTGTCCAAAGAAAGAGATTCTACCATACTCTGAGACAGAGAGTTCCACTGTTAAACAGCTCTTACCCTAGTTTCAAGGGCCTGCTTCCTCTTCCTTTGGACATCCTTTCACATATTTATACATGGCTATCATGTCTTCTCTCAACCTTCTCTTCTTCAGGCTAAACATCCCCACCTTTTTAAGCCCCTCCTCGGAGGACATGGTCTCCAAACCTTTGATCATTTTAGTTGCCCTCCTCTGGACACCTTTCAGCTTGTCAATATCTCCTTTGAACTCTCTAATCTGTTGTGGTTATTTTGCATTCTGATCCTGTCTTCTGGAGTATTAGCCATCCCTCCAAACTTGGTGCCATCAGCAAACTTGATAGGTATGCCCTCTAAACCTTCAGCTAGTAATTAATAAGGATGTTGAACACTACTGGGCTCAGGACCGATCCCTGCAGCACTCCACTCGTCATGCCGCAATTCAGGCTTGCATTTGATATAATTTAAGGCCCTTTAATGTTAGACAAGGATAACATTAATCCCACCTTAAGTGCCATGGGCCCATCCTAGGATTTGAAAATTAAGACGAAGCACTTTAAATTCTCAGTGAGAAACCTCTAGTGTCTCCACAAACTGACTGACTGACTGACTGACTGACTTTATTATTTCTGAGTCGCCCTCCACGTTAGTGCTCCGGGCGACTTACACATAGCAATTCAACAATTAAAATATTAAAAATATTAAATATTAGATTAAAATATTTAGGGGTTAAATGCAAGGGCCAGGCTCAGGTAGTTGAGCTCCTGGTTCTGCATTAGCCATGGGCTTTCCTAAATAGCCAGGTCTTTAGAGCGGTCAGGAACTGGGGCAGGTCGAGGAGGCTCTCTGGTCCGGTGGCATCGAGTTCCAGAGAACAGGGGGCCACAATGGAGAACGATCTCCGTCTCGTGGCCTCCAGGTGGGCCTCTTTCACGCCCGGGGACGCAAAGGAGGTTCTTGTTTGCCGGCCGCGGTGGCCCCGTAGGGCTTTGAAAGCCAAGGTCAAGGTCTTATGTAAGGCTCTATACTCAACAGGCAGCCAGTGCAGGCGCTGCAGGGATGGTGTAATGTGGCATCTCATCGATGTTCCTGTGAGAAGCCTGGCGGCCGCGTTCTCCACAATCTGGATCCTGCGGGTTAGTGACCGGGCAGACCCACATATAAGGCGTTACAGTAATCCAGCCGTGATGTAACCGTGGCATGGATTACTGTAGCTAGCGCTCCGTCGGGAGGTAGGGCGCCAGTTGTCTCGCTGGCGCAGGTGGAAGAAGGCCCTTTTGCTCGTGGAGGCAACCTGGGCCTCCATCGACAATTTGGAGTCCAGGATAACACCAAGGCTCTTTACTGAGGGGACGGAATCAATGGTTCCCCTTCGAAGGGGGGAAGTGGGAAAGGTGGTTCTGGGCGGCCCGGCCATAAGATCTCCGTCTTTGATGGATTTATTTTGAGTTTGTGGGCATGGAGCCATTTTGTTACTGCTTCCAGACCTCGAGTGAAGTTTTCGGGCACCGAAGTTGCGCCAGGCTCCAGCTTCAGCAGGAGCTGAGTGTCATCGGCATATTGGTAGCACCCTAGGCCGAAGCTCCGGGCTATACCAGCCAAAGGCCGGACATAGATGTTGAACAACGTTGGTGATAATATGGCGTCCTGGGGTACTCCGCACTCGTGGAAAGATTTCCTAGAAGTTTGGCCTAGCCATTCAACTCGCTGGCTACGTCCGCGCAGGAAGGAGCTAATCCAAGCTAAAGCTGCTCCTTGTATCCCTATGGTGGCCCATGATTCCATAGGATTCAAGGTATGCTAAAAAAAAACCTTATCCCTGCCCCAAGGCTTGCATGGAGAAAAATATGGCTATCCAGATGTTTTTGGAGTCCAAATCTTATCAGCTCTAGCCAACAAAGCCAATGGCAGGGAACAGTGAGGGTTGTTATTCAACAACATCTGGAAAACCATAGGTTTTTCATCTGAAGGGGCATACATTTTGCTGCAACCTTGTATTGTGAGTGACTGAAGACTCAATCATGCTCACTGCAAAAGACGGAGTTGCCATCTGGCAACTTAAAAGCTAACACAAGAATACAGAAGGTCATTATTAATAGATAACAGCACAAGCCACTTGGGAGGATGAGCAGGGGAATGAATCCTTGAGACTAAGGCCTAGATTAATAGTTCTATAAGTTCTATACGTTTCTATATTATTCAAGGAAGATATGGTTTTTATCATAGGGAAGCATCTGGCCTCCAAACAGTTTTATAAAAGTTTCTGTGATGACACTGTACTCCTCCCCTTAACCTCCAACTTCTAACATGAAATGATGGTTGGTCAAAATCATTCCCATCCAAATTATGTTTTATGTTGATCCGTATGAGCTCGGGAAATCTAAACCTCTCTAAGTAAGCAAGAAACGTGAAGCTGGTGGATGGCTGAGTTAGTATTTTTTTCCCCTTGTGGTAAAGATGAGGGGGAAAGTTTTCTGAAAATCTGCTCATTTAATATCAAATGGAGTGCAACAGCAGGTTTTTAATTTAATTAAATATCGCAGCCTCAGGTGGCTACAGGTGGGACCATTCAGTCAAGCTTGAAATTAGAGGTTGGGAATGGCAGCATTTAGGTTGCACTGGAGGAACGAGTTGTGATTAAATAGTTTTCAGGACTCTGATATGAAAGCTAGAAAATTGCGCTGGACAGATCCTGCCATCAGGGGGTTAACAACCTGAGCCAATTCACTGCACAGTGGGCTTGGGCGACTCCCTCCATTCAGTAGGCTGGGACACAACAGCGATCAATCAGTTAATGGAAAGATGGGATGGTTGTGTGGTGCAGGCGCATGCACATGATTGCAACGGCTAAAGCTCAGCAAAGTTTCTTTTTGATTTAAACACCAAGAGTCTCCAGCAGATTCAATGGACTTTCTGGTTACTGGATTTTTAACTACAACTCCCAGAATTCCCCAGTCCAAACCAATTAGGAGTTCTGCATCACTGAAGAATGATGGATCCAGTTAGTGTACTAATGAGTTGGGACAGGATCCTGCAGCGGTCCTTGTTTTTGCTTTTCACATTTTGTTCACTGGATGGATGGGGTTGGATGTATCATCCTTCAAGCTTCTGTTCAACACTGCTGCACAACTCCTGGTGTGGCTTCCTGGCTCTTAAGGTGGGTTTTAAGAGATCAGATTGGGAGTCAACTGGGATGCAAGGACCCACTGAAGTTTAAATAGGAAATTGGATGGCAACTCTGTTCTACTACTACCTTCTCCAATGAGCTGCAGTGGGATGGGAGGCAGGCCCTGATGTCCAGTTGCTTCCCACCTCTTCCATTCCCTCTCAGTGTAGCTTTGGCCCTATAAAGCTTGGATGTGGTGGTTTTAGGCTAGATGCAGGAGGCTCAAAAATCCCTTGGGCCCACTTCAAAATAAGACAGATGTGCATGTAATATGCAAAAATATCACTAATCAGAGTACAGCTAATACATTTTGATATTTTATTTTCCATTCTGATGACATCAAAATGCCAGACCGAGGTGCCCATCTCTATTCTTTTTAGTTGCATTTTGTTCTGTTCTGCTGTTGGTGGTTTAGAATCTCAAGCAGCTGAAGCCATTCACTGAAATATCTATGGGCCTCATCACACTTACCTTTTTTTAGCATCCTAGAATGCTAAAAGGACAGTCTAGCGATGGATGGGCATGCTGCCCGTTAGGCTTGTTTGATCAAGAGAAAAAATGGTTCAAAACTCATTTTGGATGTAGGGGGCACTAGCAATTCGATTCGGAAATGATTTCTGAGGTTTTTTTTAAAAGTCAGAATTTTCCGAAATTTCTGAAATTTCCGAATTGCTTTGTTAATGGTGGGCGCGATTGCGCAATACGTGAAAACCTGCAACCGGGCAGGCAAAACTTGAGGGATTCCCTTTCCCTCATTTTTAGACCACTACTGACAAAACTTGCCACGGTGGTAGAAAACATTCTCCTCTGCCAACATACTAACTTTTCAATGTGTTTAGAAGATTCCTGGGTCCTTGACAATTTTTAAAGTAATTTCAGTAATCGAATAAGGAATATTACAAGAAGAAGAAATGTGCTGCCTCCAGGATTCTTTTGGAAAATTTAAATCTATCTCCATGTTTTGCATATTTGTCTAGAGCACACCTCTCTGAATATGAGAAATTGAATTTCTCTCATAACATTAAATTAATTTATTACATTTGCTTGCTTCCAAGATAAGCGGAGGCCAGGCCACTGTTCAATCCTGCCCCATCCCAAGGAAATTAGTAGCAGAGAACTCCAGGAGAGGAAAGGGCCTTAAAACTTGTATTCCCTGCTTCAGGAAGGGAATTATTAGCAGAAAAGGGGATTTCTTGTTTTCCAAAGCACAGAAGTCAAACTCCAGAAGAGGAAAGGGTCTTAAAACTTGTATTCAGTAGTTCAGCAAGGAAATTATTAGCAGATAATGGGATTTCTTGTTTTCCAAAGCACAGAAGTGAAACCCCAGGAGAGGAAAGGGTCTTAACACTTTTGCCAAAGTACTGGGTGAGAGTTTTGAATCTTAAGTTCTTGGTGTGAGCACCGCCTGCATTTCTTAATATCGATGCCGAAACAATTTTTTGCACAGCCCTAAATACTACACATGATTACAGAATAGCCAATATTGCCTTGCAACTGATTGGAACATCTGACTAGTGGAGACCCACTGAATGAAGACAATTTTGATATTTTAGACATGATTGACTGCATCTACTCTAACTAGGACTAATAAAACTTCTATCAATGTCTTCTGAAACAATATGCTGGTTCTTCATCTGAATTCCTAAGAGGACCTCACAGTGATGGGGTTAGCTTTTTGGTTTTGGGGGGATAGCATTAGTGTAAGCCAGGCCTTTCCTTTGACATGGGATCTATGATATTATAACTCATCTTGTGATTTAGAGAAGAGGGCCCTTACAGCTCTCTGAGTCTTTACTTTACTTTCCTGTCATTGAATCACCATGTAAAACAATTAAGAAAGACTCTTTGCAAAATATAGATTTGAAATGTTTTGTATTTATCATGGGGGAATTTCATTACAACTGTCCTTCCTATAACATTGGAAGACATCATTCTATTCCATTCACTAATAATTAAGTTACTTGCATATTTTTTAAACACCAATGTGAGAAAGGACATAGGAAGTTGTCGACACTGTCTGGGAGCTTATTTTCAGCAAGCAGTAACATAAGAGGGCTGAAGGCAGATTGAAGTGGGGTGGAAATTAAGGAGAAATATTATGACACATAAATTAATCATAATTCATTATTAATTTTCATTTCAGTGATAGCCTTTGATGAGGACTTCAGTCTAGTTTGTGGATAAGAATAATTGACTCAGTTTAATTGGTTATGTTTTTCCTAACTCTTGGCTTTGGGGAAATTCTTTTGCACTGGGCGAGATAGCAATCAAGGAGAAATGAAGTTTAGTTTTAATTACTCAGCTGGCAAAAATTGCTGACCACATTGGGAAATTGTTAAAAGACAAGGATGTATCAAGTAGTAGAGTGTCTAGCTTTTAAATATCTCAATGAAGGGGAAAGACCGGCAGAAGAATACTCCCAGCAATGGATACAATTCAAATCAAGGTTGCTTTTCAGTTTTTTTTTATTATTTGTGAATCAATATTTACATACCCAATTCTTAACTGGTAAACCAGTCAAGTGGAGCTTAGAAAAGTTGCTGTTTGGGGCTACAACTACTAGATCTTCCCAGCTAGGGCAGTCAATGCTAATGTGGACTGGGGTATCTTACTTGTATGCTATTCTGAAATAATAATATTTGTTGAACAATTACAAACACATAACTTAGAGTTATGTACTCATGAGTGTTTCATATTCATAATCCCTACATATTCCCTAGTTCAGGGGATACATAGAGACTGTAAAAGTACCCAAAACGGCAGCCATTCCAATGGATGAGCTTCTGTTCCCTAATGGGGGAACAGCCGACTGATGGTGTCACCTGCCCTTGCACAAATGATCCGCAGCTTAAAGGACAATTGCGATGGGTCTTTCCAGAAGATCGCTCAAGAGAGAAGGTGGGATCATCAATCAGCTGGTTTTTGATCAACAGTGCAGATCCCTGATAATCAAAGCAGTCTTTGCCCGCTAAGTGGCAATTGGGAGGATTGGAATAGGAGTTACTATGTAGAACCATAACAATGATGCTTATGTATTTGTAACCCTCCAAACAATTACTAGAGAAGGAGGGGGGGAAGGAATTAGAAGTACTTAGCTTTATCCCAGAAAAACTAAAATTTTGGAAGAAGAAACTCGCAATTATGTTATGGCTACCTGGTAGAAGGAGGTTGAACCTGTTTGCCAGCACTGTAGAACTCTTTCTTTTGGTGAAGTTGCCTGGACTGTAGGGAGTCAGATTAGGGAATGGAGTGTAGCTTCAACATTGTAGCTATGCATCTCATCACACACACATACACGTATGAGTGATGAACAAACAGAATTTTATAGAGAAAAGGAAACAGAAAGGGGCCCAACCTAGGCAATCCAAAACTGAATTCTAGCTTGTAGGGCTGGATATCTCCGGTTTAAATTACTTTGAAATCTGTTATTTTTCGTATTTGAAATTATTTCTATCATATATCGACCCTCGGGATTCAACCTGGAATAGAAATTTCAAAACCGAACCCGGCTGCCATTTTTTCCCAAGGTCACTTTATTAGGTTGTATTTGGCTTACAACTCCCAGAAATCCCAGCCAGTTTACCAGCTGTTAGGATTTCTGGGAGTTGAAGGCCAAAACATCCCTCTCCTTCCTTCGCGCGTTATTTCCATCCAGGGGAGGAGGAGGGGAGGTTCGTCTGCCCTCCTCCTTCCCTGGATGGGAAAAACGCGGGCGATGCCTGTCAGCTGGGAGGGTCAGGGAGGGAAGAAGGGAGAGTAAGCTCTCCATTCTAGCCTCCCAGCTGGCATAACGAATAAAAATGAAAATTCATTATTAATAACATTTCAATCACAAAATTTATTTAAATTTTTTTGTATTAATTTCTATAACGAACCAAAAAGATGAATCCCCCCCAACTGAGTTTAGAATCAATTTTTTCATGGATCAACCACCCCTACTAGCTAGTTTGGCCTGTGTGTGTGTGTGTGTGTGTGTGTGTGTATAACACTATTCTCATACATTCGTATAGCTAACCAGCTTGAAAAAAAAGATGATTGACTGCAGACACCGGCTCCTATTTTGTCCTGCTGCTTTCCTAACAAACAGACCTCCTGCCATCTTCCCTTAGTCCCTGCAAGTGTCTTGCTGTTGACCTTGCACGTTATGGAGATGAGCGAGCAGATTAATCAGTGCATATGAGACAGAGTCAACAACTATTAGGTTGCTATAGAAACACAGAAAATCAATACCTTTCAATTGGTCAGAAAATTCCTGTGGAACATAGATTCTGGGAGATGAAGTACCACCCACTGCAGCACAAGAAAATCTCCATGGACCTTTTGTCGATGAAATGTCCTGCAGTGCTTATAAAGCATGGAAAATAATCCTTCCAAAGCAGGTTATTTATCTCCTGGGAGATCATCTGATACTGTAAAAAATCAAATTCAATTATATTTATTATGTTGTGGGAGTTCTTGATCAGTAAATTCTTTGAACAGGCACGCCAACTCCAGGGTTACATCAAGAAATGCATTCACTATGGACAGCACTGGGAAATGATAATATCTGAAGTGGCTGAAGGCAGTGCAGAAAATATTTGGAAGAGCTCCAATGGGTAGCCTCTATTTGAACCTAGGAATGTAATTTTGAAAATATGGTCATCTTATATTCATTAGCCCTTGTTCATAACCTATGTATTTATTTCCCTTCCTCCATTTCTCCTTATTTTCAACCATACTTTAAAAATGCAATAAAAATAACAAAATAAAAAGTAATACATTTCAAAAGTCTAGCAATTTAGCCATGCAAATTCCAACAATCTAAAGCCATATGATACATATAGATTATAGGCATGCTTTCTAAATGTTATTTTACATATAAACATCAAAAACACATGCAAGTAAAATTTAAAGGGGAAATATAACTGGACCAAGGCTTCAATTTGCATATGTAGGCACAACTTAAACCTCTTCCTGTATATATTTATTTTTGGCTATTGCAGAGGTTGGTATTCTCTTTTTCTTTTTGTAGTGATCAAGACCAACCATCACAACCACCCACTACTATACAGCCATCGAAATTCCTCACCCACAGTCATAGATGCGTTTGTAGAACCCTAGTGGATCTCAATGGCTGAGATAATCACTTCATGTCTGGCTATGAGGAGATAACCAGACACTGCTGCTATCCCCCCCTCAAGACACTAGTGATGATGAGTGGGATGTATTGATAGCTCTGTGGAAGGTTTGAGGTGGGGTAAATAGCTCTGAATAGTCTAGTTTCCCACGTAGAACTTGTACAATATGCTGAGGCATGCAGGATTGAAGCCATAACAATAATAGTTAATAACAAAGAAAACAGAATAGAAGAGAATTATGGATGACACTAGACAAAAATCAGTTATGTTGCATCCATCCAGGCATGTAGCCGGGGGGGGGGGGGCTAAGGGGGCTTCAGCCCCCCAAATTCTCAGGGTGGTCCGCGAAAAGGCCTTACTGGTACATTATTTAAACTGTTATGTTTATTCATATCATGATCTGATCACCATGCTCATTACAAAATCTGGGAAATTAGAAATATGGATAAGCTGACTTTTTTCTTAAAACAAAGTAGTGGAAAAACAATTAAAACTCCAGATTGGTCTCCATTTGAAGACTACTTAAAGTCTGTTTAGTTTAACATTAAGGTACAGAAAATCTGTATAGCCCCTTTGGTAAGGGAAGGCCACAAAGATAGCTAAAAGATCTGCAGTAGCTATATCAAGCGTAACCTTCAAGGAAATAACTATTCGATATGTAACCAAATAATGTTTATGGATTATTTAGCTAAGAAAATTAAGGAATCTTGACTGAATGTACAGTACTGGAAGTTATCTATGCTTTTAATGTGTATGTATTGATTGTTTGTTCCTTCCCTTCCCAGGTCCCTTTTTCCACCCCTTCCAGCCCTCCCCCTTTCCCTTCTCCCCCCCCCTCACTATCACTTGTTGTTTTTCTTTTCTATTATGTTTTTTTTCTTTTTGTTTTATGTTTTGTATGTATCACTGCAATATTGGAAAAAACCTCACAATAAAGATATTTTAAAAAACCATGCTCATTATATCCCACATTAATGGGGTTATTGGGATAACAATACAAAAGGTTTGCTAGGGTAGACCCTCTTCCACCCAGTCTCAGCCCCTGAACCAAACTCACCCCGAATCAAAATCCTGGCTACGGCCTTGCATCCATCCATCCCTAAATGTTCTGGCACCAGCTTTGATAGAATGTAAGTTCTTTCTTTTTCCTTCTCCTTTCTATGTCTATGACTCAAAATTGGGGAATATTGTTATGTCCCACCTTTTCCTTCCTTTTCCAAAAACTTTAGAGCAGTGGTATCCAACCGTTGCCCCTCCAGGTGTTTTGGTTCAGCTCCCAGAATTCCTGGCCATTGGACAAACTGGCTATGGCTTCTGGGTGGTCCCAATGACCAAATGTTGACATCACTGTTGCAGAGCTTTGAGTTTCAGCTCTCACTTTGCTGTTTTATAATGTTAATGTGTTTTATAATGTTAATGTGTTTTGACACACACACAGTCTCACACACAACTTTATTGTTAAGCACTTATACCAAGTAGCCCTGAGATACATTTAAAGGATAATAGCCTATAATAGTGACAGAGTAAATAAGCCACATAACACTGCATTTCCTGGTCACGTGGCTGGGCATCCTGGTATGACCTTACCAGAAGGACATTGGCAGGGAGTGGATTGTAGCCAGCAACATAGTGGTGGGTCCATTACAAGTTTGGATGGTGGATCAAGATGGATTCAATCCAATCCAGCAAACCACATATTTAAAACTCCAGGAATACTCTGGATCTTCTTGTAGTTTCCTCTTGAGCATAATTAATGGTTGGACACAGTTCTCCTGCTGCAAATCCAGCCTTGTGTCATCATCAGCCTCATCATAAAGGCCAGGGAAAGCATCCTGCTTCATCTGGCATCCAGGAGGAAAATGGAAGCAGTGGGGCAAATTTGCCCCGCATACAGCTCCCTCTCAACTCCCTTCCACCCTTGTGGAGAGGCCCCATACTGGTTCCATTGGAGCCAGCACAGCACAGGAAGACTCCTGTGTTGAGGGGAAAGCGTCCAGCAACACTTTCCCTCTGGTTGGGGGTGGGGCCTCTGCTGGAACTCACGCAATGTCATGTGATGCCCAGTGTGGGACCTGTGATGCCCCCATGGGGCTGAAATTATATCTGTGTTTGTATTTCACCTGCATGGGTCTTTGTTCTATGGTCCCATTGTTCTGCCATGCGGTCACTCAGGGGTGGAGTTGTGTCTTGGCTCCAAACCTGGTGTCCCCGCCCTCAACTCCTCCCTTTGGGGGCTGGACGTCCCCTCTGCCTCCATTCTAGAGATTCCATGGGCATAGCAAGGCTGGAATTTATTGCTTGCTGTGAAAAAGCAACTAAGTTCACCTACTAGGCCTACCTTCACTTCCAGCCAGATCTGCAGAACAGAGGAGAATCCATTCTCAATATAGACTGTGGATCTTGGGGCTTAATACAGGACCTCGTGAGCCTACAAGCCTGGGAGCAACAGGACACCTGGAACCCTTTAAGAAAGGAACCTTCGCTTTGCACAGGCAAGTGGATGAATCCCTTTGTTCAAAGGACACTTTTGCAACCTACTTCAAGCTTTTGGACCATCAGTTTTTACTGATTGTAAGCCAATAAACCATTGTTTGAGTTCACCCTCTTCTGAGTCCTGAACTCATTGCCTAAAGCTATTAAGAACATAAGAAGAGCCATGCTGAATCGGACCTCAGCCCATCTAGTCCAGCATTCTGTATCACACAGTAGCCCACCAGTTGTACACGGGGATCTCGAGCAGAAGGGAGGGCAAGACCCTGACCTGCTCCCGACCCCCACAACCAGTACCCAGGGAAATCCTGCCTACCTCAACCAACTCCGAGGTGGCACTTGAATGTCCTTTTCAGTAACTACCGATACACTTGGTATCCATGAATCTGTCTAATCCTGCCTTGAAGTTGTTCAGGCTGACAGCTGTCACAACCTCTTCTGGAAGTAAATTCCATAACCCAATGACCCTCTGGGTGAAGAAATATTTCCCTTTATTAGTCCTAATTTTCCTACCTTGGAGCTTCAGGGAGTGCCCTCTAGTCCTAGTGTTTTGTGACAAAGAAAATAATTTTTCTTTATTCACCTTTTCTATCCCATGCATGATTTTATACACTTTGATCAAGTCACCTCTTAAACGCCGTCTTTCAAGGCTGAAAAGACCAAGGCGTTGCAACCTGATTTCATAAGGGAGCCGCTCCATCCCTTGGATCATTCTTGTTGCCCTTTTCTGTACCTTTTCCAGTTCCGTTATATCCTTCTTAAGGTGCGGAGACCAGAATTGTACACAGTACTCCAAATGTGGCCTTACCATAGATTTGTAGAGAGGTAATACAACATTTGCTGACCTATTTTCGATTCCCTTTCTGATCATGCCTAGCATAGAATTTGCTTTTTTCACTGCTGCTGCGCACTGGGTTGACATCTTCATTGAGCTGTCCACCAAAACCCCAAGATCCCTTTCCTGGTTTGTCTCGGAAAGCTTTGACCCCATCAATTTGTAGGTGTGGTTGGGGTTCTTTGCCCCGATGTGCATGACTTTACACTTGTTTAGGTTAAAATGCATTTGCCACTTTGTTGCCCATTCACTCAATTTCGAGAGATCTTTCCAGGTCCCCTGCATGTGGGATGGCCTTATGCTCTGTCTCCAGAGCCCTTTTAAAGTCCTTTTTGGCCTGGAAGACAGAAGAGGACCCCATCCTCTAGAAGGGATGAAAGTGTCCTAGGATGCTGAATTCATTCTATCTGATGCAGTCTCAAACTTGCTGCAGCAGCTGAGTAGTGATTGTACATTAGAACATTTTCTGTTTTACCCTCCCATCCACTTTGAGAGCTGGATGATGCATAGGAAGTCTGTTCAGCTTTCAAGTGGCGTGCAAGAAGGATAATATCTCCACCTCCCATAATAGCCTTGAGAGGACACATCCTTTTTCGTACACACTCACAACTAGCAGAACAGACCTCCTTTTTCTGATGCAGCTGCTAGTTGCTAAGATGGGCTAGGGATTGCTGGATGTTGAGTTGGGCTATGATTGTATAGGATTAGTGAATACAGAGCAGTTACAAATCCATAACTCTAATTTACAAATCTATAACTGCTATACTGAATATCAGCCACCATTTTGTGTGACATACTATTTACACTAAGGACATATTTAATGCATTATCAAACTCTATAGAAAAAACCCCTTTCTCACTGGCTTAAGAACCTTCTCGACTGCCTGATATGTCAAGTTTACTTGTGAAAAGTAATATCAGGCCTAATAGGGGAAGAGATTCTTTATCAAGCCCATTTAAAGAAAAATGACAAGCTCTGTAGCATATAATAGAATAGATGATGAATTGCAGTGTGAAGAGAAAGAGGGGGGGAAACAGTGTTACTTTTATCTTGGTGTGATTTTCTGTTTGAAAGGTCTATATGTTATGTTTTCAATGGCATAAATTTAATGAAACTATTTGGAAAACTGACCCAAAGTCAATATTCAACATAAACCTATAAAGTTTCTTAATCTCTCTCCCTTCCTTGCCCCACAGTCCTGTTGCCCCCAGTAATAGATCTGTTGATGTCTTTCTCATTAAGTCCTGTGATATAATATCACAGTGAAATTACAATATGAAATAGCATTTCTAATATAGAAGTGTTAGAGCAAATGTCACCCTTAACAAATGAGCAATAGCACAAAATGTCTCCCGCTGGCCACCGAAGCTGGTTCCCTCTGTCTTTACCTGTGATTAATGAAAACAAAACCGATGACTCCTCCAAAGGCACTCTGGACTCTGTATCTCTATGCTTCTGAAACAGAGAACCACAGAGTCTCACCGGAAGTTGCCTTGCATCATGTAATGGACTCTGTGGGACTCCGTTTCAGAAGCATAGAGAAATGGGAAGAAGATTCAGAGAAGACTCTGATGAGGTTGTAGATAAGCTGGAGCCTTGCAAAAGTGGAAAAACCATGACTAGAAAAATACTTTTTTTAACCCAAAGAACACATTAAGAGAGGTTCCATAGTGCCCACCTGGGCAGCCAAAGGGGGAAGCGGGTTCCTTCTGCATTCTCTGGCATGACTAAAGGTTGACCATGAAGTTGTACTGAAGGATTTAGAGATTGTTTGACCAGGCCTCTATAGGAAAGCATTAAGAGAGGTTCCATAGTAAAGTATTGAGATAGGTCTCCCTCGGAAAGTGTTTAGAAGAGTCTTGATAGGAAAGCATGGAGAGAGGTCTCTATAGGAAAGCATACAATGCTTCCCACTTCTATCCCACCTTTATAGAACCAACAGCATTGAGGAGGAGACCTAACTCTTGGTGGTGACAGAAGAGGAGGCCAAGCAGCCCAGGATTTGCAAAGTGTGCTCTGGGCACCATAGGTGCCATGTGCTCACCTGGGCAGCCAAAGGGGGAAGGTGGTTCCAGTCGAGGGGGGTGTCAGCATTGGGGCTCAAGGAATGAAGGACATAGGGGAGTGTTGCAAAGAACCAGAGAGATTGCAATCCCGGCCCCTCGAAGCCTTGGCAATTGGGCAAAAGTCCCTCTCATTACATGTCACTGCTTGCTTTTGCTACTACTGCTCTTGCAGGCATGGTCCCAGTTTGTAAACCAGGAGCCTGGAGAAGCTGCTGCTCTGTCGCCACTGCCACATGTTACTCTGGCCATCCCGAGAGGGAGGGAAGGGATGGAAAGGGCTGGGCACTTGACAATGGGCTACTGAGTTGGAGCAAGTTCTTTGGTGGGTGAGTGTCTCTTTATGTGTGAGAGAGGGACAGGAGAGAGAGGACTGGGTGCCTGATAATGACACTCACACTAGCCCATAGAAAAGGCTTTACCTCTTCTTCAGGGAGTGGCACATGAGGAAAGGAAAGATTCATGATCTAAGGGAAGAGACAAAGTTTCCACTGCTTCCAAGTGACTGCTAGGCTTCCTCAGGGACAATAAAATGGGTCTCACCATTTTGTGATGAGCTGGATCCTAACTCAGATCTCTGCTTGCATATCAAATTTTAAAAATGGCCGAGTGACGGATCGTATCTCAAAAAACTCGCAAGTTGAGTCGCTTATAAGTCTAGGTATTGCTATATATAATATCTGGGATTTATTTCTGGTCTCCCATTGATGTCCTAACTAGAGCTGACCCTGCATAATTTCCAAACTCAAACAAGATCTGGTGCCTTTGGGGATATTTAGGCTGTATACCGCTCCTTTAAACAACATCCCTTCTCAAATTATTGTTATCGGTTTAGTGCATGCATATTAATGGGGCAATAGACTATTTTTTAATTTGACTGCATGCTGCATTTTGAAGGTGTTCAATTTCAAACAAAATGTTGATGTTCCGTGATTTCTTTTCTGCTTCCACACACTTTCTTCCCATTAAAATGCCTTCCAAAATGTGCCACCTACAATGAAAAGCATTACTGGTGTTGTGAAGCCTATATTTATCCTTCTGTTCTGAATTTTGTTTGCTGGTTCAATCCCAGCAGAGCTCACGCGAATCAGTTTGGTTGCCCTTCATATAATACAATAAAGCATTTCTCTTTTTAAAACATAACCACAACTGCTGCATCTGTGAGATGAAACGTGTTTCAGGTTTTGTTTCCTTTGTTTTAATCTAGAATAATTACACTAATGAGGAAAGTCCATATTAGGAGGTTTTGATAAATCTCAAAAAGATATACCCCCAAAGCAAAGTGCCAGCAATATTGGATTGTTTACTAACATAGTCATAAAGAAACAGAGTTATTATAAGGTCTGAAATCACTCGGTAATTCAGCTGCTGACATTGATGGATGGAACCTAGCTGCTCCCCTTGCTGAAAGCTGCTGACTGGAAGAATGTTTTATGCATGAGGTCCAGGGCAGGAAAAGATGCCAAAGGTTTAGGAATATTTTAAGAAACTCTTCCAAGGTGTCAAGCAAGTTATCAGCATTTTTAAAGCAAAGCATCCCAAGCTGTATGTTTGAAACACAAATGTATGTTTAAACAGAAGCAAATTGATCAAAGGTAGGATGCAGTTCAACACTGGCTAGGGATTCTACATATTTTATCAAAGTTTTCCAATTGGCTATATTTTTATATAAGGTGGGATCTTAAAGTAGAGCTCCCAGCCAGTAAGCTCTGGTGTAGTGCTGGCTGGTGACTCCGATGTCAAGAGAATGGATGATTCAATCTGGGAAACTTTAAAAGAATCATAAAACTACACAGGTCACCCAGTCCAACCCCTACCATACAAGAGCACACAATAAAAGCATTCCTGACAAATGGCCATCCAGCATTTGCTTTAAAACCCCTAGGGAATGAGACTCCATCACACTCATTTCACCGTAGAACAGCTTGAAGTGTCAGGCAGTGTATTTCCTAATGGTTAGATGCAATCTCATTTCTGGAAATGTTAATCCATTGCTCCTTGTCCTAGTCTCCAGAGCAGCAGAAAACAGGGTGACATCATTTCAGATATTTAAACACAGTGACAGGCATGTAGCCAGGGGGGGCTTAGGGAGCTTCAGCCCCCCCCCCCAAATTTTCAGGGTGGTCCGCAAGAAGGCCTTACTGGTACATTATTTAAACTGTTACGTTTATTCATATCATGATCTGATCATCATGCTCATTATATCCCACATTCATGGAGTTATTGGGATAACAATACAAAAGGTTTGGTAGGGTAGTCCCTCTCTTACTCAGACTCAGCCCCTCCCAAATCAAACTCAGCCCTCCCCGAATCAAAACCCTGGCTATGGCCCTGCGCTGTGATCATATCCCCTCTCAGTCTTTTATTTTTCCAACCTAAACATACCCAGGTCTCTCTGCGACATATATTTTATATATATATATATATATATATATATATATATATATATATATATATATATATAATAGTCTTTATTAAGTTTCACAGTATACAAGTTTAAACAATAAACAGTAAAAGATATACAAAGTTAATTTCTTTCTTTTTTTTGTAATATTTTTTATTGCATTTTTCCATTTATCACAAGGGGCGGTTTAGGTGGGGGGGGGAGGGTGGGGGAAGGGGTGGTGTGGGAGCGGGAGAAAGGTGCACAAACATAGAACAGGGGGGGGGCTTCCCAAAAGTGCGGGCGGTCGAATACATTGTGTAAGGGTCTTTTCAATACTTAATACAGATATTTCAGGGTAGTCCATTAATCAAGATTATCAATACATACAGTCTTATACTCTATTCTTTAGATATTGTTTAAGTCAACAGTGAATTTCGGATAGTGCTTTTGTATATATTCTTTAAAGATAGTCCAGTCCGTTATCTTTTTTTTGTCCAACAGTTTTTGGTTTAAAGAGTCCATCTGGATTGTCTCTAATATTTTTAGTCCATTCTTCCAGGTCCGGTACGGTATCTCTCTTCCAATGTCGTGCTAGTGTGATACGGCTACACGTACTCAGCATGAAGAATATTCTCTCTTGGTTTCTGTTCAAGCTCGGGTTCGAGATCCCTAGTAGATAATTCTGCGGGTCCATACAAAATTTAACTTTCATAATTTCCTGCATCTCTTTATGGATGGTGTCCCAAAATTTTTTCACCTTTCTACAATTCCACCATTGATGTAGATAGGTTCCTGGCTCCCTCCCACACTTCCAACAGATATTAGAGATTCCCTTGTTGTATTTCGCCAGTTTAGTGGGGTAGAGATGCCACCTAAACTGCATCTTTATCCAGTTCTCCTTCAAGTCCGTGGGGGTTGTATATTTTAATTTTTCTACCCAGATCTCCTCCCATTGGGGGAAGAGTATCGAATGCCCCAGATCCTGGGCCCATTTGGCGTGGCAATTTTTAATATATTCCTCCTCTGTATCCCATTTAAGGAGTTGTTTGTAGCAGAGGCTTATGACATTTTTTTGTTTTTTCATGATTGACTCCCATCTGGTCTCCTCTAGGAAGCCTATTTTTTTATCCTCTTTATATCTTAGTCTAATTTGGTGATAGTGAAGCCACGAAAAATCATGACCTTCTCTTTTCAGTTCTTCTCGTGTTTTAATCTCCAAATTTTTATTCTCTTTTTTTAGAAGTTGCTTGTATGTTAGCCACTTCTCCCTTGCCAATTCTTTCTTATGAAACGCTTCTCCCGGCGCTACCCAGAGCGGAGTCAATCTGAAGAAATGTCGTTTGTATTTTTCCCATGTCTTTATCAGTGCCGTTCTTATATAGTGATTACTGAAATTTTTTTCTATTTTCCTCCGGTCGTACCAGAGGTACGCGTGCCATCCGGCACGAAGGTCGTGACCCTCCAGAGTTAACAGATTTTTATTTTCTAGCGTAGTCCAGTCCTTGATGGCCACTAGGTTGCATGCCTCGTAATACAATTTTAGGTTTGGGAGGCCCAACCCTCCCCTTTGTGGGTCATCTGATAAGCATTTTAGACTAATCCTGGGTTTTTGATTCTTCCAAATAAATTTCCTGATATCCTCGTTCCATTTTCGAAAAAGAAAGTCATTCCTAATTATCGGGAGGTTTTGAAATACAAAGAGGAGTTTGGGTAATACTGACATCTTTATGGTAGCGACCCTGCCCAACAGTGACAGATTTTGGTGTTTCCACTTCTCCAGGTCCCCCCGGATGTCTTTCCATAATTGCTCATAATTATTTTTTAATAATTGTGTGTTGTTGGGGGTGATAGTTATCCCCAAATATTTAATTTTATTTCCAATTTGTAAGCCAGTGTTGGCGTGTAGCCCTTCTTTTTCTCTAATGTCCATATTTTTTGTCAGAATTTTGGATTTTAGTCTATTTACTTTAAAGCCGGATACTAATCCAAATTCTTTAAATTTGTTGAGCCATTTGCCCATGTTGGGGAGGGGATCCTCTACAATGCAGACTATATCATCGGCATAGACCCTGCATTTATACCGTTGTGTTAGTACCTGTGTACCCCTTAGGTCCTTATCTTTGTTTATATCCCGTACCAAGACTTCCATCGCTAGGATGAAGAGCAGGGGCGACAGTGGGCAGCCTTGTCTAACTCCTCTGTTTATTTGGATTTTCTTATTGTTTTCCTGTCCATTGATTATTAATGTAGCTTCTTGTCTCTTGTATAAGGCTTCGATGATATTCCTAAAGTAATAACCTGTATCCAACTGCTTTAATAATAATTTTAAGTAGCTCCAATTAATCGTATCGAAAGCCTTTTCGGCATCGATAAATAGCAAGGCTAATTTCTTTTCATTATGTTTTTCATAATATTCCAAGATGTTAATTAGGGTTCTAGTATTTGTTTTTATCTGCCTGTTTGGTAGAAAACCAGTTTGCTCGGGTGAGATCCACTCTTTTAGAAAGGTTTTTAATCTGTTTGCTATGATTGTTGTGAAGACCTTGTAGTCTGTATTTAGGAGGGAAATTGGCCTATAATTTTTGATGTCTGTTACATCCTTGTCCTCTTTTGGAATCAATGTTATATTTGCTAGTTCCCATGATTTGGGTATCTCTTTTGATTGTCTTATTCCGTTAAATATGTCCGTCAATAATGGTGTTAGCTCAGCTTTAAAGCTTTTATAATATAAGGCAGTGAAGCCGTCAGGACCTGGTGCTTTATTGTTTTTTAGGCCTTCAATACTTTTCTTTACTTCTGCTGTGGTTATTTCAGAATTTAACATTTCTCTCTGTGTCTCTGTTAATGTTGGGATTTTTTGTTTATCTATATACTCCATTATCACATCCTCTTTTGTGTGTTCTTTTTTGTATAGTTCTTGATAGAACTTCTTAAAGGCTTCTGCAATTTTCCCTTCCTCCGTGTGAGTTACTCCTTCGCTAACTATTTTGGTGATGTATCCTCTATTTTTCTTTTCCTTTAGTTTTTTAGCTAGCCATTTGCCAATTTTATTGGCATTCTGATAATGGTTCACTTTTATATATTTCATCTGTTTTTCTAGTTTGTCATTTTGTAATAACTGTAATTGTTTTTTAAGGATGTTTAATTCTTTGAGTATTTTTTTACAGAGTGGTTTCTTTTTTAACTCTTCCTCTGTCTTCCCAATATTCTCTATTATTCCTTGCATCATTTTGTGTGTTTGTCTGTTTTTAATACTATTTAACTGGATTAAATTGCCCCGCATGACGGCTTTCATTGCTTCCCATTGCGTTGTTTTGCTTGTCTCCTCCCCTTTATTCAGATCTAAAAACTCTTTTAGCTTCTCCCTTAGGGAGTCTAAATCTTCTGCCCTTCTGAGGAGGCCATCTTTTAATTTCCATCTAAACTGTGGTTTGCTCCCTTTCAGGAGTAATTCCACCGGGCTATGGTCAGAGAAGAGACCTGTTAGGATTTCTATTTTTTTAACTTTAATTGCTAAGTGCTTCGACGCCCAAATCATGTCAATTCTAGTCCAAATCTTATGCCTTCCGGAAAAGAAGGTATAGTCCCTCTTAGTGTTGTTGCAGTGTCGCCACAGGTCTATGGTGTTCAATTCCTCTAAAGTCTGTATGAATTGTCTTGGTAGCTGGTTCCCCTTTTTGTTTTTGATGCTATTCCCTGTGATTTTCCTTGTCTTGTCTGCCTTAGCATCAACCACTCCATTAAAATCACCGAAGATGATTAAGTCTTCATGCTGTTGGCTCTCGATCTGTGTTTTTAATTCCTTCATAAATTTTAGTTTGGGGCCATTTGGACAGTAAATGTTGCAAATTAGGACTTTCTTCTTATTTAATTCTATCAGCACTCCCAGGTAGCGTCCTTGTGGATCTTTGAAAGCTAAGCTCGATTGTAGTTTTGCTTTTACGTAAGTGGCTACCCCTCGTTTTTTCTTCTCAAGAGAAGCGTAATACAACTTTCCTAACTTAGGTTGGTCCAGGTATTGTGCATGTCGTTCTGCGATGTGTGTTTCTTGTGGTCCTATTATCTCGTACTTCCCCTTCCTCAAATATTCATTTACTCTTTTCCTCTTGTTGGGCGAGTTGAGCCCATTCACATTGTTAGAGAGGATTTTAAGACTGGTCATCTTCAGTGTCTTGCGGGGGCTGTTCTTGCACAGCTGCTATCTGATAATTTTCCGGCGAGAATTTTCTTAACCTTTTTAGATGTCTTTTCATCGAGACTCCGGGGGAGTCGATTTCCTCATAGTCTGTACCCTCGTCCTCGTCCAACTCTCCTTCTTCCTCCTCGTTTTCTCCTGAAGCCTCCTTCTGGTCCGCATTTGCATGATATCTTTTCTTCTCTCTCTTTCTGGTTTCCTTTGTCATATGGTTTTGGAAGAAGGCTTTCGCTTTTTCAACCGTGTTGAGCCAGTACCTTGTGTCCTTCCATGTCACCGTTAGCCCTTCTATTCTCTCCCATCGGTACCTCACATTTCTCTTCTTTAATTCCTGCGTGAGAAAGTCATACTTCCGCCTTTTGGAAAGCGTATCTTGTGAGACCTCCTTCATGAAGATGATTTTTTTTCTTTGTAGTATACCGATTTTTTCGCACTTCTCTGCAGTATTTCATCGCGGAGGCATTTCCGGGCAAAGGTGACAATGGTGTCCTTGGGGGTTTTATTCTTTCTGGCATATTCCGTGTTAACCCTATAGGTGCGGTCTACATCGTTGCCGATAATTAGCGGCTCCGTTTGTGTCAATTCTGCAATAATCTCTATAACTATCAGTTTCAGATTCTCAGTTTTAGACTCCTCCAGGTTTCTTATCCTTAATTGGTACTCAAGCGCCCTATTTTCAAGGAATTCTACTTGTTTTTGGAGTTTTTGGTTGATTGCTTCTATCTTATCTGTTTTGCCTTCCAGTTTTGCTTGTGACTTTATTATTTTGCTATTGTCCTCTTTGACCTTATCTAGGTCTATTTTCATGATCTTGAGATCTTCTTTAAGGTCTTTTTTTAAGTTCTGTATTTCTGTTTGCATCTCCTGGTGTTGTTTGTCTTGTTTATGGGAGAGGTTTCGTATCTCCTGTAGCAACTCTTTAAAACCTGAGTCTTCATTAGAGCCCTCGTTGGATCCCCTTCTTATTTGGATTCTGGTGAGCTGGTTTCCTCTACCTCTGGGCTGCATCTTGTTAAAACTCGTTGGAGCTCTTCCTATTGTATATTTGGGTCCTTTGAGGTATTTGTGTATTGGTATCTAAGGCGTTTAAAGTAGTTCTATGTTAGACTCTTTAAGTAAGATTAGGTCTCTTGCCTTCTTACCTTATCTTAATCTTCTGCACTTTTGGCCTCGTCTCTTCTGTTACGGGTCTTGGAGCTGCTCGGCCGCTGTGCTGCTGTTCTGGTTTCCACGGAGACCTGTTTGTTGTTTATTTACTTACTTCTGGTCGCCGCCATAGGTTCTCGCGATATTTCCGGGGGAGGGGTGACGTAATTCTTGTTGCTCTCTGCTCTCGCGAGATCTGTACTCTTGTAATCTCTTGTAGTTTCCTGTAGTCCTGTCGTCTCCTGTACTCTCGCGCAGGCGTGAGCGCTCCTCTCAAAGCCGCGGTTTTTCGCCCTTCCCAGGGCTTCCGCTTCCTCCGGCTACCTTCCGCCCTCCTCCTTCTCTCCCCTCAGCGTGGTCTGCAAGATGGCGCGGGTCCTGGGTGTTCGGCGTTTTCAAGGTCAGTCTTCCCTTTTATTTTATTAGGATTCGCACCGTCCGCTTTTCTGTTACACCATTGTCTAAGAAGAGTATTTGCAATAGACTGTATTGAAACAGGCTTAGCCCCGGGGGGTGCTATTCCCGGCAGAAGCCCTTCCTCGTCACGATTGGGTCAGGAGTTCTTTCTTTTTCCCGGCCTCCAGCACTTTTGCTTTTTTAAGAATCCAGTTTTTAGTTGTTCCTTTCAGCAGTTGAGTCAGTGGCTGAGGGAATGTTCCGAAGCCTGTCGGCCTCTAATCCTGGGATCAGTCGCTGCCGCCTTCCACCCGCCGTTGCCGGGCGCTCTTGACGTGTTTCCTTGAGGGAGACACGTCTCTGGCACCGTCGGCCGGTCGGGGAAAACAGATCTCACCCTTCTGAGCCTCGGTCCGCTCCTAACAGGGAAAGGAATAACTATTCCTTTAGCAATTGTCCTGGAATGTCCTCCGGAGCCCCGGAGAGCACGTCTTCCCTCCTGCAGCCACTGACCGGAAGTCCACAAAGTTAATTTCTTAATAAGCTTGGCTTCCAGACATTTGGTCATTTTGGTTGCCTTTCTTTGGACATGTTCCAGATTGTCAATATTCTTGAACTGTTGTGCCCAGAACTGAACACAGTATTCTAGGTGACGTCTGACCAAAGTAGAATAGAATGTGACTATGGGCTCTTCCAGACAGGGCAAAAAATGAGGTCTCTGTCAGACTTTTACCTGAGGCATCCAAACGATGCCTCAGGTAAAAGAGAATTAATATGAGACAAAGCAGGAGAACCCTGCTTTATCCCATATTGGATATCACATTAGATCCAGGCCTTCCTGTAAGGCCTGGGTCTAATGGGGTATGGGCCGTATGGGGACTCACCCACGGGTACTCTTGCAACTACCCAGGGGTCAGTCCCCAAACCTGTCTAGGACCTTTTGGACTCCTGGAGCCCAAAGATGTGAGATGGCACCCAGCCCCTTCCCAACCCCCTCCTAAAAATCTTAACATTTTTTTTAAAAAAAATTACCAGGCCACCATGGTGCTGCTCCAGCAGCCCTCCTGGCATGTGAAAATGATGCACCAGGAGATGGTGGGGGTAGAAGAAGCAACCCCCCCCCCCCAGCCTCCTGGTGCACACATTTTTACACACCAGGATGGCTGCCGGAATAGCACTATAGTAACCTGGGAAAGTTTTTTAAATTTTTAATTGTGTGTGTGTGTGTGTGTGTGTGTTTGGGTTGTCCCATTTCAACACAGTAGTTTCTGCATCAGTATGAGGACACCCCCCCCCCGCCCCCAGGAAAGCCTGGGTTCCTATTTGGGCATGGGAACTTAAACCCACAATGAAGCAGGTTTCTTCTGGAGAGGCCCTGCTCTCAGTCCTGCCACCTTTGCAGGCACGTCTGGTGGGGATGAGAGACAGGGCTTTTTCTGTGGTGGCCCCTGAGCTGTGGAACTCTCTTCCTTATGAGAGTTCCTCTCTTCCTTATGAGGTTAGGTCCACCCCCTCCCTCCTGTACTTCAGGAAGCAAGTGAAGCCCTGGCTTTGGAATCAGGCATTTGCAGAGAGATGATGGATACCGGTGAAGACTAAGAACTTTTGGCCACAATGTGCTGCCATAATTGGATGATGTTTTTAACTTGGCGAATTGGTTCATATGTATTTTTAGCTTATATGTGTTTTATATGTATTTTAACTTATTGTATTTGCATGCTGTTTTAAATTGATATTTATTGTCTTGCATTAAATTCTTGCTATTAGCCGTTCTGAGTCCCTCCACGGAGGTAGAGAAGAACAGGATATAAAAGTTCCAAATAAATAAATAAATAAATGTAAGCCCTATCTGGAAGCGCCCTTAGACTTCCCTCCATCTAAATGCTATTCTCATACTGATGCAGTCTAGAATCATCTTGACTTTTAAAGAGGGGAAACTATGGATAAATGTGTGAAATTCTTTGTGGAAAGAAAACCAAGGTAGAGAGAAAAAAATAGGTGGGATTCTGTAAGGACAGAAAGAATATTCAAACAAGGTAACATTATATAGAGAGAGGGAGAGGGAGAGAGAGAGGAGAGAGAGAGAGAGAGAGAGAGAGAGAGAGAGAGAGAGAGAGAGAGAGAGCATTTGGGAAGCCTAACAAGAATCTTTGCTGTTCATGAAAAACTAATTTCCTGTGCAGAAATGTTGTAGTTCGGAGCACTTTCAGGGCAATAAGACCAGGTACTAATTTTGTTCAGATTATGTTCTGAAGCATAGCATTTGTAAACAGAAAATAATGACTGGTATTTATTATATCAGTTCAGATTCATAACCTAAAATTATGGGTCTGCAAGTGATCTGTATTCAGCAGGATTCCATAATCTTATTGAAAAGCTATGTAAATTCAACTCCAACATGATAAAGGTCTCTTCAGGGCACAAGGAGAGTGACATTTCTGCCTCACATCTGCCAGCAAGTGGGGCTGCAACATTCAGAACCAGGACCCTCGTGACTTGTCCTTGTTGCAGCCTTATCCCTGGTATTAGAAAGGTGGAAAGATCTTCACCCTTGAGCCTGGATCAGAAGCTGAATTGACCTCCTTTGCCTTAACTGGAAGCTGGTTCTTAAGGTCAGCTTGAAAATATTTTTTAATCTAAAAAGCAAATTTTGATTCTGTTGTTTTATATAAGATACAACATTTTACGATGCCATTTCATGTTATGGAATTTGAGCATTCATTGATTTTGGCATCCGTAGAGGCTCCTGGAATCAAACCTAGTTCCACTGTGCTGTATTGGTGAGATGAATTTAGGTAACCAAGCTAGCATACTGTCATGCACAATTTTCTGCGCAGAAATATCCTGTTTATTATTTTCTGTTCAAATAGACCAGTGTTTCCCAACCAGTGTGCCGTGAGCAATCATCAGGTGTGCCGTGGGAAATTGGAACCTCCGATACCCTTTCTTCCCCCTCCTGCTGAAAACTTTTTCTTCTCCATTTGGGCTCTCTTCTTCCCAGCCTCGCTCTGCTTGCTTCGCCTCACTTTGCTCACACTGCCGCTTCTGCGGGAGGGGAGAGGGAGAAAGACGTGACCCGTGCGGGCGCGTGCAGACTCACCCCACGTCTTCCTCCCTCCCCTCCACAGTGCTCTCTGGATATAGGTGAACTACAACTCCAAAATTCAAGGTCAATGCCCACCAAATTCTTATAGTATTTTCTCTTGGTTATGGTAGTTCTGTGTGGGAAGTTTGATTCCATTCCATCATTGGTGGAGTTCAGAATGCTCTTTGATTGCGAGTGAACTATAACTCCCAGGTGTTGAGCAAGACCTTCGTGTGAGTATTTCTGCCATTCCTGCCAGGATATCTATGTTGTGTTCATCGAAACAGGCCCAGGTTTCACACTGAGTGTATAAATACATCTAAAAACATATTAACTATATGTATTATTGTGTTAGAGCAGTGTTTCTCAACCTTCCTAATGCTGCGACCCCTTAATACAGTTCCAAATGTTGTGGTGACCCCTAACCATAACATTATTTTCATTGCTACTTAACAATTGTACAGTATTTGTGTGTGTGTGTGTGTGTGTTGATTTTGTCATTTGGAAGTTGTAGTTGCTGGGATCTATAGTTCACCTACAATCAAAGAGCATTCTGAACTCACCAACAATGGAATTGAAACAATCTTGGCACTCAAAATTCCCATGACCAACAGCAAATACTGGAAGGGTTTGGTGGGCATTGACCTTGAGTTTGGGAGTTGTAGTTCACCTACATCCAGAGAGCCCTATAGACTCAACAATGATGGATCTGGACCACATTTGACATGAATCCTCAATATACCCAAATGTGAACACTGGTGGAGTTTGGGGAAAATAGATCTTGACATTTGGGAGTTGTAGCTGCTGGAATTTATAGTTCACCTACAATCAAAGAGCCCCTTGCACCCTACCAATGATAGAATTGGGTCAAACTTCCTATACAGAACCCTGATGCCTTGAAGGGACTAGCTGGCGCAGGCCTCCATCCCACCTCTCGCTCTCGCCCTCACCCACACATGCGCATCATGCTGCCATGCACCAAGCAATCCCCTCCCTCCTTGGAGTCTCAGAAACAGCCCTCCCCTTGGCTGGGAGGCCTGCCAATCACAGCAGAGGAGAGCTTTAGGTGGGAGAATTCACAGTCTGTTTCCAAAAAGAAAGAGAAGGACAAGCGGAGAGATCTTCAACCTTCTCTGCCAAAGGGCTTCCTAAAGCCTTCAGAAATGCATGTTTTCTGATGGCCTTTGGCGACCCCTCAGAAACCCTCTCACGACCCCCCTGGGGGTCCCGACCCCCAGGTTGAGAAACACTGTTAGAGTGTCATTTTGTGTCATTTTGGTTGGTGGTGTGCCCCAGGATTTGGTAAATGTAAAAAATGTGCCGCAGCTCAAAAAAGGTTGAAAAACACTGAAATAGACCATGTGCACAATTTTGAACACTTTGCAGTAGTTTGAAAAAAGTGTTAAAATTGCTCATTACTTCCTTCAAGAGTAAAATGAATGAAGAATAATGTCTCTAGAATTTTGAGAAACTCATCAAACTCAAACCAAAGATTTCCATAGTTCTTATGTAGTGTCTGTATGTGGAATTTTGAGGGGAGATTGTAACCCTACTTGCTTTTTGCCAGATTTCCTAGAATAATTAGAATTACTCTGTGGCAAATAGGAATTATAAAGGGGAAAAGGTGCCCTTATCACTGCTTAGGAGAAGCTTATGTAACTCTCTTAAGACACTTCACCTCCCTCCAAAATTCATACTCCGTCACCCCATGCTATACTTCAATCCAAACATAGTGATGCATGATTTTTCACCCCAGCCCTTTCACCTCAGTATTCAGCTTTTCTGGTAAGCATGGCAGACTAAGGTCAGACAAGGCCGAACCACTGTGTATGTGTTGGGACCCACATATTCCCCATCCTGGGCATGTCTGCTGCCCTCACAAGAAAAACGTGTTGGATTGGGGTGTTAGAAAGCCATGGGAATATATTAAAACTGAATTTTATATAGAAATGTTCAAATGAAATGAATCATGGAGCATTTTCTTCCTACCTAGGTAGTCACCTGGATATTTCAAAATCAATATATTAATAACCTCTTTCAACTGTCTGCACTGTCTCTGAAGAGCAGAGCGGATGAGCTTTTGTTAGAATTCAAATGCCTATCTTAACATGGAGCTATCAGCAAGTAGTTCAGGTGACAGCATCTGCCTTCAAATTGGCATTCTCATAGTCAGAGATTAGAAGAAAACTAAAGGTGGCCAGACATTCTTTTAGGGTACTATAACATTCTTTGGGGAGGGAAAAATGAACAATGATATCAAATGTGTAATTAAACGAAGTATTAAAAAAGATAATTAACAGTAAATAAAAAGCAGGAAAATGTGTCAGTCTGCTACCATTTTCTGTAAAATAAAAAAATATTGAAAGCTTGGTGCCATCCAAGAAATCCTCTTTTTCCTAGTGCCACTGAAAAGTCAACTCCTATAGACTGACAGCAAAAGCTACTGCAAAAAAAGCTGTCAGGATGCATTTAAATATGTCACCATGTTCCCTCTTTTTATCCGTCAAAGACATTGATTATTTTCAATAGAGGAACCCCTTTGACATTTCCTTGAAACTGAGGAATTCTACTTGGTTGTGATATGTCTGACACATGTCAAGTACTCCTCTAAAGAGATAAGTCAAAGAGGATTCCTACTGCTGTCCGCAAACACATCTACCTTGGTAGAAATGGGAGGAAATCTTTATGTAGTTTTCTTCCAAAAAGGAAATAATCACAGAGAGGAAAGCAATCTCCACTAGTTTCTAAAAGCTGCTGTAGTATCTACTCAGTGCTTTCCCTGGCACAGGGCTGCACCAGATATTATTTAATTTTCATTACCCTTTTCAAAAGAGCATATTTGACCCAGTTGAACAATTTACAAGGGAGACAGAAAAACAGTCTCTTGGCCAGATATTTGTATTCATGGCCTGTCCTTTCGCATCTGTTTTCTTTTTCTTTGGCTGCTGTTGGTTCTCAGTACCATTCTCTGAGCCAATTATTTCTTTATTGACCTTCCTGTCCTTGGTATCATTTAGCCCTATAGATAGCTCTTTTCAATTGTAAAGCCCAGAGTGGGAGCCACCAGTTTACCATTGCATGGCATGATGAGGAGCCCTTTCACCTTATGCAATTACAGCACTAGGGTTCCACTTTAATTGTCATCGTTCCATCCTATGGATTCTTGAATTGCAGTTTACGAAGGGGCATTTAGGATTACCTTCTCAGAGAGCACTCATGGCGTATCAAATGATCAACTCAAGATTCCACAAGATGTTGCCATGACAATAATCGGAAACACACAAACATAATGATAGAGCCATATGCACATTTCTTCAAAATGTTTTCCCATTTTTAAAAACTCTTATTTATTAAGAATTTCAAAAACAAATTACCTCATTTTTCTTTTTAAAAAAAATATTATTCAGTATATGATGTCTCCAGACAGTTGGAGCTTGAGAGAGCTTATAAAATCATGATAAGTTTACAATTAAAGTGTGAGAACAATATGTGAAAGAAAAGTAGGAAGGAGGGAACAAAACCAAAACCAAACCAAAACAAAACTTTTAAAAAACAACAACAAAAGAACAACTAAGAAGTGTAAGGTTACTTTCAGGTTACTTCCGATCATCATAATAACTCTTTTTATTGTCTCTCTCTTGGCATTACTTCGCGAATAAAGATTCTTAGGAAGGACTGATCCCACACTTTTTACAAGCGTGTTGATGACTAAAAAGGCCAATGTGAGATAGGCAAGTCCGGTTGCAGAAAGCACAGCAGAAAGTCTCCTTGGGTGATGTTGTTTCCAAGTTGCGGTTCTTTCTGCGTTGTCGTTTCTCTTCAAGACACATTCGGCGTGTCTTCTCAAAAGAGGCTGCAGCATTGTGGATAGTGCGTCTTCATGCCTCCCGAAGTGAGGCCAGGGTGGACCATTGTTGGTGATCAATCTGGCCGAGCCTGAGATGTTGTTTCAGGGAATCCTTATATCTCTTTTTGGGGGTGCCTCTCTTGCGCTGACCCGTGGCGAGTTCACCATAGAGTAGTATCTTTGGGAGGCAGTGGTCCTCCATCCTAGAGACGTGTCCTGCCCAGCGCAGCTGTGTTCTCAATAGCATGGCTTCAATGCTGGTGATCCCTGCTTGCTCAAGGACAGCAACATTAGTCACTCAAAGATCAGGTTCATAACCTGGGGGTGCTTAGGGAAAGTCAGGTGGTTGTCATGGCCAGGAGCACCTGTGCCCATTTTGGCTCGGGCAACAGCTGTAGTTTTCTTGGGGAAAGCAGATCTCATTAAGTTAGGTTGGTGGGCACATGACCTATGGCTTTCTCTGTAGCAGCACCCTGACTCTTGAACATCCTGCACAAAAAAATTAAGATGGGCCCATGCCTCTGATAGGTAACAAATCCTGTGGTGTTCCACATGGTATTCAGTGTTGGAAATTGCTGCTTAATTGTTTTAAAACTGGATTCTGTAATTGTTTTAAGACTGGTTTTAAAGTTTTAAAAAGAGTATTTAATGTGTTTTTAAATACTTCATCTTTGAATTATTTTAATTGGTTTTTATTTGTGTATCACCTCATGAACCTTTGTTAGATGGGAAGTGATACAGAAGCACAATAAATAAATAAAGTCTTCTCTATTTTGACTTTTAGCCACACAACTTGGAATTTTATTATGTCATGCAGTTACATTTCTGAAGATAATTGATTTATTGATGTGATCACTTGATTTGTAGTGTGTCTTCACATTGTGCAAACCACCTCCGGTTACGTCCACTATAACGTTTAATGGCTGGAATGTTTTATATTGGCTTTTATCTTTTTTTCATATTGTAAAACTGTTTCAAGTCCCTTTCATAGCTGTCATGGCTACCGAGGAGTAGGATACAGGTTGCAATGATAAGTAAATAAAATAATATACGGTTTTCAGTCCAACTCACCAGCATGCACAAACACACAATCAAAACCTTTCTGCCAAACAGCTCTTACCAACAGGAGGTTCTTCCTAAAGTGAGGTGGAATCTCCTTTCCTGCATATTGAATCCATTGTTCTGAGTCCTAGCCACCAGAGCAGCAGAAAACAAGCTTGTCCTTTCATCAATATGGCATTTTTTGAATATTTAAACTTGTTATCATGTCCACTCCCATCCCGCTTTTTTCCATGCTGAACATACCCAGCTTCCTCAGCTGTTCCTCATAGAGCTTGGCTTCCAAACTTTGGCCATTTTGGCCACTTTTCTCTGGATACATTCTAGCTTAGCAATATCCTTCTTGAATTTTGTAGTTCTTATTTGCCACCAGGTCATCTTTACAATGATTTAGTGACTGAAAGGCCTCCAAGATTCTCTGTCGTGAACTGACCTGTGTTGGTTCTGGAAATTCAGGCCTCTGATTGAATCACTGGTAATGCAGTCTCCCCCTCTCTCTATTGTTTCCCACTTTACTGAGAATTATTATCATTTCCAATGAGTCATCTTATGATATATCCAACTGACGGCAGCCTCAGTTTAGTTGAATTATTACATTACAATTGGCCCTTCACATTTGTAGGTTTCCATTTTGTGGATTTGATAATTCATGGATTTGATCAGTATGTTTTCCCTAGGAATTGCTAGCTCCTCTAGCACAGTGTTTCCCAACCTTTTTTGAGCAGCGGCATACTTTTTACATTTACAAAATCCTGGGGCACACCACCAACCAAAATGACACAAAATGACACTCTAACACAGTAATACATATAGTTAATACGTTTTAAAATGTA
The DNA here is from genome assembly GCA_030556195.1 of Anolis apletophallus. Classification (NCBI taxonomy): domain Eukaryota; kingdom Metazoa; phylum Chordata; class Lepidosauria; order Squamata; family Anolidae; genus Anolis; species Anolis apletophallus. The sequence continues at coordinate 7,072,562 of JARBWK010000001.1, forward strand.
TTTATACACTCAGTGTGAAACCTGGACCTGTTTCGATGAACACAACATAGATATCCTGGCAGGAATGGCAGAAAGACACAAACTTCCCACACAGAACTCCCATAACCAAGAGAAAATGCTATAAGAGTTTGGTGGGCATTGACCTTGAGTTTTGGAGTTGTAGTTCACCTATATCCAGAGAGCACTGTGGACTGAAACAATGTTGGATCAGGACCAAACTTGGCATGAATACTCAATATGCACAAATGTGAACGCAGATGGAGTTTGGAAAAAATAGACCTTGACATTTGGGAGTTACAGTTTCTGGGATTTATAGTTAACACACAATCAAAGAGCATCCTGAACTCTTGTAACAATGGAATTGAACCAAACTTGGCATATTGAACTCTCATTACCAACAGAAAGTACTGAAAGTGTTTGCTTGGGAATTGACCTTGAGTTTGGAAGTTGTAGTTCACCTACACCCAGAGAGCACTGTGGACTCAAACAATGTTATGTTATGTTGTTGTTTGTTTTGTCTTCCAACCCCCCGAAATAACGAGACAGACACAAATATATATGGTTTCAAATTTTGGGCAACTTTTATTAAATAGTTACCTATTTAACTTGTAACTCAACTAACCTTTTGGTGTCAGTTCAACTTGGTGTGTGTAAGCTGGGGTAGCGTCTCCTAAAGTCTACCCCTCAGCTATTAAGGCGTACTACCTGGGTCCCCTGTATATTTCAACCCGGGCAACCCGTAAGGGAAACATCAGGAGAAATATCTCTCAACTTTTGAGACTAGACTCTCCCCGCTCCGGGGACATTCACCATCACCTCACCCCTAAAATTAACCATCTAGGTGAGTGTTTTCATAATGCGCCACACCCTTAAGGGGTGCCTTAAGTGTATACAAACCTTTGAATAACTAAACTATTTACGCTTAGCTAGTTTACTAGCCGACCATTCCATCTAAGCCCCTAATAGACAGTATAGGATAGGCAAAACCCTTGTGGGCGAATTCCTATCTGACCCCCAAATGTGAAACCATTTGAGCGATCATTATTATACTATCCATGGGCGGGAGTGGTGGGCGATGTCTTATTGCAGAATGAGGGAGAAGGAGCTGGCAGCACACTATGCCAGCCCCTCCTCCCTTCCAGTACATTCTGCAAAATTAACCAATCTCTTCTCCGAGGGGAGGAGACAAAATTGCTCTGCCCCCCAACTTGTTGGAGGGCGAAGTGTATTCTATCCAGAATCACAATGTTGGAAGGAGGCTCACCACTTTAAGGTCCCTAAAATAGGCATGGGAAAACTTCGGCCCTCTGGGTGATTTGGACTTCAACTCCCACCATTCCTAACAGCCTGAGGCCCTTTCTTGCTTAAGTGGCTGAGGGGAAAAAAGGAAAAGGGCCTAAGGCTGCTAAAATGGTGAGAGTTGGGGTCCAAAACACCTGGAAGGTCCAAGTTTGCCCATGCCAGCTTTCAACAGAGACCTCTTCCTCCCCCTTCCCCTTCGTGCCCTTTCTTCTCTCTCCTGCCGAACACTTACTTTTCTTCTACACTGCCGCTCCTGCTGCCATTTTGATCCGAGGGGGCAGCATGAGCGTGTTCAGTAGGAAAGGGGGGAGGGAGGAAGACGTGACCCGTGCAGGCGCTACTGTGCAGACTCGCCCCAGAGCAAAGCGAGGCAAAGCGAGCAGAGCGAGGCTGGGAAGAAAGGAGCCCGAGTGGAGAAGAAAAATTGTTCGGCAGGAGGGGGAAGAAAGGGTATTGGAGGTTCCAATTTCCCACGGCACACCTGATGATCGCTCACGGCACACTAGTGTGCCATGGCACACTGGTTGAGAAACACTGCTCTAGCATGACTCTGTAGTTTACTTCCACTGGGGATCATGCTGGAGAACCCAGAAAGAACTTTTTCTAGGCATTTCCCACCCTCGGCTGATACTCTAGTAAGAACATAAGAACATAAGAAGAGCCATGCTGAATCGGACCTCAGCCCATCTAGTCCAGCATTCTGTATCACACAGTGGCCCACCAGTTGTACACGGGGATCTCGAGCAGAAGGGAGGGCAAAACCCTGACCTGCTCCCGACCCCCCACAACCAGTACCCGGGGAAATCCTGCCTACCTCAACCAACTCCGAGGTGGCACTAGTCAATACGTTTTCCCAGTTTTTGTGGTCAAATTAGGTGCCTCAGCTTATATTTGGGTTGGTGTATACTAGAGTATGAACAGTAATTAAAACTCTTCTTTCTACAATTTGTGCTTACAAAGGACCATGAAAGCCTGTGTGGTGTAGTGGTTTGATCACAAGACTCTGGGAAATCAGGATTCAAATCCTGACTCAACATTATTTTGACCTAAGAAGAAGGCATCAACCACCCTTCACTGAATAAATCTCCTCAAGAATGTCTTCTAATAGGGTTGTCTATAAATGAAAGTTGACTGAAAGGCATATAAAAACAACAACAGAGAGGACTACCCTGATACACAGGCTTTCAGTTTCCCAAATGTCAATGCTTTAAACAGGAGACAGTTATGAGTCATTTCCTGCAGTCCATGTTGGAATTATATATGAAATACTTATGAATTACTGGAATATTAATAAAAGAGAAAATTGGCTAAAACAGGAGCTGTTGCATGCAAGCTAATAATGTTCTTCCACGTAGCCTTTATTATTCATTAGCACATACTGTGTATCCTTCCAGATATAATTCAGGCTTCCCTTGATAACACATTAAGATAACACTAAATCTTACCATAATTTAAAAGAAATCAAACTCCCAGCTTTTGTTACCAAAGCAAGCACGATTCTTTCCCCCCAGCCGAAGACATTTGAGAAGTAGAAAGGGGCAAAAGTTGAGTCAACTTTACACAGCACAGCTTTTCCTATATATATTCTATGCTGAAACTTCTCAAATAAACAGTCTGGTCACCGGGACAGAAAATCAAACTGTAATGACATTCCCATCTCGCTTGTACCAATGTAAACTGGGAGAGGTGCCATGGAACATTATCGAATTGTAACCATCAGAACAGGTGGCTATTGTTGGCACTGATGTGAGAGATTAATATTACCATGACAGAATGAAGGAGCCGCTTGGCTTCCTAAATGCCTTCTTGATTGTTGGCTTTCTTTAGTCTGATGGAATACTTCACTCAAACAAGTGTAGCATGGTATTATCTGTTTTTGAATACAACCTGGTAGGATGCAGTTATTTCAAGGAACAAGGAGATATCGGTGAAAGGATCAGAAGGGGGACCTTACCTTAGTGATATGTGATATGTTTTACATAAAGAAGGCCACAATGTCACGATCACGGACCTGGCGGGCCCCTTAATCACACACACAGAGACGTACTGAAGGCTAACTACTTTATTGAGTATAAAAACAGTTCCAAAGAGTAAATAGTTCAATGATGTGAAAGTGTCCAAAAGGTAATAAGCAAGGTAGTCCAAAGTAACTTAGCAAAGAAGCTTGAAGCGTGGCAACACTCCGCAATTCAATGCGGATCAGGAACCAAGACAAGGCTCCGCAAACCAATGTGGATCAGGGAACAGGACAAGGCTCCGCAAACCAATGCGGCTCAGGAACAAGGCAAATGCAAGGCAAGGCTTGATGACCACGGCTGGCTGGTGGTCCCACTCCGCTTCACGCCTAATCAGGAAAGACGTGGCCGGAGAACTGAGGATGCGTTCCCACTGACCCTATACTTAATCCTTCGGCCGAGGTCCGCGACGCTCTAGGCTCCTTCGTCTCCAATCTCTGCTCACGGACCTCGGTCGATCTAGGACTCTCGACCAAGCCCTCCTGCTAGACTCAATGTCTCGTCTCCTATCGAAGGAGCGACCTTGCCTCTCGGCAGCTGTGTCGCTATCTTCCTGAGAACTTTCCTCCCTGGCACTTTCCCACTCGGATTCATCCATGTTTACATTCTCGGCCTCTTGGGAATTCCTCCCACCGGGGTGCTCATAACTCCCTTCGCTGCTTCCCATCTCCACCTGGTGATCAGAATCTAAGATGGGCCCAAAGCACATTTCATCCCATGCCAAGCTCTCTGTGGGAGATTGCGGCCCATCCGAAGGGCCCTGTGCTTCCCCCCAGTCATCTAGCTCATCCTCCGAATCCACCTCTGCTGCTGCAGGCCCTAATGCTAAAGGGACCCCAGGACCTATTCCTTGCCCTCCAGGCACGAACGAGAACTGCTGTGCTACACTATCCCCCCCCCCCCTCAGGGCCCCTCCGAGGCCGCCCTCGAGGTTTGGGTTTGTCAGGGTACTTGCGGTGAAAACGAGCCACGACATCCGGAGCATGGACATCCCGAGCCCGGGTCCATGAACGTTCTTCCGGTCCCAACCCGTTCCAGTCAAGCAAATACTCCAACTTCCGGTAGCGGATGCGAGCATCCAAGATGTCCTGGACCTCCAACTCCTCCTCGCCGTCGCGCATCACAGGGGGAGGAGGCGGCTGCGTCACGTCAGGCCGCACCCCCTTCGCTGGCGGAGCAACGAACGATGAAACACCAGGTGGAGCTTCATGTCCGCTGGGAGTTGTAGTTTGAAGGAAACAGGCTCCACCTTCTCCAAAACTTTGTAGGGACTCAAAAATCTCGCGTCCAGCTTGCGGCTGGGTCGCTGCGTAGGCAAATTCTTGGTGGACAGCCAAACTTTATCCCCCCACAAGGATGTCAGGACCCTCCTGGCGCCGCCGATCAGCCATCCGCTTGTAGTCAGCTTTCGCCTGGTCCAATTGAGTGCGCAGCAAGTCTTGGAGTGCAGTGAGCTCTCGAAGCCAATCCTTAGCCTCGGAAACATCTCCGGACGGGTCCACCGGCGGGTAGAACCGAGGGTGGTGTCCATAGTTAGCAAAGAAAGGAGTCTCTTTGATGGATTCTGCGCCGCATTGTTGTAAGCAAACTCTGCCAGGGACAACAAGGACGCCCAGTTGGTTTGCTGATAGTTCACATAGCAGCGCAGGTACTGCTCCAAGGTGGCGTTGACCCGTTCGGTCTGGCCATCGGTCTGCGGGTGGTGGGCCGTGGACATGCGCACATCAATCCCCAGCAACTTCTGGACAGCCTTCCAGAACTGGGAAGTGAATTGGGTGCCCCGGTCAGTCACCAGGCTCTGTGGAAGTCCATGCAGCCAAACACATGTTGCACAAACATATCAGCAGTCTTTGGCAGGGGGCACCCCCACACAGGGGATGAAGTGTCCCATCTTGGTGAAACAGTCCACCACGACCAATATCGTGGTGAAGCCCTTGGACTTGGGGAGGTCGGTGATGAAATCGGCCGAAATCATCTTCCAGGGTGCAGAGGGGGTCGGAAGCGGCTGGAGCAAACCGGCCGGCTTGCCCCCCTGGTTCTTAGCCCGGTGACACACAGGGCAGGATCCCACATAGTCCTCCACATCCCTCCGCACTTTAAGCCACCAAAAGTCCCGTAGGGACCAGTTGCAAAGTCTTGAACAGTCCAAAATGGCCTGCGCCCGGCTATCGTGGCAAAGCTTGAGAATGTCCGCCCGCTCGGGCCCAGGGGAAACATAAACAGAGTCCCGGTGGTAAAGCACCCCGTTTTTACCTGAAAGGGGCTTGAGGCCCTTGGTCAGCTGCTCCTGCACCCACGGATCGGTCCGCTGGCGAGCCTGGACATGAACACTCAATGGTCTCTTGTCACCAGGGGCGGAGCCACTGGAAGGTGAACAGGGAGCGCCCGAGCAGCCGCAAAGTTCTCCGCTTTAAGCAACCGGGCCTCGGACGGCCCGTCGCCCTCACGAACGTACTCCAGTTTTCGGGACAGCGCATCAGCTTGCTTGGTCTGCTTGGGGTCACATAGTGAATGCGGAAATTGAATCGCTCAAAGAACAGGGACCATCTCTGTTGCCTCTGGTTCAATTTGCGCTGGGACTTCAGATGCTCCAAGTTCCGGTGGTCGGTGTGGACCTCCACCGGGAACTTGGCCCCTTCAAGCAGGTGTCTCCAGACCTCGAAAGCCACCTTGATGGCCAAAAGTTCCTTCTCCCAAATGGTGTAGTTCTTTTCCGGAGCCGTCAGCTGCCGGGAATAGTAAGCACAGGGCAACAAGTCCGTCCCCTGAGGCTGTAGCAGGATCGCTCCCACCGCCACATCCAAGCATCGGCCTGGACGATGAAAGGGGTGCGGTGGTTGGGGTGCTGCAAAAGCGGCTGAGAGGTGAACAGATGCTTCAACGTGCGGAACCCCACATCCGCCTCCGGAGAACACATGAACGGCACCTTCCCCGCAAACACTGGGTGATCGGATCAGCCCACTTGGCAAAGTCAGGAATGAACTTTCTGTAGTAGTTGGCAAAGCCCAGAATCTTTGAATGTCTTTTTTGCTAGCAGGGGCCGCCCAGTCGACCACGGCTTGGACCTTGGTGTCATCCATGGCAATGCCTGTAGGTGAGATACGGTAGCCCAGAAAGTCCACCTCACGCAAGTCAAAAGCACATTTCTCCAGCTTAGCATAGAGCCCATGGGCCCTCAGTCTCTGGAGCACTTCCTTGACATGGCGATCATGGGTCGCCTGATCCGGAGAAAAATCAGCAGGTCGTCTAAGTAGACCGCCAGATAGCGGTCCAAAAGGTCTCGGAAAATGTCATTCATGAAATGTTGAAAACAGGCAGGAGCGTTGCACAAACCGAATCCCATCACCAGGTATTCGAAACTGCCCCACTTGGTCTGGAAGGCCGTCTTCCATTCATCACCCTGGCGGATCCGGACAAGGTTGTAAGCCCCCCTCAAGTCCAGTTTAGTGAACACCTTAGCTCCCCGCATCCGCTCCAAGAGCTCGGGGATCAAGGGCAGGGATAGCGATTCGGATTGTGATCTTGTTGAGTTCCCTGTAGTCATTGCACAGCCGCAACTCCCGATTTCTTCTTGACGAAAGAATCGGAGCCCGGCCGGGATTGGGAGGGCCGAATGAACCCTTCCGCAGATTCTCATCCAGGAAATCTCGGAGAGCCTGTTGCTCTGGTTCCGAGAGAGGGTAGAGTCTCCCCGCGGGATTGGGGCTCCTGGCTGCAATTCAATGGCACAGTCATAGGGCCGGTGGGGAGGCAGACGTTCAGCCTCCTTCTCACTGAAGACATCCCAAAATCCTGCATACTTCTTGGGCAGGGTGGCCACATTCTCCACTTCTTGGGCCAGGCACGCCCGAGCCGTCATGCAGTGTCCCTGGCAATGGTCTGAAGAAAAAATTAGCTGTCTCTTAGCCCAGGAGATCTGGGGGTCATGGAGCGTGAGCCACACAATGCCCAGGACAATGGGGAAATCTGGGAGCTTGGTCACAAGAAAAGAAATGTCCTCTTTATGGGAACTAGTCCACATCCTGGTAGGAGCTGTATACTGAGTTACAGCCCCCGTCTTCAGGACTCTCCCATCAATGGTTTGACGCCTTGGGCTCTTGGAGATCAAGAAATTTTAATCCGGCAGACTTGGCATAGTCTGCATCGATGAAGTTGTTGGTCGCTCCCGAGTCAATCATGGCATGGACCATCATCGGCCCCTTTTCGGGCGACCACAGGCTGACCATTACAAGGAACAATTGTCCAGTCTTGGGTTCAGGGGGAGGTTAGCGACATCGGCCGAGTGAGCGAACCCTCTTACACCCAGCCGGCCCCTTCCCCGTCGCCTGAATGGCCTCTTCGGCCTCGGGCGCCTCCCGAGGGCGGCAGAGGCCCGAGGAGTCTTTCCACGCGGTTTCTGGGGGCACTCCTTAGAAAAATGTCCAGCCCCCCCGCAGTACCAGCATAAGTTGAGGCGCTGACGCCGAGCCTTCTCCGCCTGGTCTACTTTGGGCCGCACTGTTCCCAACTGCATGGGTTCCGGGTCATCCGGGCCGGCCGGCACTGGCAATTGCCGGGGTTGAAACTGTCCAGCCCCTTCCTTCCGTGCCACCGGTTTCTCCATCACGCCCTTGTCCCACCGCCTCCTGGTCTGCAGTCCTGCTTCCATACGAAGGCTCAAGGTGATGGCGGCCTCCAGATCCGCGGGCCGGGATGTTTTAACATCGCCTGTTGCAGTTCCGTAGACAGCCCCGCAATGTAGTGATACCGCAACGCCGGTAGACCCCACTGTGTCTGGGAAGCCAGGACTCGAAAACGGGAGATGTACTGGGACAGGGATAGATCCTTGCTCGTCAGCCGAGCCAAATCCCTCTCGGCGAGCTCTTCATTGACGGGAGCCCCCCAGGTCGCCCTGATCGCATCTAGGAAAGCCCGCAGCGTGTTGGTATGGGGGGACTGCGCCCGGATCAACGCGGTGGCCCACGTTGCCGCTGTCCCTTCCATCAGGTTGAAAACAAAAACCACCTGGGCTCGATCGTTGGCGAACTCGTTGGGGCGTTGCTCCAAATAAAGTTCCACTTGGCAAACAAAAACCTCCACCTGGGCCGGATTACCACTAAAGCGGCCAGGTGGGCTCACCCCCGGGTGCCGTCCAGCCCGGGTCCGCAGCTCACCCAATTCTCGTTGCAATTCTTGCACTTGGACATCGGTCAAGTTAGCCATGGCGACCACTGGCGTGGAGCGCTTCTTGCGGCGTCCCGAGCGGCGTCCCGTGGTGTGATAAGGGGTTCTTGGAGTTCTCCGGCCAGCTGTCACGATCACGGACCTGGCGGGCCCCTTAATCACACACACAGAGACGTACTGAAGGCTAACTACTTTATTGAGTATAAAAACAGTTCCAAAGAGTAAATAGTTCAATCATATGAAAGTGTCCAAAAGGTAATAAGCAAGTAGTCCAAAGTAACTTAGCAAAGAAGCTTGAAGCGTGGCAAAACTCCGCAATTCAATGCGAATCAGGAACCAAGACAAGGCTCCGCAAACCAATGCGGATCAGGGAACAGGACAAGGCTCCGCAAACCAATGCGGCTCAGGAACAAGGCAAATGCAAGGCAAGGCTTGATGACCACGGCTGGCTGGTGGTCCCACTCCGCTTCACGCCTAATCAGGAAAGACGTGGCCGGAGAACTGAGGATGCGTCCCACTGACCCTATACTTAATCCTTCGGCCCGAGGTCCGCGACGCCTAGGCTCCTTCGTCTCCAATCTCTGCTCACGGACCTCGGTCGATCTAGGACTCGACCAAGCCCTCCTGCTAGACTCAATGTCTCGTCTCCTATCGAAGGAGCGACCTTGCCTCTCGGCAGCTGTGTCGCTATCTTCCTGAGAACTTTCCTCCCTGGCACTTTCCCACTCGGATTCATCCATGTTTACATTCTCGGCCTCTTGGGAATTCCTCCCACCGGGGTGCTCATAACTCCCTTCGCTGCTTCCCATCCCCACCTGGTGATCAGAATCTAAGATGGGCCCAAAGCACATTTCATCCCATGCCAAGCTCTCTGTGGGAGATTGCGGCCCATCCGAAGGGCCCTGTGCTTCCCCCCAGTCATCTAGCTCATCCTCCGAATCCACCTCTGCTGCTGCAGGCCCTAATGCTAAAGGGACCCCAGGACCTATTCCTTGCCCTCCAGGCACGAACGAGAACTGCTGTGCTACACACAAATGTAATCCCTAAGTACTTTCAAATAAGACTGAGACAGAACCCTACCTAAAACCCTGGAGAAATGCTACCAGCAGATAGCCTGAGATAGAAAGAACAATGATCTTACTCAATATAAGACAGCTTTTTGGGCTCTTAATTCAAACAACTAAATATTGTACAGTTTAAGCCTCCCTTATCTAGAATTCCAAAATATATAAAACTCCAAAATCATCTACATGTGTGGCTGAAATAGTGACATCTTTGCTTTCTGATGATTCAATGTGCACACATTTTGTTTCATGCACACAATTGTAAACGATAAAAAGTACCTGATTAAAAAGTAGAACAGTAAAAAGTACCTCTATAAGGCCTATCTGAAACATAGAAGAATTCCATGTTTATACATAGTTTCAGTCTCCAAGATGTCTCCATATTTATATCTATGCAGATACAGATATTCCAAAATCCAAAATCTTTCTGGTCCCAAGAATTTATTTATTTATTTACTTACTTTATTTATATTCCGCTCTTCTCACCCTGAAGGGGACTCAGAGCGGATTACAGGTACACATACTTGCAGACAATCCCTGCCGTTTCACAAACACACATATAGATGAACAGAGGCAAACTCTGGCCACCAGGGGGAGCTGACGTACTCCTCATCTCACAGTGTTCCCAGCATCCCTGCTTGTTCCTTCCACATTCCTCAGCGTTCCTGGTGTTCTTTTATGGCCTCATAATTCAGTCAAATTTTGCCTCCCCATTTAATATGGCACCTTTATCACCTACTTGACAGATGCAACTGTCTTTCGGGCTGCAAAGGTTGACAGCAGGCTACACTTAAAGGTTGAGCACCCACCTCGACCCGGGCAGGCCTCAAACTCATGACCTACTGGTCAGAGAGATCTTATGCAGCTGCCACTTAGCCAGCTGCGCCACATTCCTGGTTCAGAATTTCAGAGAAGAGATAACCAACCTGTAACAAAACAAGGCAAACCCACCCACCTCCCGCCCTCTTCTTCCATGGATTATGGGTCATTGCTTAAGTTACAGGAAAATGGCTCTTTGTCACCTTTCCACTCATCCTTTCCACACACAAGTGCATTGCAAAAGAATCACTTGTAAGTTTGGTATCACTGCTGTTCTTTCCCTTGAGGCTGGCATCCTTGTGATACTGGCATCATCCTTTTGAGTACCACAGAATAGCACCATGAGCAATCCAGTTCACCTAATGTAAAATTTGGGTCTAAGGAGTGAGACTGTGGACATCAGACAAAGCTCTGTTTCTTTCACTGCATTCAATCATCGTCATCCTCATCATACAAATTTTGTGTTTTTGTTTTTTAATGAAATACAACTGTTTGGCTCACTCCTGACACGATAAATAAAATAAATCCTCATCAACAGTAGTAGTCGTCGTCATCAATAAATATATTATAGAACTTTCATAGCTGGATGTGCTGCAACAGCACCAGGAATAATATTCATGGTAGCTTGCAGCAGAGCACAGAAAAGTTGGAAGATGTCCAGAGGAGAGCAAGTAAATGATCAAAGGTCTGGAGACCATGCCCTATGAGGAGTGTCTTAAAGAACTGTGCATGTTTAGCCTGCAGAAGAGAAGGTTGAGAAGAGACATGATAATGTTTTATTAGGGGAGGGTCAATTTTAATGTTTCATACTGTTTCTATCGAGGGCATTAAATTATTGCCAACACTGTGAACCGACCTGAGTCCCCTTCGGTGTTGAGAAGTGCGGGATACAAACATTGCAAATAAATAAATAAATAGCCATGTATAAATATGTGAAAGGATGCCATAAGGAAGAGGGAGCAGGCTTGTTTTCTACTGCCCTTGAAACTAAGACTTGGAGCAATGGGTTCAAATTATAAGGGAGGAGATTCCACCTGAACATTAGGAAGAACTTCCTGACTGCAAGAACTATTCAGTAGGCCTGGTTAGGTTCTTCTGAATGCTTCTAAAATTGAAATAAATTCAGATTAAATTCACTTTTGAAGCGATTTTGAAGCGATGTAAGCAACTCGGAAGTGAATTTGCCATTTCGAAGCCACACCGCCATTTTTGGAAAGGATTCAGCGAGTTTCCCTTCCCTGGCCTTCACTTACCTGTGCGGCTCTCGCCAGTTCTCACGCGGAGGGAAGAAATCCACGTCAAACGGAAAAAAAATGCTTCTCAGATCTTGGGAAACCAATTTATTTTATTTTCTATGTGTGTCCATGAAAGTTGGATGATGAAGGAAGCAAAAAAGAAACAAATTAATCCATTTGAAATGTGGTGTCGGAGGATATTTATTTATTTAGATTTATACCCGCCACTCCCCAAAGGCTGGGGGCGGTTCACAATCAAAACACATACAAAACCCATGAAGGTTTAAAAACAGTTTCAAAATTTAAGCAATCAAAGCAAGATACAAATGTGGTGCAGCTGGCTGGGTGTCAGCTGCATAAGATCTCTACTGACCAGAAGGTCATGAGTTCGAGGCCTGCCCGGGTTGGGGTGGGCTCGCGACCTATTGTGTAGCCTGTTGTTGACCTTTGCAACCCAAAAGACAGTTGCATCTGTCAAGTAAGAAATTAAGGTACCACTTAGTGGGGAGGCTAAATTTAACTGATTTACGAGGCCATAAAAAGATCTCCAGGAAACACACTGAGGAATGAAGGAGTGCGACAGCTCCCCCTGGTGGCCAGACGTTAAATTGCCTCTTTCTGTCTTGTGTGTTTGTGTGTCTAAATGTAATGTGTACATTGTAATCCGCCCTGAGTCCCCTGCGGGGTGAGAAGGGCAGAATAGAAATGAAGTAAATAAATCTCTATCTCTATACCTTTATAAAGTGGAATGTTTGTATGTATGTATGTATGTGTCCGGAGGGCGGAAGGGCGGAAGGGCGGAAGGAAATGTGGCAGCTTTCGGATTGGCTCCCACTGTGGGGTTATTTGCATAAACAACTCCCACTGGCCAGCCAACACGAACATTCCGAGACTCAAAAGTGCCAGAGGGAGGTAAGGAAAAGGCCTGAGCCAGTCAATGCCGGTGGGAGTTTAAGTCCAAAACACTTGTAGCACAGCAGTTCTCGTTTGTGCCTGGAGGGCAGGGGTCAGGACCTGGGGTCCCATTAGCATTAGAACCAGCTGTGCCAGAACAGGATTCAGAGGATGAGCTAGATGACTGGGGCGAAGGGCAGCTTTCCCCTGAGGGGCCTCTTTCACCCACAGAGAGCTTGGCCTGGGAAGAAATGTTGTTTGGCCCTAGCAAAGTTGTAGATAACCAGGTGCAGATGGACAGCGATTCTGGGAGTTATGAACATCCTGGGGGGAGATCTTCTCAGGAGCCTCCCGGGGAAGATATGGAAGAAAGCGCATGGGAAACGGCTAGGGAGGAGAGCTCTCAGGAGATAGAAAAACAGCTTCGGAGAGACAAGGTCAAACCTTTGATAGGAGACGGAACATAGAGTCTAGCAGAAGGGAATGGTCTAAGAGCATAGACCGGCCGAGGTCCGTGAGCAGCGATTGGAGACGAAGAAACCTAGAGCGCCGAGGACCTCGGCCGAAGGATTAAGTATAGGATCCGTGGAACGAATCCTCAGTGCTCCGGCCACGTCTTACCTGAATAGGCGTGAGCGGAGTGGGACCACGAAGCTACGCTAGCCTGTGGTCATCAAGCCTTGCCTTGCCTTGCCTGGCCTGGTTCCTGATCCGCCAGGGTGTGGGGAGCCTTGCCTGTTTCCTGATCCGCATAGTTTTGCGGAGCCTTGCCAAGCTTTTGCCTATTTGCTACGTTACTTTGGACAATGTTACTTCAAGCCTTTTGGATTGCTTTTATATTCTATTGGACATTATTCTTTGGAACTGTTTTTATAATCAATAAAGTAGTTAGCCTTCAGTCCGTCTCTGTGTGTGTGATTAAGGGGCCGGTCAAGTCCGTGCATCGTGACAACACTTTGCAGCCCCCAGCCCCCAACAATGAGACAACAAAACCAAACTTGGCACACAGAACCCCCAAGACCCACTTTACATCTTGGTGCAGTTTGAGGGAGGATGGACCATGGATTGGCCAGCATTCCAACATCCCAAATCTCAAAGGTGCCAGATGGAGTTCTTTACAAAAACGCTTCCTTCAGCTGATATTAAAAACTAGCCGTGAGCCTGAATTGACAGTATGGCTCCCTCAACTTGTTTCTCCTGACTAGGCCTCAGCCGGACATGAACGAAACTTGGCAGACATAACCCCCACAATGCCCTTTACGTCCTGGTGCAGTTTGGGAAAGATGGACCACGGATTATGGGATTTGTAGTACTTCCAAGCGCTTTACTTCCCAAAGACCATTGTGGCCCCTAACAAAGACCGATAAATACCAAACTTGGCACACAGAGCCCCCATGACCCACTCTACATCCTGCTGCAGTTTGGAGGAGGGAAGACCATGGATGATGGGACTTGCAGTACCTTCCCTCACTTTCCAAGACTGCTGCAAACCTAATCCAATCACTGATCAACACCAAACCTGGCACACAGAGCCCCCATGACCCACTCTACATCCTGCTGCAGTTTGGAGGAGGGCAGACCATGGATGATGGGACTTGCAGTACCTTCCCTCACTTTCCAAGACTGCTGCAAACCTAATCCAATCACTGATCAACAACAAACCTGGCACACAGGGCCCTCATGACCTACTCAACATCCTGGTGCAGTTCTGTGTGAGATGGACCACGGATGATGGGACTTGAAGTACCTTCACTCACTTCCTAAAAACAATACAACCCTCATCCATTCACCAATACAGATCAAACTTGGCGCACAGAGCCCCCATGACCCAATATACAGCCTACTGCAATTTGGGGGAGGTTGGACCACAGATGATGGGACTTCCAGTACCTTCAGTAATTTCATGATACCACTGTAACTCTCAATACTGATGGATCAAGACCAAACTTGGCACACAGGAACCCCCCCCCCCCCCCAAATGACCCACTCTACATCCTGCTGCACTTCTCAAATGACCCGGGCACCGCCGGGTCACCAAGCTAGTAAATAAATAAATTTCAACTACATTATCTTCCTCAGTCGGAACTGAAAGCCCGCCTGAAGAGAAAGGTCTTAGGTATGCAGGCTAACAAACAACCAATAAATGGACTCAAGAGCAAATTAAGACGTCATTCTTTCTAGATACCAAAATGAATAAATTGAGGGTATCATACTTTGGAGATTTCATAAGAGGACATGTTCTGAAAGCAGTAGTAGAAGAAAACTGTGTTATGGGTGGATTGCCATAAGTTTGGGGGCCTGAGCAGGACTGTTGAGCACAGAGTGTCTTAGAAGTCTGTCTTAACCCTTATCAGAAGTGGAAACTGACTTGCTGATATAATTAGCAACAATGACATTATTCATATCTATGTCTATATATAGATACAGATATCACTGTTAAATTGGTCCCCGCTAGATGGGAGGCTCTCCAACAGATGTGAAGGAGAAGAAAGCACCGTCTTCTTTGTTCAGCAGGTGCTTTCTCAGAAGTTATTTCTTTTTCCCCTTTTAGCAGTGCTCAGCAGACCACTCCAGTCAATCAGTCATCCAGCATTTTATGACTAAAAAGCATCCATATCAGTTGTGAAGGCCTTGAAGAATGTCAACAGCTGTGAGTTCATCAGTGTAAAAGGGCTTCTGAAACATTCCCGAACTGCATGATGCCACAGGTCTGCTTGTAATGATAGCACTTTTCTCTCCTTACCGTGATGTGAAGTCGTGCAGCCTGCATGAGTAATAAGGCCATTCAGGCCTTAATTGTAGTCATTTCTGAAATCTTTGGAAACGTATGCCATGTCTTTATTTGCAAGAGGATGGGGAAAATAGATTTTTGTACCATGGTTTCTGTATATGCTTCATATACAGAAAATTCTATTGAAGTCATTGAAAGCTGGGAGCTGGGAAGAAATGTTCATAAAGCTGTGCATCCAGCTTTTTCTTCTGCATCAGCCATCAATGTTCAAGAAGGAAATCAGAAATCCACAAACCTGCACACTTGCCGACAAATACTGATATCCTTAGGGCTCCATTTGTGGTTCCTTTGTTATATATAATCTGAATTTGTACATGAACCCCTTATAAGAACATAAGAACATAAGAAGAGCCATGCTGAATCGGACCTCAGCCCATCTAGTCCAGCATTCTGTATCACACAGTGGCCCACCAGTTGTACCCGGGGATCTCGAGCAGAAGGGAGGGCAAAACCCTCACCTGCTCCCGACCCCCACAACCAGTACCGGGGAAATCCTGCCTGCCTCCATCAACACAGGGGTGGCACTTGGATTTCCATTTCAGTAACTACTGATTCCCTTGGTATCCATGAATCTGTCTAATCCTGCCTTGAAGCTGTCCAGGCTGACAGCTGTCACAACCTCCTCTGGAAGTGAGTTCCATAACCCAATGACCCTCTGGGTGAAGAAATATTTCCCTTTATTAGTCCTAACTTTCCTGCCTTGGAGCTTTAGGGAGTGCCCCTAGTCCTAGTGTTGTGTGACAGAGAAAATATTTTTTCTTTATTCACCTTTTCTATCCCATGCATGATTTTATACACTTCGATCAAGTCGCCTCTTAGACGCCGTCTTTCAAGGCTGAAAAGACCAAGGCGTTGTATACACTGACTATGTCTGATTTTCCAAGGATGTCTGCATACGGAATGTCAGAGCTGTTCAGCTACTGTAAGTGCTTTTCGTTTTTACAAATGGAGTAACCCACTTTCCTCACTTTTTACTTATAAATCCTTCAAGGAGACGTCTTTGGGTGCTGCATTTGAAAAATAGGTTGTAGTCCATGCCAGCCTATTTGTTGCTCACATATATTTTGAAATCAAGCCTGACTGATGGTGACCCCACTCTAGGGGTTTCTTGGCATATTTTTTCATTGCCATTGCCTTCCACTTGGGCAGAAAGAATGTGACTTATCCAAGGTTATCTAGAGGGTTTCCATGGCCAAATGAGAATTCAGAGCCTGGTTTCTTAGGGCCCTTCCTCACAACCATATAACCTAGAATACCAAAACAGAACACACACCCCAATATCTGCTTTGAACCAGGTTATCTGAGTCTACATTGCCATATATTCCAGTTCAAAGCAGATATGTTATTCAGCTGTGTGGAAAGGGCTTCAGACTTGTAGTCCAACATTCAAACCACTACCCACACTAATTCTCTCAAACATTAATACTGAAATAAGTGCATTGCTCTTAAAGAGACAAAAAGTTTGTGGTTTTTATATAGGTTTTTAATGATTATATAATTGTTTTAATGTTTATGTATGTGACTGTGATTATATTGTTGTACTTGTGGTGTAGCGGCCTCATACCATTGTGAATGTAAGCCGTCCTGAGTCCCCCTTCAGGGGTAGTACAGTGACGGGTTACAAATACCATAAATAAATAAATAAATAAATAAAAGATCATTCACTCCCTCCTTGTATATGTGGAAATATGTGTGCAAATGTCAGAGGCTAGAATTGTTCCATAATATTAAAATTATGCTAGGAAATGAGGGAAAACTGTGTATGTGCAAGAATATTGCTTTGTGAAATATTTAACTACAACTTCTATAACACTTTACCACTGGCCAGTTGAGCAGGTATTAGTGGTGGAATTTGGATTTCATCAGTGTTTAGATGGCATTCATAGCCTTGGTTTACATCAGTGGTTCCCAACCTCTTTTTGACCAGGGACCACTCTCCAACATTAGCACCAAAAGGGTTATAAATCGGTTTTTGGTCAACTTTAGATTCGATTTGTTTATTTGGGGTGCTGATTCAGAAAATTGCATTGGATAGACCATATCAGCGCTAGTTTGTGTTACAGAACATATGCCATCTAGTAGTCGTCGCCATCTGCTCACCTACAGAAAACCATATTTAATAATCTATTTATTTATTTGCGGTATTTGTATACAGCCCCCCCCCTTCTCAATCCTTAAGGGGACTCAGGGCGGTTCACAGTGTTGTCATCAATTAAATGCCCTCAATAAAAAAAACCAGTATAAAACATCAAAATTGACCCTCCCCTGATAAAACATTAAATATTATTAAACACAGCACATAAAATCACATATCACACAAAGACAGAGCTGATGTGGTCTATCCAAGGGGGTGGAGCTGGTTAGTGGCAGGGAAGGAGTGGCAGATGGTGCAAAAGGAGCGGAAATAAAATAAATAAAATAAAGAGGAAGGTGGTCTGCAGCTCACAGGTTAAGAACCACTGGTTTACATGGATGAGTGGATCTGGCTATCTGATAAATACTTAGGGTCAAAACTTTCATTACTTATTGAGATTATTGTTCTTACTATGTATCTGTTATTCATAGATTCATCCCAGATATAGAACCACTTGAAGATCAGGCCCTTTATCCTTGTCATTTCATTAATTCTCATAACAATGACATGCTTTTAATGAACCCATTTTTGTAGCTGGAATATGTGAGATGGTGAGAATTATGGATCTTCACCTTTTTATTGCTCATCTGCTTCATTTGATGTACATACTCACATACTCACGAGGCATGGATTGAACACTCTTCCACCAGCTATTAAGATTCCTGTTAAAAATTTGAATTCAAACACACAAATTACTTCATTGCAAGGTTTGCTCTAGCTGCAAACAGAGTTAGAACTAATATTTACAGTTTGCATAACATAACTTAATTCTATTCTGTCAGAAATCTGCTTCCATAATACATATTTTATGCTGTCTAACATGCAAATGATGTACTTTTAAAACCGTGACAGATTCAAAAACGAATATGTTATTCCTAACCGAAAGTGTAGGAATTATGCTACAGTGTGACTGCTAATGGGCTTTTAAAAGAAATTACTCTCTCTGGCTGATTGGCCTTTTGCCGTCCTCTTCCATTTCCTGGAAGAGTGAGTCAACTTGGTCGCCATCCAGCCAGAAGGCAGTGTTTGCAGAAAGATTTGCTCTTCTCTTTTAATTCAGGGCACTCATTAATGAAGTTGTTTATTATCCTCATCAATGGGAACTCTGGTCTAAATCCAAGTGCTATTCTCAACTCGAAAAAAGCCATTGAATCCATTGTTGAAGGAAAATCATGTAAACCTCCTTGATTCAATAGGTCTACTTTGGTTGGAATGAGCTGTTGGAGTTAGACATCTGATTTGAAATCCAGAAGTTAGGGGGGGGGGTCTCACATTTCATTGTCTTTATTACATTTTACTTCTTACAAGATCTGGGGGACACACCATGCCCAGAATGTGAAATGTGTGACCTTCCAGGCATTGTTGGACTATGACTCCCATGTGCCTTTGACAACATAGGCATTTGTCATAAACTCCGCTTGTCCTGATGTGAGAAGAACAGTTAGTCCTCAGTTGTCCCACTTTTTCAGCTGCTTTTGATTTTGGCAAACTGGAAAATGTCATAGTTTTTCTCTTCTCCTTTGACTTTTTCCTTTTGTCATCAATGTACTTCAGTTTCTGCAAACCAAGTTCAAAACTTAAAAGTAGTTTCTAGTCAGTTAACTCAGTAGGAGAAAGAGGAGCGGACACAATTTTTCCCTTCCCAATAGGCTCACACGAAAAGCAAACTGGTGCTCCCTCTCCTATCTTAATGTGCTCTTTCTCATTAGTAACTGTAGCTATCTTAACCACATTGATGTTGCTTGGCCACATTCAAGTTTTTGTCCGTAAAATTTTGGAAGGTATACCAATCATGAGAACTTCAGTTCAACAATATCTGGAAGGTCACACATTTATTATGCCATTATATGCCACAGGGCTGTAGTTCTCAACCTGTGTGTCCCCAGGTGCTTTGGCCTATAACTCCCAGAAATCCCAGCTAGATTACCAGCTGTTAGGATTTCTGGGAGTTGGAAGGCCAAAACAACTGGAGACCTACAGGTTGAGAACCACTGCCATAGGGTATTGGAAGTGAAGTGTCCGCTGGTTTCCTGGTTGGTCCGTCCCTGGTTAAACGAACACCTCCCACACCTTTTTGTTATAACAACACCCAGCATCTTCAGTCACTGGTCATGCTGGCCCTAGAGTTCTTGGATGGGCAATTCATAAAATTAAGTTTTCAAAACTTTTGATACAAGCTAGATTAGAAGACAAGTCAAGCCTAGATGGAACTGGGATAAGAATGTGTTACACCCTTGGCTCAGCATAGGTTCGTCTCTTCTCCTTCCCAGGTTAAATGGAAATGGTAACATTTGGGCTGATTTGGTCCTCTTCATTGAAGCCACTGCGCTCAGAGTCCCTTAACCTTCTTGCGGTGCCGAGCTGTAAAACCCTCCACCTGATCTCAATGCGGAGGAGAGCCTTCGGTGTCATTGCTGCAATACTTTGGAACGATCTTCCTCCCGAAATCCGCGCGTTGCCTAACTTACTAGCCTTCTGGAAGGCGTGCAAGGCCTTGTTGTTTGTACAGACATTTGCTCAGTAAATAACTCCAGGTCATCTATTATTTTATTATTATTATTATTTATACGCCGCCGACTCCAGGCTCGGCTCACAAGCCAATGGCACAGCACCAAAGGGTTAAAACATCAAACAGTTAAAAACACAGTTAAAACAGTAAAATACAAATTAAAACAATAGAGCAGCAGCAGATATAGCAGACCAATAGAGCAGCAGCAGATATAGCTACCACTATAGCTGTCGGCCACGGGAGTATTTTATTGTGCACTGTGCACTATTGTATAGTTTTAATAATTGGTGTTGATCTTGATGTTTTAGCTGTGTTTTATGGTGTTTTTGTATATGTAAGTCGCCCGAGCCTGACGGGAGTGGTGACCAATAAGTCTAAATAAATAAATAAATAATAAATAGTGTTGAGAATTGTGAGATTCTCAAGATGTTGTTGAACTTCAGGATCCAGAAGTCTTCATGATAGACTATACTATTTAGAACTGCTGCAACTTGGGAGTACAGTAGCACTGGGAGGGCTACATAGTTATCACCCCTGCTCCAAGTTGTAGTTGAACCAAAGTGCCCAGAATTCTTCATAATCGGCTTGTTTGGGCTATTGGATGCTGAAGCCTAAAACATCAGGAGAGCCAAAAGTTTCTCATTGCTTCCCTAAGTATGAACTATTTGATATTCATAGCATCTTTAGGCAAACATGCATAGATACTTCCTAATCCTATTTGGAAACATGGGGATCCAATTTAACACCACATTTTTGGCAAGTCTGCAGACCTTTAGCTGCTGATGGGAGTTTTATAAGTGGACAAAAATGTGATGGCACATCAGTTTCTACTGTTGTAATTATTGTTCAGGGTGTTAGTATCATTTTACAAGACCACTACGTCTCTCCAAGCCGTCAGCCTTGTGCTTCCCAATTGGCAGTCAAGGTGTGCAGTCATCTTTCAGAAATCCGCCACCTGTCATGTCCCATTGCTTAAATAATCAACAGTGCAGCTGAATGCCTTGGCAAAGGTAGCCACCCTAACACTGTCAAAATTACTGGGTGTGCAAATAAAGGAAGCCTGCCTTTCTGCTGCTGCAGCTGTGAATATTAGCTACTGCAGGGTGGCACTAAATCTTGTTTAAGCTACAGTCTTTCTATCTAGTGATGGATGTCACTACCTGAATTTAATTTGGGTAATTTCCTGCTACTGGAGTGTACCAGTGTTGAAATGGAGCACTAATTTATTTGTAAGTGTACTAACCTGTAATTAGCACCTCTGAATGGCTGGATTCTGAAAGCTCAGCAAATTTAGGAAGTTCCAGAAAGAACAAAAGAAGACACACATCTGAACTCTCCCTTTTACAGTAGAGATTTACATTGATAATGCGTATGCTGGAAGTAGGCTATCAGTTACCTCTTTGGGAGGTACCTCCAAAACAAACATCTCTTTTAGAATAGTTATTCGGCAAGTACATTTGAATAAGATTTCTTAAATTTTTTCACTTGCAAACTCGTTTGACCTGACAAATTTTTATGTGACCCCCTGTATATAAAATAGATTTATTTATTTATTTATTTATTACCCTGTATATACCCCACCTTGTCAACCTCAAGGCGGCTTGCATATGGCAATTATTCAATGCCTCAAAAACATAAAACATTAAACTTAAAATCAATTGAATTAAAATTAATGTATATTAAACATTTAAAATTACATTCAGTATTAAAATCACGCCATAGTCTTAGGCCGTTCCGTAGTCATTGCATATATTCAAATTATATTGTGTCACGAACACCGACTTAGAACTGCCCCTTTAACACACACACGGAGACGTAGCAAAGGCTAACTAGTTTTATTGAATATAAAATAGTCCAAAAGGCAATTCTCATTGAGAGATTAAGAACAAGGCAATCAGCAAAGCTGTAGTCCAATTAAGAAGGCAAAGTTCCAAAGGATAGTTCCAAAAGCAATCGTGGCAAAGGGCTTGGCAAGGTTTCCGGATTCACTCCGGATTGAAGCAAGGTATCCGCAGTAATGCGAATCAATAGCAAGGTCAGGACTTGGTCCAAGGCGAGCCAAACTAGGCTCCGTGGTTCACTCCGCTTTCACGCCCTTCAGATCAGACGTGGCCGGAGAACTGAGGATCAGTTCCCACGGGGCCGTTCTTAATCCTTCGGCCGGGCCCCTCGACGATCTAGGGCCCGGCGTCTCCAGTCTCTACTTTCCGAACGGTGACGATCTAGGGACAGATGCCAGCTCCTCCTGCCCTGCTCTATGTCCCTGCGTCTGTTATGGGAACGGCCCCGCTCTTCCAGTTCAGTATCGCTATCTCCTTGAGAAGCAGCCTCCCCCGAACTTTCCCAGCCGCTGGCCTCCATCTGCTGTTCGGCCAGGTCTTGGGAACCTCGGCCGTTTGGGAACTCATAACTATCTCCGCTATCTGCTTCGCTGCCTCCCATCTCCACCTGGTCCGCTCCTTCTCCGGGAGAATGCTCCCACTCGAAATCCCAGGCTAAGCTCTCTGCAGGTGGACTGGGCAATTGCACTGCTGTCCAGTCTTGGTCTGGGCCTTCCAACTCATCCTCCGAGTCCCCTTCAGCCTGTACGGGACCTAATGGCATCGGGACCCCCGGTGCCTCGCCCCCTCCCATTGGCACGAACGGGCCCATGGGTGCTACACTATCCCCCCTCAGGGCCCCCTGGGCCGCCCCGGGGCTGAGGCTTGTCAGGATACTTGCGATGGAAACGGGCCACCAACTCCGGCGCGTGGGCGTCGCGAGCCTTGACCCAAGCACGCTCTTCCGGGCCAAAACCTTTCCAGTCAATGAAATACTCCAACTTCCTGTACCGGATGCGGGCATCCAAAATGTCCTGCACTTCGACCTCCTCCCCGCCCTCCCGCATCACAGGGGGGAGGCGGCGGCGTCACATCAGGCCGCACCCCCTTCGCGGGCGGAGCAAGGAGCGATGAAACACCGGGTGGAGTTTCATGTCCGCAGGGAGCTGGAGCTTGAAGGAAACAGGCCCCACCCGCTCCAAAACTTTGTAGGGCCCCAAAAACCGGGCATCCAACTTGCGGCTGGGGCGTTGCGTGGGCAGATTCTTGGTGGACAGCCAAACTTTATCCCCACCAGAATCGCAGGAGCTCCTGGCGCCGCCGATCAGCCATCCGCTTGTAGTCGGCCTTCGCCTGGTCCAATTGAGTACGTAGCAAGTCTTGAAGCGCAGTGAGCTCCTGAAGCCAATCCGTAGCCCCGAAACGTCCCCAGACGGGTCCACCGGAGGGTAGAACCGAGGGTGGTGTCCATAGTTGGCAAAGAAAGGAGTCTCTTTGATGGATTCTTGCGTCGCATTGTTGTAAGCAAACTCTGCCAAAGACAACAAGGACGCCCAGTTGGTTTGCTGATAGTTGACATAGCAGCGCAGATACTGCTCCAAAGTGGCATTAACCCTTTCGGTTTGCCCATCGGTCTGCGGGTGGTGAGCCGTGGACATCCGCACATCAATCCCCAGCAGCTTCTGGACAGCCTTCCAGAACTGGGAAGTGAATTGGGTGCCCGGTCCGTCACCAGGCTCTGTGGAAGTCCATGCAGCCGAAACACATGTTGCACAAACATATCAGCAGTCTCCTTGGCAGTAGGCACCCCCACACAGGGGATGAAGTGTCCCATCTTGGTGAAACAGTCCACCACGACCAGTATCGTGGTGAAGCCCTTGACTTGGGAAGATCGGTGATGAAATCAGCCGAAATCATCTTCCAGGGAGCGGAAGGAGTCGGAAGAGGCTGGAGCAAGCCCGCCGGCTTGCCCCCCTGATTCTTTGCCCGGTGGCACACAGGGCAGGATCCCACATAGTCCTCCACATCCCTCCGCACTTTAAGCCACCAAAAATCCCGTAGGACCAGCTGCAGCGTCTTGAAAAGCCCAAAATGGCCCGCCGCCTTAGAGTCGTGGCAAAGCTTGAGGATATCCCCGCTCAGGGCCCGGAGAAACGTAAACAGAGTCCCGATGATAGAGCACCCGTTCCGCACCTGAAACGGAGCCTGCACCCCTTGGCCAACTGCTCACGCACCAAGGGTCGTCCCGTTGGCGGGCCTGGACCCGCACACTCAACGGCCGCTTATCCACGGGCCCGAGCGGGGCCGCGGGCCGGCGCGGGGCCGTTCGGGCGGCCGCAAAGTTCTCCGCTTTGAGCAGGGGCTGCTCGGCGAGGGGCCTCCCGCCGCGGACATACTCCGGCTTCCGGGACAGGGCATCAGCTTGCTTGGTCTGCTTGGGGTCACATAGTGAATGCGGAAATTGAATCGCTCAAAGAACAGGGACCATCTCTGTTGCCTCTGGTTCAATTTGCGCTGGGACTTCAGATGCTCCAAGTTCCGTGGTCGGTGTGAACCTCCACCGGGAACTTGGCCCTTCAAGCAGGTGTCTCCAGACTTCAAACGCCACCTTGATGGCCAAAAGTTCCTTTTCCCAAATGGTGTAGTTCTTTTCCGGAGCCGTCAGCTGCCGGGAATAGTAGGCACAGGGCAACAAATCCGTCCCCTGAGGCTGAAGCAGGATCGCTCCCACCGCCACATCCGAAGCATCGGCCTGGACGATGAAAGGGGTGCGGGGGTTGGGGTGCTGCAAAAGCGGCTGAGTGGTGAACAGCTGCTTCAACTTGCGGAACCCCACATCCGCCTCCGGCGTCCACCGGAACGGCACCTTTCCCCGCAAACACTGGGTGATCGGATCAGCCCACTTGGCAAAGTCAGGAAGGAACTTTCTGTAGAAGATGGCAAAGCCCAGGAATCTTTGAATGTCTTTTTTGCTAGCAGGAGGTGCCCAGTCGACCACTGCTTGGACCTTGGTGTCATCCATGGCAATGCCCGTAGGAGAGATACGGTAGCCCAGAAAGTCCACTTCACGCAAGTCAAAAGCACATTTCTCCAGCTTGGCATAGAGTCCATGTGCCCGCAGTCGCAGGAGCACCTCTTTGACATGGCGATCATGGGTCGCCTGGTCTGGAGAAAAAATCAACAGGTCATCAAGGTAGACCGCCAGATAGCGGTCCAAAAGGTCTCGGAAAATGTCATTCATGAAATGTTGAAACACGCTGGGGCGTTGCACAAACCGAATCCCATCACCAGGTATTCGAAACTGCCCCACTTGGTCTGGAAGGCCGTCTTCCACTCGTCACCCTGACGAATCCGGACAAGGTTGTAAGCCCCCCTCAGGTCCAGTTTAGTGAACACCTTAGCGCCCCGCATCTTCTCCAAGAGCTCGGGGATCAAGGGCAGGGGATAGCGGTTCCGGATCGTGATCTTGTTGAGTTCCCTGTAGTCATTGCAAAGGCGCAACTCCCCCGATTTCTTCTTGACGAAAAGAATCGGAGCCCCGGCCGGGGATTGGGAGGGCCGAATGAACCCCTTCCGCAGGTTCTCATCCAACTGTCACGAACACCGACTTAGAACTGCCCCTTTAACACACACACGGAGACGTAGCAAAGGCTAACTAGTTTTATTGAATATAAAATAGTCCAAAAGGCAATTCTCATTGAGAGATTAAGAACAAGGCAATCAGCAAAGCTGTAGTCCAATTAAGAAGGCAAAGTTCCAAAGGATAGTTCCAAAAGCAATCGTGGCAAAGGGCTTGGCAAGGTTTCCGGATTCACTCCGGATTGAAGCAAGGTATCCGCAGTAATGCGAATCAATAGCAAGGTCAGGACTTGGTCCAAGGCGAGCCAAACTAGGCTCCGTGGTTCACTCCGCTTTCACGCCCTTCAGATCAGACGTGGCCGGAGAACTGAGGATCAGTTCCCACGGGGCCGTTCTTAATCCTTCGGCCGGGCCCCTCGACGATCTAGGGCCCGGCGTCTCCAGTCTCTACTTTCCGAACGGTGACGATCTAGGGACAGATGCCAGCTCCTCCTGCCCTGCTCTATGTCCCTGCGTCTGTTATGGGAACGGCCCCGCTCTTCCAGTTCAGTATCGCTATCTCCTTGAGAAGCAGCCTCCCCGAACTTTCCCAGCCGCTGGCCTCCATCTGCTGTTCGGCCAGGTCTTGGGAACCTCGGCCGTTTGGGAACTCATAACTATCTCCGCTATCTGCTTCGCTGCCTCCCATCTCCACCTGGTCCGCTCCTTCTCCGGGAGAATGCTCCCACTCGAAATCCCAGGCTAAGCTCTCTGCAGGTGGACTGGGCAATTGCACTGCTGTCCAGTCTTGGTCTGGGCCTTCCAACTCATCCTCCGAGTCCCCTTCAGCCTGTACGGGACCTAATGGCATCGGGACCCCCGGTGCCTCGCCCCCTCCCATTGGCACGAACGGGCCCATGGGTGCTACATATTGTTGCACTGCGCCATCTATATAAAAATCAAACGTTTACTAAAAACAAACCAGTATTTTCAAGGCTTGCTAAACAGGTTAATCTTCACTTTTATGAAGTACAGCTAAAGCATCTTCTGCAGAGGCCATTGTAAACACTGCACAACTGATTGATGTAATGTCTAAAACAGCCACTAGGCGACACTCAGAAAACATTTGTTGTTGCCAATTTTTGAGGACCCCACAATGAAGGGCCCTACTGAAAGGTTTGGATTTGCTGAGGTGCTATGCCTGGGTAGAATGACACCCAGGACTATTTTCCATGGTCCTGGGGTCAATTCCCACATTGATCCTATTTCTTTGAGCCCTTGGAGCCTGAAGGAGTGGTGTGGCACCCCCAACCCCCCTCCTAGCCCTCCATTTTTTCTCCAAAACCTGCCCAAAGGGCTTGACTGGATACATAGACCCCTCTATGGAAATCTCTTGATTCATCAAAATAACACGTCAGGAAGTTGGGGGGCAGTTACCCATGTCTGGAAGGGCCCTTAATGCTGTCATAGGGGTCTTCCTCTATATTTTATATGGCAGATTATGTAATACAAGTCTTCATCAATCTGCCCCACCTGCTTTGTCCTTTACAGTTTAAGGAGGGAGCTATGAAGAGTGATTTTTAGAATTTAACTCCCATTCAATATAGACAGTTCTGAAAGATGAAGTTGAACAAGTTTAAAAAAGGTTGGTCCCTTTTACAAAATACAATTACAACATTTTGATGCCACTCTAGTAGTCATGGCGCTATCCTACTGAGCCTTGGGGTTTGTGCTCCAGTGTAGGACTCTCGCACTGCGAAGAAAAAAAATTATTTACAGCTCACAAAAGTATAAATCCTAGAATTCCATAGCAGTTAAAGTGGTATCAAGGTGCCACATTTATGTAATGTGAAATAGATTGTATTTTGTTGCAGCAAGAACAACAAAGAGTCTTGGGGGCACTTTAAAGGACAACACCTTTTACTGCCATATGCTTTTGTGGAATACAGCTGACTTCTTCAGGTGTATGCTAGTAGTCCCCAAAAGTAATATTTGTAAGCTCTGGCTAAGAAAAACTAATAAGAAAAATCTCATGCCTCTCTTTTTATTGCTCTTTTTAACCAGTGCTGATCCCAGTAGTTGAGAGAGGAAAAGAGAGAGAAGACCATTAGGCTAAAGCAGTAATATGGACAATTTGTGCAGCGCCATTTAATATCACTTCTTGATGTTTCTTGTTCAGTAAAAAGACAGACTATTTTGGTTCATTTGTTGGCCTCTTGCTAGCAATGTAGGTTGGGAAGTTAAATGTAAGAAGCACCGGGGGAGGCACAGGAGGAAGAACTGCAAAATGGAAACACATCTGGAGAGAAACTGGGAAAGAATATGAGGGGTTTGACACATCCCTACCTAGTTTCACAAGCCATTGTTACCTTGAAATGTGGTGCCATTATGAACCACACTATTTGATGAAAATTGTGTATGGTAAAATTATGGTAGGAACCAAAGAAAGCTTTCAAAAAGTGGGAATAACTAAAATCCCATTATTAGCACAATCTAGTTTGGGGGTGCATTTGCATTTTAGAATTCATGGAGTTTGACCTCACTTTAACCCCCATGGCTCAATGCTATGGAATCTTGGGATTTGTAGTTTAGCCGGGCACCAATACTCTTTGGCAGAGAAAGGTAAAGGAATTGTAAAAGTATAACACCATAAGTTCCATTGCACTGAGCCATAGCAGTTACAGTGCTGTCAAACTGCATTAATTCTGCAGTGCAGATGCACCCTAGGTTTCCGAAACAAAGGCAGTTTAGAAAGTGATCACTAGAGCAAAACTTCTGGTCCATTTAGATCAGTGGTTCCCAACCTTTTTTTGACCAGGAACCACTCTCCAGCATTAGTACCAAAAAGGTTACGAATCGGTACTTGATCAACTTTAGATTTGGTTTGGTTATTTAGGGTGCTGATTCAAAAAATCTAATTGGATAGAACACATCAGTTCTAGTTTCTGAAACAGAACATATGCCATCCAGTAGTTGCCATCTCTTTGTCCACAGAAAACCATATTTAATAAGTCTTGGTACTGTAAGGAGGTTTTGCAAGACCAGTTACTCTCATTGCAAAGGTGTAGTAACGGTGTAACCATGTCCATATTTTAGTTCTTGAGGACCACTGGAGGTCCACAGATCACAGGTTGGGAACCACTGATTTAGATGTACTCTTTGCTTGCCATGTGAGAATCACCCGCTAGATGTCACTCAGCCAAGCTACAATCTTCTTGGGGAACTCAGAAGGCCAAGTTGATATTCATGCTGTGTCAAAGCCTGTCACTCTCTATAGCTGCTTTCCTTAATTAGTACCTCCTGCTTCAGCCGTGCTGTGTTTCCATCCTATGTGCCAGAAGCTATGCCTAAACTTTGAGACAGTGAAGTTGCATTTACATTAACAAATGTGAAATTGCTTCTCACTGTGACATCAGCTCTGTTCCTTCTCCTCTGTCTTTCCAGCTGCACTTTCTAGCCAGCTCCAGGAAATCAAGTACAATGCTGGATAATTAATTAAGCAGATTAACAAACAATACTGATACTGTAATGTCTGGTGTTCAAGCGCTATTTGCATTTTAGCAAATACTGAAGTTTGACAACCACCAGACACTTGAGGGCAATCTGGCTTAGTAACTGTTTCTTCCCAGATAACATTCTGCTTTTAAAATATATATATATATATATATATATATATATATAATATATATATATAAAAAGCTCTAACATGTTTGTAGATAAACTCTGAGATTGCATGTTAAAATTCAGGAGAGGTAAGAAATTTTACTTAGAGATGTAAAAAAAAGGTTTTACTTTAATTACTTGATGTCTTATCTCCCAGAATGAACATGGAAATAAGCTCAATTTGCTGGTCAGGAGAAATTCAGTTTCTTAGAATCATAGAATCACAGTTAGAAGAGACCACAAGGGCAATCCAGTCTAACCTCATTCTGCCACGCATAAATTTACAGTCAATCACTCCCAACAGATGACCATGCATATTCTGTTTAAAAAAAACTCCAGAGAAGAAGACTCCACCACTCTCAAACAGCTCTTATGGTCAAGAAGTTCTTCCTAATGTTTAGGTAGAATAAACTTTCCCCTCCCAACGAAGTTGGGCGGGGAGAGTGATTTGCATCCACCCCTGAAGGCAAGACATTGGATGGTTCCATGGAACCATCCAGAAGAGGGGGCGGGGCTGGCCAACTGTTGCCAGCCAGCCTCCAACTCCATTCCGGTTGGAGACTTTGACCCACCATGCCCCCCCATTGACAGTATAATTTTTAGTTGCCTAAGGGGACCGAGTAGGATTTTTTTTGACGTTCTATGTTCTAGGGTTTTTTTCTCACCTACCCTATACTGTTATTAGGGCTAGCTGGGATGGTGTGATTTATAATTAGGCTAAGCGTAAATAGCATAGGAAAATACAAATATCAGTATGCACACAAGGCACCGCTTAAAGGGGTTGTGGGCCCATTACACAATGCACTCACCTTGATGGCAGTTAAAGGGTGAAGGGGACATCATATGGCCCAAAAACTGGAGAGTCTGGTCTCAATAAGTCAAGAGAGACTCTCCAGTGTTTCCCTTAGAAGTTACCCAGTTTGCGTTATCAGGGAACCCAGGTGTGTTGCCCTGAATAGCCGAGGGGTAGACCGCTTAAGGACGCTATCTCGGCTCCGCCACACCAAGTTCCATTGATGTTTTAGTTCAGTTGAAAAGTTAAATGGGTAACCTTTAATAAAAGTTGCCCAAATTTGAACCCAGGTTATTGTTGTCTGGTTTCGCTATTTCGAGGGTTGGAAGGCAATCTCTTTCCCTGAAATCTGCATCCATTCCTGTGTCCTAGAACAGTGGTTCTCAACCTGTGGGTCCTCAGGTGTTTTGGTCTACAACTCCCAGAAATCCCAGGCAGTTTACCAGCTGTTAGGGTTTCTGGGAGTTGAAGGACAAAACATCTGTGGACCCAAAGGTTGAGAACAACTGTCCTGGACTCTGGAGCAGAGGAAAACAAACTTGACCCACACCTCAATATGATGTCCTCTCAATTATTTAACCATATCTATTAAGTTCCAGCTCAACAGTATTTTCTCCAAGGTAAGCATACCCAGTTCTCTAAGCCACTCCTCATATGGATTGACCATTTTAGTTGCCCTTCTCTGGACAGGTTCCAGCTTGTTAAAGCCCTTCTTAACTAGTGATGCCCATAACTGGAAACAGTATTCCAAGAAAACACATAGAAATTAAAGTATTAAAATATAAAAGGCATTTCAAACATACACTTAAAATGCTTTACAAGAATGTTCATAACATTATATCATGTTCATAAAAGTTTTCTTTTTCAGACATTTAAGTTTAAAGTTCTATTAGAATAAATAGGAATATATATTTACCTGCCAATAGAAGGTCAGCAAAAGAGAAGGCTATTCTAGCCTCCCAAGGGTAGGAGTTCCAGAGGCTAGATGCAGTCACCAAGATGCCCTTGTCTCATGTCCACATATGTGCATTCACAGATCCAATAAAGGATCCACTTGAAAAAATTGCATAAGACTGTTCAACTTAAGACTCTACCTTGCCCCAGAAAAAAGGCCTTTATGAAGTAGCACAGAATGGAAATGGAATATGTCTCTGGAAATGAACTTGAGGATTCAGCTCATTTCTAGCAAAAATGACATATTATTTGGAAGGGATAAAAAAATTGGAGAAATGTTGGACAAAGTGTATAGAGCTCAAAGGAGACTACGTTGAAAAATAAAATGAGTTTTTAAAATCCAAAAACCTGTGTTTCATTCAAAAAGTCACAGACTTATTGACCCGCCCTCATATCTTCCACATCATGGGTTTGTGAATCCTCTATAGGTTTTTGTTCCCACTTTTAAAAAAGCTTTCTGATGTACTGAATAGGCATGGTTTAGAACCCAAAAATCGGGATTAGAAAATCTAAGGGGGGGGGGGGAATATTTTTTGATTAGTAATAAAAAGACTTTCAAAAAAATTTCCAAAAATTTCTAAAATGTAACGTAATTACTAACGAAATTTGTTAGTAGTTCTAAAGTAGGCAAAGCAGGGAAACAGGACTGACACTGTTTTAAGCACAGGCAAATCAAGGGGCAACATTTCCCTTGGTTTCCTTGCAGGGACATATAATGCATAAATATATTATTATTAATATTATAATAAAAGCTCAGGGTTTCTTTGCAGGGACATATAATGCATTAATATATTAATAAAAAGCCAGGGTTTCTTTGCAGGGACATATAAGGCATTAATATATTAATAAAAAGCCAGGGTTTCTTTGCAGGGACATATAATGCATTAATATATTATTAATATTATTATTAAATAAAATAGTTGCCCACCTCTGGTGTAGGCCTTGCTAATCTGTAGAGTTCTCCTCACTCCAGCTTTTCCCCATTCAGTTTTCCATGCCACTCTAGGAATCTCCGTTTGAACTCTATGGCTTTTCTTGATTCTGAACTCTTCCTTCTCCTCTCCGTGCTCTTTTCACTCCTGCTCCCCTTCTCTCAGCAGTTCTTATGTCCTTCTGCTTTGTCCTTCTATCTAAACCCCCTTCCTGGGGGATTTAAACCGCTTTTTTCCTCAGTCCTCCAGGCCCCTCTAGGAGGCTGGTTTTTCACTTCCTGGAGGAAAGCCTTTCACTCTAATTAGGCTCCAAGCATGGAAAGGCCCCGATCTCATTGTGAGTAATGTCTGGAAAGCTATTTTGGAGGGGAAAATTTTCCTGTTGGTGGGGCATCCGAAATATTTACAAATCTAACAAAAATTTGGGCCCAGGGAGTGCGGAAAAGAAAGTCCACTTCCGGGATCGCCACTGCGATGCGTATAAACTTGAAAGTCCCATTACATACGAATCCCTTCCGATTTCATTTAATTTTCATAACTTTTTTCTCATGCCTAGTACTGAGGTTATGTTGGATAACTTGGATAGTTCCTTAATGTTTAGGCTAAAATCCAGAGTGGTTTCATGACTTTTAGTGACATGAAAGCTATTAGCCACCTTAGACTTTTGACCTTAGGTACTTTCTCTATCCTATGTGTAGCTTTATATGTCTCTGCCATGCCTTCCAACGTGAATTTCCTCTGCCCTCAACTTAAAATGCCCAAGACTCTGAGACCTCTTCTTGCAACCTTTGCTTGCTCCAGTCCCTGATCATTTCAGTTGTTCTTTTTCAGTGCAAATATCTAGATTGCTAGAAAGACGGGCAGCATATCCTCCCTCACCCTAGGCAGTTGAATCTCATTTGTCAGTTACTGCTTTTCTTAAAGGGCAGAGATCATTCATACATTGACAGCCTCTCTGAGGCAGATTACTTTCCTTTGCTCTTTGGGGCTGCTCCTCAAAGCATCTTGGAAGCTTCAGGTGGTATGAAATGCTGGCCCCAAACATCCCAATTTCACATATTCACTGGTGGGGTCAGAGGGGAAGGATGAATGAAAACATCTGCTCAGTGTGTTGCATCAAGAACAAGAGACGAGCACAGTTAGGAGTTGTTAGGAAAGAAATGGAAAACAAAACATTGTTTTGGTGTTGTTCAGCCATAGTTGGTGTAGTCAGTTCTCTTCATCCTATGGCAAAAAATACAGAAATAAAGCAATATAATAAAATAAAAGGACATGATACTGTTTTTGTGATGGTGTGAGGAGAAGAAGGGAGAGCTTTGAAATTATGGATGCAGTAGAGCAATCAGATAGGGATTTTTTTTGCTAATAAACAGTAAAAGAGGTGATCAAATAAGAAGGATTGACAGTATGTACAGGAGAGACAAGAAGTACTATGTAATTATCTTTGTCACCATAGACAAATAAGTGGTTAAATTAATCGTAACAGTGCTCTGATACCATCCGCTTTGGCTGTGTCTGTCTATTCATAGCTGATGATAAAACTTCTCTGTTTTGAGGTCCAAACTACATGTTCCCTTAATAGATCATAAGGATCTATGTATCTTTCCTTACTTCAGAGAATTGTGCATGCATATGTAAATTGTGTTGAAGAGTAAGAGCTTGTCTCTTCCTTCCCCTGTGTGACTGAAACAGAAATTCCTCATCTCCACGCACTTGGGAGATCAAGAAAAAGACTCCTGTGAGTTCCAGTGGGAACATTTTCTATGCATTCAAGCTATGTAAAGAGGTAATATCTATCCTGACCATGTTCAGAAGGGAAGCGAGGAGCCAAGTTTCCAACATTTTTCATTCTTGTAGAGGACCCCTTTCCCATTATCAGAATACAATGAAGTACTTCCAGGTGTCACGTTCAGCATAACATTACATACGATTGTAATATGTAGAGTACCAAATTTGGGGAATCACCAAAAGGGAATAGCTATCAGCATTTTGTCATCCCTGTGAGCTTTTTAAAGTTATTAGCCAATGTTGAGATGTTTAATCATTATAGCATTGTATTGCCATATCCACTTAGGGGTGGTTGATCCATAAAAAAATTGTTTCTAAACTCGTGTGTGTGTGGGGGGGAGGGAATTGCAGCTGTTGTTTCAAAATAGAAAGTGTTCTGAAAAAATTTGTAAAAATTTCAAAATTGTAACGTATTAAAGATAACCCGCCTCAGCTGGTGAGAGGAGAGTGGAGGGTGCTGATGACCTCCAGTCTCCTCTTGCCACTAAAGATAACCCGCCTCAGCTCTCAGCTAGTGAGAGGAGACGGGAGGTCATCAGCACCATCCACTCTCCTCTTGCCACTTGAGAGCTGAGGCGGGTTAAAGATAACCCACCTCAGCTCTCAGCTGGCGAGAGGAGAGTGGAGGGTGCTGCCTTGTACTTCCCTCTCAGCAGTTGAGAACCAAACGGGGGTTATCTTTAACCCCCATTTGGGTGTCAGCTTTCGAGAGGAGAGTGGAGGGTGCTGCTTTGCACTCCCCTCTCACCAGCTGACGTGACAACCAAACAGGGGTTATTTTTAACCCCCGTTTGGGTGTCAGCTGGCGAGAGGAGAGTAGAGGGTGCTCCCCTCCACTCCCCCCCACTCCCCTCTTGCCAGCTGACAACCAAAGGTGGGTTAAAGATAAGAAAGGGCGGAAACGACATAATAACTCACCCTTTACGGAAATGGATGACCCGATTTCGTTTTATAAAGGTCACTTCCGGGTTGCGGGCTGTGGATCAAATTAGGGTCTAAATTGATTTTAATACAAAATAATAACGGCTTTCTAAGGATACTGACCAGAGATATCCACCCCTAATATCCACCCAAAGAAGGACATGAAGTCATCTCTTCCATTTTGGAGGAGGGCAGAGCATTTGGGGGGACACAACCTTTGAGCAATCTTTGTTGGTCATAGAGAACCTCCCCGGACAATATGAGGCTCACAAGACAGAGGTTCTCATCTCCAGCTGTACATAATGCAAATGAGCGCTAGATAGTTGCATTGTAGCAAAAAGGGTTTGAATGAGACATTCTTTTAAGTTTTGAAAGCCACATAGAAAGCATAAATCAAAACTCACAAAAGGGAAAGATTATGGCTTCTTTTTGTATTTAACACAAAGGGGATTGTTAAGAAACAAGAAAGTCCTTCATTTTCTCTCGAGATACCATCATCTTTAATACAATTTTACATAATGTTATATATTAAGACAGAACAGCTGCATAATGAGCATGCCAAATGTAGAAGTAGCGCACAAGGAGGATGGATGAGTGGGAACAATTGGCTTGATGCTTCTGCCCACAAAGAGTTTAGCAGACAGATTTCTCAGGCAATGACACACAGAGCCCCCTCAATTTGCTCATGTGTTAGAAGAATAATCCTGACGCTCACTCTCTTTCTCTTTCCCTCTCTCTTGTTATCTCAGAGTTATTGCAACCACATGGTGGAGACATTATTACAAAAGTAGTGCCCCTTTACCCAAAGGCTTGCCTTTTTCTAAATGCTTTTAAAATGGTGAGACACACCAATACTGTATTAATATTAACATGTCTAATAGGAGCCCCTGGTGGTGCAGTGGGTTAAAACACTGAATAAATATATATGAATAAATAAATAGTGAGGCATGCCATTTCATGACATTGTCTTTTAGTCATTTCAAGTCTTGGACTTTTCCAACACCAAAGGCTATACATTCGACTTTTTACATGAGTGGCAGGCAGCAACTGAACACAAGTATGTGGGCCCTTCCATAATCCACAACATTATAAATCCACTTTAACTGCCATTACACGGAATCTGTGATCTGCAGTTTAAGGAGTGGCCTTTAGAATTTTCACTCCGATAGCTCTAGTACCTCAACAAACTACAGATTCCAAGATTCCAAGCAATATTGCGGTGGCAGATAAACTGGAATCAAAGTATTGCGACTATATTTATTTATTTATTTATTTATGTCCAGTATTTATATTCTGCCCCTCTCACCCCGAAGGGGACTCAGAGCGGATCACAATGCACACATACATGCCGTTTTGGGTTTTTTTAACGTATAGACAGAAAGAGGCCATTCAGCAGTTCTTCCACTTCAGATCCTGGAGGTTGCTTGCTTTGGCCACAGGGGGAGCTGTTGCTTCATCCACTATGACGTCAAGCCTTTCGATTGTAGTATTTCCTCCTTGCTTTCTGGCATTTTTATGGTGTCATAAATTAACCTCCCCGCTTTAAGCAGTCCCTAATTTCTCTACTCACAGCTGTTTTCAAACTGCTTAGGTGGACAGTAAGCTGGGCATTTTTAACAGCTATTTTTTTTACAGCTATTAACAGTCAGGTGGTCAACCCTGACTCAGGCTTTGAACTTGCCATCTTTCAGTTGGCAGTGATTTACTGCAGCTGATTAACCAGCTGTGCTACCATTCCGGCTCTAACTATATAGTGTGAAAGGGTCCCTTGTTGTGGCTGTTCATAGGCATTTCATTGGCCACTACTGGAAAAGAAAAGAAAAAAACTTCTCCGTTGGCACCCCCTTGTTGTGGGGGAGAGGCTTGCATACCCTAATGAATTTGTGAGCTATGCTGGCAGTGGCATAATAGCCACCGGTAGGGCCTCCCATGCCAGACAGGTTACAACTGAAGGGTCTGTCAATGGGCAGGATGGGCTCTCTAGCCTTTTGGCAACCATCCTAGGAGAAGGAAAACTCTGATTTCAAACCCGGGCAGATGGTGCTCGTTTAACCCTGTAAGGTCAACCATCTAAGAGAAGGAAACTCGAACCAAACCTACGACCTGAGGACCTCGCTGGCACCATCCTAAGCTTGCTAGGCCCCAGCAGACGAACCTTTGGTTTAAAGGGTGAGGCCAGTTCTGTGCATGCTGCGCTCCACCAGAAAGGTCCATTGCACAGGCTCGAAGGACACATCCAACCTCTGAATCATCAATGCGCTTGTAGAAAGCGTGGGATGAGTCCTTCCTGAATCTTCGTTCGTGAAGGAAAGTCAAGAATTGGAAAAGAAGGGTGAAGTTCAGTAGTCCAGGTGTGGGAATCATGTGGCTCTCCAGGTGTGATTGAGTTGCAGCTCCCATTATCCTTTACCATTTACTAACCTGGCCAAGGCAAACAGACATTGCAGTCCAACAATATCCATAGGGACATAGGGCAGTGAGCCTCTGAGAAGGACATTTAATCTAGGTTGGCTCTTTTTGAAAGTATCCAGGGGTGCAAAAAGAGCAAATCTAGATCAGAGGTCATCAAACACTGCCTCATAGGGGGAAAATCCCAAGAGTGGAAGAGGCAGAACAAGCCACAGCTGCATCTTTCCCTGAACCAGCTACATAGAGCCAGGGCATTTTAGAGAAGCATCAATGGACTCAACTTCTAAATTGCTTCAATAACAATATGCAGCTGGAGTGGATATCTGAAACATAAGCTCTTCCTTTCATCTTGTGTTTGTCATCCGTTGAGGCAATCAGTGGGAAAAAATAATTATAAGTATATTTCTGTTTTGTTTTTGTTTTAAATTGGCTCATTATTATGATATTATTAGACCTCAGGTAAAAACAAATCAAACAACCTACTAGCTTGAAAAGGCTTCTCCCTTGACAGCTTGAAAATAAATGGAAAACAAATTCAATTAAAAGAACATTCAACCCTTTTGTTCCTTCAGAGGTATGATTTCTCCAAGGCGGGTGCACAGTGGTAATGGAGATCATTTTGAAATGCTGGAAGCAGAAGCTCTCACAAGACCCAACTTTTGACAGGTTAAAAAAATGTTAGTGCCTTTAGTTTCATACTTGGACTTATAAAGACACAAGTGTGTTCCTTCTAGTTTCTTGCTTGAGTATGCTGGCTTTGAATTGACTCTCATTTGCAGCACCTCTTATTACAGGGTTTTCTTGGAAAAAATTATTCAGAATTTATTCCCTTTATTTATTTATTGTACCAGAAGCGAACTGAAGGTACAGTTGTAATGTATTAAAAAAACACAAAGTTTAAAAAACTTGTCATCATACTAAATTTCCTTTGACCAGTAGCTGGCCACTTGGAGTGCCTCTAAGAAGGTCCTCCATTGTGCATGTGGCAGGGCTCAGACTGCATTGTAAAATAATAATAAAAATAATAAATTTATTTTTATACCCCGCCAACCATCTCCCCTTGGGAACTCGGGACAGCTTACAAGGGACAAGCCTAAAAGTCAATTAAAAACACATTACTGATTAGAACATCAAGCAATACAACATAGTTATGCACAACATAAGAACAATGGCTGGAAAGAAAATTTTCTGGGGTACAAATACAATGAGTGCAATACATTTTACAGGAGCACCAGAGAAGTGTGACAAACCAGTAGATTGGACAGGAAATACTATCAAAAAACATATTGAGGTAGGTCAAATGAGGGCCAGAATAAAGTGCTATACTCAGTGCGGACAGGAAAAATTACTAGTGAGCTGCTTAATCGAAAGTGCACTGGAACATCCAGGTTTTCAGTTGAGTCCAGAAAGAGGACAAAGTGGAAGCCTGTCTGATCTCCCTAGGGAGGGAGTTCCAGAGCCGAGGGGCCATTACAGAGAAGGCTCTCTCCCTCGTCCCCACCAACTGTGCTTGCGATGGTGGGGGAGAGAGAGCAGTGCCTCCCCAGACAATCACAAGCTATGCACAGGTTCATATGGGAAAAGGTGATCGCAAAGATAAGCAGGTCCCGAACCATTTAGGGCTTTATAGGTGATGACCCGCACCTTGAATTGGGACCAAAAACTTATTGGGAGCCAGTGGAGCTGTTTTAACAGGAGGGTTGACTACTCTCTATAACCAGCTCCTATGAGTAATCTGTCTGCTGATCTTTGAACCAACTGTAGTCTCCAGACTGTCTTCAAGGGCAACCCCACATAGAGCGCATTGCAGCAATCCAACCTAGACTAGGGCATGGACCACCATTTGGACTCTCTCCACACTTTTGGATTCTCACTTGCTGAGGTGGTCCTGTGAGTATACCTGTAGATCTTAGAAAACTTTTTTTTTAATTTAAGGCATTGGTGTGCTGGCTGATATCCAAACAGGAGATTGGCCAGAGATGTCACTGCCTTGGTCTTTTCATTCCTGGCTGCTACTTCCCAGCAGATGTCAGGTGGTGCAATACCAACTAAACAGTATTATTCCTCCAGTGGTGTAGGGCATAGACATCCTGTGATAATGCAGCATGTCTCATTTAGAGCCACATCCACTGTTTTAGTGTGGTAAAATGTGTTCCACACTGGGCCTGCGTACTCAGCAGCAGAGTAGCAAAGTGCAAGGGCAGATGTCTTCACCATGTCTGGTTGTGATCCCCAGGTTGCGTCAGTCAGCTTCCCTCTAAGGTCCCACCCACACAGTAATATAAAATCCAGAACTGGATTATATTGTAGTGAAGACTCATATAATCCAGTTCAAAGCAGATATGATAATATGATTTGATAATCCAGATTATATAGCAGTGTAGATCCAGCCTTAGGTTGAGAATGTGGGACTTGGCTAAAATGACTCAGTGGGTTTCAGTGGCGGACTGGGGATTTTAAGCCTGGCTCGATGGGATCCTTGCCTCCTTTTCCTCCTTCCATCTTTTTAGTACTCAAGGCATCTTAGAAAACTTGAAACAAACATGTTTCAAAATTAACACAATGCAAGCATTAGAAAGCAATGACTGAGACATTCTAAAATGTGAACGAAGTAAACCAAATTAAAACAACAGCAAAAACAAATGAAAGACTAACATGTTATACAAGGTCTGTTACCCCTGAAACTTTAGTTCTTTAAGACCTACTAAGGCCATCCAAGATGTTGGGGAGTGGGGAGGCTGGTGACAATGGCCTCTAAATCACATGCTTTTTGGAGTCAAAACAGGGCAGTAAGAGGTATTGAAGTTGCAACCAAGCCAAACCAACCAAACCAAGCAATGTGCAGTGGCATTGATTTGTGAGTGCCTACACTATGCACTCAGGCTGATCTGGGTTAACTTGGAATAAACCACTTAAAGCAGCTTCACCTCAGGTAAAAAAAAAACACAGGAGAAAATGTAGATCCTGCTCCATGATTCCAATCTTCCTTAGTACAGTGTTCCCTCGCTACTTCGCAGTTAGCTTATTGCGGACTCACTGTTTCGTGGATTTCAAAAAATATTAATTTAAATATATATAATGGTATTTCCACTGTTTTGTAGGGTTTTGCCACCGCCGCTCTCCAAGGCACTTTCCCTCCTCAGCCCTCCCTCCCTCCCTCCCTCTAGCCTTGAAGGGCCTTTCCTTCCTTTCCGCCACTTTATTTTAAATGTATAAAGACTTAAAATAGTGTATAACTACTAAAATAATGTATAAATATTAAAATAAATAGAGCATCCCTACATCGTGGTTTTTCACTTATTGCGGGAGGTCCTGGAACCTAACCGCAGCAATAAGTGAGGGAACACTGTACTTAGTTTGATCTGCTGGCTATCTACTTTCTGGTTTGCTGCCCTGTGAATGAGCAGCAAACAAGAGAGGAGAGGAGGGATCTGCTTTGCTCAGTCACATGGGGACAAACCAGGGAGGAGAGCTGGCAGATCATGGGAAGTACTGTTTTGTGTCTTTTGGGGGACAAATTGGAATGCTGGGTGAGTTGGTATCCTGCCCATTCCCAGCTGTGGTGAAATCACTGTCCTGGGTTGATAGTCATAAGGCAGCCCCAAACTGGTATTTTTCATTCTGGTTAGAACTGTATTATATGCCTGTGTC
The DNA here is from genome assembly GCA_030556195.1 of Anolis apletophallus. Lineage (NCBI taxonomy): Eukaryota > Metazoa > Chordata > Lepidosauria > Squamata > Anolidae > Anolis > Anolis apletophallus. The sequence continues at coordinate 7,112,977 of JARBWK010000001.1, forward strand.
GAACCACCCAGTGAGTTTCTTATTTATTTTTTGTTTAAATCTGACTTAGGTAAAGTTGGATACCCCTGAGTTTTCTGTACATCCTATAATATTTTAGGGCTTTGGAGCAGTCAGGGCAGCTTGGTTTGGTCCATTACAGACCAATCTCCTGTCCAGACAGATGCCATCATTACCATCCTTTCCCTGCACTGATCAGCACAAGGGAAGGAGATGGCTCATTCCTGTGTTTCTGCTGAAGTCACTCTTAACTGGCCCCAGAGCTCTGCCTGAGTTTCTGACAGTCACAGTTGTATCTGCTAAAGTCAGAATGGGTGCCCACACAAGCAGCAAGAATGAGAGATCAACCCATGTTTAGCTAGTGCTACTAAGACCTCTCCATTGGCACCCCCTTGTCATGGGGGAGAGGCTTGCGTACCCTAATGAAGTTGTGAGCTCTGCTGTCAGTGGCATAACCACCGGTAGGGCCTCCCGTGCCAGACAGGGCACAACTGAAGTGTCTGACAAAGAGCATCAACAGGTAGGATGGGCTCTCTTAGCAGCATATGCATTCCGTCGGCGTTTTGGCATTCCATCATCCACAATGAGGAGCATTATTTCTGTTCCTCCAACCCACTGAGACAACGCAACTGCATCTTCCTTTGTTCCCCCGACTTCGGGCATCATTATTTTCTACTACCTTACTACTACCCCTCATGCTGGATTACAAATAACCTGGCACCCTTTTGGATTGTAGCCGGTTGGACTTTTATTTGGCTTATACACCTGGTAGGACTGGAACTTGATCAGCTGCGTCTGATTTATGATTTATATGTAATGAAATGATTATTGATTACTCTTGTATCAAAGATTCAAAAGCTACACCTTTGTTGCATGATTTATATGTAATGAAATGATTATTGATTATGCTTGAATGAAAGATTGAAAAACTACACCATTGTTACACCTTGTTGTTTTCACTCTCTAGCCTTTTGGCAACCATCCTAAGAGAAGGAAAACTCTAATTTCAAACCTGGGCAGATGGTGCTCTTCTAACCCTGTAAAGTCAACCATCAAGAGAAGGAAACTCAAATCAAACCTATGACCTGAGGACCTCGCTGCCACCATCCTAAGCTTGCTTGGCCCCGGCAGATGAACCTTTGGTTTAAAGGGTGAGGCCAGTTCTGTACATGCTGCACTCCACCAGAAAAATCCATTGCATAGGCTCGAAGGACACATCCAACCTCCTTAGTCATCAACGTGCTTGTAGAGAGCATGGGATGAGACCTCCCTAAGAATCTTCATTCGCGAAGTAAGGCCAGAGATACTAAGACCCCTAAATGCTTTTCATATACTACAGCTCCCAGAATCCCACAGTGATGTCTCAACATTTTGCAAACTCTGCCTGTGTTCCTAACTCATCATTGCACCGGTTGAATTTCTATGCAGTTATTAAAGACATGAACCAAGCTGAAAAGATTAAATTTGGCAAGCATCCTTGGGAACAGCATATCAATAAGGTTTTCTAAGAAATCTAAGTTGTTAATTTCCTAACTTTTAAGTCCTAGGAATTACACCCCCTCTCCATCCCTTACTACACCATACATAACAGCCTTTAGGAAGAAACAGTGCCCCTGTTTCACTTCTGGTATCGTTTCCTGCTGGCAGCCATCACGCATGAATGCAATGCAAGTCAGTAATTAAATCAAGGGAGTTGCAGATGGGATGCATGCCAGTTAAGCTTTCAGTGGCAAGCACCCAGCCGCTTGCATTCCATCCCCTCAAGCATCTGTAGAACTTAATAGGCCAAACAAGATGCTCTGAAGGTCATGAAATTGCTTGCCGAAGGTAGCACCTCGATCAAACCAACTGGGAATGCATTGGATGCAATCTGTACCAGGCCTTCTTAAACTTTTCCAATCTCTATCCCTTTAGGCCCAAGAAAATTTAACATGACCCTGTGTATATAGGTAGGTATATAAAGTGGGCATAGAATCAAACATTTACTGGTGAGCAAACCAGCATTTGTAAGGCTAGCTAAACAGGCTGATTTTCCTTTTTATGAAGCATCTCTACAATCAAGACTGCACAACTGATTTATGTAAATGTTTAGAAGAGCCACAAGGGACCTCTTCACATGTGCCACCAAAAGCGTCCAATATTGCTGTGGAGCATGGCAATCTGAGGAGGAATCCCCAGTAAGCTGTCTGGGTTCAAGCTTTAAATGGAAGACCCGACAGTTTCTCCCTTCACTCTCCCATCTTTCCTCTAGGCTGCTTTTCTCCCCTTGCTTTCCAAGGACTTCTTCAAAGGCTCCGAATTTCAGCTCCTGACAATCTGACCTCATCACATTGAGAAATTTCCCCCTCATAGGACACGTCAGCCACTTTTCTAGCATGGAGAGGCACTGAGCTCATCACATGTTCCAGGGTTGAAAAGAGACAGAAATGTCCTGAAAGGAGAGAACTCTGAACACAGGCCAGCAATCATGTTCAGAGCTCCTACCTCTTATCGCACTTTACTCCCATCTTTACAACTGAAAAAAAGGTGGGATGTGAACCATCAAAGTTTCCCTATCCTGTTTCATTGCCCAACTGTCCGCAGTCCCTTGTATCTTCTGTGGTTTGATGAAGAACAATAGGATCCCATGGAAAGCAATAGTTTTAACCTGCATCACTGCCTCATGTGCCCTGTGGGGTTTGGGGGGAAAACCATAGGAGCCCATTAAAGAAGTGGTTTTGAACTGGCATCAGCCTCATTTAATTTAAGGGGCTTTGGGCAGGGTAAGGGATGCCTTGGTTTTCAGATATTGTTGTTTCTCCTAATTAAAAAAAAGAGTAGTAATAGTGACATTGTGTTGAATGTAAAAGATGAATGTATTCTCAGCTCTTAAGTTTCCAGTGTGAGTCTGATGGGGAGGCACAACTCCAAAAGGGGTGATTCTCTCTCTTAAAGGGATGGCCACCCATGCTTTCCCCTCTCAATGTGATGAAGTGGTATGTCTATTTAGTTGTTTATTTATTTACTGTATTTATATCCTGCTCTTCTCACCCCAAAGGAGACTCAGGGCGGCTCACAACAAAGGCACAATTTGATGCCATGAATACATATATATAATAAAACAACATATATTTTAAAATCACATAATTAAAACATATCAAACTTAATTACTTAAAATCACACAAGCCAAAAGCATATCCCAGGAACCATTCCAGTTGTCACTTGCATTATTCAGTATTGCACTGAGAGATCATTATTGCACTGGGAATCATTGTCCAGAGCCTTGGTCCCACAACTATGTCTTCACTATCTCCCTGAAGGTCAGGAGGGAGAGTGCAGATCTAATTTCCTGAGGGGCCACCACCAAGAAGGCCCTGTCTGTTGTCCCCACCAGTCGTGCCTGTGAGGGGGTGGAGGTGGGATAGAGAGCAGGGCCTTCTCAGATTATCTTAACCTCCAAGGTGGTTCATAAAGGGAGATAAGTTCAAACAAGTAAGCTGGGCCAGAACTGTTTAGGGCTTTATAGGCTAAAGTCAGCACTTTGGATTGTGCTTGGTAGTAGACTGGCGGCCATTGGAGCTGGCGCAAAAGGGGGGCTGTGTGCTCCCTGTATCTGAGATGCCAAGTTTCCATCCCATGGGCTTTACATTAGCCCCTGGAACCTTTTAATGAGAAAAATAAATCTAAAGTAAGCACATGGTCAATAACCTTAGTAGCACACTGGAGATATTTTTAAAGAGAAAAGCAGAATAAGATATCAGAAACCATATAAATCTGTTCATATTTCTCTGCAAATGAAGCTGTGTGTTTTTCCTGCATATAATAGTCTACTAGTGAAAATCTCTGTAATTCTTAGAAAATGTAACTAGAAATGTGAGCACATAGCTTGTAAGGTACTTTACAAAGGAGATTTGGCCTGAGCTGTAGTTTGTAGGTGCTGAAGGTTAGTGGCACAAAATCCTTGATTTGACTTGCCTGACTGCCATATATATTATTTTATTTTATTTTTTAAAAAATTGTACCCCAGCCTTCTCACCTCTATCTATATAATACTCTTCTCCTTTTTTATTCTCTAAAATGGTGTTTTGCAAACCTAGAGCATTATCGGGCTTTAGATAATTGAGGTTGTACGTTTCAGCTGCAAGAAAGGTCTGCAATGGCAAACCCCGGGCAGCTCTGAGGAAATCCTTTATGGCTGTTAGAAAAGAACCACGTGGTTATTTGATAGAGAAATAATAAGAGCAAGTTACATCTCAAACTGATTTGAGCATTCACAGGTTGCCATGCATGTGACTTCTGACCACAAATGAATGTTTGTTTAGGACAGGAAATAGGTTGCCAGGTCAAAAGTATCCCAGGCCCTGTAGTTCCAGGTGCAAGACCTGAGATCTAGGAATGTCTCCTTAGGGTGTCACAAGGTTATTTGATAGAGAAATAAAAAAATCAGAACAAGTTACATCTCAAACTGATTTGAGCATTTGCAGGTTGCCATGCCTGCGACCTCCAACCACAAATGAATGTTTATTTAGGACAGGAAGTAGCTTGTCAGATCAAGAGTATTCCAGGCCCTGAAGTTTCAGGTGCAAAACCTGAGATCTGGGGATGTCCCCTTATTGGTGTCACAAGTGACTGACCATGGTGATGTCACAAGAAAGATGTTTTATGCAAGATACATTAAGCACCAGCAACAGTTGCACGGAGTATTCAAAATGAATTTTCATTAGTACAAAACTAACCAAGTTAAACAACTGATGTTGTATATGTATGCACATTTTTCTAGACTATTGTTCTGAGATTAAAAAAATGTGCATACATATACAACATCAGTTGTTTAACTTGGTTAGTTAAGGAGCAACAAGCACCTGCGGCAAAGCACCAAAATTAGTGTGTACAGAGCTATCATACTGTCTATCCTCCTCTATGGGTCTGAAACATGGGTCACCTATGACTCCTCAAATGCTTTCATCAGCGCTGTCTTCGCTCAATCCTAAATATACACTGGACCAACTATGTAATGAATGTTGCTGTCCTTGAGCAAGCAGGGACCACCAGCATTGAGGCCATGCTATTGAGAACACAGCTGTGCTGGGCAGGGTATGTCCCTAGGATGGAGGACAACTGCCTCCCAAAGATACTACTCTATGGTGAACTCACCACGAGTCAGCGCAAGAGAGGCGCCCGCAAAAAGAGATATAAGGACTCCCTGAAACAACATCTCGGACTCGGCCAGATTGATCACCAACAATGGTCCACCCTGGCCTCACATCGGGAAGCATGGAGATGCACTATCCACAATGCTGCGGCCTCTTTCAAGAAGACATGCCAAATGGGTCTCATAGAGAAACGACAATGCAGAAAGTACCGCAACTTGGAAACAACATCACCCAAGGAGACTTTCTGCTGTGCTTTCTGCAACTGAACTTGCCTATCTCAGATTGGCCTTTTTAGTCATCAATGTGCTTGTAAAAAGCATGGGATGAGTCCTTCCTAAAGAATCTTAGTTTGCGAAGTAATGCCGAGACTTAGACTGTTATGAGATTCCTATCTTTTGCCCCAGAACCAGAAACTTTGAGATGTGAAACTTGTAAAGAAAAGTTTAAAACACATAATATTTATGAGTGCATCTTTCCACAGAGAGGGAGAAGTGTTTTAATCTGTTTCATCACAAAACCAAGGCACTTGGGGTTCCTTATACACTAGCTATTGGGAAACCGGGGCGTGGGGGGGCATGTTGATTGAGGCATATTGATTCCCTTCAGAAGCTGCCGAGATTCATAACATTGCTACCAAATATCTGGCCAACACACATGTTGGTGCCACAAATATTAGGCCTGTTTTGAGTATATTTGACTTGCTGATTCCAAAAATGGCACCAATTTCCCCTATCAGCTCTAGTTTCTGAGATACAGAACATATGCCATCTACCAGTCTTCATCTGCTTGTCCATAAAACATAATGATAACCATATCTAATAAACTTGACCTGATGCAGTCTATCCAATGAAATTTCCGAATCAGCGTCCCAAGTAGTGCCAGGAATAGACCAAAACACCAAGATATTTTTTGTTGATGATGGGACCTCTGAATTTGCCAGCCAGTGTCCACAGCAAAGCTGCTTCTTCCCTTCGAAGATACAACCAGAAGGAGATACATAGTCAGAATTAGAGGGAAAGCCAAAGTATGAAAGCTTTGTATATTTCTTTTCAGGAGATAAATTAGATTACCACAAATTCTGCATGGTGGGATTTAATAGTAATGGAACTTTAGTCAAGTCAGTTGGAGCCATGAAGAAAAAAATATGGTGATACACGTGGCTCATGATTTGCCTGTCTTCTTTTTGTGTGTGCCCCGTCCATCTTCAGACGCATGTGAAGAAGACAGCTGGATGCACAAAAAAATTTTTTTTTGTCTGTAACAGGGTTGGGAAAAAATATGGGTCTCTAGAGATTGTTGGGCCAGTTCTCATTGTTCCCTATTGGCTATGCTGGGTAGGTTTGTTGAGACTTACAGTCTAGCAATATCTGAAGGGCTCGATGGTGCTCCAACCTGTTTTATTGTGTACCTCAGGAATTTTTTGTTTCCTGCACATAGAAGGCTGGCTCAACTTTTACTTGCATCTTTCTGCTTGGTAAACACACCAGTATATATGTACAAATGCGCTACATTAATTTGCCATTACCTTCCTCTGAGACCAATAGCACGCAAAGTCACCCAGTGGGATTCCATAGCCAAGCAGGGAATTGAACTGTAATTGAATGTTCAAATCACAACACTACAGTGGTTCTGTGAAGTGCCAGTCTCCTTTAAATTGTGTGGAAAGATTAACCATGTACTCTTGTCTAAGATCAAGGAGACAGCATTTAAAGACATACACACTATATGTATACATTTAAGTAAAAACTCTGTGTGTATAAGTAGGAGATGTACTGCCTAAAGGTAGCTCCCAGTGGCACAGTGGGTTAAACTCTTGTGCCGGCAGGACTAAAGACTGACAGGTCACAGGTTCAAATCCGGGGAGAGTACGGATGAGCTCCCTCTGTCAGTTCCAGCTCCCAATGTGGGGACATGAGAGAAGCCTCCCACAAGGATGGTAAAACATCAAAATATCCAGGCATCTCCTGGGCAACGTCCTTGCAGATGGCCAATTCTCTCATACCAGAAGCAACTTGCAGTTTCTCAAGTTGCTCCTGACATGAAACAAATACTGTCTAAACAAAGACAATATTTTGTCCTTGTTAGTATGACCCCTGGAAAGAGTTGAGGCAGAAAATAGGTTCATGAAATTCATAAGGTTTTCTTAATCAAGGAATAGACAGAGATATTTTGCCAGTTCCTTTCTTTGAAATATAGCCAGTAGCACCTGCCATTTGTTGGTAGTCTCCCATCCAAGTACTAATCAGAACTGGCCATGCTTAGATTCCAAGGTCAGATGGACTCTGCAACAGCATTTTTTCAAAATGTAGGAATGTTTTCCTTCATTTTATTTTGCACAGGAGTGCATCCAAATGGATCCAGGAACATATGCTGTACCGACAGTGAATCTTTTTCACTTCTTGCAAGACAATACAAGTTAAAATCGAGCCATAATGCCACACATATGCGAAGTAATAGCCTCATTAAAAGCAACGCAACAGATGTTTGATGGCTAAAGTGTATTAGTAGGCTTGTGCCACTGCTTGAACTGACAGGCGAGAGCCAGGGTGAACCGTCCCTGCCAAGTTTCCTTCTCTCTTTTCTTCTCCTTCCCCCTCCGCAGCTTCTGGAGAATTTGAAAGGCTGTCCATCAGCTTTATATTTAATCTGAACATTCATCCTGCTCTGTCAGTTCAAGGGACAGGTAACACAGGGACAAAGCGAAGGGGGTGCAGTCTGTCTCTCAGTCTCTCATCTTGAAATGTTTTCTTTTCCTCCTGTGCTGCATTAAATGCAATTTATGCTAATATAGGAGGAAATAGAGGGAAGACATTTCAGTCCACAAATAAATACCATGTAGACGAATCTTCTTGTATCTGGTGTGTAGAAAGGATAATTCTGTATCAAGTAACCCACAATTTTTGATTGAATTTGAAGATATGTTAAGGAGAGAGCAATCTGTCTATCACTTAAAAACACAGCTAAATCCTATTGTGCTAATGTGGAATATGGATATCTAGGTTGATTGCTTGATATCTAGGTTGGTTGGGGTTGCCAAAAAAAGCAAAAAAAGCAACTTATTTATTTCTATGGTCTCTTAAATGAATTGTTTTAACAAGCACATGTTTAATTCAATTTTAACATTTATATTTTGTATGTTTTTAGTTATATCATTTTTAAAGTTGTAAACTGATTTGAATCTCAATCATGAGAGAAAAGCCTACTACTACTACCACTACTACTAATAGCCACAGAATTATTAATCTTTTCATGTGCTGCTTTGCAGAGTTAATTAAACCATTCTTTTCTAAGCATGCTGGTGAAGCGCTTTTCAGCAGAGGTATTCAAGACTTTCCCCAGTACAATCTAGGCATGCCTCATTGCTTTCTTGGTATTTGGAGAAGCTGCCTTTCTGTCTATACAGGGCATTGATAAATGTGATTAATCTGCTGCTTAAGTCTTACCAGTAGAAGCTTGTGGCTTCCACATTAGTAAGACAGCAAACCAAATCTGGAGCTGGATCTATTTCTGAGAAGGAATTCAGTACCTTGGATAGCTCCTTTGATGTTTCAGCCTAGTGTCCTATTGTCAACCCATTCTGGAGCTATCTATGGAATTAGACCTATTTCTGAGAAAGGAATTCAGTACCTTGTATATCTCCTTTAATGTTTCAGCCTAATCAGCTTAACCAAATATAATATCATTCCTATTATCAATCCTCTTGGAGAAACAGTCACAACTTCAGGAAGAATAGCCAAATACTGGCAACAAAATCTGCAATCTGGATTAATTTTGGCACAGGGCTTTACCTTTTAAGGCAAGCATGTACAAAGGCAGCATGGCTGAGGCCTTACTTCAAGGAAACAGATTCTTATGTTATCAGAAATCTACACACCAATTGTACAGTGTGTCCTTTGCATCTACCGGGGTTGGGTACAGGACCCCCCCCCCAGAATACCAAAATTTGTGGATGCTCAAATCCCATTATATATAATGGCATAGCAAAGTGGTGTTGCTTATATAAAATTGGCAAAATCTAGGTCTGTTTTTTTTGGGGGGGGGGAGATGTGTGTGTGTGTGCACGTGTGTGTCTGTCTGTGTCTGAATTAATGGATCCAAAAACTGTGGATATGGAAATGATTTGCACTGAAAATGTTCAATGTCCATCAATGCACAAGGGTGCCACATGCATCACACTGCTTCTCTAGCTTTTAACTAAATATGGAAGTTTTCCCCAACCGGTTCTACAGGAGGATCTTCTGTTCCAATACATACTTGTATCACAATAAGTTGAGACTGGAAAAAAAACCATGCTTTCCATCTGAGCAATACCACTGAATGCTAAAAGAGGCCTTGATGAAATCCATAGGGATTCCCAAATGGTTTCCATGTAGCTATGCTAAATTACTTTTGACTCAGGGTTGGCCCACAATAAATTAATAATGTGAACAAGCGCTTTAACTCCTCCAAAGAGTTCCCAAGCTCTCCTACAGAATTTCCAATGAAATTCCTGAGCAGCATTTGCTCCCCTGTTGCTCCGATCTTCCCCTTTCATCTCCCACCCAAATGTTTTGATGATTATTCATAGCATTCAGCTTGCCTTCAGCTCCTTCCATACTTCTCACTGCAGCATTTCTGTTTTGGAACCTTTCTCAAACCCTTACCTTTTGAATTGTTTTGTGTCTCACTTTTCACCCTTCTGAGCACCTGAAGGAGAGAAAATTTACCCTGAATCTTGCAGCTGTTTGTCATGTACAAACTCACTGGTTTTCCAAAATGGATTTCTGTTCCAAACTCCTCAGACTTCAGTAAATATCCCTAATAAAGCATCACTTAGTTGTTTCCACACATGGAGGGAACCACCCTGGCTTTTCCTAAATAAGGAGAAGATGAATTTTCTCATACAGTGATGTCTACCAATCATATACTGAGACTGCATTGTATGAATGTTTTCTGGGCTTGTTTAGACATGCCTCCTACTATAGGGGGCAAAGATTATGTAGACTGAAATATATATCTTAGCTTGGTTCACCCTTGCATATGAAATGGGAAAACAACCAACACACACACAATTCTTCTCACTAGGATGCTGTGAGATTGGCTTTTTATTACTATTGACTGTTTTGATGCTACTGTTAATGAAGACAGGAGCAGAGCTTGGAAGAAACATATTAAAAGTTAATGACCTTGGCTGTCATTCTGTATTGCAGGTATGGATTTGCAACCTAGAGTTACGCGTCTATAACTGCTCCCTATTCACTAATACTGTCTAGTCTCAATAGTAGCACTACTTCACTGAGAGATGGAAAACTGCTTGGCTGGCAATTGGAGTTCAGGAGACTGTTTTCACTTCTCTCCCACCAGTGAGTGAGGATGAGATTAGGAATTATGACAAGGGCCCTGCTCTGAATTGTTGATGCCTTCTTCAGTGCCAAGAGTAACGGATGGAGATGTTATCCTCTTTGCACAGCAGTCAACAGTTGAACAGATCTCTGTCTTATGATATGTCTGCTGCCTGGTAAAGTAGGTTTAGAGCAGTGGTTCTCAGCCTGTGGGTCCCCAGATGTTTTGGCCTTCAGCTCCCAGAAATCCTAACATCTGGTAAACTGGCTGAGATTTCTGGGAGAGGTAGGCCAAAACACCTGGGGACCCACAAATCAAGAACCACTGGTTTAGAGGCAGCGGGCCAGGCAATGTTACTTAGTTCTGCACTGATAAATAAAAACAGATAATGTAGAATATACCCTATTACATGGAACATATGCCTTTCTGCCTAAAGTATCATTCCCATTCTCTCCCCCTCCCCCTAGTGTTTGTTCCATGAATTAATAGGGCCCACTTTGACTGTTGTTTCCACATGGCTTTGTTTTGGGCATTCCTAAAAAAAACACCAAAAAAACCCCTTTGTTGTTCCCATAGATTGATACGACTGTTAGTACTGTTCCTGGAATGTTGCACTGCTTATCACTACAGACTGTTGCCCCATTGGTTGATTATCCAAACTACCACTGGGAGGTGCAGTTGGACTTTTGCCAGCCTGCCTAAAGTATCATTCTATCCAGGTATAATTTTCACTTCACTTAAGAGTGAAGACAATGTAGCCCTGGTCTGCATGCAACCCTTGAATTCCACTCTTGTGGCCTCTGATGCCTCTCAACAGTCTCTAAAAGCTCTCAAACTCTCAATTTTATTTTAAAAAGTGAATTAGCAGCCTTTTTGTTTCAAAAGCACATACAAAACCCAACAAAAACAATAGAGAATAAGAAAATACTCCCACCCAATCCCTAGAATCACCCCAGAAATCTGTCTATTCCCGAAATACATCTACAATTTCTCTCAAAATAGAGTTAGTGCTGCAACATCAATTTCTGTTACCTTTTTCGAGAAGGACTGCAGAACAAAAGGAAGGTATTTGGACTTGCTTGGGACTGATCCATGGGATACTGGGAGGAAATTGCCCCTTGCATTACCCATTTTTGCCCTGTGTGGATCAATGCCCGATAAGGTCAGGTTGGGGACTCGAGTTCCACTCTGTGGAGACAAACCTTCCTCTATCACTTGGTCCAACTAGTTGGAGATGGACTCAACTGTAGGACATCAGGTCGAGGTGAAGTTTCTCTAGACTAAAGTGAGTAGACTGGACCAATAATATGGTGTTCTGATGTTTCCAAGCAGGAAGTTGCAAAAGTGTCCTGAGATTACAGCTTTACTGAAAAAGGGCCCTTCCCTTTAGAAAACGGGTTTTGAAAAAGCCTTGAAGATCTTGCCTTCCACCTTTTTCAATCATCTTCATTAGAATGGGAATGATAAACAACATTGAGTGGCATTTACAGAACTCCCAGGTCTAAGAAAATAAAGGATCGTTCTGGTAGGCAAAAAGACACACACTCTTACGTATACATATGCATCTGAACACACAAACCAATACTTTTGTATATACATATGCATGCGAACACACATATATAATCTCATAACAACTTATCATAATAAGGGCATGTGCTTCGGAGCTGCTGGCATCATCTGCCAAACGAATGCACTCCTGTCTTGTGCTATCACAGGAGAAACCTGGGGGTGAAAAACTGGAGAGAGCAAGAGAGAAGGCATGAGCATTACAAACGAATTGTTTGCTTTGGCCAGAAATGTAGGCAAGCAGCCTTTTTGACAGGCGGGAATAGTTACAAGGTCTTTATGAATAAGGAAAAGTGCTGTTATCTGCCTCCTAAACACTAGTTACCGCCAGCTGCAATGCATATTTCCCCTTAAGCCCAACTGAGCTGTGTGTGGCTGCCTATGTGAATATATGTGTGTGTGTGTGTGTGTGTGTGTGTGTGTGTGAGAGAGATTATTATTTTGAAAAGGAATTAATTAAAAAGCCTTTGTTTCCTTTCAATAATAGGTTGGTTTCTCTTTGCTTGATAGTGCAGCAATGCTTGAGTGCTACAGTATTAATGGCGTGACATGGGTATACATTTCACAAGATCAGATGAATGACTGGCCTTCCTCTGGAAGATCAAAAATGTGGAGATGCATATCTGTTGACGTCTGCCCCTCCGTCTCTCTTACGCTCAGCAGGCACAGTGGAATTTACCGTGCAGACAGAAAAAAAGAAACCAGGCAGCAGAAAAGGGATCATTAGTAACAGCCGGAGACAGCATTCACTGTTCATGCCTGAAAGTAAGAAACAAGATTTATCTGTAAATAAACAACCATGCTTTCACACAAAAGGGGACAGGGCAAAGATGGATCACCGTGAGAAGCCAAGAGTTTCTCATTGCCAGGAAATTGGCCCTGCTGTGATGTACTTCGCGTGTGCATTAGGGGAAGTGATACTTTCCTGGAGTTGTTGTTGTTATTGTTGTCGTTGTGTGTGGGTTTTTTTGGTATGGGATTGACAGTAACACCAGAATGATGTTATGTAAATCTAGGGCATATTCAGATTTTAGTATCATGCCCAGTTGCTACAGACCTGTCTTTCAGAAAATGTGTTCTGTCCACACAAAGTGTGCATGTGCAATTGGCGAGCAAAATGTGTGGGGTTTCTCTGGCCCTACTTCTGATCACTGTGCATGGAAGGTTTTATTCTATTGTTCCTCACTTTGGTGGTAGTGTTTCAGTGCTGTTGTACTAAAGCTGAGACATGAGGTGCATCTACCCTGTAGAATTAATGCAGTTTGGCACCACTTTAACTGCTATGGATCAATGCTATGGGATCAAAGGAATTGTAGTGTTTAAGATCTTTAGGCTTCCCTGTCAAAAAGTGCTGGTGCCTCACTCGACTACAAATCCCAGGGTTCCACAGCAGGGCTCCATGACAGCTAAAGTGGTGTCAAACTGCATTAAGTCTAAAGTGTAGATGCATCCATGGACAGAGGTGTTTTGTGAGAAGAACATATAATATTCGAGACTAATGTTGCAGTCACTCTACACAGGTTGGGCATCCCTTCTCTAAAATTCTGAAATCCATAATACTCAAAAATCCAAAATTGTCTATATGGGTGGCTGAGGTAATGGCAATTGTTTCATGCATAAAAATATTAATGATAGTGTCTATAAAATTGTCTTCAGCCTAAGTGTACACAGTGTACTGTATAGGAAGCATTAATTAATTTCATGTTCGGACTTGGGTCCCATTTTAAAAATATTTCATTATGGACATATGTGCCAATGCAAGTATTTTAAAAAGGGCCAATTGTCAGCCCTGTGGACTCCCAGAAGGCTACATTTACAGCTGAAAATTTGGTTAAAAATGTCAATAAAAATCACTTCCACTGGGGCATACCACATTTTTCTGGATGATTGAGTTGGAAGTTGGGCATGTTTTAGTAAACCAAAGTTCTGGATACCTCCAGCTATTTCCTGGATGGGAATAAAAAAAACCAGAATATTTTGGCAGAATATGCAATAGCTTTCATAGTGGAATCATGAATTATTATGATTATTATAATTATGAATTAGATGTCAGCATTACACACCAACCATAGTTTCTTAAAGTTAGTCCACACTCATATCTGGGGCATAGCTTGAATGGAATGATATAGTCCATCTATAAGAGACATGAAATATATTCTCATAAAGCCACAGTGTGGCATCTTCACATGGGGAAGCATTTCTGTCCTATGACCAGCAGATGGAACACTTTCACCTGCTCAAAGATGATGTTATGAACTCAGAAAATATTCTTTATTAGTCTGGTAATTCAGCCAATATTCTAAAAGAGTATAACTCCACTGAAGCCAATGTTCTTTGATTTATCTCAAGTTAGGATCCTATGGACTGATAAAAGACTCTCCCTTTCTTTTAAAGTATTTCCTTTTGCACAGAATTAGGAACATTATACAGTATATTTGGTAAAATGCATCTGTTTGTACCCGTACTTGCTTTTCAAAAGGAACCATGCAACATGTACAGAAATCTATCATTATTTCTTGAGTTTATGTGGGATATAGCAGGTTGAGTTTCAGCAAAGTCTAATGTGCAGGGGTTTTGTGTTTTGAACTATTTTTTTCGATATCTTTTTCTGTATGTTTGCATGGTTGTAATTCTGAATAAACATTAATGTTAGAAAATGGAAATTGCAAGTTGGAATAAATGCATCGGGCCCTTCATATCCAAAGCTTTTGCAACCATGTATTCCACTAACCTTGGCTCAAAAGTAACTGATGATAGAAAGCCCTACTATCAAAAAGCTCTTAACATTAGGAAATTATTCCTAAGGTTTATTCAAAATCTCTTAACATTTGAATTTCTTGGTTTGAATAAGGCCTGCCAACCTGTGACTCTCCAGCTGATTGGGACTCCAACTCCCAGAAGCCCTAGCCAGTTTGTCCAGTGATCAGGAATTCTGGGAGCTAAAGACCAAAACACCTGGTGGGCTACAGGTTGTGCAGGCCTGGTTTGGACTCTTTGAAGCAGCAAAAACAAGTTTGGTTCATCTTCTACTTAACAACTTTTCACATATGCGAAGGTCAATATTGTATCTGCTCTTAGTTGTCTCCTTTCTTGACTAAGCATACCCAGCTTTCTCATACGTGCTCATAGAGTTGATTTTCACAATCCTTTACTATAATTGAGGCTTGGTGATATATAAGAACATAAGAACATAAGAAGAGCCATGCTGAATCGGACCTCAGCCCATCTAGTCCAGCATTCTGTATCACACAGTGGCCCACCAGTTGTACACGGGGATCTCGAGCAGAAGGGAGGGCAAAACCCTGACCTGCTCCCGACCCCCCACAACCAGTACCCAGGGAAATCCTGCCTACCTCAACCAACTCCGAGGTGGCACTTGAATGTCCTTTTTAGTAACTACTGATTCCCTTGGTATCCATGAATCTGTCTAATCCTGCCTTGAAGTTGTTCAGGCTGACAGCTGTCACAACCTCTTCTGGAAGTAAATTCCATAACCCAATGACCCTCTGGGTGAAGAAATATTTCCTTTATTAGTCCTAATTTTCCTACCTTGGAGCTTCAGGGAGTGCCCTCTAGTCCTAGTGTTTTGTGACAAAGAAAATAATATTTCTTTATTCACCTTTTCTATCCCATGCATGATTTTATACACTTCGATCAAGTCACCTCTTAAACGCCGTCTTTCAAGGCTGAAAAGACCAAGGCGTTGCAACCTGGTTTCATAAGGGAGCCGCTCCATCCCTTGGATCATTCTTGTTGCCCTTTTCTGTACCTTTTCCAGTTCCGTTATATCCTTCTTAAGGTGCAGAGACCAGAATTGTACACAGTACTCCAAATGTGGCCTTACCATCGATTTGTAGAGAGGTAATACAACATTTGCTGACCTATTTTCGATTCCCTTTCTGATCATGCCAAGCATAGAATTTGCTTTTTCACTGCTGCTGTGCACTGGGTTGACATCTTCATTGAGCTGTCCACCAAAACCCCAAGATCCCTTTCCTGGTTTGTCTCAGAAAGCTTTGACCCCATCAATTTGTAGGAGTAGTTGGGGTTCTTTGCCCCAATGTGCATGACTTTACACTTGTTTAGGTTAAAATGCATTTGCCACTTTGTTGCCCATTCACTCAATTTCGAGAGATCTTTCTGGAGCTCTTTACAGTCAGTTTCATTTTTAACTACCCTGAACAATTTAGTGTCGTCTGCAAACTTTGCTACCTCAGAATTCACTCCTACATCCAGATCATTAATGAATAAATTAAAAACTAAACTAAAACGGAACCTTGGGGTACGCCACTTCTCACCTCTTTCCACCCAGAGAAATGTCCGTTTATTACCACCCTTTGTTTCCTACAGTTTAGCCAGGTTCCAATCCAGGACAAGACCTGTCCTCTGATTCCATGGCTGAAGAGCTTATTTAGGAGCCTTTGGTGAGGGACTTTGTCAAAAGCCTTTTGAAAGTCAAGGTAAACAATATCAATTGGGTCCCCTTTATCTATGTGTTTATTTACACCCTCAAAGAATTCTAACAAGTTAGTAAGACATGATTTGCCTTTGCAGAAACCATGTTGATTTTCTTTCAGCAATGCCTGTTCTTCTATGTGCCTAGTAATTTTTTTTCTATGTGCCTAGTAATTTTTTCTTTAATAATGGTTTCCATCACTTTGCCTGGAACTGAGGTTAAACTGACTGGTCTATAATTTCCTGGATCACCTCTGGATCCTTTCTTGAAGATCGGTGTTACATTTGCCTCCCTCCAGTCCTTGGGTACAGTGCCTGATCTTAGAGAAAGGTTATATATCTTAGCTAGAAGTTCAGCAATTTCACACTTGAGTTCCTTAAGAACTCTGGGGTGGATGCCGTCTGGACCTGGTGATTTGTTGACATTTAGTTCAGTAAGGCATATGAGAACATCCTCCTTGTTTATCTCTATCTGTTTTAATTCTTTTAATTCCCTCCCTGAAAAAACTGACTCAGCTGCAGGCATATGTTGTCTGTCCTCCTGTGTGAAAACGGAGGCAAAGAAGTCATTTCGCCGCTCAGCAATCTCCTTGTCTTCGCTGATTTTCCCTTTCTGACCATTGTCGTCGAGTGGCCCAACTGCTTTTCTAGTTGGGTTCCTGCTTCTGATGTACTTAAAGAAGTTTTTGTTGTTTTTTTAAATATTCTTTGCTATGTGTGCCTCAAAACCTCTCTTGGCTTTCCTGACTGTTGCTTTGCATTTAGTTTGCCAGAGCTTGTGTTCCTTTCTGTTCTCCTCGGTAGGAAGAGCCTTCCATTTCTTAAATGAGTTTTTCTTCTTTCCAATCACATCTTTTACTTCATTTGTAAGCCACACTGGTGTCCTTTTGGACTTTCCATGCCTCTTTCTTTTTATTGGAATGCATTTTAGTTCAGCCTGTTTTAAGGTATTTTTAAACAGTTTCCAAGCATTTTGGAGGGATTTGATTTTTTTTACTGCTCCTTTTAGTTTGTTCTTTACAATTTTTCTCATTTTGGTGAAATTCCCTTTGTGAAAGTTTAATGTCTCCGTGTTAGTTTTCACTGACAGTTTGCTATCCAAACTTACGTATTTCAACTGCATTTTGGAAAAGACTACAGGAAATCGTTTTGGCTTACAAGTGAAAATGTCTGAAAAATCTACGCTTTCAGATATTTTTTTGGCAGATTTCTCCTGTGCACTCCACCCAGAAATGGAGATAGATCAAACACGCTAATTTGGCAATCTGTGCATTTTAAAACTTTGGAAAACATAGTTTTAATAATTTAATTCCAAGCTCTGCTTTCATCACATGGTTTGGAGAAGTTTGTTATAGAATAGTTTTGTAAAATATGCGACATCCGTTCAAAACGCCTGCAAGAAGTTAGAGAATCCAGAGTCAGTGTCATGCCATACTATGTCTTGCCAGAATGCTGCAGGATGGATATACTTGGCAGAATCACAGAACTGCATTTCTGGATCACACACCTGAAGATGTTCTCCATTCTGAAACATTTGAAAGTTTCTTTTGAATACAGAGCCCTAACTATGCTTGGAAGTCTTTCAGTGGAATAAATGGCAGTGAACAACACATAAATATCTTGTCTTTGAACATTTCACTCATCATTCTGAAATAAATCGGCTGGCTTCTTGTCCAATATGTATAAGACTGTAAACTAGTTTTGGTGTCTCATAATATTTAAGACTCATGTTTAGGCTGAATATGATCCCAAAACCTACCTCTTTAGACAGATAGCACACCAGTGAAGGGCTGACAGACAAGGAGAAATGATAACTGCAGTGTTCACCAAGCCAAGGAGCACATTGTGACAATCATTTGCAGTAGGACTATCAGCAATATCTTCAGCTGCTTGACACACAGCACCATGGAAATAATTTGGCTGGGATTTCCACTCTAGCTTAAGAAGCAGGATTTCGGGGGTGACATAGGTGGACATTGTGGTCTCTATCTCTGAAGTTGAAGGTGTTGGGAGCAAAAGACATTGATGCTTGCATACAGCCAGCCCTCCACATTCACTGCTCATAGGACTCCCATGAAATTGAAAAACGCAAGCAATGAAATTACCAATTTTTATCTGAGATAACATCTCTCTAGGGCAGTGTTTCCCAACCTTTTTTGAGCCGTGGCACACTTTTAACATTAAAAAAGTCCGGGGGCACACCACCAAACAAAATGACACAAAATGATACTGTAACACAGTAAAGAACAGCTGGGGGTGGTGACCTGCTGGGAGTGCCGTATGGCCGGGGGGGGGGAGGAGCCAGGCCACACCATGCCCCACCCCCCCCCTGGGCTTCAGTTCTCCCATAACTTTGCCAGCCTTTGGGCAGTGCCAAGCCACCATTGTGCTGTCTCTGCCACCGCTGGCTTCGCACGGCGCCCTGCTGGCTGGCGACGCTGTGGGAGCGCTGATGCCGGGGGGGGGGTCGGAGCCAGGCCGCACCATGCCCTGAACTCTCTTCCCGGCTTCAGTTCTCCTACAGCTTTGCCAGCTTTGAGAGGGCAGTGCCAAGCCAGCATTGAGCTGTCTCTGCCACCCCTGGCTGTGCACTGCCCCTGAAGGCTGGCAAAGCTGTCAGTGCTCACCTCAGAGTGGAGCCAGGTTGCGTCATGCCTCCCTCCTAAGGCTTCAGCTCTCCCACAGAGGAGGAGCATGAGCGGTGGATGGGCTTCAGTAACCAGGGCTCCTCACGCGGCTTCAACAAGCAAGGGCGAGAGTCATGGTGAGAATCATGGCGGATTGGAGGCTGGTTGGGGAAACGGCAGAAGGAGCAGGTGACCACGGTCCCTTCTTTTTCTTCTCCCTCACCTAATGTCCTTCCTCCTCCTCTCCCAAGCAGCAGGAGTTTGGCAGGAGGAGGGGGGAAGGAAGGGGGGCAGAGAGCTTCTCTCGCGGCACACCTGATGATCGCTCACGGCACACTAGTGTGCCACGGCACACTGGTTCAGAAACACTGCTCTAGGGCAGTGTTTCTCAACCCCTTATTGTTCACAACTCATGTTGTGGTGAGTTTCTTAGAGAGAACATTTCAGTCAAAGCAGTGAATAATCAAATCCACAAAAATCAAATCAATAAATGTGGCAAACCAACTCTATATAATTAATATGGACAGAGGGAACTCAAGAGTGCCTTTTGTTTCCACCTGCTTGTCTTTAATTGATCTGACTAGGGCTTTAAAGGTCATAACCGGCACTTTGAATTGTGCCTGAAAACAGACTGAAAGGCAGTGGAGCTGATACAACAGGGGGTTTGTCTGCTCCCTGCAGACAGCCTCAGTTCCCTACCTGGCTGCAGCTCTTAGGAGCAGCTGAAGGTTTTGAGCACTCTTCAGAGGCAGCCCCACATACAGCATGTTACAGTAATCCAGACAGGATGTAATTAAGGCATGTACCACTGTGGCCAGATCCAGCTCAGTGCTGAGTCCAGGAGGACCCACAAACTACGAACCTGTGTCCTCAGGGGAAGTGTGACCCTCATCCAGGACAGACTGAATTCCTATTACCTGATCTGCCTTCTGACTGACCAGCTGCCTTGGCATTAGGTGGAAAGGAGTAGTAGAATTGGGTGTCATCTGCATGTAGGTGGTACTGCACTCCAAAAATTTGAATGACCTCTATGAGTGGTTTCATTGTATATGTTAAACAGAATGGGGAACAAAACAGAACACCGACTAACCTCACAGGACAATGGCTGGGGTTTCAAACAGGAGACCACCAGCACCCTCTTCTGTGTATGGTCCTCCAGGAACGAAGGGAGCCACTGTAAAACAGAGCCTCCAAGTCCCATCCCAGTGAAATGACTCAGGAAGATACCATGGTTGATGGTATCAAAAGCCAGCGAGAGATCTAGGAGAACCAAGAGGGACACACTCCCCCTGTCTAGCTCTCTGTATGGGTCATCCACCAAGACAACCAAAGCTATTTCTGTTAAATAGCCAGGCCTGAAATCAGATTGAAATGGATCTATATAATCTGTTTAATCCAGAAATCCCTTATGTTTTGAGGCCATCACATGCTTTAAAACTTCATGGTTTCTGCAAAGGCAAATCATGTCTTACTAACTTGATAGAATTCTTTGAGGGTGTAAATAAACACATAGATAAAGGGGACCCAGTCGATATTGTTTACCTTGACTTTCAAAAGGCTTTTGACAAAGTCCTCACCAAAGGCTCCTAAATAAGCTCTTCAGCCATGGAATCAGGGGACAGGTCTTGTCCTGGATTGGAACCTGGCTAAACTGTAGGAAACAAAGGGTGGTAATAAATGGACACTTCTCTGGGTGGAAAGAGGTGAGAAGTGGCGTACCCCAAGGTTCAGTTTTAGGACCGTTACTTTTTAATTTATTCATTAATGATCTGGATGTAGAAGTAAATTGTGAGGTAGCAAAGTTTGCAGATGACACTAAACTGTTCAGGGTAGTTATTAATGAAACCGACTGTAAAGAGCTCCAGAAAGATCTCTCGAAATTGAGTGAATGGGCAACAAAGTGGCAAATGCATTTTAACCTAAACAAGTGTAAAGTCATGCACATCGGGGCAAAGAACCCCAAATACACTTATAAACTGATGGGGTCAAAGCTTTCTGAGACAAACCAGGAAAGGGATCTTGGGGTTTTGGTGGACAGCTCAATGAAGATGTCAACACAGTGCGCTGCAGCAGTGAAAAAGCAAATTCTATGCTTGGCATGATCAGGAAGGGAATCGAAAATAGGTCGGCAGATGTTGTATTGCCTCTCTACAAATATATGGTGAGGCCACATCTGAGTACTGTGTACAATTCTGGTCACCGCACCTCAAGAAGGATATTACGGAACTGGAAAAGGTACAAAGAAGGGCAACAAAATGATCCAAGGGATGGAGCAGCTCCCTTATGAAATCAGGTTGCAACGCCTTGGTCTTTTCAGCCTTGAAAGACGGCGTTTAAGAGGTGACTTGATCGAAGTGTATAAAATCATGCATGGGATAGAAAAGGTGAATAAAGAAAAAAATATTTTCTCTGTCACACAACACTAGGACTAGGGGGCACTCCCTAAAGCTCCAAGGTAGGAAAGTTAGGACTAATAAAGGGAAATATTTCTTCACCCAGAGGGTCATTGGGTTATGGAATTCACTTCCAGAGGAGGTTGTGACACCTGTCAGCCTGGACAGCTTCAAGGCAGGATTAGACAGATTCATGGATACCAAGGGAATCAGTAGTTACTGAAATGGACATCCAAGTGCCACCTCGGAGTTGGTTGAGGTAGGCAGGATTTCCCTGGGTACTGGTTGTGGGGGTCGGGAGCAGGTGAGGTTTTGCCCTCCTTTCTGCTAGAGATCCCTGTGTACAACTAGTGGGCCACTGTGTGACACAGAATGCTGGACTAGATGGGCTGAGGCCCGATTCAGCATGGCTCTTCTTATGTTCTTATGTTCTTATGTTCTCTAAAGGGGAGGTTGGGCACTGGCTGATAGTTCTCCATTATGGAAGGGTTCAGGGATGGAATTTTGTGTTGTGACATGTTGCCCGTTTATACTTACTGTTATCCGCCTGAGCCTGCTGGGAGGAGCGGAATACAAAAATGAACAATAAATAAATAAATAAATAAATAAATTTAAATATGGATTGCACAACTGCCTTTAGTTAAGTTGGAATTTTGTCTTATTCCAAGGAGCACCACCTTCACCCACTCTACCAGTCCCTTTCTGGTCTGTTTGCTCAGCCAGGAAGTCAAGGATCTAGAATACAAGTCATAGCTCTCACTTCTTCAAGGATCCTGTCCACATCCTCAGGCTGTGCAAATTGAAAGCATGGGCCAGAGTTACATCCATTGGAACTATATCAGTAACAGCATCCAAGTTGGAAGAGATCTGAGTGTCTTTATCTGGGTTGTTGAATGGTCAGAATTTTCTCCTTGATGACCAGTATGTAATAGACCTCTGACCAGTTGAAACAGCTCAACTGGGCAGTTCTTTGTAGATATATGGGTGGCAGGAATAAATTTCTCTGCTGCCTCCCTTGCCTGCGCTCTAGCCTGTACCTGTTCAGATCCATTTTGAGTTTTCTGCCAGCATTGCTCTTACTTATTGTAATACCTCTCTTTAATTCCCAGATACCTCCTTCTTTCTTAAATGGTTTCCCACTTCCATACCAATGAGACCAGAGAAGTTCAGAAAAAGGGATGCTATTGAGTAGGCAATACCAACACTCCTAGTTTTTGTATGGGACACATGGAGTTTTTCACTTACAAGGATTTTGCCTCCAAGGCTCTTTTTTCTATAAATGTACAGAAGAACAATGCATTCTCAGCTTAAGGAAAACAACATAATGATCTCCTTCTCTCACTGACAACTGTCATAATTTACTGGGAGAGGAGTAAATGCAGGAAGGGATTAGCCTTGGGCCCTATCTACTCTGCCAGTATAGATCTTCATTAAATGGTCAGTGTAGAGCAGTGGTTCCTAACATTCGTAATGCTGCAACCCCTTAATATAGATCCTCATGTTGTGGTGACCACCAACCATAACATTATTTTCCTTGCTGGAATTTGGATACCGTTATGAATTGTAATGTAAATATCTGATATGCAGGATGTATTTTCATTCATTGGACCAAATTTGGCACAAATACCTAATACACCCAAATTTGAATGCTGGTGGAGTTGAAGGGGTTTGATCTTGTCATTTGGGAGTTGTAGTTGCTCAGATTTATAGTTAAACTACAATCAAATAGCATTCTAAACTACAATGATGGAATTGCACCAAACTTGGCACACAGAACTCCCATGACCAACAGAAAAAAATTGAATGGTTTGGTGGGCATTGACCTTGAGTTTTGGAGTTGTATTTCACCTACATCCAGAGAGCCTGGTATGCCCACATGTGAACACCGGTGAAGTTTGGGGAAAATACACCTTGAGATTTTGGAGTTGTAGTTGCTGGGATTTACAGTTCACTTACAATCAAAGAGCATTCTGAACCCCACCAAAGATAGAATTGGGCTAAACTTCTCACACAGAACCTCCATGACCAAGAGAAAATTCTGTATTTCCTGATGGTCTTTGGTGACCCCTCTTTCACCCCTCATGACCCCCCAAGGGATCCTGGACCCCAGGTTGAGAAACACTAGTGTAAAGTCTTATAATGCAGCTCAACTGCATACAATCCAGTTTCAAATTGCACTATATGGCAGTGTAGATGAGGCCTTGGTTTGTACATCTGTTTAGGCCGATATTGGTTGTTCTCATAGCACAGAACTCTCCCAATCCTCTTTCTTTCTCCATAATCCTTCAGTTCAGAGTTTGCCAAAGTACAGTCTGGAAATTTTCGCCCTATGTGTACAATATTTCCACCTCAGTTGTAGCCCTACGTGTGTTCAGCTGAAAGGCTTGATAAGACTTGTATGAGAGACATTTGTAATTATGTATGTTCACACATGATATTATTGTATAAAATATAAAGGTTATCTTAACCTCAATGTTAAGGTACTAAGGTTCACTAATACAGATAATAAAGATGTACATGCATTGAGTAATATTGTAATTTTTAGCAGTATCCTCATTTACCATGTAGTCTCTGTTATCAGATTTAAAGTGAAGTAGATCCTAAACACCTTTAGGGACATTATTTTTTATACAGATAGTAGTGGAAGTAGTTCTTAATTTTTGTTTCAAACCAGAATTGCTGACTCATAGATGGAACAGGCTTCATGGGTCATCAAATTCAACCTGCTGCTCAGTGCCTCCCCTGCTCTTTTTCCATCAGCAAGTGAAAACATTTTTATTTAGGAAGACATTTAAATCTTAAATTATTCATTATGTAGTGTTCTGTGTAAATTGTATGTTGGAAATCTTTTATTGGAACTATGCTTAAATATGGTTTAAATGTATTTACTATTTTAACATGCTTAATTCTCTTAATTTTAGTAAATTAATTGTTTAACAAGTCTTTAAAAAATAGGCTGCTTTGAATCCCATTCTGGAAAAAGATGGGGTACGAGGGCAGGTCAATAAGCCCGTGACTTTTTGAATGAAACACAGGTTTTTGGATTAAAAAATCATTTTTATATCGTATAGATGCAATCAATTAATACAGAAATAAATAAAATAAAATGGAGGGTTGACCATCCTCCAGGACCCGACACAAAACGGTTCCTCACAAAGATGAGATAATAAAAGCCACAACCTGTTTTTTAGTTACAACATGGGCCTGGATCATCAAATTGGACAACTGTTGGTCCAATGAACTGCAAGGTGGAAAAACCAGACAGACTGAAAGGATTAGCTTGATCATAACTGGCATCAGGTCAACAGGGGGAGGAGAGCGCACTGCAGTTTCCTATCCAATGTCACTTTATTTATTAATTATTTCAAACTTGTATACCGCCACTCCCCGAAGGCTCGGAGTGGTTTACAGCAGTTTGAGTCAACAACACACAATACATCAATACAACAGTAGGTACAAAATGGGGAAGAAGGGGGATAGTGGGTAGGGGGATAACAGGTGGGAGAGAGCACAAGAGTAAGGATAAAGGGTACCTGTACTGCCAAACTCCTTGCAGAAAACTGAAATGACCTCTTAATGAGAGGGAGAATAATCCCAAACCAGATCCAGGGACTATGCTAACTGTCCCCAAGTTGTGATGGAGATGCAAATAAAGCACAATAGGCAATGATGGGAGGTTGGGGAGAGCTCTAAGGCAACTGAGCTGGAGGAGCCTGCATGTCAATATATGGAGTCTTTCCTCTGGTGTGCCTACCCCAGCCAGTCAGAGTGAGGCAGAATGCTGCCCACAGTTGATAGGCTCAGGAAATGGCATGCAGGGCATTAGAGGAACACAGGTCTCCCTAGGAAGAAGGAGCCCTGGAAGATGGCAGGTGGAGGGAGTGCCCACCACTGCAACTTCTCTGCCCCATAAGTCAAGCAGGGGATTTATCTAGCTCAGCGTTTCTCAACCTGAGGGTCTGAACCCGGGGGAGGGAGGTCGTATCAGGTATTTGTACCAAATTTGATCCAGCAAATAAAAACACATCCTGAATATCAGATATTTACATTACAATTCATAACAGTAGAAAATTACCATTATGAAGTAGCAACAAAAATATTTTTATGCTGGGGGGGTCACCACAAAATATTATTAGGGGGTCACAGCATTAGGAAGGATGAGAAACACTGCTCTAGCTAAAGCATCCTTAGCGAATAGCTGTCTAGACTCTCTTTGAAGGAAACCAGAAAAAGAGATCCCACCAATTCTCTAATCAGTTTGTTTTGTTGCCCAACTGCTCTTTGTTTCAAAAGGTTCCTTCTAACATTCAATCAAAATCCTATAACTTCAAAGCATTAGACTTAGTTCTATTCTTTGAGATTGCAGAGAACAAGCTTTCACCCTTATCTTTGTAGCACTGCTTCTGCTATTTAAAGAATGAAACCATGTCACCTCCCAGTCTTCTCTTCACCAAGCTGAACATGCACATTTTTCTACATATCTTATGTTATGTTCTCCTTACCACTTACACCGTATATCCTCATTACCCTGCTCTGAACTTGTTTCAACTTGTCTCTATCCTTAAAATGAGGTACCCAGAATTGAACGCAGTATGCCAGATTAAGCCTGACAAGCACAGAACATAGGGGAAATATTACTTCCCTTGACTTGGCAAATATGCTTCTATTAACTTTACACTGATGACTCATGATCAATTTATGATCAATAATAATCCAATGGTCCTTTTCACATCTATTACTACTGAGCCAAATGTCCCCCATCCTATACCAAGGTCGTACCCAGAAGGTGTCATTGGGTGACACCTGTTCGGCTCCATGACCGTTAGAACATAAGAACATAAGAAGAGCCATGCTGAATCGGACCTCAGCCCATCTAGTCCAGCATTCTGTATCACACAGTGGCCCACCAGTTGTACACGGGGATCTCAGGGGTTCTGTACTCAGGGTTCCCTGATGTTTTTAACATCTACATGAAACCGCTGGGAGAGATCATTCGAGTAAGGTGGTATCAGAACGCAGATGACGTCCAGATCTGTCACTCCTTCCCACCTGTCACCAAGGAGGCTGTCCAGACTTTGAACCGGTGCTTGGCTGCTGTGTCGGACTGGATGAGGGATAGCAAATTGAAACTTAATCCAGACAAGACAGAGGTCCTCCTGGTCAGTCGTAAGGCCGAACAGGGCATAGGGTTACATCCTGTGTTGGATGGGGTTACACTCCCTCTGAAGACGCAGGTTCACAGCTTGGGAGTGATCCTGGACTCATCGCTGAGCCTGGAACCCCAGGTCTCGGCGGTGGCCGGGAGAGTTTTGCACAGTTAAGACTCATGTGCCAGCTGCGCCCGTTCCTTGGGAAGTCTGATCTGGCTACGGTCGTCTATGCTCTGGTCACATCCTGAATAGATTACTGCAATGCACTCTACGTGGGGCTGCCTTTGAAGATAGTTCGGAGCTACAACTAGTCCAACAGGCGGCAGCCAGATTACTAACCGGAGCTACATACAGGAGCATACCACCCCCTGTTGTGTCAGCTCCATTGGCTGCCTGTCCAATTCCAAGCTCAATTCAAAGTGCTGGTTTTGACCTTTAAAGCTCTATATGGTTCTGGCCCAGCTTACTTGTCTGAACGCATCGGCCTCTATGTCCCACCTCGTAATTTAAGATCATCCTGGGGGGCTGCTCTCGCTCCTGCCAACTTCTAAAAGACGGTTGGCGGGGACGAAAGGGAGGGCCTTCTCAGTGGTGGCCCCCCGTCTGTGGAACACACTCCCTATTGATATTCGATCAGCTTCATCCCTCCTAACATTCAGAAAAAGAGTGAAATCCTGGCTTTGGGACCAAGCGTTTGCACCCTAGCACGACACGGCACTCTAGACTGGTCAGCTGGCAAATTGGTGGTTAAGATCCAAGTCTTTGGATGGAACTTTGTTTTAATGGTGATGAATGTACATGATGTTCTAGGTGTATTTTAATGTATTTTAATTTTAACTGTTGCTTACTATGCATTGTGTGGCATCGAATTGTTGCCATCTGTTAGGCCGCACTGAGTCCCCCCTCGGGGATTGAGAAGTCGCGGGGTATAAACACTGGAAATAAAAAAAAATACCAGGCAATTTGGTTTTTGTGGCCTAAATGTGGCATTATGACCCCACTTTAACTGCCATGTAAAAATCCTATAGAAATCCTGGGTTTATATTTTGGGAAGTGTGATCAATTTCTGGCTGAGAGTTCTAAATACATATGTATGTCTGTATATGTCTTCAAACCATTTGTTGATTTATGGCAACTCCATGGATTTCATAGGGTTTTCTAAAGCAATGTGTACTCAGAGGTGGCTTTGCCAGTTCCTTCCCCTTAAATATAGCCTACACTATCATTGGTGGGCCAAGTATTAACCATGACTGATCCCATTTAGCTTCCAAGATTAGGAAGAACCTGGTGACTTTAGGATATATAGTCCATCAAGTTGCCTTCCTTAAATCACCAATGGCAGGATTTGATAGGGTGGAATTAAAGTGGAATTACAGAGTAATTAAAATGGTATTACCATAGCACAACTATGTACTATCGTGTGAAGGTGCTGCTAATTGCAGCAGTACTCTAAGAAGAGTATAAGGAGACAGTTATATTTGCTATTATGTGAAGAAAGGGAATGCCTATGTTGTTTAAGGATGGGTTGCTTCACACTCCAACTGCAATGGCCCCATCAGTGTCCAGTGAGAAAGCTGAAAATGTCATACCTAATAAGAGGACATGGTCATCAATTTCATTACAGCTTAAGGATTGAGAAGAAACAAGAT
The DNA here is from genome assembly GCA_030556195.1 of Anolis apletophallus. Taxonomy (NCBI): domain Eukaryota; kingdom Metazoa; phylum Chordata; class Lepidosauria; order Squamata; family Anolidae; genus Anolis; species Anolis apletophallus. The sequence continues at coordinate 7,141,268 of JARBWK010000001.1, forward strand.
TCCACCTGAGCATTAGAAAGAACTTCTTGACTATAAGAGCTGTTCGTCAGTGGAACTCTCTGCCTCAGAAGCTGGATGGCCATCTGTTGGGAGTGCTTTGATTGTGCTTTTCTTGCATCGCAGGAGGTTGGACTAATGGTCTTTTCCAACTCCATGATTCGATGAAACTGATATAAATTCATATTCTAGTTGATCAAACCAGTGCACGTTTTCACCTTCCTCTCCCTACCAGAAGGCTCTTTTAATTTATAATAGGAGTTTCTACCTGAGAACATGTTATGACTAATTAAAACATAAACCCAAAGGGTATGAGGAGTGGGACAAATATTTACTTCTCTGATTAGACCTCCATATGTCTGGCTTGTGACTCAAAATCCAGGTGCTCTCACTGCTTGGTGCCTCGCGTATATTCCCCCCTCCTCCTACCAGTAAAGGCTTCACTTGTCTTAATTTCTTCTCAATTACACCCAGGCATTAACTAATACTGCCTAACTGCAGCCCAAAATAATTATTGCTATCTGTTCCCTTTGTAAATATAACTTCAGAGCTGAGTGAGAAGAATAATGGCATATTTACAGACGGTAGCTAATTAAACTCAGCTTCAATTGCCTTTGGTTTGCCATAAGGAGCCATTTTCACAGGGCGGGAAAGAAAGAAGTGCGGACGCTCAAATGTGTACTGGGAACAGCTCGGCGTAACATAATTCAGGGTTCCCAAGACAAAAATTCTGTTCAAGACAAATTTACACTGGCAATAAAAATCTCATTAAGGAAGATATGAAGATATCACAACTACAGCATGACAGTTAAAAGAGGTTTTCAACCCCTCCTCCCCAGTTTATTTAAGGAACAGTATATATTTCATTGTTTTGTACCAGCTGTAATTGCAAGCATTCTTCAAAGGTTCCTCATTGTTATGGGCTTGCCTGATCTTGCTGTATCTTCCAGAGGTGGCTTGTTGATATATCGTTACACTGGGAAACGGGGGAAGTTAAGCAGAAATAATTGAGGCAAATTCATTAAAAATAATTTATTCCTCTAATTTGTTAAAATCTGAAATGATGGTATTAAAAACCTAATGAAATTGTTCAGTGACAACAATGTTAAGAGGCTGAGTTATATTTAATGCTATTCAATTCATAACCTTTGGAGCAAATTGTACTGGATACTTTAAGATTGTTTATCTAATGGAGCATTAGGATAATTTTGAATTCTTGTGTTTTCTATCTCTACTAGTATCTTGTGGTATGTGTGTCTGCATCTACTCTATATATTCATGTATAAATATGTGTATATTCATAAGCAGTATGTGTGAAAAACATCTCGGAGTCCTCGTGGACAACAAGTTGAAAATGAGCCAACAATGTGATGCAGTGATGAAAAAAGGCAATGGGATTTTGGTCTGCATCAATAGGAGCATAGTGTCTAGATCCAGGGAAGTCATGCTACTCCTCTATTCTGCTTTGGTTAGACCAGTCATTGTCAACCGCTGTGCCTCGGCACACCAGTGTGCCGTGAGCTATCAGCTGGTGTGCCGCAAGAAAACCTCTTCCCCCCGCCTTTCTTCCCCCTTCAAGGTTTTCCCGCGGCACACCAGCTGATCAAGGAACAGCAGTTGGGGAACCCAACCCTCTCTAGGACCTAGACCTAGAGAGGCAGGGAGGCTCAGGAGGGGAGGGGCCAGGCGACGCTCTCCTCCTCCTCCGAAAGTGAGCCCACAGGAACCTGGGCGCCTTGGGGAGCTGAGGGGAAGGGAGGGGAGAGAAGAAGAGGAGGAGGCCAGGGAAGGAGAGAGCAAGCATCGCCGCCGAGCCTGCCCCTTCCCCCAGCAAGCGTGCACGCAGCTCCCTTCCTCCTCCAATCACGAGCGCCATGTCAGCGCCGTGTGCGAGGTGAGTTGGGCGCGCTCCTGAATGGAGGAGGAAGGCAGGCTCGGCGGCATGCTTCAGAGAAGAAGCAGAAGCAGCAACCCTGAGTGCCGCCTCCTCTGCTCTGCTGGGACCTCCATCTCCCTGTCTTTCGCTCTCTCACTCCCTCTCCTTGCCGTCACCCCTGAGCTTTGCCTTGGGCTGCTCCTCCTTCCTCCTAGCATTCCCTCCCCCCCCACTCCTTTGGACTGGGTTAAGAAGGAGGGGGAGAAAAAAGAGCCACGGCGAGAGGTTGGCAGGGGCGGCAAAAGGTGCCTGGCTTGATTTCCTTCTTTTGGGTCGCTCGTGCTCACCTTCCTCTCCCCAGTCCTTCCCACTTCCTCCCTTCCCACCTCAGTTTCCCCCCACTTTTCCAACACCCCTTTCCCACCCCGTCTTCCCTTTTTCTAGTTTTTCCCTTCTTTACTATACCCAGCCCTTCCCACTATTCCAGCCCCTCTCCCCACCTCAATCTATTCCACTTACCCCCTTGACGTTTCAATCTTTCCACTATTCCAGGCTCCCCTTTGCACCCCCGTCATGCTCATTTTGTAGTCTTCCTTTCCCCATTCCAATCTTTTCCAGCTGCTCCTCTTTACCTCCCCAATTTCCTCTTTACCTTCTCCCCCCCCCACACACACACCAGACTGGAGTCTTTCCCACTTTTCCAGCCCCTTTCCATCCCAACCTTTCCCAGTTTCCACCCCTTTCACATAAGAGTCATTCCCCTTCCCACCCCAATCTGTCCCACTTTTTCAGCTACCCCTTTACCACTTCATTTTCCCACTTTTTTCAACCACCCAATCTCAACCTTTTCCCATTTCCAGACCTTCTTTCCACCCCTTCCCAAGTCTTTCTCCCTTTCCTTATTCATATACACATAGCATTTCCCCCCAAAATGTATACCATAATTAAAATAAACTATGGTGATTATTGGATTATTACATTTTTTATGTTACTCTATTATTATTATTATTGCATTTATTATTTTACTCTTGTGTATTATTGCTATTATTACATCAACAGAACTCCCAAATGCCAAGGCCTATTTTCCCCATGGCTCTCCAGTATTTTCTGTTGATCATAGGAGATCTGTATGCCAAGTGTGGTTCAACTCTATTGTTGTGGTAGTTCAGAATGCTCTTTGAACTATACATCCTAACAATTCCCAAATGTCAGGAAAATAACCCCAAAACTCTCTGGTTATGGGAGTTCTGTATGCCAAGCTTATTCAATTCCATTTTTGTTGGAATTCAGAATGCTCTTGGATGGCAGAGGAACTATAAATCCCAGCAACTGCAACTCCCAAATGTCAAGATTCGTTTTCTCTAAACTCCAACCATTGATCAATTTTGGGCATATTGAGTATTTATGCCAAGTTTGGTCCAGATTAATAGTAATTTGGGTTCACAGTGCTTTCTGGATGTAGGTGAACTACATCTCCCATAAATCACTGTCAATTCCTCCCAACTTCCTCCAGTATTCTTTGTTGGTCATGGGAGTTCTGTGTGCCAAGTTTGGTCTAGGTCTGTCATCGGGGGGATCTCAGTGGTCTGTTGAAGTCAGAGCTGAATTGGTTGAAGGTACTGCAAATCCCATCATCCGTTGCCCATACCCCCCAAACATAATTGTTTTTGTGATTAATCACTAGGCTTTAATTATGTTCAATGTGTAGCAATGAAAATACATCCTGCATATTAGAGATTTGCATTAGAATTCGTAAGAGTAGCAAAATTATTTATGAAGTAGCAACGGAAATATGGTTGGGTGTCACCACAACACGAGGAACCTTATTTAGGGGTCACGGCATTAGAAAGGTTGAGAACCACTGTGTTAGTGTCATTTTGGTTGGTAGTGTGCCCCAGGATTGTGTAAATGTAAAAAGTGTGCCGTGGCTCAAAAAAGGTTGAGAAACACTGGGTTAGACCACACCTGGAATATTGTGTCCAATTCTGGGCACCACAATGGAAGAGGAAAGTAGCTGTTCCTTGTATCCTGATATCGGCAAATCTGGATACCTATAATTGCCAACAGGTACACAAGTCACAGGGCTGGCTTCAGGTTGAGATGAAACTGAAGTTTCTGGTTTACAGGGAGGCCAACTGCTGTCCATTTCATTAAGTTCTTCTGTCTCCAGTTGTCTGTATTTTGCAACATATTCAATGCCAGTACTCTTCTTTTTAGGTATCTCTTGAGTCTCCAAGTCTCTGAAGTCTCCTCAGGGGGAAGGGGGGCAGAAGCAAAACGTCCCAAAAACTTCACCTGGGTGACTCTCTTCCCAATTGTGAACCAGTCATTGATCTGGTCCAAGGTCAGCTTCTTCATCATCTTGGCCTGGAGCAAAAGGAACTTCTGCAAACAGAGCCAATCGCCCAGCTCCAAAAGGAAGATAGCTCTAGAGGGCCAGAGGTCTCGAAGGAACTGCCAGGCCCCGCCCCTCTCTTTTCCCACGGCACCTCTGCCGGCAGATGGGGCCCGTTTTCACAATTGAAGAGAGATATTGACCCACCGGATCTACTATTGATCTTCTCACATTTGTATGTTTTCAAACTGCTAGGTTGGCAGAAGCTGTGGCTGGCAGCGGAAGCTCCCGCCGCTCCCCGGATTCAGTTAACAAGCTTAGCAGCCCACTGTGCCACCATGGCTCCATTACTATACCATGTGCAAATTGTTTGATACATTTACATCCTGCCCATGGTGATATCTAGCTGTAGGCATCTATTGTAAACAAAGAGAAGCAATTTTTCTCCATTCTTTCTGCAAGCAATCACACATTTGCTTCTTCTATCTGTACAGTTTTGTACACATCTCCTACAATAATTCTAGTGTTTATGATAAACCATCTGAGCTGTGACCAAGAGGTTCAAAACCACTATATGGTGACTGCTTAGAATATAATCCTTCCATTAGTGTAATGTCTCATAGAGTATGGTAGTATTTCTTGGCTGTTTTATATTTCTGAATGTTACCATTTCTCAGATATTTTTGCTTTCAAAATGTGTCACTTGAATTCAAAGGGCTTGCTGGCAATGACAACTGTCTGTGTGGTGGCTGCATGAAGAAAAGGAATAGTTCTGCTTCCATGGCAATCCATCACTATTGAAAACTGAACAAAGAGATGTCAGTTATTACTTTCAGATTGTTTACCCTAGATTAAAAATTACTCTATAAGAATATGGCATAGAGTAGATACTATCAATCTTCTAAATGGGAGATAGATAGCAGAGTTCCACCCATCTCTGTACAGAAGCAGGCCCCCCTGAAGACAATGAACCTTACTCTCACTTAAGTGGAGATAGGTTGTAAATGGGTGAGAATCATATGGCCCTACAGTTGTCACACCAAACTGCAGTTTCCTGCATTTCTCATGATTGGGAATTGTAGTTCAACAACACAGAGTCATAGTTGGAAGAGACCACAAGGGCCATACAATCAAACTATACTACACTGCATAGTATACACTAACTTTAATAACAGGGTAGATACAGTGCTGACTTTGTAATGTAGATAGTAGGCCTGTGCCACATTGTCGTTAACATCCAATATTCAGATGTTTCTCTGATGTTTTTAAGTTTTGAACAGGTTTTGACCAGAGTCTTGGAAACCGGAAGTGGATCCGCCATATCGAAGTTTCCCTCGCCATTATCGGAGAGGGCTCGTATGTCATTTCCGCCCTTCTCTAGCTGGCTTTCCTTTCTGCCTTGGAGGGAGGAAAAGTCTTGTCCACAGTGGGAGTTTAACCTGCTGTGGAGAAGGCTTCCTTTCCTTCTAAGGCGGAAAGGAAATCCATGTCCACAGTGGGTTAAACTCCTTTAACATTAACAAAGCCATTCCAAATATATCCGAATGAATTCCGATGATACTGCTGTAAACTTCGGAAGTCTATCAGAAACGAGGCGCCAGTGCCCCCTACATCCGAATCGACTTTTGAAGTAGATTTTTCTGTGATAAAACAGGCCTAGTAGATAGGCATTAGAGGTGTGCCAAAAAACCCTTTTACGCCTCAGAAATCATGTCAAATTTGTTACATTTGTGCATATGAGGCAATTTCCGAAATATGCAGGAAAGGTGGAGGTGGTGGGGTGGGGGGTTGGAATTTAGAAATTAAAACACTCAGTAATCTTTTTCATGAATGTTCTCTAATGTTCTGATCTTTCCCAATGTCAGTTTAATTTTCTGCATAACCAGTAACCACCATAAAGCAATTTTGATGAAGCCAAGAGAACATAAAGTGCTTTAATGAGACAATTTGGTCTCATTATTGCCATAAGCAAGGCTGGTGGTGGGACTACAGAGAGAGTGAGAGCACAACCATCTTAAACCATCCACAATTGCCGTGAATGCAAAGGCATATTTCTCAGAATGCAATGCTGCTCAGGACCCAAATGAGGACTGAAGGAGCCAAATGATAGCTGACCACAGCAGCCACCTTTTAGAGTAAGTCTATAATAAATAAAATTATGGAATCTCCAAAGAGGACTAAAGTAATAGTACAAATCTGTGCAAAGTTGTAGTTATGTGGTGTGTCATAGTTTTCACCACCAAAAACTTTGGAAACACTTTAGAAATGATGCACTTGCACCCCCTGGTTTTGTAACCATTTTTATAGGTGGCACATGCCTAATAGGCATAATTGCTTATGTTCAGCTTCATTCCATTTACCATTTTGATAAATTGGATTTGATGCATTACGTAAATTCTAACAAACCCCCTTATATCTGTTTTTGTGTGCATATTTTCTAACATTCATATACACTTTTCTTGATGTGCACTATATTTTGCACTTTTTTGCAAGTTATCCTATATAACATATCTTTGTGTATGTTTTACTCAATATAAACACTTTCCAGAGTATTCTTTCTTAATATATGCATTTTGGTGTAGGTATTTTGAGTTTCAAACAACCCTGCAAACGTTTGAAAATGTCCACATTTCTGTTGGTTCAGCAGAGAGATTTAGCAGGTGAGTAGGCACAAACATTTGTAGAGAACCAATTTCTCTCCCATGCCTACTTTGTAGCTGGTTTTATGGGCAATGAATTGGATACTGGGGATACACTTCTTTAAGTTATACATTTCTGCAGGGGAGAACAAATAATTCAATCAATGTTCTCTGTGCTGCCACTGCTACGGGCATGTTTTCAAAACCTGTGCAGGTTTTGAATATGTTATATATGGGAGAGAAGATCTCCAAATGCCCATCCTCGGCAACTATCCTTTGTGAATTACCTTTCCCTCTTCATAGCAATCGTAGAGGCTAGCAAGAGAGGGAGGCAGCCAAATGAAAGGCATCACTACTACTTCTAAATATATCAGAAAAACTTAGGCAATGTCAGCAATCATCCTGCATGCTTGACTGTTATATTGGACATCAGCCAGGGTGAAGGTAGCCAAGTGAGGAAGATGCCCGCTGCATATATTCTTCTGAAACAAGTAATAGTCATGCAATGTTTATTTAACTGCTAGCCATCACCCATGCAAGATCATTGTAGTGGCTTGCAAGAGAGGAGCAGCCAAGTAAAGAGGAGCACCACTGCTACTGTCTGTATGAGAAGAACATAAACAGTATTATTTATTTTATTTATTTCTTTATTTGTTCCATCTTGTATTCCGCCCCTCCCTGCAGGCTCGGGGCGGATAACATCACAAAATTCGGCAGGCATGTACATCCATGTCGCCATACAATAAAATGCAACATAAAACATACAATAAAACAAAATACAATAGGTCCCGAGATTAAAATTATGTACATGCCATGGCATTCCCTGAACCAGGGTGCTGATTAGGAAGATGAGTACATTCGGCTTACTCGCCTAGCCGAAGGCCAGTCTGAACAGGGCGGTCTTACAAGCCCTGCGGAACGGGACGAGCTCCGTGGCAGCTTGGACGTCGTCCGGGAGAGAGTTCCAGAGTACCGGAGCCGCCACAGAGAAGGCCCTTTGCCTGGTAGCAGACAGGTGACAGGCGCGGACCGATGGAATCAGGAGCAAATTCGACTCCTCAGAACGTAGTGATCTCGGGGGAATGTATGGGGCAAGGCGGTCCTCAGATACGCAGGCCCTAGGCCGTGTAGAGCCTTAAAGGTTAACACCAACACCTTGAAGGCAATTCGGTACTCAATAGGCAGCCAGTGCAGCTGCCGGAGGATGGGCATGATGTGCTCCCTTACCGGCGTTCCCGTCAGCAAGCGAGCAGGGCATTCTGCACTAGCTTGAGTTTCCGAACTGTCGCCAAGGGAAGGCCAACGAGAGGCGTTACAGTAGTCTAATCTCGAGATGACCGTCGCTTGGATCACCGTGGCCAGGTCGTCCCTGGAAAGGTAGGGCGCCAGTCGCCTAGCCTGTCGAGGTGGAAAAATGACGCTCTGCTGGCCGCGGAGACCTGGGTCTCCATGGTCAGCAGGGGGTCCAGGTGGACACCTAGGCTCTTAACAACAGGCGACGGGCTAAGCCGTTCGCCGTCCAGGGTAGGCAACCGGCACTCATCCCGCCCAGGCCGACCAGGCCACAAGATCTCTGTCTTCGACGGGTTCACCTTCAGCCGGCTAGCCCGCAGCCAACCAGTCACGGCCTCTAGGCACTGATGGAAACAATCGGTACGGTGTCCGGCCTGCCGTCCATTCTCAGCAGAAGCTGGGTGTCATCAGCGTACTGATAACACTCCAGACCAAAGTCGGGCCAGCTGGGCCAGGGGGCGCATGTACACGTTAAATAATAAGGGGGAGAGGATGGCCCCTGGGGACCCCACAGTCAAGTGGGAATCTCCCAGAGACCTCCCGCCCCTCCACACGTTGTCCCCGGTCCCGGAGGAAGGAGGCCACCCATTTAAGGGCGGTCCCCGACCCCGGAGCCGGCTAAACGGTGGGTTAACAGTGCGTGATCTACAGTGTCGAAAGCTGCCGTCAGATCTAACAAGACGAGCAGTGCCGATCCACCCTGGTCCAGCTGGCGCGGTTGGTCTGTAATGGCGACAAGCTCGGTCTCCGTCCCGTGCCCAATACGGAAGCCGGACTGGAAGGGGTCAAGTCCAGCTGTGTCTTCCAAGAACTGCTGCAGCTGATCCGCTGCTGCCCTCTCAATCACCTTGCCTAAGAAAGGCAGGTTGGAAACTGGCCGGTAATTGGAGGGAGCCGAAGGATCTAAATTCGGCTTCTTCAGCAGCGGTCTCACCATTGCCTCTTTCAGTCCCCCGGGAAGACTCCTTGCTCAAGGGAGCTATTTATGATCGTGCCCAGGGGCCTCGTAGCCCCTCCCGACACGCCTAACAAGCCAGGAGGGGCACGGGTCGAGGGAGCATGTAGTTGGTCTAGCTGCAGCTAGTAACTTGTCGACAGCTGCTGCGTCCAGCAATTGGAAACGGGTGAAGGTGGGCCCGCCGAGTGGCGGCGGAGTCTCGAGTTCACTAACTGTATCAAACGTGGCCGGAATGTCCCGGCGGAGAGTTGAAATCTTGTCAGCGAAATAGCTCTGGAAAACCTCAGCTGTTGGTGCCAAACCCCTATCATTTGGGACAGTTGGGATTGCTGTCAAAGACCGAATTATCCTAAACAATTGCGCTGGGCGTGAGCTAGCCGACTCTATCAAGGAAGAGTAGTAGACCTTTTTAGCTTCCTTGATAGCTTGCTCATAAACCTCTTTAAACTGTTTATAAGCCGATTTCGACGCTTCGTCACGGAGATTCCGCCACACGTCCTCTAACTGTCTGTCTCCTCCGCTTCATCGCCCGCAGCTCCTCGGTAAACCAAGGCGAGCGATTTCTGCGGGGGAGGAGAGAGCGTCTGGGGGCGATCTCGTCCAGGGCCGCAGAGAGACTGGTATTCCAGTGTTCCACCTATTAGCAATGTTCTTCCATGTTCGGCAATGATGATGGGCAGTAGATGTAATGGAGACAGCCAAGCAAAGAAGATTCTGGCTGCATACTGTATATTCTTCTGAAATAGGCAATAGTCATGGCAATCTTTGTATAGCTGCCTCTCATTACCCCTGCAGAGCATTGTAGTGGCTGGCATTGTAGAGGGGGACAGCCAAGTGAAGAAGAGCACTACTACTACCACCTGCATCAGAAGGAACTTATACAGTATTTGCAATGATCCTCCAGGCCTGCTATTACGTATAATGACCTGGAGACAGCCAAGCAAAGAAAATTCCTGCTGTCTATATTCTTCTGACCTAGGCAATACTAGTGGCATTTCTTTAGCTGTCCCCCATCACCTCTGCAGGGTCATTGTAATGAAGCATCCAAGTAAGGAGGATTGCTGCCAAGCTTTGAGACTGCATTAAGATACATTTCTGGGATTCTTGAATGTACCTGTGTCAGGAGATGAAAGAGTTAAAATGAGATGGTACATTTGTTCCAGTAGTACCTAAATGCATAGAATTGATTACACATTTTTCAATTTTTTCAACTTTCAGTCTCAGTGCAGTAAGCCATTTTAATTCCTTGAGTGACAATGCTCAGCAGCCCTTGAAATTTTTTACAGTGTGAAATTTCAATCTGAAAAGAACGAATTGAGGTGAGGAAGTTAAGGGTCTGTTTTACTTTTTTCTTGGTTAGAATGTGTCTGCATAGTTGTACAGCAGTATAGTGTTCAACACATCAGAAAAAAGTATTTCTCTGTCTCTTTGCCTTCTAAAGAGTGAATGAAAATATTAGTTGGCACTACAGATGAGCATCTAGTACTTAGATGTATTGAATGTTCATACATATTCACCTGGGAATAATTCCCATTGAATCTGATCAGTCTTGCAGGAAACTCTAGAGTATCCTAGGACTTTGCAGCCACCTGGACAGCTGGATTAAGTCCATTCTGCCTTGGATCCAGGGTATTTAAAGGACCATATTAAATTGTGTCAGTTTAATATGTTTTGTTTCAATTTTATATCAAGTTTGCGTTTTTATTTTGTTGATTTAATTTTTAAAGGGGTTAGTTGTTATATTACTGTTTATTGTTTGTATTGTTCACATTGTTGTAAGCTGCTTTGAGTCCCCTCGGGGAGATGGGGTGGGCTAAAAGTAGTCTGAATAGTTCCCTCTATAAGCCTGTTAGAACATTACAATAATCTGAGAGGACTTTCTCCCTGTCCAGCCACCCTCTCAAAGTGTGTTTGGTGGAAACAAGGGAGAAGGCCTTTATGGTGGTTGTTCTCAGGCACTATAACTCTCAACCTGTGGGTTACCAGATGTTTTAGCCTTCAACTCCCAGAAATCCTAACAGCTGGTAAACTGGCTGGGAATTCTGGGAGTTGTAGGCCAAAACACATGGGGACCCACAGGTTGAGAACCACTGCTTTAGAGAGGTCATGATGGCTTTTTGCAGGCAGGGGAAGGGGAAGGCTGCTGGGAATGTCGTGAGTGGGATTGGGGGGCTGTGTAGTCTTTAATAGTCATTTTAAATATTTTTTTTATCTTTCATGACACAAAAAGGATATAATTATTTTTTAAAAAAATAATATTAATATTTCCATGCATTTGTTGTTTGTATTGTGCCATGTTTACTATTAGCCACATTGAGTCTTTACATTGGGGAACATAAATAAACAAATAAATGTCATGATCTGTTGTCCAGGTGGACACCATCACTTATCTCTTGTGCTGAATGATAGAATGGCTTAATGATGCAAATGGACATGGATTTAAACATGAAAGTCATTGATTTTTATAGTTTTTAATGGTTTTTATATGAATACTATTATGTGATTTAACCTGTTTTAAACAATGTATTTATGTGTGTTTGGCATCTAATTGCTGCCAGTCTGTAAGCCGCCTTGAGTCACCTTCAGGCTGAAAAGGCGGGATAAAATTGTGGTAGATAATAGAGGGATGGGCAATCCTTGTTTAGCTGCATCCCATTACTCCTGCAGAGCACTGTAGTGGCTAGCACTGTTGCTGCCAGTGCATGCCATTGGCTATACTTTCCTATGTCTACCTGGTCATCATAGTAATATTGCTGAGGTCTGAATGGGCTACAAAAGCAATCAGCAAAAAGGAAAGTGTTGGCCAGGTCATCTTCTCCACCTTTGTCTTTATCAACGTCATTATCATTTATATTCTGCCTTTCTCCCATGACTGCAATTTAAGGGGTTACTAATGTATTTCAAACAATACAATGTTTTCCCCAGCTGATCACCTCTTTCTGTTGATCTTGGGAGTGCTAAAGGATATCTTTGCATGCTGATAATCTAGACTAACACAGCCTTGGCTTTGAATCAGGTGAGTCAATCTTTCCTTAGACTTGAATGTTCTGCCTTGTTGATATTATTACTACTATTCCCTTTTAGAATCATCCTTCTTGAAGTAAACTGTAGTTTTTAGAAGCCATGTGCTGCCTCTTCACATTGCAGGAAAAGAGTAGGGACTTAGATCCCTTTCTGTGCCTGAGCAATATTTGTGGTGCCTTTTGATTATCAATGTTTAAAATAAACAAGCTCAGCCTTTCACTATATAAAATACAACATGAATAACTAAAAATCATTAAAATACAACATGAATAACAAAAGCATTAATAAAAATAAATACATACAATTTAAACAACAAACTATTAAGTTAAAACAATAAAATATCAAACTGCATTAAAAGATTCTATAAAACTTAATTATACTGCTGTACAGTATTTAAAAAACTAACCAAAGTCAGTTTGTAGAAGCCTAAGAGTGATGGAGAAAAAAAGGGGTTGTGATAAATCATCAGCCCAAATATGTAAGGAAGGCTTAAGGGTCTGGGCATTGCGCCTATCATTCTGCAGTTAATTCACCAAAATCACTGCCACCGAATTTCCCAAACCCTGTGCAATTTTCCTAGTGGTGAGAGCTGTTGAGCTGATCGATAACCCTTTTTTATTAAACCAAGCTGCTGCCAAATTATTAATGAGTTTTTCAATTCCCTTTCTGTTTCTCCCCCCACCCATCTCCCCTCACCCCAATAAATGGCACAGCACGACAATCTCTGTACTTTTACCACATCTCAAGCGCTCTTGGCAAGGCTTCCTGATTCAAGGACAAGCACGCTTGGTGCGCTCAGCAGAAATATTGTTTGGCAGTCTGGGTGAGCCTTATTTTGACAAGGAAACCTTCTGACAGATTCTCGTAACTGGTCTTTTCTTTTAACTGTAGAGCATATATTCTCCTAGACTTTTTTAAAAGATCTGAACTGCTCTTTGTTTAATTTCAGTTTATGTTTCAGCAACTGTGAGGATTCCCCGCTTTCCAATGACGAAACGATTCTTCCTCCAACATAGCACCAGTCATATTTCACAATTTAATGACTTTTGTCTTTCCTAGTGATACCATTAGCAGTATGATGGGGCTGGGAAAAAACCTTTCCCTTCTCAATGAATTTTATGAATTCCCCATGGGACTCCCCATATCCTCCACTTGAGCCCATGGTTTTCTGTTACTAAGAGCAGTGGTTCAATTTTTCTTGTTCAGGGGAGCCACTAAACTCTTGGACTCTATTTCAAAGAGAGGGTGAACTGAAAAGGTAACAAGTATAAAGCTATGGTTTTATCTGAAGGCACTAATATCTCATGCAGTTGATTTTGTTGTGGTTTGTCAGTCTATGCGGAAGCTTATCAGCAGCCTTCCCAGTTCCCGCCCTCTGTCAATTCACACAGAGTAAATGGAAAAACAAAACTTTACTCTTAAGTAAGAGAGATAAATTTGCAGCTTTAAAAAAAACCCAGCCCTTGAAAATAAAACCCCTTAAAAATTTTTTCCCTTGCAGAAAATAACTCACACAAAGTCCAATGCATTACAACCATGCATTATCTGCATCTTCAATGGGCAAGGAGTCCTGGGATTAAAAAGGTCCAGAACTTCAGCAAGTCCTGTAGTAAGCCCATGGTAGAATTGCCATCAGCCTCTCCATGAACTACCGTCTTCATGATCTCCTTCCTTACACAAACATCAAGGAAAACACTCCTCCTGATATCCTCCATGCAAGGAGTGGCTCAATCTTAATTGATTAATTATCCCCCCAACCAACCCGAAGATGATCCTTTGCTGTACAAACCAATCCTGTAACAGATTTCGTTTCTGTTTTTTTTAATAGTCACTGATTTTTCAACATTTCTTCATTTTAACCCAATATTGTAATATGGTCCAATGCAGGAGGAAGGGCCATCAGTGACACAATGAGTTATAACATCAGAATTACTTTTCAAATGCAAGAATCTGACAGATACAGTGCTGACTTTGTAATGTAGATAGTAGGCCTGTGCCACATTGTCGTTAACATCCAATATTCAGATGTTTCTCTGATGTTTTTTTAGTTTTGAACAGGTTTTGACCAGAGTCTTGGAAACCGGAAGTGGATCCGCCATATCGAAGTTTCCCTCACCATTATCGGAGAGGGCTCGTATGTCATTTCCGCCCTTCTCTAGCTGGCTTTCCTTTCTGCCTTGGAGGGAGGAAAAGTCTTGTCCACAGTGGGAGTTTAACCTGCTGTGGAGAAGGCTTCCTTTCCTTCCAAGGCGGAAAGGAAATCCATGTCCACAGTGGGTTAAACTCCTTTAACATTAACAAAGCCATTCCAAAGTATACCCGAATGAATTCCAATAATACTGCTGTAAACTTTGGAAGTCTATCAGAAACGAGGCGCAAGCGCCCCCTACACCCGAATCGACTTTTGAAGCAGATTTTTCTGTGATAAAACAGGCCTAGTAGATAGGCATTAGAGGTGTGCCAAAAAGAAACTTTTATGCCTCAGAAATTGTGTCAAATTGGTTACATTTGTGCATATGAGGCAATTTCAAAAATATGCAGGAAAGGTGGAGGTGGTGGGGTGGGGGGTTGGAATTTGAAGTTGAAACACTCAGTAATCTTTTTCATGAATGTTCTGTAATGTTCGGATGTCTCCCAAGGTCAGTTTAATTTTCAGCATAACCAGTAACCACCATTAAGCAATTTTGATGAAGCCAAGAGAACATAAAGTGCTTTTAAAAAACCCAATTTGCTCCCATCATCGCCATAAGCAAGGCTGGGGGTGGGACTACAGGGAGAGTGAGAACACAACCATCTTAAATGTTGTTTAGGAAGGTGAGGTCCACAATTGCCATGAATGCAAAGGCAAATTTCTCAGAATTCAATGCTGCTCAGGACCCAAATGAGGACTGAAGGAGCCAAATGATAGCTGACCACAGCAGCCACCTTTTAGAGTAAGTCTATAATAAATAAAATTATGGAATCTCCAAAGAGGACTAAAGTAAGTAATAGTACAAATCTGTGCTAAGTTGTAGTTATGTGGTTGTGTGTCATAAAGATAAGGGGATTGCTGTTGTCACTTGGGGGGGGGGGGATACATTGTTTTTGTCTCAACTTTTAAAAAACCCTAAAAACCTGAAGATGTGTGAATCCTTCTGAAACTTCCAGGAATTGATATCCTGGTAGTCTTGTGCATTGTATATAACATTCAAATAGATAGCTCTTGTCATTTTTTAAAATGTTGTTTATAAAAAAATTGAGAATTCACCAAAAATCTGGATAAGTGAAACATTATGAAACTTGATGAGAAAAGAGTGGTAAATGTGTTTTACCATTGTGGCAAGTTTCACCTCAATAGCTTCAAAAATGGAGATAGAAGCCCCGCTGACAATGATGTTTTTCTTAATGCACATGTGCAATTGCCATTAACGAAATAGTAATGACATTTTGTTAGTCTTGTTACAGTTCCAAAATTTTCACCACCAAAAACTTTGGAAACACTTTAGAAATGATGCACTTGCACCCCCTGGTTTTGTAACCATTTTTATGGGTGGCACATGCCTAATAGGCATAATTGCTTATGTTCAGCTTCATTCCATTTACCATTTTGATAAATTGGATTTGATGCATTACGTAAATTCTAACAAACCCCCCTATATCTGTTTTTGTGTGCATATTTTCTAACATTCATATACACTTTTCTTGATCTGCACTATATTTTGCACTTTTTTTGCAAGTTATCCTATATAACATATCTTTGTGTATGTTTTACTCAATATAAACACTTTCCAGAGTATTCTTTCTTAATATATGCATTTTGGTGTAGATATTTTGAGTTTCAAAAGTTTGAAAATGTCCACATTTCTGTTGGTTCAGCAGAGAGATTTAGCAGGTGAGTAGGCATAAACATTTGTAGAGAACCAATTTCTCTCCCATGCCTACTTTGTAGCTGGTTTTATGGGCAATGAATTGGATACTGGGGATACACTTCTTTAAGTTATACATTTCTGCAGGGGAGAACAAATAATTCAATCAATGTTCTCTGTGCTGCCACTGCTACGGGCATGTTTTCAAAACCTGTGCAGCTTTTGAATATGTTATATATGGGAGAGAAGATCCAAATGCCCATCCTCGGCAACTATCCTTTGTGAATTACCTTTCCCTCTTCATAGCAATCGTAGAGGCTAGCAAGAGAGGGAGGCAGCCAAATGAAAGGCATCACTACTACTTCTAAATATATCAGAAAAACTTAGGCAATGTCAGCAGTCATCCTGCATGCCTGACTGTTATATTGGACATCAGCCAGGGTGAAGGTAGCCAAGTGAGGAAGATGCCCGCTGCATATATTCTTCTGAAACAAGTAATAGTCATGCAATGTTTGTTTAACTGCTAGCCATCACCCATGCAAGATCATTGTAGTGGCTTGCAAGAGAGGAGCAGCCAAGTAAAGAGGAGCACCACTGCTACTGTCTGTATCAGAAGAACATAAACAGTATTTGCAATGTTCTTCCATGTTCGGCAATGATGATGGGCAGTAGATGTAATGGAGACAGCCAAGCAAAGAAGATTCCGGCTGCATACTGTATATTCTTCTGAAATAGGCAATAGTCATGGCAATCTTTGTATAGCTGCCTCTCATTACCCCTGCAGAGCATTGTAGTGGCTGGCATTGTAGAGGGGGACAGCCAAGTGAAGAAGAGCACTACTACTACTACTACTTGCATTAGAAGGAACTTATACAGTATCTGCAATGATCCTCCAGGCCTGCTATTACGTATAATGACCTGGAGACAGCCAAGCAAAGAAAATTCCTGCTGTCTATATTCTTCTGATCTAGGCAATACTAGTGGCATTTCTTTAGCTGTCCCCCATCACCTCTGCAGGGTCATTGTAATGAAGCATCCAAGTAAGGAGGATTGCTGCCAAGCTTTGGGACTGCATTAAGATAAATTTCTGGGATTCTTGAATGTACCTGTGTCAGGAGATGAAAGAGTTAACATGAGATGGTACATTTGTTCCAGTAGTACCTAAATGCATAGAATTGATTACACATTTTTCAAATTTTTCAACTTTCAGTCTCAGTGCAGTAAGCCATTTTAATTCCTTGAGTGACAATGCTCAGCAGCCCTTGAAATTTTTTACAGTGTGAAATTTCAATCTGAAAAGAACGAATTGAGGTGAGGAAGTGAAGGGTCTGTTTTACTTTTTTCTTGGTTAGAATGTGTCTGCATAGTTGTACAGCAGTATAGTGTTCAACACATCAGAAAAAAAGTATTTCTCTGTCTCTTTGCCTTCTAAAGAGTGAATGAAAATATTAGTTGGCACTACAGATGAGCATCTAGTACTTAGATGTATTGAATGTTCATACATATTCACCTGGGAATAATTCCCATTGAATCTGATCAGTCTTGCAGGAAACTCTAGAGTATCCTAGGACTTTGCAGCCACCTGGACAGCTGGATTAAGTCCATTCTGCCTTGGATCCAGGGTATTTAAAGGACCATATTAAATTGTGTCAGTTTAATATGTTTTGTTTCAATTTTATATCAAGTTTGCGTTTTTATTTTGTTGATTTAATTTTAAATGGGTTATTTGTTATATTACTGTTTATTGTTTGTATTGTTCACATTGTTGTAAGCTGCTTTGAGTCCCCTCGGGGAGATGGGGTGGGATAATAATAATATTAATAATTCCCTCTATAAGCCTGTTAGAACATTACAATAATCTGGAGAGGACTTTCTCCCTGTCCAGCCACCCTCTCAAAGTGTGTTTGGTGGAAACAAGGGAGAAGGCCTTTATGGTGGTTGTTTTCAGGCACTATAACTCTCAACCTGTGGGTTACCAGATGTTTTAGCCTTCAACTCCCAGAAATCCTAACAGCTGGTAAACTGGCTGGGAATTCTGGGAGTTGTAGGCCAAAACACATGGGGACCCACAGGTTGAGAACCACTGCTCTAGAGAGATCATGATGGCTTTTTGCAGGCAGGTGAAGGGGAAGGCTGCTGGGAATGTTGTGAGTGGGATTGGGGGGCTGTGTAGTCTTTAATAGTCATTTAAAATGTTTTTTATCTTTCATGACACAAAGGATATAATTATTTTTTAAAAAAAATATTAATATTTCCATGCATTTGCTTTGTTTGTATTGTGCCATGTTTACTATTAGCCACATTGAGTCTTTACATTGGGGAACATAAATAAATAAATAAATGTCATGATCTGTTGTCCAGGTGGACACCATCACTTATCTCTTGTGCTGAATGATAGAATGGCTTAATGATGCAAATGGACATGGATTTAAACATGAAAGTCATTGATTTTTATAGTTTTTAATGGTTTTTATATGAATACTATTATGTGATTTAACCTGTTTTAAACGATGTATTTATGTGTGTTTGGCATCTAATTGCTGCCAGTCTGTAAGCCGCCTTGAGTCACCTTCAGGCTGAAAAAGGCGGGATAAAATTGTGGTAGATAATAGAGGGATGGGCAATCCTTGTTTAGCTGCATCCCATTACTCCTGCAGAGCACTGTAGTGGCTAGCACTGTTGCTGCCAGTGCATGCCATTGGCTATACCTTCCTATGTCTACCTGGTCATCATAGTAATATTGCTGAGGTCTGAATGGGCTACCAAAGCAATCAGCAAAAAGGAAAGTGTTGGCCAGGTCATCTTCTCCACCTTTGTCTTTATCAACGTCATTATCATTTATATTCTGCCTTTCTCCCATGACTGCAAATTAAGAGGTTACTAATGTATTTCAAACAATACAATGTTTTCCCCAGCTAATCACCTCTTTCTGTTGATCTTGGGAGTGCTAAAGGATATCTTTGCATGCTGATAATCTAGACTAACACAGCCTTGGCTTTGAATCAGGTGAGGTCAATCTTTCCACTTAGACTTGAATGTTCTGCCTTGTTGATATTATTACTATTCCCTTTTAGAATCATCCTTCTTGAAGTAAACTGTAGTTTTTAGAAGCCATGTGCTGCCTCTTCACATTGCAGGAAAAGAGTAGGGACTTTGATCTACCAGTCCCTTTCTGTGCCTGAGCAATATTAGTGGTGCCTTTTGATTATCAGTGTTTAAAATAAACAAGCTTAGCCTTTCACTATGTAAAATACAACATGAATAACTAAAAATCATTAAAATACAACATGAATAACAAAAGCATTAATAAAAATAAATACATACAATTTAAACAACAAACTATTAAGTTAAAACAATAAAATATCAAACTGCATTAAAAGATTCTATAAAACTTAATTATAGTGCTGTACAGTATTAAAAAAAACTAACCAAAGTCAGTTTGTAGAAGCCTAACAGTCCAAAAATGTTTTGATTTTCCACCAAAGGCAAAGACAGGGCCATCTGAGAGTATCAGTCTAGGAGCAGCCCTGCATGCAAGCCATACTTATGTGCTAATAGGATCCTCACTCTGTATGTCGAACATCTGTATTGAATATTCAGGTGCTCTAGACTACTGCTTCTGAAACTCTCGATCCATACTTTCCAAATGTGGTCTACTTAGCCCAGGCATGGGCAAACCAACCCTCCAGGTGTTTTGGACTTCAACTCCCACAATTTCTAACAGCTGGCAGCTCCGGTAGGCTGTTAGGAATTGTGGGAGTTGAAGTCTAAAACTCCTGGAGGGCTGAAGTTTGCCCATGCCTGCCTTAGCTTAATGTTGAGGTCCCAAAAATTGCCAATAGTAAAAGCTTTTGAATGTAATTTAGTGTCTGTTTTAGACATTTACACAAATCCATTGTGCAATGTTTACCATGGACTTTGCAAAACATTAGTCATAAAAAGAAAAAAAATCAGCCTTTTAAGCAAGCCTTGCAAAGCTGAATTGTTATCAGTAAATGTTTGATTTTATACCTATTTTATATACCTGGGGGGGTGTCACATAAAAAATTGTCAGGCCGAAAAGGGCAGCTCTGACTTGAGTGCGTGTGCCTTAGAATGTCTTAAAAAAGTAAATGAGCACAATTTTAACCTCATAGTTCTGTTGATACCGAATGTGGAAGCTGGACTATGTAAAAACATGGTTATATCTGATAATAAAGATATTTTATATTAAAAAAAACCTCTCTGAAACACTGCACTGTCTTCAACTTTCTCTGCCAAAGAGCATTGGTGCCTCACTAAACTATAACTCCCAAGATTCTATTGCATTGAGCCATGGCAGTTCGAGTGGTGTCAAATTGCATTAAGTCTATGTACTAGACGCACCCTGAATCTATAAAAACTAATGTGACCAACTTCATTCTCTCAATCACTAAGGTGCTACAAATTCCCTTTGCATGGAGTCACAAGTAGTGGGTATCTTAGCAGGAATTACCTCTATAGGCCCAAAGGTCTGCTGTCTGTTGATATCCTTGAATCAATGCAGCAAGACTGTCACACAGAGTGATGGAGAAACAAAGGGTTGTGATAAATCATCAGCCCAAATATGTAAGGAAGGCTTAAGGGTCTGGACATTGCGCTCTATCATTCTGCAGTTAATTCACCAAAATCACTGCCACTGACATTTGCCAACCATGTGCAATTTTCCTAGTGGTGAGAGCTGTTGAGCTGATCGATAACTTTCCTATTAAACCAAGCTGCTGCCAAATTATTAATGAGTTTTTCAATTGCATTTCTGTTTCTCCCTGCACTCCATCTCCCATCACTCTCAATAAATGGCACAGCACGACAACTCTCTGTACTGTACCACATCTCAAGCGCTCTTGGCAAGGCTTCCTGATTCAAGGACAAGCATCGCTTGGTGCGTCTCAGCAGAAATATTGTTTGGCAGTCTGGGTGAGCCTTATTTTGACAAGGAAACCTTCTGACAGATTCTCGTAACTGGTCTTTTCTGTAACTGTAGAGCATATATTCTCCTAGACTTTTCAAAAGATCTGAACTGCTCTTTGTTTAATTTCAGTTTATGTTTCAGCAACTGTGAGTGATTCCCTGCTTTCCAATGACGAAACGATTCTTCCTCCAACATAGCACCAGTCATATTTCACAATTTATGACTTCTGTCTTTCCTAGTGATACCATTAGCAGTATGATGGGGCTGAAACAATTTCCTCCATTCTCAATGAATTTTATGAATTCCTCATGGGACTCGATATCCTCCACTTGAGCCCATGGTTGTCTGTTACTAAGAGCAGTGGTTCACTCTTCTTGTTCAGGAGCCACTCATCTCTTGGACTCTATTTCAAAGAGAGGGTGAACTGAAAAGGTAACAAGTATAAAGCTATGGTTTTATCTGAAGGCACTAACATCTCATGCAGTTGATTTTGTTGTGGTTTGTCAGTCTATGCGGAAGCTTATCAGCAGCCTTGAGTGCGCATGCGTCGATAAACTTTTCAGACGCTCCATGGGTGGCTCCCATATGAGAGAGAAGCAAAAAGACTGGTGAACCGGCTAAACCAACCCCCCACCCTCAGAAACTGGGCCAGTGGATGAAGAAAGTATAGGAGGTAGGACGGAGTTAAAAGTGGGGCCCAGGAGAGAAGGGGGAAGTGGATGCGGCTGGATTAAACTTTATAGCCTTGTGGGAGGAAAGAGGAACCCAAAATGGCCACGGAATCCAGCTCGGGACCGGCCGAGGGGCTGGAGGCAAAAATGGACAGAATGCTCAATCTCTTGGAGGAGAAATTTGGTGCGGTGGAGCGGAAGCTTGGAGGAGTGGAGAAAGCGATGGGAGAGGTGGTCAGAGACGTTTCCGATTTAAAAGGGACTGCTAAAGAGTTGGGAGAAAAAGTGAGAAAAATGAGAAGCAGACCCAAGATCAAATCAAGGGATTGGAGGAGACAATAAGGAGACAAAATCAGAGGCTTACTAACCTGGAGGATCGGCAGAGGAGGCGAAACATCCGCTTAAGGAACTTTAAATTGGATTTTGCAAAAGGAGAGAGGCTGGTGGAAGCAATACTGCAGTGGCTCCGGAGGAATAATGTTGCAATCCAAAGTGAGGATATTGAAAGGGCACACTGGGCTCTTGGCCGGAGGAATCAACGACAGAGACAAAGAGACATTGTGATAGCTTTTAAAAGTGAAAGTCTGGCGGAAAGTATTTATCGTCACTTGAGAAGCATCTCTGATCTTAATCAGGAGGGCAATCAAGTCATTTGTCTCCGTGATCTCTCCCAACAAACTCTGAGTGAGAGGGCAAGACTCCGACCAATTATAGCATGTCTTTATCAGCATGGGGTTAAATTTACATGGGCTTTCCCAACAGCTATACTTGTATTCAGAGGGACGGAGACATGGCGGGCAAGAACGTACGAGGAGGGGAGGTGCTGTTAAGCCGCCTGAAAATTTCAATGACTCAGCAGCAGAGGGGAGAGAAAGAGGAACAGAAGAAACAGAAGAAGAAGGTGCAGCTGGCGGTAGAGAGCAGCAAACGAGGCCCTCCAGTGGTCTGAGTGGGCAGAGCGGAGAGGGATCCAGTGGGAGAGCGACACCGGATGATGAACAGATTGCTGCTTTAATAGAAAGAGATGACCGAATGAAAAAGCTCACCGATGAACTGGAGACATTAAGAAAGGAACGGAAGAGGATGTTGTTGCGGCAGGCTAAACGGAAATAAAGGAGGGGAGAGGAAGAAAGAAGAAAGAAGAAAGAAGCTGAGAGAAGTGGGAAGAAGGACTGAATATTGTGTTTGGGGATGGTCTATGGCTATTATGGCCACTATGGGTTAGATATAGTTTAAGTAGTAATGCAGCCGAAAGGGAAGAAAGCGGGGGGACGGGGAGGGGGTTTAGGGGGAAACCTAAATAAGAGTAAGGGGAGCCGGGAGGTGGGAACGCACTCACAGAATGAGGGCCTCTACTCAAGGGCAAGCGAGGAGCTCGCCATCCCACTTGGTTCAGGTGGGGTCACGAGAGAGGCACGGGTGTCTGAGGGTGGAAGGGGTGAGAAAGGAGGAAAGCAAGCATGATAGGACAGTTCCAGAGAATGAAAAGATAAAGGGAAATGGGTGATCTAACAATATTAGCTTTAATTCCGAATGGCTTGAACTCGAATTTTAAGAGGTACCGGGTAAGCAAATTGGCAAAGGATAATAAGGTCGACATAATGGTTTTGTCAGAAACTCATAAAGGAAGGGACCGGGAACAATTAATAAACGATAAGAGGTGGAAATGGGTGTATGAATCTAGGGGGACACGCAGGGCGAGGGGAACTGCAATTCTGATTCATGAAAGGGTCCCGTGGGAAAGCGTGGAGTGGCAGAAGGACAGACAAGGCAGATGGGTTTTTATTAAAGGTACAATAAATCGACAGAAGATGACAGTGGCAGCTATTTATGCGCCAAATGTGGGGCAGAAACAATTCATCATGAACATGAAAAGGAAGTTGGATAACTTTAAGGAGGGGACGACAATCTTGGCGGGAGATTTTAATATGCAAATGTCATCAGTAGGAGGTAACAATAGAAGGTCTCTGCATTTAAGTAAACTTGATATGGTAGATCTGCATAGTGGGGTAGGGAACAGAAGTACTTACTACTCAGCAAGGCACAATGTATTCAGCTGTATTGACTATGTATTAATGGATAGGACAGGGAAGGCCCAGGTAAAAAAAAGCAGAGGTCAAGGCTATGTGGTTGTCCGATCATGCTCCCTTAGTAGTGACAATAAGAATGATGCAATGGAGGAACCCAAGGGTTTGGAAATATAATATGGCGATTGGGACTATGGAACAGGATAAAAGTAGGATACAAAAGGAAATAAAAGAGTATTATAGACTGAATAACACAAGGGAAATGTCTAAAGCAGTGGTTTGGGATTGCTGTAAAGCAGTCATAAGAGGTCACCTTATAAGTCTTGAGGTAGAGATGAATAGGAGATGGAGAAGAGGAAGGGAAAATAAGATTAAGGATATTGAAATGATACAGGATCAATTGAAGCGAACTAAGGGAAGAGAGTGGCATAGGTTGCTAAAACAGAAAAAACAAGAATTGGAACAATATGACGAAAGGCATTGGAATAAGATGAGAATGGCAATGAGGCAAAAATCAGCTCTTTGGGGACAAAGTCAGTTAAACAATTGGCGAGATATCTGAAAAAGAAAAAGGAGAAGTCGTGTATAAGAGCATTAAAGGATACCAGTGGAGTGATACAGGAGGGTAAGGAGGAGATAGAGAAGATTATGAAAGATTTTTACGAAAAACTGTACAAACAAGGAGAGGTTAGTAGGACACCAATAGAAGTTGGACAGAAAGTAAGTGAAGGGGACAAAATTTACTTAAATGCAGAAATCAGTCAGGGGGAGGTGGAAAAGGTTATCAAGGGGTTAAAAATGTCAAGGGCGCCAGGCCCCGACGGGTATTCGGGTGAATTTTACAAAACATATATGTATGAATTGTTACCATATTTGACGGAACTTTTTAATGAAGTATTGTTAAACCAGGTTATTCCACAGTCCTGGAAGATATCGGAGATTGTGACAATCCCAAAGGCTGGTCGAGACGAGACCTGCCCGGAGTCCTACCGCCCCATAAGTTTAGCGAATCAAGATTACAAAATATTTGCAAAGGTATTGGCAAACAGGTTGGAGAAAATATTACCTAAAATTATTGGGGGGGGATCAATATGGGTTTGTTAAAAAAAGACGGATAAGTGAACCAATTAGGAATGTAATGAATGTGCTACAACACGCTACCGCAACCAAGAGGAAATTAGGAATATTAAAATTGGATGTGTATAAGGCATTTGATAAGGTGAATCATGCTTATTTGTATGAGGTGTGCAAAGAACTAAATTTGGGTAATAGCTTCTGTGAGGTGATTAGGAGTTTATATATAGGGAGTGAGGCGTATATAAGAGTTAATGGAAACAGGACGGAAAAGATTAGGATATTGAATGGAACTAAACAAGGTTGTCCATTATCTCCAATGTTATTTGTATTGGCAATAGAAATATTAGCGAATAAGATAAGAAAAGATACAACGTGGAAAGGATATAGGATAGGGGGATAGAGACGAAACTAAACTTATTTGCGGATGATGCAATTATATTAACCCAGTCCCCTTTGGAGATGGTCAAGGCAATGAAGGGAACGCTGAGAGAGTTCGAGAGGCAGTCAGGGCTCAGGGTGAATATGGAAAAGTCGGAGATAATGTTTATAAATACAGGCCCAAGGGAACAGATTGAGGTAAGGAAAGAGACAGGGTTAAAATTAGGAATAAAAAGAATGAAATATCTGGGAGTGTGGATTTATAAGAATGTGGGGAAAATAGTAGATGGAAACTATGGACAGTTTTGGAAAAACTCCTGAAACAAATTAAAAGTTGGAAACACAAAAGCTTGAGGAGAATGGCAAAAATAAGAGCGGTGAAAATGATGATATTGCCTAAATTTCTGTATTTAGCCCAGGCTTTGCCAGGAGTTCTTTCAGGAGTCAAGATAAAAGAATGGGACAGAAAAGTGAACCAGTGGGTGGAAGGAGATAAGAAACCACGGATAAGGAAAAAATGGTTGATAGCGAGTGAGAAGGAAGGAGGATGGGGAATCCCAAGCCTAGAGCTATATAGAGATGCGTTTCAGATAGAAAGACTGATAGAGCTACAGGTGGAAGACAAAAAATGGGCGAAAGTGGAGAGAGAAGTGAATGCAATTGGATCGGAGGAACTGATTTTTAGGAGATGGGGAAAAGGTGAGGTGGAGAAATTGACAGGGCCTATGAGAGCCACTTTGGAGGTGTGGAGAAGGTGGCAAGGGAGGATGGCACCGGAGTTTCAAGGTAGCCTCGTTACAGGTAATGAACCCTAAAAAGGAGGAAAATTTAAGCAGAATAATAAGGGAATTGAAAGGGAAGGGGGTTACAAGATTGGAGCAATTAGTGGATGAAGGGGGCAGAATTAGGAGAGATAAACTAGAGAATTGGTTGGGACAAAGGTGGTGGCTGCAAATTCGGGCAATATGTGAATTCCTTATGCAGAGGGAGGTTAGAGAGGCAATGCAAAGAGAGGACACTGCTTTTGAGAGGTTGGTAAGGGAATGGAAGGAAGGGAAAAGGACTCAGGTGGGAAAGATATACAAGTTGTTAGTAGTGTCAGGGGAAAGCCCTGTACAAGAATTAACCAAATTGTGGGAGAGGGAAGTACAAGTATCAGAATTAGAGATGGAAAGGATAATGGGAAATATCGCAAAATTAAAAACACAAGAGTGAGGGAAATGAGAAGGAAACTCCTGCATAAGTGGTATCGGACTCCGGCCCAATTGGCATACTTCTCTCAAAATGTGAGTAGTCAGTGTTGGCATGGGTGCCAAGTGAAAGGGGTATACATGCACCTGATTTGGGAATGTGCAGTAGTGCAGAGATTTTGGAAAGAGGTACAAGGGGAAATTAATAAGGCACTGAACATAAATTGGGTAATTACAAAGGAAATGGCGATAT
This sequence comes from Anolis apletophallus, assembly GCA_030556195.1. Lineage (NCBI taxonomy): Eukaryota > Metazoa > Chordata > Lepidosauria > Squamata > Anolidae > Anolis > Anolis apletophallus. Next base: position 7,167,761 of record JARBWK010000001.1, read on the forward strand.
TGGTGAGAAAGAGTGACTTGGGGGAATATGGAGGAATTAAGGAAGCTATGATTGAAAGCGCACAATCTGTTATAGTTCTGGGTTGGAAGGACTCCTCCAAATGGACAATTAAGAATTGGCTGCGGTACCTGGTAGAGCACATTCAATTTGAAATTATGGAGATTAGGGTTAATGAGATGGAGGAGAATAAACTGCAGGAACTGTTGGGGCGATGGGACCGGGTAAGACAATATATTATCTGGAAAACTCGAGATCAAGATACGAGGAATAAGTTGGATCTACTGTTTAATTTGTAACGTAAACTGTCCAAAGGCTTGGAAGTTTGAAGGGAAGAAGAATGGCGATGAAACCCTCAGAAGGGTGGAGGGGTGTGGATGTTAGTGAGGGTGGAAGGGGCACTTTCACAGTGCACTGTTCTGTTTTGTTATGTTTTGTTGTTTGGATGTGGTTTTTATTCTGTATGTAAATAAATCAATAAAAATATTCATTTAAAAATACAGTTGCTCCATCTCTGCATTCTAACTACTTCACACTGCATTGCACTTGCAGATGCATCAAGCAACGCTGAGGTGACCCCAAAGCCTAAGGGATCAATTCCAAGTATTGCTGTATAATGAAAAACATATTTCCTTAATTTTATCTCATTGATTCTGCACACACTCTCCTCTAATATGCCTTTGGCTTTGATAATGCAATTTTTTAAAAAGAACAAAACCAAACCAGTGGCTGTCATTGGCTGCTCACATAATTGGTTTTAGAAAACAGCACCCATCTGGGGAGAGTGTTATTGCTGTTTGTCCCATGTAAGGAGAGATGTGAATGTGATGTCTTTGATCTCAAGAGCCTTTACTAGTTTTTGGCTGCCAAAAAACAGAAGAATGAGTTCTTTTCCAATAGAAGAAAAGCATTACTGCTGTTGCCTTCCATCATCATTGATATCACTTCCCTTCCTTTCATTAGCCATGTTGGAAACTGTGCCAGCACTGCTCTCCACAGAACATAGCATGGGTCCTCAAAGCCAAATATGGTTGATGGGTGTTTATGGAATAGTGGTAGCTCATTGTTCAATCAGAGCAACATCTTACCTCTTAAATGTTCTAGTCATAATCCACCTGTGCTTTTAAGGACCCTATGTACCAGTACTTTGATAATCCCAAAGCCCCGCTTGTCACAATGCCTGGATCTGAGTATAATTCAAAAACAGACATTTGGTGCCTGTCCAGCTTTGGACAGCAAAGGGAGGGGGTGGGAAGAACAGGAATACTCTGCTACCATGCTCCGCCACTACCATGAATTGGTCATACATTGCTGGCGCTGCCACTCTAATACCTCTGGCAGGTTGGCTTTGGAATAAAAAAAATAGTTTGAGTCTAGATTACATATTCCTATGACCAAGAGGCAAAATAAATACATTGAGCTGGGTGAATTCTACCAAAATTCCTTAAGGAAAATAAGAAGGCCACCAAGCAGAGAATGGGTTGAAAAGGCTACAGTATTTTAGCTATTAATATATTTAATCTGCTACTCTCAAGGGACCCAAAGAGGGGAGAGCAACCTAGTAGGAGAGCAGCCAAGACCGGTGTTTTCATCCAGACATAAATCCTATCTTCTCCTAGGCAAAGGACCTGAGCTCCAAGGAGAACTCAAAAATCTGAGTTGCTCCCCAGTCTTCCAACAATTAGGTCAACCTAAGATGCCCTTCTCGATGTGACATGACTTCAAGTGAGGGCATAGGTCTTGTCCAAAGAGAAGTTCCCTTTCACCAGATTGCTGCCATGGGTACTCATTTATTTCCACTTTATCTCTCCTACTACCTGCTTAGTGACCACCTTTTTAAGACACCACCACAAGCAATTGTTGTAGTCCCCAGTCAACATTGTGCAGGAATAGGCAAAAAACAACAACAAGGAAAAGCCGGAGAAACTCCTACCTGGACCTAAGTTATCAGCAAAGCTTACACATTGTCAGAGGCAGGTGAGTGGACCAACGTCATCCAACCAAAGTGAGAGTGGTATGAGTAACTGAAGCATTTAAGCCCTTCCAGACCCCCAACCCCCAAGATTCTGGTCATGATCCATGGTGCCATGATGCACCATGACATCTCCCATCATGCAGCACTCTGTCACATGAGATGGGAAACAAATTACATTTGAAGTCCTCCTGGATACTCAACAATGTAGATGCTTCAGATTGACTTAACATTCTAACATCAGTGGTTTTAGAGGGAAATGAATATGCCCTCATCTCCTCATGTTTTTGCACTTATGAACTAGGCATAATTCAAAGAGCTATGTTGTGTATATTATAAGGACACTCACTCTTTAGATGTTACTCCAATTTTAATCATTCTTCCAGGTAAATTTGATAGTTTTTATTCTTCCTTCTTCTTTCACACACCATTAGTGAAATTACTCTCAAGATGACAAAAATGGTGTTTCAGCATGCTCTACAGCTGGTTAAACCTCCTAACCCCTCTTGAACACAATTATCTTTCAGAATATTTCTGCATATGCAGTTTATATTCCTTTCCTTTCTTTATTTTTTAAATTTTTGCAATTGTAGAAGCCAGTCAGTGACTGGAATAAGTGGATATACATAGATTAGAATGAAAAGTTTTCCCCTTTGGAGTTGTAAAGTTTTGGACATAAACTGTTCATATATTGTTTGTCTATTTTTTCCTCACAAATATTCACAATCTAACTTTATGTTTTCATTTCTCATCATACTATGTTCTTGAGACTATCAATCTCATCAAATGTGCCACGGATCGTGCAGCTTCTGGAGGAACCAATTGCTCCACGCCCCTCATCACCTGACTCACCCAAGTCCGGATCCCACAGGGGGAAGTGTCGACAGCTGTGGTGGTATGTGCCGGTTCATCTTCCCCTTAAACCATGGATCCTTGGTAAATGTAGCTGTGTGTCATGGAATGGGAGTTGGCAGGCTCCATGGTTAATGGGAAGTTGAACTGGATCATGCCACTGAATTCACCCTCCGCCCATCTGATGAGGTCATAATTCATGTTTGATGAATTATTGCTTACATAATAGGGATGATTTTGGCATAGGTGGAGAAGTTCCAAATGCAGAACTTGGAAAATTACTTTTTAAAATTACAGTTCCCCGAATAACCATCAACAGAGATATTAGACCTTATTCTTAGATAAACCCAATGTCCTTCCAGATGCCAACTTTATATTTCTTTCTCAGTTTTTGAGAATAACTCACGCTGGCTTCAGCTTGACTAGTTTTGGCAAACCCCAAATCTTTTTCCAAGCCCTTGTACCTTCCTTGCTCCTCTCTTTCTGTCTGCTACTCTTCCTTCATGATGAATCCTTCTGCAACTGCATTGGCCTTCACTTTTCCCACACAGTCTGTTCCCATTATTCTCTGTGGGTTAAAATAAGCCTGTTAACCCCATCATGAAAACTGTATACTGTCCTTCCCAGATAAAGATGTTATTTAAAAGCTCATTAGGTGGATATGGAAAAGCATTTACTTGCCTAATACCCTCCTTCATCACTATGGCAAGAACAAGGGATAGTTAGGGAAAGAGTTGAATGTTATTAGCAGAATATATAGCTTTTCTTTCTTTCTTTCTTTCTTTCTTTCTTTCTTTCTTTCTTTCTTTCTTTCTTTCTTTCTGCCTTTTTGCCTTTCTTGAGTGTGCCCTAATAACACTGTGAAGGGCCATCATTTGCAAATATCTTTTCTCAAGGAACTTTACATACACATCCTCAATGCATGTTTCTCTTAGATGAGTTTTCAAAGCAACAGTTACAACTAGAAACAGCAGCAACACACACACAAATAACTGAGAACAAATATGTCAATCATCTGTCAGAAAAGGACCATTACTTTTTTGTTGTTATTGTCTTTTTTGTCTCCTGATAACAATCTGTTCTGATAATCATTCTAATCACGGTAAATGTTAATGTTTTCTTGACAGTCAAGATTCTCACTTTAGCTTTTGAAAAGCATTTCGTTGCTAGTTTGGAAAGGCGGCATCCTTATATGGTGGAGACAGAGAGCATGTGGCCTTCAATTCTTGTTGGACTTTAACTCCCAACAGATCCCTCCTGAATAGCCAGAAGTGAGGCATGATTGAAGCTGTAGTCTGACAGCATCTGGGTAGTGACAGGATCTCAAGAAGATTCATAGGGCAATGGAGAAAGAGAGAGTGGGGAAAATATGGACTATAAGGATGTCATCACACTAGAGAAAAATCCACTTAATATCCAGTTTCTGGCTCTTGCAGAATTTTGGGGTTTGTAGTTTAGGAAGGAGCATTTAACAACCTTGCTAAACTACAAACCGCAGAATTCTGCAGGAGTCTGAAACTGGATTTTAAGTGGATTTTTTCTCTAGTGCAGGGGTGCCCACACTTTTTCAGCACACGAGCTACTTTTAAAAAAAAAAGTCAAGAAGATCTACCTTGCGCACACGCACACCATCCGTGCGCTGATCCTCCCCTGCAGCGCTCCTCCCGTGGGGCATTGCGGGAATGAGGGAGCACGAGGGAGGGCCTCCAGAGGCTTCGCCTCACGCGCCCTCGTTCCCGCAATGCCCTGCAGGAGGAGCGCCACGCGGAAGGTGCACGTGTGCATGGAAGGTGTGCGCGCGCAGGGCAGAAGCACCCCATCTGGCTGCGATCGACCTCCTTTAGACCCGTGATTGACTGGTCGATCGCGATTGACGTCGTGGGCAGCCCTGCTCTAGTGTGATGAAGTGTCACACCCCTGCCTGATCCTCAGCCCAACCTAGGCCCTCCACCCCACTCATGCCATGGTAAACCTCAAGACAGAACCAAAGATTCACAAAGGCCTGTGAGGCCTAGCCAACCTGCACAGCAGAAGCTGGGTCATGCCATGGTCAAGGACACTGTAACCAGCCATTCAACTTGGGGCCCGAATGATAAACAGTACCTTGCAGAGCCGAGCAAAGTTGCCTCCCCAATTCCAAGCGGTTCCACTAATTGGCACTACATTCCTGACCGATGCAGCAAGGATAGAGCCTCAGCAGCTGCATCATGTTATGGAAAGGACACTCGACGCAGCTAGGCGTCGATACATCAAAGCCTTACACTCTATATAAGCTGCACCCTAACAATGGACACTGATCCTTCCTCAACGTTGGAACTACGCCACGGTTGCCACGGATCCAGGCCCAAGCCTCGGGCCTTCCTGCTTCCAAGTCTTCCACCAAGCTACTCCGCTTTTAAGCTGCTAAGCTCCGAGCTTTGCTTCAACCTATGCCTAGATGTTAGCCCGGATGGGCCAAAGTCTTCACCGCTTCGGTTCCATGCACCCGTTCCTGTTTACCTGTTCCTGATTGCCAAAGACTCTATTTTGGTTCCTGCTTTCAAGAGACAATTGCTGCTATCTATTGATGTTTTGCAACATCATTAGACTATATCCTAGTCTCTTTTCTATAACCATATATTCTAAATAAAGCATTTAACCTTTGCCAAGTGGTCAAGCAGTTTACTGAGGGCCCCCGAGGTTTATGGTACAACATGAATTAGCCAGTGGTGAGAGTTCTCTATGTTGTTGCCTGGGCATCAAAGTTCAAAAGGGTACTTTTTCCAGTTACAACTCCCAGAATCTCCCAGAAAATATGATTAAGGTCCATGCTAGATGAGGAATTGTGGGATGTGTATAGTACAAAAAGAAAAGTTGTGGTGGAAAACTGATAGGGGGCTAATACACTGAAGGAGGGTATTCTCTGTCTATTGTGTATGTAAACATGTCACAAAAGTAATGATATCATACCATGAACTCTCAGAGTTTAAAAGAATGATGAAACCTATAGTGATAAATTATGAAAATGTCATTAAATCCTAAATATCTAGAAATGGGGACTATTGAGTAGGTGCTGCTCAATACATCTTCCTGAGAACAACCTTGTTCCCAATGAATTATAATTTACCAAGCACAACTAGAAGGCTACCCATTAGCATCAACCTGCATTTATCTAAAACCTGCTTATTTTTCCCCTTTGCCACTTCTGCATCATTCCTCTGTGGTAAGGTTTGGATCAAACAGTCAAGTGGATGTTGGAGAGGGAAATGAGGATACTTTTCTTTTGTTGTGAAACATTTCTTTTCACTTCATGTTTGAATAAGCCTTGATTCACATATTGGTTCATGCAAGCAAGGTTGTTTTCCTTTTGATTGGACATATATATATATATATATATCACAAGTTTAACCTGTTCCATAGTTATTTTCTATAATAACTTCCACCTTGAGTCAGAAAAAAACCCTGATGTACTATTGAGGTTCAAATCCTTTCTTTCCCAGTTGTAGTAAAAAAAAATTGCCCCTGTAGGAATGTTGGAAACTAGTTGTTCATATTCATTTGTTCAATGACATCTTGTATTTCTTCTATGTGTGACCTAAGGAAGCTTAAATTGTAGCTTGAAATAGAATAATAATAATAATATTTATTTATACCCCGCCCCCATCTCTACAATGGGGACTCGGGGTGGCTAACATGAGGCCAAGCCCTTCTAAAATACAGTACAACACAGCAAAATACAAAGTAAAAACAAATGCAGTTAAAAGTTAAAATCATAATGTTACACAATAACTAAGAAAGTATTAAGAACATATTACTATAGTTGCGCAGCTCTCAGCTGCACAACTAGAGCCAAATGTTGCCTGAGCACCTTCAGCCTCCCCCAGCTTTATATGTCTGTAGGATACATATGATCCAGATTTTAAAAGTTGAGATGGAGAATTACACATAAAGATGTGAAATCCTTTCTTTTTACAACAGTCCTAAAATGAAAGATTCTGAAGGTTTTTTTCATGTCTGAAGCAACTTGAGAAACTGCAAGTCATTTCTGGTGTGAGAGAATTCATCCTCTGCAAGGATGTTGCCCAAGGGATGCCCTGGATGTTTTACCATCCTGTGGGAGACTTCTCTCATGTCCCTGCATGGGAAGTTGGATCTGACAGACAGGAGCTCACTGAGCATAGATAAAGATATGCAATGCAGGGTTAAATCACTTGTAATATTATTATGTATACAGTTATGAACCCATGGATCAAAAGCACAACTGCAATAGCAATTGAGAGGTCAGATACAAAGCAAAGTCACAGCGTCTGAGATATATACTGTGTGTGTGTGTGTGTGTGTAAATATATATATATATATATATATATATATATATAGGGATTTATCATATATATAAATTGCACACTAATATATCATAGACACAATAGTCTTCTGGGACCATAAATACATTGATCAGTTTAACACAATTCCATACAATATTTCCAGAGTAAATAATAAGCAGTCTGTGAGGATAAGGCAATGGGATCCGTAGGAGAAATAAAGTTCATGTGTGGATCCTACGTAATGGAATGCATTATACCTCCGTGGTGGATAGTGAGTTACCTTCCGTAGCCAAACAGGTGGTGTTTACAAGTCCTTATGCGAGCTGCATGCTGTGCGCTGGACCGTGGCAGCGTTTGAGCAGGGGCATGTCACCGTGAGTGGTGAGTCCCATGCCTACGGCTTCTTGATGGTATGGCACCATGTAGTTTTTTGCCGTTTCCCGCAAATTGCGCTTTCTCAGGGATAAAACAGTTCACAACATATACATCCTATTTGTCAATTATTGTGCTCTCTCATTCTCTAGCGACTCCCCCTTCTTCATTCCTTAATAAATAAGTCTCCAAGGTGCCACATTTTAATGCCATAAAATATGGCATTTTCCCCTTTGTGCTATATCCTACATAATGTAATAGTTATCTGGTTGCATTGACATTTTCTCTATCTCTCACAGAAACATGTTATTTATATAGCTCTCTGACCTGCTCCATCCTTCATTGTTATCCAATTAAAGGGAGGACCAGTCAGCATTGAATATTGTCTATTTCTCTTACAAATGTTCCACAGCAATCTTATTAATTTTAATCTCATAAAACACAAGTTAAACATTACTCTTTAATAAATCTGCCCCTTAATTTAGGCGATTTTGATAGTAATCCTCAAATGTCCACTACTTTCACCTTTCTTCTTATATTCTAGTTGTACAGTGAGAAGTGGCGTTCAATTATAATTGATGGGGACCATAATACTGACCAAATTATAACATATAAAGCCATATGATCATGTAGGAGTTTAATAGATTTTCACACTCAAGTGTCATTTGGATTGATTGGCTCTATTTTTAGAGCCATATTAAGGAGGAGGTTTAGTTCAAGAAAAATGATGCCTTTCTAATTTCCTTCTTTTTCTATGCCATATGTACTGTTTGCAACTAAATGTAAACCTCTTTTCGTAGTCAAATCATTCACTGACCCATTTATAAATCTGACTTCCATTTGTTTCTGTAACCACAAATTTTGTAATATTTATTAGATCATTACAATCACATCCTGTCATTGCTGTTGTTGATGATCAGCAATCTGATGTGCTGAAAATCTGATATATTGCAGTAATTTAGGGTTGGCTGATACATGCAATTTTACCACTTGATGTCATATCTAGTAATGATGTCAACAGACGAATTGGCAATCCCTAGATATAACAGCTGCAGCTCTCTCATTATTGAATTGGATTGAAAAATCCGCCTAACTATATTTCTCAAGTAAAACACAGAGCTGGAATGAACACTGAAACTGAACAGGAAAGCAAACTTTGGCCCAATGATCTACCAAGCTCCAGCACTGCTTTCAGCCCAACCTATTCATAGCATTGGTGGAAATACAAACAGTTTATTCCAAGCAGCAGTATTTTATAGAACTTAAAAGTTATGTGGGCAATGAGAAACTGTACATGAGCCATACGGTGAAAATAATAATAATCTTTATTTGTACCCCACCACTATCTACCCAAGGGGACTCGGGGCGGCTTACATGAGGCCATGCCCATCAATACACTAAAGGTAAAAGTAAAGGTTTTCCCCTGACATTAAGTTCAGTTGTGTCTGACTCTGGGGATTGGTGCTCATCTCCATTTCTAAGCTGAAGAGCCAGCATTGTCCATAGACACCTCCAAGGTCATGTGGCTTGCATAGCTACATGGAGCACTGTCACCTTCCCACTGGAGCGATACCTATTGATCTACTCACATTTGCATGTTATCTAACTGCTAGGTTGGCAGAAGTTGGGGCTAACCAGATTGGAACTGGTGACCTTTCAGTCAGCAAGTTCAGCAGCTCAGTGGTTTAATCCTTATATTACATATGTGCCTATTCTTATCTGGCTATAGGATGGCTAGGAACGTAGTCAGAACTGTTTTTTATGAGGATATTATCAGTGTCTGGCATTGTACGTAACCATAGCCTATGGTTGTTTGATCTGGACACATAGTATTGCAGCTTTACCACATTTCGAACTCAGCTCAGCAATCAATACAGACTATGTAAGACATCATTATTGTCAAAATGGGGTTGATCGGCTCACTAAAACAGATCAGCATACAGTTGAATATTAAATTATTGTTTTAAGTCAACATCATTATGTGTCATTACTCATCACAAAAACATGGGCAAACTGCAACATGCCATGCACAATGAACACATGGATAAAATGCACTATGGTACTCCTTAGATCTGGTCTCAATCTACACACAGTCATCTGAACAGAGTATACCTATTAGTAAAGCTGATTTTGGATTTTTTTTAAAAAAAACCCATATTTAAGCATATTCCAAATCTGGGTTATATTGTGCAAAGTTATTACCTTCACAGATAATTATTTCATAATTAAAAATGATGTACCATGTCACGACTCCCACAGATGGCAAGACAACACCAAGCTAGTAAAAATATGTACAGTTTATTTTTAACACAACGTAGCCTCAATCCGGCGTTCCAAAAAACCCACACCCAAAACTGAAAGCAAAATAGATGAGACGTCCGTCTTCAAACGAAACTTGAGCTGTAACTCGGCTTGTAGTCAGTGATGCGAAGACCCGTCCAGAGAAGGAAAGAAGGAGTGCTTCACATCCCAGGAGCTGAGTATGCAAACAAACACATGAAAACCCCCGCAACCCACAGCAAACTCCCCCTTCACCCTCTATACAATTACCAGACACTCACAGCAACACAGGAAATGTTCAAACAGGACGCGGCAGACACTAAACATAAAAGCACACATTAAAGTCCCATCCCCAACATGCAACAATGTCAGCTAGAGCTGCCATAACAGCTCCCCAGAACCCAGCATGAACACAGCCCAAATACTCACAGCTTGCTGGGATTCAAGAACAAGGACACGAACCCACAAGATTACAAGATACAGGAACCAGCAACCCACAGCAACACCTTGGCCGACCGCAGATTCCTAAATCCCCAAGCCTTACTGTTATACCCTTACAAATCAGAGTCATCAGACTCCACACCCAAATCTGCCCTAGTGCCCTCAGCTGCAGCCCTGGGTGTGTTCCTCCAATTGTCCCATCTTTGCTCTGCAGTTAAAGCGCCCCAGTCCAATTCCACATTCCCACTAGGCCAACTATTATCACTGGAAAAACCAAAAATGAACTTTCGCTGACTCAGCATTTAACACATTCCTGACATCTTGTACCAGTGCTGAGTCCAGCTCAGTATCACTGTCTTCTGACGTTAACTCCACATCCAACCCCTCAAAAGTCTCATCACTGGGAGGCTCCCTAAGTATTTGTCGGACCTTCCTCCTATGTTCTGCCTCTTCCAAATGCTCATCACTTGCAGCCCTCTTTCTCCCAGCTGCAGGAGGCCCGCCCAAACCTCCCTCTTCCAAGGACATATCTGACAAACTTTCCTCTTCCCAATTACTACCTGTAGCAACTACAGGCTCAGGTTGCTCAACCACAACATACCAAATTTTGCAACATCTGGCAAACCTGTAGACATTCGTCCAAACTAGAGAAAAAGCATTATGAGGAGAACGTGGATTCTGCAGGTTCCACAGAAACTCTTATGGAGGCACATATGTACAGATTAAGACCAGGACTAGAAGTTGCAACAATGCATCATGTAAATATGTGGCATTGCAGTGACATGTTACAGAGGTTGGATGGGCATTTTTAAGGAGTGCTTTGTATTTCTACATGGCAGGATTTTGACTAGGTGGTCTTTGTGATCTCTTTAAATTCTAAAACTCTATGTTAGATGTACACTATGAACCTATCTTGTCATACAATCAGCAACCTTTATTCATACCAATAGCCCCTTGTCTTTTATCTGGATGGGGGGGTCTAATGACCTATTTTACAAATCAGAGTTTGGAGACATTACATTTTTTGGACTACAACTCCCAGTTCTCCTATCCAGCATGGCCACTGCCTGGGGGGATTCAGCAAACTGTGGATCCAAAAATTGCTTTTCCAAGTTCACTTCCCAAGTGAGATGATGATGAACACCTGCATGGCAGATAATTTGTTTTGCCTTAGTATGAGCAGCGCTTCTGTTAATATTTACTTGTCTCTTCTAGTTAAGTATTTGAGATAACAAAAGGAACAACATTATTAAAGTCAAATCATCTGCATCTCTTGAAAATGTTGAGAATCCTTCTTTCCTTATTTTTTTTTATGTGCCGCCATTTCGTGTTAGCATTTCACAAAATATCCTCTGTCCTTGTCATCTCTTCCAAACAGACTGTCATAGGAAATATCAGCCAGCATTGTTAGTACATAGAAATTGTTTCTTTTGTTAATACTTACAATGACAAAATACATGTGAAATAAAAAGGTGGAAAATATAAGTCATGCATCCAACTCTGTTTTCACACCCATATAAAATAGGTGAGTCTTATATTATAAAGTTATTTATTTATTTATTTATTAGATTTATTGCCGCCCCTCCCAGTGGCTTGGGGCAGCTCACATCACACACCACAATAAAATAGCAATCTACAATAGCATTAAAACCACAGAATAAGAGCAATTCCTAAAAGAAAATGTAGTCTTAAAAGATAACATATCACAGCTCAAAGGACCGCCTTGCAGACTTTCCGAAAAGCTAACAGATTGCGCAAGGCCCTAACCTCCAGAGGCAATGCATTCCAGAGAACTGGGGCGATGATGGAGAACGCCCTTCTCCGTGTTGATGTTAGATGGTATTGTTTAACATTGGCCACGGCTAAAAGGTTCCACTCTTCAGATTTAAGTGTTCTCGTGGGACAGTATGTGCTTTACGTGGGAAGAGGTTTCTTTTTTCTGTGTTATTGTTATACATTGAACAAAGATAGAAATATTTTAGTATAATATCCTCCATCCTCCTACTCATCGTAACCCTAATCTTGGTAGAATTGTACATACTGTAATGTTATAATTAAAAGTTAAAAATCTTTGATGTCTTTCTGAGAGGTTTCAACTCCCAGAATCCTCTAGCCAGACATTTTATATTTATTTACCATAATTATACCCTGCCCTCCTCACTCCGAAGGGGATTCAGGGCGGCCTTACATATTGGCAACAATTCGATGCCATATAAAACAAAAGAAAAGAGTGAGTTTGGAGGAGAAGGAGAAAAAAATGTAGCCTAGTTCCACTTTGCATAACTTTGTATTACATCTCTGATTCGGCATCTTATTCTACTTTTTGTTTTAGCACTGATTATTACAGGGTTCTCAAATGTGGTAAAGGTTGCTTTACTTTGTCTTCTTTCACTTTCTCCTGCCCGCCTGAAATATTTCTAAAGCTTAATCACTGGGACAGATTATGAAAAAAATTATTTTTCTTTTTAAAAAGATTTTCCAGTTTTTACTATGGCTTTTTCACCAAGACACACTGTTTTCTGTGCAAAACATTGTTTTTGTTCAAAACACCAAGCTTCTGCAAAAAGTTGGAATTTGTTATACTAACATTTATTTTATTTTTCTTTTCATAGAAGGCCTGATGTTATCTTTCAACTCCTGGACTCAGCCACTGCCGTCTCTGTACCACAACAGCTCATAATCCATTTAGTTTAATGCCCCCTTGAGCTAAAACTGATGGAAAGTAGTTATAAAAATAAAGTCATCTATCATATGGAAATACAAGTTTTGTTTGTTCTCAAATGCCATCAAGTTGATTTCAACTTATGGTAATTCTATGAATGAGAGATCTCTAAGTTACCCTGTTATCAACACCACTTACTTAGGTCTTGAAAAATCAAAGCTGTGGCATACTTGATTGTGTGTATCCATGTAATGCGGTCTTCCTCTTTTCTTCCTGCCTTCTACCAGTTGCCAAGCTTCATTGTCTTTTCTAATGCATCATGTCTTCTCATGATATGTCCAAAGTACAACAGTCTTAGTTTAGCCATCTTAGCTTCTAGGAAGCTTGCTTGATTTGCTGTTGGACCCATTTATTTCTCTCTTTTGGCAGACTGCTAAAAAGAGAAATACATGGATCCAACAGCAAATCAAGAACAAAAGAGTTGATTGCCTTTCTATCAGCTTTCATCACAGTCTAGCTTTCACAGTCATACATAGAAAATGGAAACATTATGACATGAATAATCCTGACCCTGGCATTCAAACTTATGCTTTTCCATTGCCAGATTTTATCTAGTTTCTTCATAGTTGCCCTTTTAAGATCAACTTTTTAAATTTTTTACTACTGTAATGCTCTCTACATGGGGCTGCCTTTGAAGATAGTTCAGAAGTTTCAACTGGTTCAGAGATCTGCGGCCAGATTGCTAACAGGTCCATACAGAAAGAGATCCACTCCCATGTTGCAGCAGGTCCACTGGCTGCCAGTCTGCTTCCGGGCGAAATCCAAAGTGCTGGTCATTACCTTTAAAGTCCTAAATGGCCTAAGCGGCTTGTGTCCAGACTATTTGACTGATCACATCTCCTCTTACAAAGCAGCCCGGGCACTGCGGTCATCGGAGTTGGCCCTGCTCTCTGTTCCAGCCATATCCCAAGCACCACTGGTAGTGGGGTTTTATGTTAGTATCATGTGTTTGATGTAGGCATTGAATCTTTGCCATTGTTATGTTGGAATCTGCTTTGAGTCCCATTGGGGAGATAGGGCGGAATACAAATAAAGTTTTATTAGTATTATTATTACAGTCTCCATTCTTATTTAACACTGAATCAAAGTATGGGAGAAAATCAGGCTTAATGAAAAAGTATCTTCTTTCAAATAGGACCAACCTGTGATATTTTAACATACTGTTAATATTTAATTCTGTTTTAATTTTTGCACATTTGTATATTTAAATTATTTGCTAATGCTTTTATGTTAAGCCACTTTGAGTTTCCTTCAGGAGAGATAAAGCAGAGCATAAATAACAACAACAACAACAACAACCTTGTGCTCATGTCCTGAAGTGTGCTTCTCTTATGCATCTGTCTGGCACTGCAAGGACAGAATTGGAAATTAGTTCTGGATAAACAAGCTTAGAACAAGTTGCACGTATCATAATTTTAATAGCATATTTATTGTATTTTCTCAATTGCCATGAGGCGTCATAATTAAATTAGGGAACTTAGGACTTGGAAGTAAGCATTAAAATGTACTATTATTTGTTTAATTTGATTCTCCTTTTCTAATGTTTTATAAAATAACTTCCTTGCAAGATCATAATGATGTAAAAATAATTCAACTCTTTCCTGCTCCATTTTCCAAAGGGAAAATGGTATAGAATGTCCTCTTGAAAGGATTTTCATTTTGTAATTCTACCAGACTCTATTCATGCCATAATTGGATCAATCAATAAGACATCTCTATCTTCTACCTAAGTTGATTTTTCATTCAGCTGTCTTGAAGTTTTCTCTCTGTGATTTTTCTGGGCAAAAATGTCACAAAAGTTTGTTTATAAAGGGAGGACCCATTCCCCTCCCAATTCTCTAACATAATCAGCTTTTAATGTCTTTGGCTTTGAACCAGTGATTCAAACTATCTTAATAAATAAGTAAATAAGCAAACAAATACATGGATTTACAGATCGCACTGTGCAAATTTATCATTTTATATAATGGGGCTAATTGCCCATGCAAATGATGCATCAAAGTCATGAAAGAAGTGAAAAAGCAATAAAAAGAAGGCATTCAAAAACTTAAACAAAAAGAGAGGATGATGTTTTTCTTGTTCCACCATGTCATCTAAGGCCAGGTTCATTAATTTTCTCCAGTTCACATTGCTGCAATTTATTTATTTATTTATTTATCGTGTCAGAAACAAATTGAAGGTACAGTTATAATGTATTTTTTAAATGCTAAGTTGAAAACTTGGCATTATACTAGATGCCCTTTGACCAGAAGCTGGCCACTTGGAGTGCCTCTGGTGTCGCTGTGAGAAGTTCCTCCATTGTGCACGTGGCAAGCCTTAGGCTGCATTGTAGGTAGTCTGTGGTTTGCTCTTCTCCACTCTTGCATATCGTGGACTCCACTTTGAAACCCTATTTCAGTATACACAAGTAATCCAAAGTTAGTTCCAAAAGAAAGGAATTGAAAATAGTACAAGGACGGGGGGGAGGATATAAAACTGTCATGTGAATCTATAAAGGGTCATTTGTGTCTTGCAATTAGGTCCAGCTATCCTATATCCTAATAGATGCAGTAGGGAAATATCCAGAGAAAGCACATAAACAGTTGGTTCTCAATCTCCATGGATCAATCTCCACAGATGTAACCCTCCACAGTTTGAAAACATATTTAAAAAATCACAACAGTTTTTGCCTACATAAGGGACACTACATTACTATGCCCCAGTATATAATAGGACTTGAGAATCCATGTATTTTGGTATCCATGGGAGGCCTTGGAACCAAACTGCAGTACATACTAGGAGTCCACTGTATTGTTTTACTTAATGTAACTTTACATACTCTTAGCCAAGTAACAGAGGAGCTAAGAAAGCCTAGTGAATTGTGAGCATGGATACTGACAACCTGGGAAGCGTACATGATATGCATTAGTGTGTGATGTGCACTTTGCCAGCTTTTCTATATAGCAATATGACAGCAATACCGAGATTACAAAACCAGGCAATTCTAATTCCCACATACATCCATTTGTTTGCAAAGATGTCATACAGGGTCCTAGCTGTTGTTTTCTGTGAAATGCCACTGTGCAGAAAATATGTATATTCTGTGTAGAAAAGCATGACATTCTATACAGAAAGGGGCTCTTCCTGATGGGGCTTCCTGAGCATTGGGAAACCCTTTTCCAGCAGATGACTCAACATTAATAATATTCTTTCCACCCCTATTCTTGATATGATGCTATCCTAATTTGAGCAAAGTAACTGAGTGAAGAAAGCTTAGAAAGAAACAAGTGAAACCAAACAAATTTATTTATTTACGACATTTATATGCCACCCTTCTCACCTTGAAGTGGACTCAAACAAACCCACTGCCCATTCACTCAAAAGTTACGATGCCAAGAATTGCAAATTATGAGCCAGCCTGGTATGATGTACATAACATTATTGCCCTATGAATACTAGGGACTGCTAACAATTTCGTTCAGCAGCTTTTTCCAAAGGATGTCCCCCCAAAGAGCATTGTGGGTTTTTTTTATATTCAGCTTGGTAAGAGTTTTATTTGCTTCTCCTTTGATAAAATCAAATCCCCACAGTTCTTCATAAAGATCTTGAGATTGAAAGAACTGAATGGGGCAAAAAGCAAAACTGACACATTCTCTCTCTCATTCTCTCATATATATATATATATATATATATATATATAGAGAGAGAGAGAGAGAGAGAGAGAGAGAGAGAGAGAGAGAGAGAGAATGGAAGGTGTACTACACTTGCCACTACTAATTTTCCAAGCTCGCCACAATACTTTGTGGCCACTTGAGTAACTGGCCTAATGTGATCAATGATGTCGGCCTCACTACCACAAGTTGCAGTCTGTTCTCCAATTTTTCTTGATTCTGTATCGCCCCTTTCCAATATGGCTGGTGAGCCGTAAAGGGAACTTGGTAATGCTGAGGAAGATTAAGCGAACAAAAGGAGCAACCTGAATTGAATTTTCTGAGATGGATTATCATCAACTCTAAGTCATCAGTGAAGGCTTTGTGTTTGCTATCCATTTGTGTATGTCATTTTGGGAACAGCAGCAGGGACTGTAATGCCAGGAAATTCCTTCATGAACCCATTCTAATTAAAAATAATCATGCCGGATAATAGAACTGGAATATTACTCATCAGGACTAAGCTCAGGTCTGTGAATCTGCTCAACTGGCCATAACCATCCCACCCCAGCACCCCCTTTTATTGTTTTTTTTTTTAAAAAAACCCCGTTTTTTAGCAAGCCTGAGCTCATTCAGCTCTTTGGCTTTTTCTAACTTTCTCCCTACACATGCTGGCTATTTGCTTGAATTTCTTTTTGGTGATTTCCCCCCCCCACATCTCCTTCAATGCCCATTTAAAATCTTAACTTAGTTCAAAGACATCCATTCTGGTTTCTTAAGAAACACCTACTTTGTCTCCACATAGGAACTGTTTGATATGGTGCCTCCAGTGTCTCGCTTTCCAGAAGATCCCATCTGTCATGAATTCCTTTCCTTTTTTTTTTTAGAAGCAAAAGATCTTGAGTTGGATGATACTTAAAGATTCAGATTGGGAAAGTTATCTTTTTGGACTGCAACTCCCAAAATCCGTCAGACACCCAGCTAGTGTTCCCTGAGCTTCTGGAGCAGGTTTCGGTGTCGACCCACCACATTTGCTGGAGTTAGAGCCCCTAAAAATTGCAAAAAATTAACTTGAGCAACTAGGTCATCCTTTCTGCCAAATATCGCCCATAAAGACATACTGGAGGACTTAAAGATTCCAATACCTAACATTTTAGTCAAATCTGAAAATAATCAGGACTGCAAAAGTCAAACCCACAAATGTGGGGGGAAGACTGTACTGCATTTCTCAATGCAGCATTTCCCTTCTATGTTTTTAAAACAGTTCCATTTCAAATAAGTATTCACTCCCACATGCCATCAACCTTTGCCTCAGGAAGCACACAACCTATCCAATCTTCTGCTTTATTAGTTCAGGTCTTATGCAATTATTACAACTGCCCATAATATTCCAATAACAAAATTATGTTGTATTAAAAACATTCCATGAAATATTACTATTATTTGTTCTTTCCTCTCCCTGTTCCCTTCTATAACATGACTGGAGGTATATCGTTTATATTATAAAATAATGTAAATTATTTTCCATTTGGGAAATTATTCCATATAGGCTCTGTGTATTACAGTCATTAATCTTTCTATTTAAATGGAAATTTTTCTCTTTCAACTCCAAACTAAAGACACCTTTTTTTGCAACTGATAAAACACAACTTTGATCTCCCAATGTATCTCTCAGGAAGATGCGTTATTTAGAGTTAGATGCTAGAATACATCATTCTTTTGTTTCTATTTTAATGCATAAAATATAAGAAAAATTTAAAGCATCCCAGAAAGACACAATTTCTACATTTAATACATGATTGTCACATAGCTTGCATAACCACTTCTGCATTTAGAAGGTTATGGTTCTATGGTTAAGACTATTGCCTTCCCTTTCACTTCTTTTCCCCAACAAGATATATTCTTTATTTTAAAGAGATTCCTGCTATTATGTTGTTTTCTCCCCTTAAACTATTTCCAACTTATGATGACATTATGTAACCCTAAGAAGGGGTTGCTTTTGTCTTTCTCTGAGGTTAAGAGAATAGGACTTACCCAAAGTCACCAGGCTTTCCATGGCTAAGGGAGGATTCAAACCCATTTCTGGTGTTTGATGGAAACAAGGAAACAAGGAAGAAGGCCTTCCACATAGAAAACAAATTCACACATAGGTGTCTTCCAAGACATACCAAAATAAAAAGCCCCATGATAATATTTGAATGGTGACGGGGTCAGGATTGTGAAATCACAATGTTTTGTGTGTTTTAATTATCTGTAACCTGCCTTGAGCCACGAGGAGAGGTGGGTAAGAAATTATTACTATTATTATCTGGAAGCTCCTAGCTATGGACTGGCACATGGGTGGTGGATATGGACACAATCATTCGAACTCAAGGTCAGAGGCAGTTGAGCAGTTTGGTAGCTGTATCCATGACTGAACAGCCCTATTTAGGATCCACTCTGCTCATCCCATATGGGGAGGGGGCTAGAAAAGGTGCTCTAAACACAATTGTCCTCAGACACTGGAACACTCTCTCTCTCTAGAGCAGTGGTTCTCAACCTGAGGGTCACCAGATGTTTTGGCCTTCAACTCCCAGAAATCCCAACAGCTGGTAAACTGCCTGGGATTTGTGGGAGTTGTAGGCCAAAACACCTGGGGACCCACACATTGAGAATCAAACCATTACGTAACTCTGGCTCTCATTACTGCTATGCATTGTATCAAAATATTTTCAGTGCAGATTACATGATAAGTTAACATAAGTTGAGTTTTCCAAGCTCAGAATGCATGGGAACAGATTTTTGGGACTGGGTTAAAATTTATTTTTTGTTTGCTTTGCATTTTGGAGTACTTATCTTATCATGTACACTTTGAATAGGGGATGGGGAAAGGGGGTTAATCACACATCCAATACACTGAGGGGTGTTTTTCAAGGAGCTCAAACAGGGGAAAGAGAATAAGAGGAAGTGTGGAGTACTCCAGTTATACAAGTTGCCCATAAAAAGCTGACATCACAGATACTTCATTGGCTGTCACCACACTTCTCGTGGCAATTTCTGATGGTCGTTTTAAATGTTGGTGATGTGTGTAGTTTCCAGGGGAAGAAAATTTGCTACTAAGTTCATAAGAGTAGCCCACTAAAAATAGCTGAAACTGGAAATAGTGGTGTTTTTAAAAAGAAATTATTACAGTCCCTACTATTTCCTACCAACTAGTATGGGCAGGTGAATACAGGGAGCTGTAATCTGAAAATGTAACTTTTGCGAACTCTGAGCATAGTTTTCTCTTATTACAGCAAGCTTCTTAATACAAAGGGACATTCTTAAAGAAAAGAGGTTGTAGATCTGTGCAGGAGCACTTGGCTTGTATGCAGAAGGTCCCGTTTCCCATTTTCACCTCAACGAACTCTAAGTTCTAGGACCACTTCACTATAGAAGATGCTAAACCATGAGCACAGTTGTATGTATTCTTGTTACAATAGCAAACACAGCCGAAAATTTATGCCCAAGAGGAAGAATAAAAAAGGAGTGTTCTGGCCCAGTTTACCTGTCCGAACGTATTTCCTGTTACAAACCATCATGAAGTTTAAGATCATCTGGAGAGGCCCTGCTCTCGATCCCACCACGATTGCAAACGTGATTGATGGGGGAAAGGGACAGGGCCTTCTCAGCAGTGGTCCCCCATCTGTGGAATTCCCTCCCCAGGGACATCAGACTGGCCACCTCCCTCCTGTCTTTTAGAAGGAAACTCAAGACTTGGCTATGGGACCAAGCGTTCGACCAGTGAATAGCATTTGCCCTATCCATCGGGATAGAAACCCACATCTTGATTTACAAGACGTGCCTTGCTGCCTTCGTATATTTTGTGGACTTCAGCCATGAGGACTTTCCCACTGTGGTGGCCTTGACAAAGACCTTCCATAGGTCGAAATGAGTAAGGAGACTCCCCTGCAGTGACTAACTCGTCAGCCTTTTGTGATACACACCACTGGGTGTTTTGTACTTTGTGTGGAGTGCGCAATCCAGATCGCATCCTGGAGATCATTGATTATGGAACTCTTTACAGATATTATTTGACTTGGAACTTTATTTCTGGATTTTGGCGCTTCTCCACCTCTGTGGTTTGGATTATATAATTACATTGTGCAGCTGCGTTCATTTGAACCCCCGTACATAAATTGGACTATTGAATTTTCATCTGTACATCGTATTATACATCTCTACATAAGGGTAGGAGCCCATTGTGGGCTATTTTTTGATTGCTTGAGTATAACCAAGAACTCTACTATTATTTACATTATATACTATATGATAATTCACCTATGTTTGGTTCTGTCTATGTTATTGCTTAGTCGCAACCTTCCCTGTTGTGTTGGTATATAAACTTTATATCCCAACACTCAGAAACTGGTTTCGCTTTCCTCTGCTTTCGCTCCTGGAGGAGCTATCTCTGAGAGTCTGGAGGAGCGACGCAACCCCTGAGTTAGCTGCCGATTCTGGCTGAACTCCAGCCACCTATCCATGAGCTCCTTATCTTGCTGCCCATTAATTCCTCCAGGCATCAAGTTGTTTTCAAACCCCAAATCTTGAGAGCTCATAGAGTCGGAAAGTAAACCATCATCCCTATGCCTTGCAGGAACATTCTCTTGAGAAACTGCCCTTTGAACTGTTATCTCTATTTCATTCTCTGCATGAAAATCATTGACCAAACCATCTCCATCTTGAACCTCAGTGCAATCATTTCTCACCATGATCCTGAAACACAAACACAGGCTGAATTCCAACACCTGTGGAGAATATTTTTGGGAAAATTGTTCAGTTCCCCACTCCCCACCAGAATTTATTCCCCATTATACAATTTATTCAGAGACCCTCCTGGAGATTTTCAGGAGGCTCTTTGAACACAGTATGTATCAACATGACATGTTTAAAAACATATCTGTATACCAGTTCTAGCCATTTAATTTCACTTTAGCTTTCATGACTCCATCTTGCAGAGTCGTCTGCAAAAGAATTCTTCTGTTGTAGAATTCTAGAGCTCCCTAGTGGAGAATGAAAAAGTCATAACATTTAAAGTATGGGCTGAATAGCTATAAACGTGTGGTGCAGATAACATTCATACCTCTAGTAAACAGTGGGTCTTATTCTCTACTGTTCTGTTACATGATTCACTTTTCTTTTGCACATTCTTCTTAGGCCATTTTTTCTTCCATTCACCATCACTTTGCCATTCTGACTTTTTACTCACCTTTTTCAGCCTGTAATAACCTCCTGGGAAACAGAGGCTAGTTTCAAGAAAATCATTCCAGAGAATTGCAATTCACTGTAAACACATCATGACTGGGAAATGTACTTGTCCACCATCCATCTCAATGATTTCCTGATGCTTTGATTTTGTAAACTGTTTATATATCTTGAATGCTATCAGACAATATCTTTCTTTCCGCTTTCCTCCTTTCCCCTTATCAGATTGTTGAATAAGGCAAGCAAACACTCTAGTTATCTAAGAAGATGTTGACAGCACTGCAAAGCCGATGCTGAGATACTTGGAAAGAGCTGGTATATAGATTTATGCTCTTGAATGGAAAACACAGGATATGTTCTGACATTTCAGACAGTATGAAGACCTTTTTAGCTTCATGTTTCACCTTTGTGAGTTCTGCTTCCTATATGATGTAATCATCATCATCATCACCCTCCTTCGGAAAACCTAAACTTTCTTGTCACTCCCCATATCAAGCTATTGAAGGGGAAACTAATATCACATATTTTAATTCCAAAGATGTTTTCATTTCTTCTTTTTGTATATCCTGGTCCTACGGAAATTATTCCAAAAGAAAAAGCTGACAAAGTGAAGGTTATGCGGAATATGCTTTCCCTATAGTGCCATGAAACTGGGAAATAGATTATGAAACACAAACTGGAGAATGGGCTATACGTGAGCAACAGTTACATAGATATTTTGATTTCTACCAAATTCATTAGCTCCATAGAATCTCGTTTCCCAGCACATATGCCTTGAAGACGTGACTTGGCAATCTTGGCAAATGGTATTAGAGTGCAAGAACTCATGACTTAGGATTCCTGGTTTATTTAGATTCTGGTCTGCAAGGGTGAGAGACAGATGTCATCTCCCCTTCACTATCTATGGAAAAAATTGAATTTGAACTTGTTTGAACAGCCCATGTTTTGATACACTATGAAATAGTTTATTGAATTAGCCGCAAGGCCATATCAAGCAGAACAAACCATGCAAAAGAAATACATGTATCAAGCATTGAACAGTGGTTCCGTAATGTGCAACAGTACATTAAAGCAGGGCTGTCAAACACATTATATTTATTTATTTATTTATTTCATATGCTTCTATCCCACCCTTATCCCCACAAGGGGGACTCAGGGAGGCCTCACACAGGCATCAGCGATGCTTACAACATATACATCATAAGAATAACAGTTAAAACAATAAAAACCTCCAAAACATTGTACAAATCATCCAATAAATTCATTTAACAATAATATTAGCATGCCAGTAAAAACCAAAAATCAAGCCCCAAAAATCAAGGGCCATATCAACATTATGGTTGCCTTCAAATGGCTGTCAAATTCATGTGTGGATAATCTATAGATAGATACAGAGGACCAACTATAATTTATTTCCATAATGCTCAGTACTCTTTAGTTTTTGCCCATCACTTTTGATTATCTGCCATGTGCACTGGGAATATTAGGAATTGCACTTATGGTTCTGAGGTTGGGAAAAAGTTAAATACCATTTTAAAGTCAGATGTCATACTCACAAACCTTGTATCTAAATCCAAACCCCACTCTCCTGACTAAACAGAACAAACTGCAGCCATCCAGATGGTACTGTATCACAAATCCCATCAGCTCTAGTCATGATGTGCAATGAAGAGGAGTACCAAAGTTGTAATCCGTCATGAGGAGGATCACATAAAATGAAATGACGGGCCAGTAATGAGTTTGATACATGTGCATTAAAGCCTCTGTGTAATGTTATGTAGTTCTTAGAACTGGAAACCTGTCAATTAACAGAGTTATGCTGTGGCTGCTTGGACCCCTACTAAGCATGTCTACTATTGCAGTCTCTCCACCCAGTTTATGGAGCTCTCCATTGGGGGAGAGAGAGGCAAAGCCCCTCTTGTTTCATGTCCCATTGACTGCAAATCTCTCAGCTTATTAAGGAAGTATGTTTCCCTAGTCACTTAAGATAGTCTAGGCTTAAACATTCAAGTGCAATAAAATCATCTTAAATGAGTTAATATTAATTAATGCAATAAAAATGGACACCAGGTACACATCCAAGTGTACCTGGTCTTCACCATCCCTTTTCATGTCCTTGTGTTTCATGATCTTGGCCTCATGGCAGTGACAAACAGACACAGACCCCCCCCCCCCTTAAAATAAACAGATGGTTTTGAAAATATCAAAAAGCCTTCAGATAATTCTGTTCTGAATCCCAAAAGAAAACTGTTAATTACTTAGGAGATACATTTATTAGCATGACTAACAAAACAGAAATATTCAATTATTACAGCAAGATTGAAATATTATGGCAAAAAGCCTTCCATATTCATTTGCTTTGTTGTGTGTGTGTGTGTGTGTGTGTGTGTGTGTGCTGAACCCAAGGTGACAGATGAGAAAACAAAGGATAGAACATTTAAAAGTGGTTGAAGCATGTTAAGTGTTATTTTCTAAGTACTTAATTGTATAGGATCATAAAAGTGTGTTCTGCCTTTGCAAATCTACCTTTCTCGAGAGCTTCACTTTCATTCATATCTAGTCATACAGGTCAGCCTTCCAGTATTTGTTGTTATTATGATTTGCCATCAAGTTGGCTTCAACCTATGGGGTTCCCATGAATGAAATATCTCCAAAATTCCTAGGGTGAATCTACACTGAAGACATATGGAATCCTGGGTGTTGTAGTTTGGCAAAACAAAAGCACACTAGCAAAGAAAGCTAAAGGTCTTGTAAAACGACATAGAATCATAGGATCATACAGTTGGAAGAGACCTTGTGGGCCATCCATTCCAACCCCCTGCCAAGAAGTAGGAAAATAACATTCAAAGCACCCCTGGCAGATGGCCATCTCCCAGGGTTCCACATTATTGAGCTATGGCAGTTCGACTGATATCAAACTGAATTGATTCTACATCGAAGCGGGACTCCTAGGCTTAAATTACCTTGAAAACATATTTGGCCTTAAAAATGTAGTCCCATGACTGAATCAATCTATTTGTAGTGCCATCTCAATTTTTCCTATTGCCTTTCCCTTATCATATTTTTCAATGAGTCACATGATTTTATGATATGCCCAAACTAGGACAGCTTCTATTGAGCCATCTTAGCATTCTGCTGACAATTGAGTGGGAAGCATGCACCCAGCCTCATCATGTCTTCTGTATTACATAAAATGATCAGAGAAAGTCCTGGATGATAACATGGTGCATATCCAACTGGACACCCCCTGTCGCGCCTTGACCTCTAGCCTGTCCCCTCCCTCTCTCCTCCCTCCTTTCCTTCTTTTGATGTTGTTTGTTTGTCCGTCGCTCATTGTACTGTTATCCAGACTTGTAAACCGCTCCGAGCCCACGGGGAGTGGTGGTGATAGAAGTTTGAATAAATAAATAAATAAATAAAATATAATGACTGTGAAGGTGGATGAAGGCTGTAACAGATAAGAGGTCACCAATCTTTGTGGTGTCCATGCCATTGGATTAGAACCTCTTTTTGTGAATATCGTGTGTTGGTTGCTGTGCACCAATCTCTGCACGTACACCAATTCAAACACAAGCAATTTCCAGGCAAATCAAAACCAACAAAAGTCCCATGGTGATCAGCGTGTGACAATGGGGGGCAGGACTGTGAAATCTGAAAGCCCCTAGCTATGGACCGGCTCATAAATGGTAGAAATGGTTTCAATCATTCTAACCCATCACCAACACTCTACCTTGGGAAGACCATCATACTCAGCTATGAGTGATAACCTATGATGGTTATGCCTTTATTTGCACTAACAAACATTCATTTTTAGCAGTCAGTCATATCTGTAGAATTTTTTCCACCACCACATTTGAGATGAATTCGTTTTCTTCCTTTTGACTTTCATCACTGTGTAGGTCTTATACCCATACATAGACTACAAGGGTAGCCCTGTGTATAAGTCTGCATATTTTATTGTAGCAGAGAAATTGATACCCATTTGCACAATAAAGAAGACCACTAAGTAATGAAATGTTATACAATGTCACATTCTTAGTGTATTGGTATGTTGTGCGTAGGATGTCACCAAGCCTTGGAATGCTTAAAAGCTATATATACGGTTGCACTTTCCCCAGCACGCACGCACACACACACGCACACACACACACAATACCAGTGCTTTTCGAAACTGATTTGACTTTATCCATTAATGCAAAAGAAGCTTAAACAAGAAAACATGCTGCACATGAATTAAGACAACCATGAGGAACAAAAACATAATGGACCATATGTAAGTGAACCAGAGTGATGGAGATCATGTGCAGCATCTCTACTTGTAAATTGGCAAGTGATAATCAATTCTGAAACTGAATCAAGAAAACCTCTGCAAATCACGTCGGGTGGCGGAAGCCATTTGCTGCATCCTAATAGAATTTATTGCCGCTCCATCAACGAGGTGTTGCTAAATTATCATAAACATATTCACTTGCTTATCTTTCCCTGGAAAATCTTAACAGCTGTTTATTAAGCTATAATAACACCGAGGTTGGAAGCTGACATGTGATATTCCCTTGTACATTTCTCTTGTAAATACTCACATGAAATCCTCTTTATTAGTTTTATTATGAGTAGATATTTATATAAACATATTTGTAAATTGCTTTTGGATTGGTGATGATGAATACTTCCTAACAATGACCCTAGTGAGGCCATGGCTCGCATCCAGCATGTGGGCAGCCTCGTAAATCAGGAAAATCAGGTGGCAATGGTGCCTCCTCTACTTTCTTCCCTGACAGTCTCCTCCATCCCTTCCCAAAGACCCCCCTCCCTGATAGACCACCTGCTTGAAGCAAATAAGGCCAGAACAAATGAGAGAGAGAAAGAGAGAGAAAGGCCTCTCCTCTAGAAAGGGTCCTTTTAGGAACTCGCTTTCCCAGCATCACTTTGCGCATTGAAGAAGTCTCTGCGCTCCCTCCTGGGGAATGATGGGAGTTGAAGTTTCTCGCCCTCTTTGTGTCTCATGTTTTTTTCTTAGTCAATCAGAGGTCTGGTTGTCTGTGTTCATTCCCCTCCTCCTTTGTGGTGAGTATTGTTTGTGACTTCCATTCCCAGAACACCCTCATACGGTTTTTTAAAAAATGTTAAGGTAATTTTTTTTAAAACATTTCCCAAAAAATCAGTGAATTGGTGAAACTTTCTGAAACTTGGCAGGCTTGCAGGCTTGCAGTCATAAATGTGGCCTACAAGTGAGGCAAGTTTTATCCTGAGAAGAAAATTACAGAGACCTCTAAACTTCCCTCATTGGCGCCAATGGAACCAAGCATTTGGGCAGTAAGCAGGAAAAGAAACAAACATGGATTATGTGTAATTATTATTTGATACTAGAATGGCCTGGACCATGCTTTTGGATCATGTGATTTTAATGTTTATATTAATATGTTTTAATCCCTTGTTTCAATGTTTACATGTAGTTAGGTTTTATGATTTAAGTTTTATATTACTGTTGGTAGGTTTCCATATTTTGTAAGGCATTGAATTTTGCTGTGAATATGTTGGAAACTGCTTTGAGTCCCTCCAGGGGTGAGAAAAGTGGTATATAAATGAAGTAAATAAAATAAAATAAATGGACCAAATCTTACCAGAATGAAACCCCCCTCCCGATTTTGGGAAAAGCCAAAAACAGAACCTGAAATAGTATGTTTTTGGGGCATTGTGCATACCCCTACTGTCTATCTTCTAGAGAATTAGTGTACATATAAAATATTCCATTAGAATGCTCATTTGCTAAGAATCCTCCTGAAGATTTGAACCTAGTTTGATATTTTAAAATGGATTGTGTTATTTCTCCTATTACAGGTTTTTGAGATACAGCTAAATCAGGGGTGGGTCACTGCATGTCACGTGACTGGTAAAAACAGTCAGATTGTGGCAGTGCCCCCTAGATCACACACACAAGCAGTCTCTGTAAATGTAGCTTTATTTAGAATAAAAGATAGTTCAAAGGTTAGAAGATGTAAGGCAAGTTCAAATCAGTTCCAAGGGTAAATCTAAAATAGTTCTCCAGCAGGCAATCAAGCTGACTTGATTTCCCCATGAAACAAGGGTGCATAGACAACCCTCCCAGCCTGGTCTAATAAAGGAATCTAACTTAAGAACATAAGAACATAAGAAGAGCCATGCTGAATCGGGCCTCAGCCCATCTAGTCCAGCATTCTGTGTCACACAGTGGCCCACTAATTGTACACGGGGATCTCTAGCAGAAAGGAGGGCAAAACCCTCACCTGCTCCCAACCTTCCACAACCAGTACCCGGGGAAAATCCTGCCTGCCTCCATCAACACAGAGGTGGCACTTGGATGTCCATTTCAGTAACTACTGATTCCCTTGGTATCCATGAATCTGTCTAATCCTGCCTTGAAGCTGTCCAGGCTGACAGCCGTCACAACCTCCTCTGGAAGTGAGTTCCATAACCCAATGACCCTCTGGGTGAAGAAATATTTCCCTTTATTAGTCCTAACTTTCCTACCTTGGAGCTTTAGGGAGTGCCCCCTAGTCCTAGTGTTGTGTGACAGAGAAAATATTTTTTCTTTATACACCTTATCTATCCCATGCATGATTTTATACACTTCGATCAAGTCACCTCTTAAACGCCGTCTTTCAAGGCTGAAAAGACCAAGGCGTTGCAACCTGATTTCATAAGGGAGCTGCTCCATCCCTTGGATCATTTTTGTTGCCCTTCTTTGTACCTTTTCCAGGTCCGTTATATCCTTCTTGAGGTGCGGTGACCAGAATTGTACACAGTACTCCAGATGTGGCCTCACCATAGATTTGTAGAGAGGCAATACAACATTTGCCGACCTATTTTCGATTGGCTTCGTGATCATGCCAAGGATAGAATTTGCTTTTTCACTGCTGCAGCGCACTGGGTTGACATCTTCATTGAGCTGTCCACCAAAACCCCAAGATCCCTTTCCTGGTTTGTCTCAGAAAGCTTTGATCCCATCAGTTGATAAGTGTATTTGGGGTTCTTTGCCCCGATGTGCATGACTTTACACTTGTTTAGGTTAAAATGCATTTGCCACTTTGTTGCCCATTCACTCAATTTCGAGAGATCTTTCTGGAGCTCTTTACAATCAGTTTCATTTTTAACTACCCTGAACAGTTTAGTGTCGTCTGCAAACTTTGCTACCTCAGAATTTACTTCTACATCCAGATCATTTATGAATAAATTAAAAAGTAACGGTCCTAAAACTGAACCTTGGGGTACACCACTTCTCACCTCTTTCCATCCAGAGAAGTGTCCGTTTATTACCACCCTTTGTTTCCTACAGTTTAGCCAGGTTCCAATCCAGGACAAGACCTGTCCCCTGATTCCATGGCTGAAGAGCTTATTTAGGAGCTCTTCTATGTGTCCACCGCACACCCCCCCCCCCTTCAAATTCCAATCCTTTCGGGTGGATCTGATGCTTGTCCTTCTGTCGAAGCTCTGCTCATTAGAGCCCCCAGGTGTGGTGCTATCAGGCTGGGAAACCTCATCCTCCCCATCTCTGGAATTCTCGCTTGAGATCGAGGGAGTGAAAACACTTTCTTGGGAACCAAGGCCGTCCTGGCTCTCACTGCCGAACTCTGAATCAACATCCATTTCCTCCTCCTCATCCACCTGCTCATTAACAGCAGGCTCACCAGGCAACCCCTCATCCCTGGATAACTAATCTGGTAACCCATCATCCCTGTGCTGCCCAAATGTACCAGGCTGGAACACCACACTGTCGCAGTTAACCCTCTACCATCTGTTCAATTCTGTAAATATTTTCCTCCTGTTGATTTTCCATACATTCAGTAGTCTTGCTCCTTCCCCTCTCTTCCAAAACACTCTCCAAATCCTTTGTTGAAGCTGGAAAAAGAGAAAAAATTACGACCAGAAGTGATGTCATACTCCCCCACGGGAGTTGGAGAGGGCAAAAATTCTTCTCTGAGAAGAAAATAGCGAATTATAGTCTGAATAAAAATTAAGTCCCTCTGTAAGAGGAAGCAGTGGTGGGTAAGATGATGGACAACTGCATCGTGGGTTGTAAAGATATTGGGGAAATCACTGGATCTTGACCACTTAACTCTTTGGAATAATAAAATATAATAACAAACCATGCCTGCTATCTTGAGCTTCAAGTAAGAAAGGCAAGAAAGTTAAGAATTTGACTTAAAGTGATAGAAGAGAAAGTCAAATGTTTTGCAGGGAATGGATACTGTATGTACATGGCAAGGATTTCAGTCATGCATTCTAGTATTTACTTGAAAAAGAAAATGGCTAGCCATTGTCAAAACTCTAATGCCAGTTGTAATACATGAAAAGAAACAACAAAAATTGGCATAGTGTTCTCTTGCTACAAAACCTTTGTATGGAAAGTGGAGAAAATGGAATCAATTTATATCAGAGTAGTGGAAACAATTTGATCTTTATTTCTCCTTTTTTTGCAACGCAATACACCAGAGTTTTGTTTTCTTCTTTCTTTGTATTGTTTTGTAAATAAACTTTAAAAAGAAGAAATATAATGTGATCCTTATTTTTATCCCCTTTGGAATACTGGATAAATTGGGTCCATATATACAGTGAGTACCAAAGAAAACCCTTTTTGCAACTTTCCTTTCAAAACAGCATTTTCCACTATCTAAAGAAGCACATAGAAATAAAACCATATAAACAGCATTGTTCCCTCTAAGGCCCTGAACCCAGACAATGTACTATGGATTATATTATTTAGGAGATAAAGATCTCCTTTAAGAAAAAAGAAAATATACGTACAAGCATAGCACTGATATATTTTTCTGATGCTATCATAACTTTAGTTTCTTATTCTTGAGTTAGCAATTGAAATCTCATCTAGAGTAAAACTAACATTGTTAACCTAGGTAAAACAGCATGGCCAACACTATCATTAGGTGGAGAAAAGCTGTAATTTCAGATGGCAGAGTCTGGGTTTGGTAAAATGAAAGCACATTTCTGGAATCTTCTTTATGACTTGCTCAAATATAATTGAAAATTTCACCACAATATGCCCATATCAGGGGGGGGGAAAGTATCCAGTAACTTCTTACACAAGGCCTTTTCTCCATCTGTATAACATCAGCTAGATACCACTCAGGAAAAACCCATATTTCTGATATTGGATGGAATTCACTTAGGAACACATACAACTAAGGCCACATCTACAGTTTGAGATCACTTTAACTGCTATGGCTCAATGTTATGGATTTATAGGAGATGTCATTTGGTGAAGCATCAACATTCCTTGGAAATGAAGGCTAGATAGTAGATATCTTATAAAGCTGCAGCTCTCATGTTTTCAAAGCAATTCCATCATAGTGGTTTGTGGTGCCAAACTATTAAGTCTATTTACACCCACTTTTTCTCTCTAGAAGGAGGTGCAAAGCAGCTTACATTAAATGCATTTCAATACATTCTATAATTTACAAATATATAAACATTAAAACAGAATTAAATATAATGAGTATCAAAAATACTCATTATATATTATTTTGAATATATACATATATATACTCAGTATATATTTATTTTGAATATATACAGTACATATTCAAAATAAAAACCACAGCATCACCTGTAAGAAGGACACTGACAGGGTGCTGAACTATAGAGACAGCTTCAGATAGGAGTGAGAAGGGAGAGCTGCATATTGCATTAGAGGACCAGAGAGCATTCATACCTATTACATTTTACTGCTATGTTCACTGTTTGTGCTATTGTCTTAAATTGTCTCTGGGTGTCTATCCAGCCTGAATTGGAGTAAGATTTATTTATTGACTTTATTTCTACCCCGCCCTTCTCCACAGGGGACTCAGGGCGGCTTCACAAATGCATCAATGATGCCATATAAAATACATCCAATAGAAACAATTAATACAAAATGTTATAAAATATCAATAAAATCATTACTATCACAATTAACATGCCATTATAGCCAGGGTTCATCCAATAATTCCAATATCGCCATATCCACAACATTCAGGTCCAACTGCCATCATCTACTGCGCATAGCCTTAATCAAACGCCTGGGCCCACAGCCAGGTTTTTATATGTCTCCTAAAGGACAGGAGGGAAGTGGCTAATCTGATGTCCTTAGGGAGGGAGTTCCACAGACAGGGGGCCACTGCTGATAAGGCCCTGTCTCTCGTTCCCACTAACCGCATTTGTGAGAGTGGCGGGATTGAGAACGGGGGCTCTCCTGAAGATCTTAAGTTGCATGATGGTTCATAGCAGGAGATGTGTTTGGACAGGTAATCTGTGCCAGAGCCGTTTAGGGCTTTAAAGGTTAACACTGGCAGTTTGAATTGTGCCTGGATGTGGTGTTCCAGCCTAGTAGTAGGGTGCCCCAGCCCAGTGGTGTGGTGCCCCAGCCTAGTGGTCCAAGCCAGGTACCAATGGTGCCAGTGGAGTAGGGCCAGAATGAGGAGGATGAATGGCCTGAGGTGGGCACTTCTGTAGAGGCAGATCTATCGTGGGATAATGATTGGTTGCATGGGTATTGGCCCGAGGAAGGGGTTAATGAAGATTCTATGGAAGTAAGTTTTTAAACTGCCAGCGAGAATTCCTGTAATCTTGAATCTCATGGGAACCCATCTCCCTTGCCAGCTGAAGCCCAGGGAAATAGGGAGGATGAGCCTTCCCACCAAGATATGAGTCCACCTGGCCCGGCTAACGAGCTGGCTGGTTTTGATAGAAGAGCTAATATCAGATCTATGAGGAGAGATTGGGATTTGAGACGTGGGATTCAGTGGACTCACAGAAAATAGATTCCTTTTAAGACTGGCTCTGGAAAGATTTCGACAGACCCGAAGCTACTTTTGAATTGAACGTTTCTTGGTCCTAGCCTCCAAGTTCAAGTGACTGCAGGAGCGGCTTGCCCTGCTGAATCAAGTATCCTGTTTGCCCGTGGTTTTTGTTGGGCTTTGAACTCTAGTTTCATGTTTTCGATTGCAGGAGTGGATTGCTTTCCTTGGGATTTACACCATTCTGAGAACTTTTCCAGAATTACTTTGGGACTCACTTTTTGCCTTATATCTTTACCTTTTTGGATTATCTTATTCTAAATAAAAGTAGCTTATAGAGCTTGCCTGTGTGTGTGATCTAGGGGGTTACGTCCAAGTCTGAGACACAACACTGGAAGCTAATCGGCAAGCAGTGAAGCTGACGTAGCATAGGAGTGGTTTGCTCCCTGTATGCCGCTCCTGTTAGTAAACTGGTGTTCAAAGGCAGCCCCATGTAGAGAGCATTGCAGTAGTCTAAACGGGATGTAACCAGAGCATGGACCACTGTGGCCAAGTCAGACTTCCCAAGGAACAGGCGCAGCTGGTGTACAAGTTTTAATTGTGCAAAAGCTCTCCTGGCCACCTGGGGTTCCAGGCTCAACGATGAGTCAAGGATCACTCCCAAACTGTGAACTTGAGTCTTCAGGGGAAGTGTAACCCCATCCAACACGTCTGTGGAACGCACTCCCTATTGATATTCGATCAGCTTCATCCCTCCTAACATTCAGAAAAAGAGTGAAATCCTGGCTTTGGGACCAAGCGTTTGCACCCTTGCACGACACGGCACTTTAGACTGGTCAGTTGGCAAATGGGTGGTTAAGATCTAAGACTTTGGATGGAACTTTGTTTTAATGGTGATGAATGTATATGATGTTTTTAATATTAACTGTATTTTAATGTATTGAATTCTAGGTGTATTTTAATGTATTTTAATTTTAACTGTGTTTTACTATGTATTGTGTGGCATCGAATTGTTGCCGTCTGTTAGGCCGCACTGAGTCCCCCCTCGGGGGTTGAGAAGTAGCGGGGTATAAACACTGGAAATAATAAATAAATAAAATAAATAAACCCCATCCAACACAGGCTGTAACCCTATTCCCTGTTCAGCCTTTCGACTGATCAGGAGTATCTCTCTCTTGTCTGGATTAAGTTCCAATCTGTTCGCTCTCATCCAGGCCAAGACAGTAGCAATATCAAACTAAAGAACACCCCACAGCAACACAACCAGAAGTTCATATTTATGTGGTCACACTGAAGTCCAGAAACTAAATCCAGAAAGGGTCTAGTTGGGTGAGAGTATGTGATTGACCCAAGGGTTTCAAGGCTGAATTTTAAACTCAGATAGCCAACACCTAACAGTCTGACCATTACATTACAAGGGGTGTCAAGTTTGCTCTGCTCCAAAGCTTTTATTCACAAGAAATCAAAAATACCACAAATGGGAGATTTTAAATTTTGTTGAGCCAAAAGCTTTACAAAATGGCTGCTGGGTCTGCTTCTGTTGAAGAACATTGATAGTTTTTGCACACATTCTTCCACGCAATAAGCACTGCAACACAAACACAAATCTGACATACTTTGCTACCAGTATGGAGCCATCAACAGAGAGATGCATTCAAAGGCATCTCCTCTCTCCTGTTGTGAGTATGATACTGTCACGCCTGAATTTTCAAAGGACATTCCCCCTAAGATTGTTCTGTGATATGCAATATGCCCGCATGTATGCGGCAGTGGAAAGAGGCTTGGTACCTTCCAGCCTTCTGACAGCTTCATCG
This sequence comes from Anolis apletophallus, assembly GCA_030556195.1. NCBI lineage: Eukaryota > Metazoa > Chordata > Lepidosauria > Squamata > Anolidae > Anolis > Anolis apletophallus. Next base: position 7,202,130 of record JARBWK010000001.1, read on the forward strand.
TCCTGGGTTCCCTTCGGAGTTCCTCCAACGGGCTTGGTGGATGTGTCATCCTTTGAGCCCTTTCTTGTTTGTTAAGCATTTTTCTTTCATAGTGGCTGTTATGTTTTTTGACTCCCGTTCTGTATAACCGCCATACACAGTCATACACTAATAACATGGCTGTTGTTGTTTTATGTTGTTTTCCTTCCTTTATAGAAAAGAAGGCTTAAGCAGTCTTTGGGGTCTTGCTTCATAAATCACATTTGTTTCTCCTTTTTCATCACATATTCCCTTTCACCTGTTTCATCTCCATCTGGCTCTTCAGCTTATTTGGGAAGAGATTGAGCAACAGAGCAAGCCAGGCTTAAAATACCGGGATGTCGAGGCTGTTGTTAGACACATGATGGTCCCAACATCTGAATCCTGAATCTTGCATAATGGTAGAAAACACAGAACTATATCACAGTTGTGAACTCCTGACCTGCTATTTGGACCTGCTTGTCCTTGGCTCAAAGCAGTGAACTATGATCTAGGGATATTGCAAAATGAGGCTTTTGCATCAGCTGAGACCATAGACATTGTCTTCCCATTTTCCCTGTCCATGCTTTCATTTCCCTTTCTAGGCTAGTCAACTATCAGTATACACAATGACAATATTGCTACATGCATTCCAAAGCCATTTTTGTTGTTTGCATTTTGATTCTCCTACAGTGATTGTAAATTAAGGGAAATAAAAATAGTATTTCATTTGAAAAATCTTATAGGATAAATGGGAAGGCTTTTTAAGTTAATAAAATCCCTGCTGGTTCATTATCCAGAACTAGGGAAACAATGTGGTCTAACCAAGGCAGAATAGAGGGGTAGCATGACTTCCCTGGATCTAAACACTATGCTCCTATCTATGCAGGCCAAAATCCCATTGGCTTTTTAAGCTGCAGCATCACATGGATGGCTCATGTTTAACTTGTTGTCCACAAGGATTCCAAGATCTTTTCACATGCACTGCTGTTGAGCCAGGAGACCCCCATTCTGTATCTTTGCATTTCATTTTTTCTGCCTAAGTAAGTGGAATATCTTGCATTTATCCCCATTGAACTTCATTTTGTTCGTTTTGCCCCATCTCTCTAATCTGTTAAAATCAATTTGACTCCCATCAAACTTAGGTAGAATAGTCAATGGGTGATAGAAAATGAACAATGCAATCATTATTTATGGAGACCTTCAAATTGTTCAGTCCAAAATCCTATTTTCATTTCATTTCATTTTTCATTTATTAGATTTCTGCGCCGCCACTCCCGGAAGGCTCGGGGTGGCTCACACAAGCAAATAAAAACAACACATTAAAACAGGTTAAAACACATTAAATGAGCACAAGTTAAACAGATAGATTAAAACCTAACGTGCCGAGCAGGCACAACAGTGTAACAGCGTTGCAACATGGTACAAGGTCGGCGGGCTGTGCATTTGTGGACCTATAGGTCGAAGGCCTGCTGGAAAAGGTAGGGCTTGCACGCCCGCCTAAAAGGCAAGAGATCTCGGATGGTGCGTGTCTCAGCTGGGAGGGCATTCCACAGCGTGGGCGCAATCACGGAGAATGCCCTCCTACGTGTTGCTGTTAATTTGGCTGACTTCGCCGATGGAATGGCTAACAGGTTAGTGTTTTCGGACTGGAGTGATCTCGTAGGGCAATATAGGGAAAGACGGTCCCTCAGATATGCTGGCCCCAGGCTGTGCAAGGCCTTAAAGGTGACAAATAAGACGTTTCTGGGAATTCCACATGAAAGGCATTGAAAGCAACTATAAGACTTTCCCACTAATTGCCCTGGTCATCTGCTACTGATTGTACATTGTTTTGAAAGCTGCTAAATAAAATTAATCTATTATGTCTAGCAGGCTTATCCTCCAGCTGAGAGGAGGGGAAATTTAAAGAGATTTATGTGGATTTTTGATAGGTATTTCTGGGTGTCAATGACTGAAGAGGAGAAATAAAAATATCCAGATGAGTAACCAAGAATCTTCATAAAGGAGAGACTGTGATTTGCTTAACACCATTCAATGAACTTTACAACAGAGCAGGGAGCTCAACATGGGCATCAAAGTGGCAATTTTGAAAGAACCAAAACCAGGGAGTTGAGAATGGTATGCAAACAAGAAGCCAGGGCTAGAGAATCCATTAAGAATGAGAACTGGAGAAGCGGGGATCCCAACAGCCCCACGGAAGCCCCCACACTCAGGGGATCGGGCCCCCAACAAAAGAGACACAAAGGCCCAACAAGCAGGCCACACAGAGGGGGAGTCAATCATCCCTGGCAAAGGCAGAGGGAACGGGAGGAAAAGAGCTAAAGGGCACCAAAATGGCGGATGAGCTCTCACAGTCCTAGGAGCAGGGAAGAAGAAGAGCTTTTTGGCGGGAGCGCCATCTTGGGAGAGGGAAAAGGACATTTTTCCAATAGTAAAACAGGGAATAGCACAACTGACAATAGAACTATGTCGGCACTGCATGAACGGACCTCAAGAGAGAGCGGAGGATAATGCAAGAAGAGGGACCAGAGGAGGAAGGAATAACTTTGAGGGACATCCTTGCAGAACTACGAAAAATAGGGGAAGCTCAAGACGGATACCTACGGAAGATGGATTCCATAATGTCTCAGCAAGAAAAGCAAATGGGAATGATCTGGGAGCACTCCCAACGTGCAAGAACAGAACCAACCGAAGAGGCGTTCCCCACAATGCCAGAGCTGCTGACCCTCTATGATGATGGAAAAGACGCACCCCAGGGCAAGGGGGAAAACGCAAGAATACATGAAGGCAGAGAGAAGAGAGGGAAGGAGAATACAAAACTGCAAGAAATACCAGCAGAAAGAGGACCTCATTTCAAAAATAGTGAGGAAGTTTCACTGGAAATTGCAAGAACGGCTTCGAAGGGCCCTAAAACCTCTGCCCCCCCAAAAAAGAGAAGAGGGGAAAAACCAAGAGGCCGCTGCAACACCCAAAAGCCCCATCCCGGATACAGATAAGAACGAAAACAAAAAGACTGGGACGCAGCCCAATAGGAAGAGAAGCTGGAGGAGAACAACCCAGCAAGGAAGAAAGAAAAACCTAAAGAAAAATTGACCCTACTCTCTAGGCGTATTTTTAGGCCTACAAGATGTGGCATCCTGGGGATGGATATAAGAACATAAGAACATAAGAAGAGCCATGCTGAATCGGGCCTCAGCCCATCTAGTCCAGCATTCTGTGTCACACAGTGGCCCACTAGTTGTACACGGGGATCTCTAGCAGAAAGGAGGGCAAAACCCTCACCTGCTCCCGACCCCCACAACCAGTACCCGGGGAAAATCCTGCCTGCCTCCATCAACACAGAGGTGGCACTTGGATGTCCATTTCAGTAGCTACTGATTCCCTTGGTCTCCATGAATCTGTCTAATCCTGCCTTGAAGCTGTCCAGGCTGACAGCTGTCACAACCTCCTCTGGAAGTGAGTTCCATAACCCAATGACCCTCTGGGTGAAGAAATATTTCCCTTTATTAGTCCTAACTTTCCTACCTTGGAGCTTTAGGGAGTGCCCCCTAGTCCTAGTGTTGTGTGACAGAGAAAATATTTTTCTTTGTTCACCTTTTCTATCCCATGCATGATTTTATACACTTCGATCAAGTCACCTCTTAAACGCCGTCTTTCAAGGCTGAAAAGACCAAGGCGTTGCAACCTGATTTCATAAGGAGCTGCTCCATCCCTTGGATCATATTTGTTGCCCTTCTTTGTACCTTTTCCAGTTCCGTTATATCCTTTTGAGGTGCGGTGACCAGAATTGTACACAGTACTCCAGATGTGGCCTCACCATAGATTTGTAGAGAGGCAATACAACATTTGCCGACCTATTTTCGATTCCTTCCTGATCATGCCAAGCATAGAATTTGCTTTTTCACTGCTGCAGCGCACTGGGTTGACATCTTCATTGAGCTGTCCACCAAAACCCCAAGATCCCTTTCCTGGTTTGTCTCAGAAAGCTTTGATCCCATCAGTTGATAAGTGTATTTGGGGTTCTTTGCCCCGATGTGCATGACTTTACACTTGTTTAGGTTAAAATGCATTTGCCACTTTGTTGCCCATTCACTCAATTTCGAGAGATCTTTCTGGAGCTCTTTACAGTCAGTTTCATTTTTAACTACCCTGAACAGTTTAGTGTCATATAAAAGGCCTCGAATCTCCTAAAGAGAATGGTTAGAAAGGAAGCCGAGGAAAATGAAAAGGTACAGATCCAGCTACACTAAAAGACAAGGAACGGACAATGGACACCAAACACGGAAAGATTTTGTAGGCTAAGGGAAAAGTGTTTTTTTTAAAAAGGACAAAAACTAAAAACAACAGATTGCTTTTTTATACCAAGAGGGTTATGAAGACCCGTCTCTGGAAAAAGAAGGAAAAAGAGCCTAAAAAGAAGACTTGTAAAAAGAAATGTCCAGCTTAACAAGGAGAGAGACTGTACGAGGAAAACAAGAAGCATCCATGAACAAGGAACTTAGAAGAAAACAAGTTACCCCTATCCCTATCTTTTCTCAGCATCCTTACCCATTACTATCCTTCCCAGATACCGGACCAAACAACCTCCTTCACCGCCCCTAACCCTTACCCCTTTCTACCCCTCATCCCCTGTTACCACCCCCGCACCCCCTTCCCACCCCTGACCCCCCTGCCCCTCCCCCATCACCACTCTCAGCCTCTCCTTTCTCTATATTTCCTACTGTCCTTTACCTGAAATTGTTCCCCCACTTTTACTGTTTATGGAAAAACCCTAATAAATATATTTCAAAAAAAAGAATGAAGACTGGAGATCTGTAAGGAATAGGGAATATACTCTCAAGTAGAACCAGAGAACAATATTAGAAACAGAAGGCATGTCAGCACTCTGGTAGAAAGTGTGGCTCAAAGCCTTCTCATACTCCTTGTCTGCTGAGAAGCCAATGGTCAGAATGGGAAATATCTGTCCAAAAGACTTTTCACTGACAAACTGTATTGAAGTTTCTCATCACATAAAACATGACTCAACAGTTCCTCATAGTATTTGTCCATTTTAGTTCAACACTCTAGTCAAGAGGTTGGTAAAATTTGTCTCCCCAGATGTTTTTACTTTAGCAACCAGAAACCCTAGCCAGGGCCAGATCTTGCATTATGCGAACTACGCGCCCACGTGGGGCGCCACATATTCAGGGGTGCATTCGGCCGCCAAATGCCTCTTCTCAGTCTCCAGTCCCGTGGAAGGCGGCCTGCACCGCACCAAATGCGCATGCATGGAACCAGCTGGCTCCCCGCATGCACACGCTTCGCGAGCAGGCCAGAGCCACCTGCAGCAGCTCCATGAGCCCGGAGTCCGACGAGGAGTGCCCGGTGTGCAGAGCCTTTGCCCCCGGCTGCCAAACCTTCCTCCTCAGTCTCCGGCCCTGTGGAAGGCGGCCCGCTCATGCCGCACCAAATGCGCATGCTCGGAACCAGCTGTCTCCACGCATGTGTACCCTCCACGAGTCCGGAGACCGAGTAGGAGCACCCAGCAGTCGGATTGCCCCTGAACATGTGGATAATATTCTACCTTTTATTTTTTCGTGATTGTTTGGGGGGGGGGGTGCCAAAATAATGTTTGCTTACCATTTAAAATTACCTTAGTCCGGCCCTGACCCTAGCCAACTTTGCCAATAGTATTACAGGAACTGGACTACAAGACATACGGTTGAAAATTTCCCACCTCTTCTTCTGATGTTCTTTTGAACAAACACAGATCCACAAGAGATAATCATTCAAGAATCACAGGTGGAAAAGGTGAAGAATATAAATATCTAGGTAGCTGTAATAATTCTACTGGAATCAAAATTTATTTATTATTTACTATACTTGTATTCTGCCTTTCTCAGCCTATCAGCGACTTTGGAATGCTATTTTGACTTTGGAATATAAAGCACTAATACTAGACTGCTTTGTTCATAATGGAGTCCCAGGTTGAACATAGAACCGTTGGTCTATTAGCATTCTCGAAAAGAGTCAAAATAAACATGAGGCTTGACAGCAGCAAAAATTGTAGCTGCCACTATTCACCAGCTAACTTATATTGGGTTTGTTCAATTACTTTCATGGTCAGTGACAGAGAAACTCATCCTGGACCATGGGGAGACTTAAAATACTTATGACTGCATTAAAACTATGTGCAACTACACCTTAGAGAGTATGAATGAAGAGGAAAGGATGAATAGTGTCATACATTTGGATATATTTTTGGTTTGCTTGATCATTTAGGTCATTAGCATTAAAAAATTCTGAGGATAGAGGCAATCAAAAATTAAGAAATATATTTCTAGGATATAAGAAATGCTGCAAAAACAATAAAACCCCAACAAAATATAAAAATATTATTTGCACTCCAAATAGTCTGTCAGCTGTCCACAAAATAATTGGTCCACATTTAACATTTGGCTGCTTCAGTGTTGTGCTTCAGCAAGACTTATCAAATGGCAGTGCCTGTAATTTGTTCCTCCATTCTCCAATGCAAGTGGTATATCAGTGCATATAGACTACTCAGAGTATTGGTTTCAATTTATAAATCACCAGGCATTATTGCGATTGAATATTTGGTTATTGTTTTGCTCAATAATGAGTTTCACATGTTAAGTAGCCTTGGAAAAAAATAGAGATGCCTTCAATTATATATATTTTTTGCATTTTTATATTGTTATCAAGCATTTCTATTTAGTCAGTGTCAAATCTTGCGGCAATTCAATATCAAAACATTCTCTAGCCACTAATGTTGGGTAAACTTGTCTTTTGAAATACTTATCTTTTTGAGATAAGAGCAAGCTGATTCTTCCCTAATCAAATGTTCTGCTGCTGACTGTACAGACACATTTTAGAGCAATAGAGAATTGCCTTGCTCAATAATCTAAGCCAATAAGTCATCCGCTAAATCAGAGTTGGAGGACATCTTTTTTCAGACTACAACCCAGAATTCCCAAGGCAGTCCAAAAGAAACAGGCATGCACAAGGGGCAGCCATGCTTATATATGGATGTTTTTCCTGTTTTCTCTTTGTTGTTGGATACTGGTGAACCAGAGTCCAATTGAAGCCATTCCATGACAACAACCATTTCTGGTGGCTGTCCGGTGGCTGCTTGTGGGACTTTGTCTTACCAATGTGCTAGAAGGGAGAGAAGACTCTGTCTCAGGAGTCAGGTGTTGCCGGACTCCTGTTTCCAGAAGGCAAAAAGAGGAGCAGGGAGCAAGACAAAGTAAAAAAAGATGGGGAAAGGTCATGGGGTGGCTGGCCATCCCTGAAGACGGATCCTGTCAGGAGAGAATGGGGTAAATGTTTTGCCTACTCTTCCCAACGCTTTCCCCTGCTTCCCTACTGCCCATTTGATTTACTTATTTATTTATTTACAACATTTATATGCTGTCCTTCTCACCCCAAAGGGGACTCAGAGTGGCTTACAAGTAAAATGTAAATACAATATATTATATTATTGCCATAGCACAATATTATTATTATATATTACATTGTACTATAACTAACTAACTAACTTTATTTCCTATGAGTCGCCCTCCACGAAAGGTGCTCTGGGCGACTTACACAATAACATTATACTGTAATATTATTAGTAATATTACATGTAATATAAAACATATAATTATAATATGTTATTAGTAGTAGTATTATATTGTATTACATTATAATATTATCTATATATTATATTATTATATATTATTATATATTATTATATATTATTATATTATATTATATTATATTATATTATGTTGTTATAACCATAGTGCAGGAGGCAGGATGGAACTGCCTTCCTGGCCCCTCTCTTCACTCTGATCTCAGAGCAGCAGTTGGTGTTGGAGTGGGGGGGGGGCTCCCAAATGATGACACTGGAGGCAAGATGGAACTGATGATGACATCCAAAAATATCATCGGCAGGTTTCTTTGGTCAAAATATACAATGCACTATACCTATACAAACTGGTTGACTCCAAAAAACCTTATGAACTTTAGAGAAGGAAGCTAAATATAAACATTTTCTGGGTAATCAGAAGTCCCATTTTACCAAGTTTGTTAGCTGTCTGAAAAACTACAGCAAAGTGGTTTGCAGTTCTTGCTTTTTTCTTATTAAGATGTGCACATAGTGTTCTTCTCTCTGTGTCTCTTCTCTCCGAAGTCTCCACCCCTCAAGCTGTTCCCCGATTGATAACAGACTTCTTTCCCTCCTTATGTGCTGAATTTCCCCATGCCATCTCTACTACTTGAGTTTCTGGGCTTATTATCTCAGCTATAAATGCCAATCTGGTGTTGCACAGGCCTAGGGTTAGGGGACAGAAAGGGGAGAGGGACTACAATTGCTCTAAAGTAGGTTTCCCTGTTAAATGAATCACAATGTTGACCACAGTGATAGACTTGCAAATCAGCATGCCCATGAGCTGAAAATGTAGGAACCCTTGACAATAAACACATACAATCTACACGGAAATTTAATTATTGAAGGTATTACAAGCCATGTTTGTCCTGAACTGACCTGCCCAAGTCTTCCAGGAGGCTGGCTGGCCTACTGTTTTCCAGTGGCACAGCATTCTCTCTGGGGACTCATTAGCTTCAGCAGAGCGCATCAGGTCACTGTGTCTGGCGAGGTGTAAAAACACAGAAGTTGCTATTTCCAACTCCCCGAAAACACCAGTTCTGCATGACGACAAAATATATCCTGCCCAAGTAATTTGAAGAGATAAGGAACCAGGTCTTTGAGTCCAGCACCCTAGTGGGTCAGCAAACATAGTTGTCCACATTTCCCTCTGGGCATGTACTGCATTACACTGAGAACCTTATCTGCAGATGTGGTACCTGAAGTACAGAAAAATAAACACATTTCCATTATGCAATAATTATTCCTTCTTTCAATAAAGTTTTTTCTGTTCCGAAAAGCAACATGTGGAAGGGGTCAAAATGCTATTTCTGGGGGGGGGGAATCAACACAAGTTAAAGCAGAGAAACTAGCTGAAGAATGGAGCAGCATTCAAGGATTCTGAGGCCGGCACTAGGCATGGTTTTCGAATCCAAAAATGGCGATTCTAAAATCAAATGGGGGATTTTTTTGATTAGTAAAAGAAAGACTTACAAAAAAATTTCCAAAATTTCTAAAATGTAACTTAAGTACTAACGAAATTCGTTAGTAATTCGTATGCCAGAGCATGCGCATTCCAGATGGTTTTGGCCTACAACTCCCAGAAATCCTAACAGCTGGTAAATTGGCTGGGATTTCTGGGAGTTGTAGGCCAAAACTTGAATAAACCACACTGAATTCTAGATGGGACTCTCCAAATAGGAAGGAGGGAGGGAAGGAGGAAGGAGGGAGGGGTATTCTATTCTTGGAAGCAGCAAAAAAGGGAGGAGGAGGCCCCCTCTCGCTCCTCCTCGCTGCCTCTCTCTCACACCCCGATCCTGAGGGAGCGAGGGCCCAAGTTTGCCCAGGCTGAGGAAAAGGAAGAGGCCTGAGGCTGTGAGGAATGGTGGGAGTTGAAGTCCAAAACACGTACCTGGAGGGCTGAAGTTGGCCCCTGCGATGGGGCATGGCAGCAGAGCAACGGGGAAGAGAAGCATCTCTGAGAGAGCGCAGGGAGAGAGAGAGGAGGAGAAGCGTGCACGTGTGTGTGTGTGAAGCTGGCCCCTGCGATGGGGCATGGCAGCAGAGCAACGGGAAGAGAAGGAGGGGGAAGCATGGAGGACTACACTTTCCAGAATGCATTGCCTACCTAGCAGCAGCGTCACTTCCAGTTCCCCATAGAAATGCGGGAAAAAGAAGAAGCTGAATGAAGGCGGGAAGGAAATGAGGGGGAGAAGACAGGGAGAAGTGAGCACGTAGTAAATAATTAATTAATTAATAATTAAGAATTTATTACGATCATAACGCAAATTGTTGGCCTCAAGGACCGTAAAAGGAAGTCTACTTCGGGTTCGCGGCAGCGATCCGTAAAAGCTCAAAAGTCCCATTACATACGAGTCTCTTACGAATCCTTTTAATTTCCATTTCATTTTTCTCATGCCTAGCCGGCACAGCAGAAGTAATTGCAGAAATAATGAAATTTCAGAAACAATAAAACCTTTTGACAGTGAATAGTTAATTAAACTTCTTTTTCATAATTATCACCTTTCTCTGTCTGCGTGTAAAGAAAACATTGAAATAGCTAGGTGAACTTTCTCTGAGCATATATCCTGAGGAGCATGGTTATCAACAACAACGTGCCTTTATTCTTACCACTCACAATAAAATAATGAATGTGGTCTGGGAGAATATTCTGCAGTCTTTATGAAGAATAAAAACTATCCAAGTTAGAAACATCTGACTTGGAAATGACTCATAATTACAAACGGGAATCAGACAACAGAAAGTGAGAGAAATTTATCCCTATCCCTAGGGAAGAAAATTCACTCCTGAAAAGGTTGTCATGGGGGATAGGTGTCTCCACCGAAGCTTTATCACCAATCCTTGTTTCAAAATTCAATTATCACAGGGACAGAAAGGTGAAATCTTCTGAACAGGCATACAGACAGCAAAACAAACCCCATGGGGTTTTAACCCTTCCTTTTTCAGCTGGGGGGGGGGGGGGAAGGAAGGCATGGCTGGTGTTACACTCCAAAATATACCTCTTCTGACTTACAAGCAAATTAAACTTGAAAACAAACCAACAGAACCTATCTTGTTCATAACTTGGGGAGTGTCTGTACATCATCATCATTGGGGTACACATTCTTTTGGAAACTAGAAATCTCCTATAATCTGCTAATAATTTTTACCACTGTGGCATGTTTTGTCAGTAGCGGTCTAAAAGTGAGGGAAAGAAAAACTCCCAAGTTCTTCCTGTCCCGTTTGCAGTTTTTTGTGCATTGCACAATTGCACCCGCCATTAATGAAGCGATCCAGAAATTTCGGAAAATTCTGACTTTCTTGGAAAATTTCGGAAATCACTTTGGAATCGAATCACCAGTGCCCCCTACATCCGAAACAAGTATTTAACCATTTTTTCCCTTTGATTAAACAAGCTTAATGCATAGATATTATAATCTAATGGTACATCTGCAGCATAGAATTAATGCAATTTGATGCTAATTTAACATGGCTCACCTGATTTATCCCTTATATCTCTCAATTAAAGAGAAATTGAATGGGAGAGATACATTTTAAAAGAAGCATTTGTTTTCAAGATAATTCCAGTGCATGTCAGCATTCAGCCAATGGTCAATACAAAGAATGCAATTTTTATATTAGCTGGAATTTGCAAGGATTTCGGGTGCATTTACACTGTAGAGTTAATGCAGCTTGATCTGTCTTTAACTGACATGGCTCAATGTTATGGAATCATGGAATTTATAGTTTTACAAAACCTTTAGCTTTCTGTGCCAAAGAGTGCTGGTATCTCACCAACATACAACTGACAGCATTCCATTGCATTGAGTTATGGTAGTTAGGAAGATTCTACACGGACACTAAGACTGAGTAAGGATGCACATTAAACCAACTGTTTCAGTTATGAAATGCCTACACAATCTCCTGAGGAACCAGTTAAAGGCTGGGATGCTGGTCACAGTATCTGCTCATTGCAGATCACAATAGAACCCAGGATTTTTTTGGTTATTCAGTCTGCTGGGTTCAAGCTCTGCATGAGATATATTCTGATTGGCTGCAGTAGCTATTTTGGCTTATTCCATACATTCTGGTGAGGTTTTTTTTAAAGTGCTGGTGTAATGCATGCTGCAGCATCCGTTGGGAGTGTATATTTTGTGGACACCCCAAACTCTAGCCAGCTTCAACCTGCATCATAGTGTCTGTGTAGAACCACACTTATAATGACATTAATTCTTCAGTGTATTAGGTAGTTTCATAGATCTCCAAGTGAATTTCATTCATTAACAGAAATGCATAGTTTGTGTTGGCCACTGTGGGAGGCCGAGTGCTGACGTACATTGGAATTATTGGAATAATCTTGAAAATAAATGCTTCTTTCTCTATCTCATCTTTCTTTGTAATTGAGGAGAAATAAGAGGTGAAGCAGGTGCACCGTATTTACTTTGTAAAGCAACCACAGCTCATGAAGTTTTGTTCATTAATTCAGCAACCGAGTGTTTACAATGCATTTTAAATGGCTTTCCCTCCTTTACTAGCTCCCTGCCGTGCCTTCCAGTTCCTGATCTGATGAATGATCCATAAACAAGTCCCTAATGTCCGCTGGGGCTTTCAGCTGTTCCATTAGAAATGGGAAATTCAGCATGCTGTTTTATTGTATAAGGACAGCAGTCAAATTTGGCTTTCTGTTTGGTCTACAAATGCTGATTTTCAAAAGGTTTATAGGCTTCCAAACAATGCAGCAGAGGTCTGAGGAAATAGCCGTTCAGCTGCTCTCATGCCAAATTGTGGTATAGATCATCTCCCAAGGCATGGGAATTGCTACTGTACGAGGCAACGGCCAGATAGTAACATGGCAGAGGTCAGGGCTACATCATTATAAGGCGTCGTCATCATCTCAAATGACAGCAACTGGTCTTGTCTAGACATTTGCAAACTGGGAGCTTTGATTAACCTTGCCAAAACCTTCTTGTTGAACTGCTTTGGCAAACAGCTGAACAACATGCACCTGGCCTGGAAGAATTGTTTGGGCAGGATCTGTGAGAGTTGAGCCTTTCAGCTTGTGAGTGGAAGTGTACAAAAGTGTATACTACCCTCAATAGATTGGCCAATAGGTTGTGATTAAACCATGGGACCAGCTTGCCCCATCATCAAAGGTGAAGGAAATCCCTTGGAGTTTCTTCCACTGTTTTGTAGAATTTGAAATTATATCTGCCTTTTCCAGATGAAAATGAGGCAGCTCTGCTTACATAACTATGCATAATGTTGAAGATCAAACAAATGACAAACAAGGGCTTTGTTGGGGGGCAGAGGAGTGGGATGCTAAGGAAGTAAACCAACAGTCCATTATTACATTGATTGTTCCCAGTGAGTCATTATAACAGGATCTCATACCACTTTTCTTGAGTACCTGCGATCAAAGAAAAAGAGAGAGAGGAAGAGGGGGAGAGATTTTTTCCCTCACCCTTAAAAGGTTTACACAGCAGCTACTCAAATTAATAGCACCCCCCTTGTAGCTAACCACTGGTCAATTTTTTGTCCTTTGAGAAGACTGTTCTCAGAAATGCAATGTCTCAGTGGGAATCAAAAGAGCTCTGACTAGAAAATGTGGGCATGGTTAAAAAAGGATGTTTAAACTCACTGGAAGCCAAATAAATAAGGATTTATTTATTATTATTTTTGATTGCACAATTCAGATAACTTGAGTTCTGGTGCGTACACTTTGGGCCAACACTCTCTCACAGAAAGGTGCTGTTTAGCTCTCTCCATCCCTTGAAAGGTAATGCTAACATGCCCTGATCTCGTCATATCATCATCAGTTTCTCACTTGTTTATCGCACTCCATTAAAATGCTCCGGGCGATTTACATAAAACAATTGCATTAAAAATACACAATACCAAATAGACTGCATTAAACATTAAAAGCTCTGCTAAAAAGCCAGGTCTTGAGTGTCTGAGCAAAGGGTCGCAGGTCACGCATGGTCCTCAAGTGGGGAGGCAAGAAGTTCCACAAGACAGGGGCAGAGATGGAGAAGGCCCTACGTCATATTCCTCATGTAAGTATTAAATCATGCCCAAATCATTTGAAAATGCCTTCTGACTGGGGATATAAAGAATATTTGCACTTTCTTGTCATTGACTAAGTTGGGTCTTAGTTCTGCTCCAGAGCTGCCCTGGACACATCACAGGAAGTCTATACATAATGGTGGGGAAGTGCCCTGAAGTTATTTTGCAGTCCACATGGCTGGCCAGGGCAACAGCACATTGACACCACTGCCCTGTCCCCAGGGGTGTCACCACTGTTTCACTAGTCAAAAGCAGCCTTCTAGCAGAGCTTTGCTAGTGATGCCACTTCTGGTGAGGTCAGAACAGGGTGCTCCACTATGTGATCACCAGAAGCAACGTCACCTGCAAAGCTCTCTCAGTGATCTGCTTCTGACTGGTGAAACAGCAATGGGTAATTTTGATATGTGAATAATATATCACTTCAGATCCAGCCTGATCTAGCTGTGAACACCAAGGTTCACTCTAGAGTTTTCTAGAAGCACCTGTCCTTTTGCCTCACAAAGAATCTGAGGAAACTTCAGGTGGCAGTGCAGTGCAGAGAGTTTCATTTTTCTCTGTGCTGGACATTGGAAAAACCCACCTAAGTGAACTACTCCACTCCAACAAACTGTTCATGCTACTGTTGCTACATGCAAGATTAAGCTTTTGGTACTCCTCAGCATGCCATTTTTAAGTACACATTTAGAAATGGATAAGTAGGATGAAATGAACTACTCAGAGAATGCAAGAGCTAGCCTACAATGGTTTGTTGCCTGATGCAAGGGATCAAGATGGGTATCATGACCAGCTACTAGTTTTATGCATAGAAACCAAATGGACAAAGAGATGAATCTAACATCAGTACTGGAAACAAGGCAAAGTCTTCCTCCAGAAGTGGGAGCAGGAGACTAGCTCTAGAATCCTAAAGGTGGCAATGGCTGTCATAAGTAACTCAGGTAATAATGTAGCTGAGGTAAAAATGTAGCAGAAGGAAAAACATAAAATCAGTCTGAATGAAATAAACCAAATGGAGGGGTATGCAAGATATTTTGAAGAAACCATTGGCCAAAGTCACAGAAACCCAAGGTGGGAGATGTCTTCTACATAGTGTCCAGTGCTGCTTCTAGGAATGACCCACGTTTTCAACCCAGGCTGAGGATTGCTGAGGATGGCTGAGGATGGAGCAAGAATCACTATTGCTGTTCTGATGCAGATGTTTGCCTCTGTCCTAACCATCCACCAAGGATTCTGCCCTGTCAGAGAGAGAGGAAACAGACTTTGTGCCACATGCTCCTCTTTCCTCCAACACCTCATAATTACTTCCGCCTTTCCCACTACTTTATCCCAAGAAAGAGCACCTCTCTCTTCCCAATGGTAGGACTGGCCAAAGCTTAAGAAAGACTGAAGAAGTTTTAGTGCCAAGGAAGTTTTATTCAGCTTCAACCTCAGAGGCCTTGCAAGGCAGTCTGGAGTTCATAAACAGTGAAAAAGAGAAAGAAGTGAAATGAAATGGATTTGTAAGGGTTTTCTTGGCCTTTGGACCAGGGAAAGGGCCAAAATAATCTCATACATCGGTCCATGTGTGTGGGTGCACTCAGACAGCCTGCCTGAAGTTTAAAATGAGAAATTTCAAGGGCTATTGAGTGCTCTGTGAATGTTCGCAGGAACTCAGTGCAAAGTTATTTAGCACAGGTGTTTGGGTAATTGTGATGCATTGGGAGAATTTGTAGTGCTCAATGGTCCTCAAATTTCCACCTGTCTAGGGTGGTGGTTTAAGTATAAATGGAGTGGATTACAAGAGGGAGGGAAATCCCACTGGTATGTTGGCTCGCTCCACAACTTTTCTAACACTGGTTATCTTTCTTTATTTTTCAAAGGTTGCTATGCCTGGGCTCCATTCTCTAAACTCTCAGATGGAAGGCCAGAGACTGACTATATTTAAACACACAGACAACTTGAATATTCAGCCAAGCTTCCTTGCAAAGCAAGAGTTTCCCTGAATTTTCTTAATGTTGTCTGAGAGTTTTGTTGTGTGCTTGGATATTAAGTGTGTGTAGGCTATTCATTTTCTTCTGCAGTGAAGAGGTTCCTACATATCAAGTTAAAAATTTACAAGTAAAAATTATATCTGCTTAAGGATCTGACTGACAAATACAGACAAAGTTTACATTTATGAAGGAGAGAGATGGAAATGCAAAGCAGGTGCTAGAGAAGAAAGAGATTGGAGAAGAAGGGTTTACTGGAAAGTCAAGATTTGCATTGAAGAAGAGAGCAAAGTTGTACAAAAAAGGGATGGAGCCTTACTAGAAGAGAAGCCGGAGAGGTTTAGCTGTGGTCACAACAGAGAGGGTAACAAGCCAAGAATATGTATGTGTGTATAAAGAGGAAAACATAAATAAATGTATCATTGACCCATTGCCTTCATTCCTATTACACAATGTTCTCAAAGTTCCAGTCCATCTATGAAAACCTTTTATCTCCTCTTGGCTCCTTTGAGTCCATATCTTGAAAATATCAGTTTTCCACCAATGTGTATTACTTATTAGGGTAGAATCCCTAGGTTCTATGTACTTGCATGTGTGTGCCTTCAAGTTTGTTGGAGCATGCAAGGTATCCATATATGTGTGTGTCAACTACAAAATAAGATGCATGAAGCTGATTGGTCGGGCAATGGCCAGGGTGATGGCTGCGCCTGGAACTTTTGGATACTGTTATATTTTTCTTCATGCTTGAGCTATGCAGGTGAAGAGAGGGATAAAGAGAGAAGAGAGAGAGAGACTGATTTGCTTCTTGCCTTCTGAAAGAAGGTCTCTCATATGGACACAGAAAGGACCATTTTAAATCTCTCATGAAAGGCCATGTAATGAGTTGATGCAACACATCATATTGTGCATATGTTGTTCTGAACTAAAAAGTGTAAACTACTTGTTCTTTATTGTTGACCTGCATGGCATATTTTCTTTCTCTGGCAAGGCAGTGTGTGGGCTGATCCAACATGAACTGCACATGGTTTATTTTACATTACACCACAAAGTTGCCTGTGAACCTATGACAACCCCAGGAATTTCATAGGGTTTTCTTAGCCAAGGAATACTCAGGAGTGGTTCTGTGAGTTCCTTCCTCTTAAATATAGCCTACTGTATCACATCAGTAGAAGTTGTTGTACAGCATTACCGCTTTGCTACAATTTCCACCACAGAACCTTTACAGTTATTTTTAAAAAGTATCACATCACTTCTCAGTCCCTCTTCTCCAAGGTGAAACATGCAGATCTCCCTCAATCATTCCTCATAAAGCTTGCTTTCCATCTTGATTGTTGTCATCATCCCCCCGTGTCGTCGTCCCCCCCCCCGGAGTAATATCAGCTAGGTGATATCTTTCTGGTCCAGTCTGGTCACAGTATTAGAAGTGAAGTTGAAAGAAAAAATTACTAGGCGCATAGAAGAACAGGCATTGCTGAAAGAAAATCAACATGGTTTCTGCAAGGCAAATCATGTCTTACTAACTTGTTAGAATTCTTTGAGGGTGTAAATAAACACATAGATAAAGGGGACCCAATTGATATTGTTTACCTTGACTTTCAAAAGGCTTTTGACAAAGTCCTCACCAGGCTCCTAAATAAGCTCTTCAGCCATGGAATCAGGGACAGGTCTTGTCCTGGATTGGAACCTGGCTAAACTGTAGGAAACAAGGGTGGTAATAAATGGACACTTCTCTGGGTGGAAAGAGGTGAGAAGAAGGCGTACCCAAGGTTCAGTTTTGGGTCCGTTACTTTTTAATTTATTCATTAATGATCTGGATGTAGGAGTGAATTCTGAAGTAGCAAAGTTTGCAGACGACACTAAATTGTTCAGGGTAGTCAAAAATGAAACTGATTGTAAAGAGCTCCAGAAAGATCTCTCGAAATTGAGTGAATGGGCAACAAAGTGGCAAATGCATTTTAACCTAAACAAGTGTAAAGTCATGCACATCGGGGCAAAGAACCCCAACTACACCTACCAATTGATGGGGTCAAAGCTTTCCGAGACAAACCAGGAAAGGGATCTTGGGGTTTTGGTGGACAACTCAATGAAGATGTCAACCCAGTGCGCTGCAGCAGTGAAAAAAGCAAATTCTATGCTTGGCATGATCAGGAAGGGAATCGAAAATAGGTCAGCAAATGTTGTATTACCTCTCTACAAATCGATGGTAAGGCCACATTTGGAGTACTGTGTACAATTCTGGTCACCGCACCTTAAGAAGGATATAACGGAACTGGAAAAGGTACAGAAAAGGGCAACAAGAATGATCCAAGGGATGGAGCGGCTCCCTTATGAAACCAGGTTGCAACGCCTTGGTCTTTTCAGCCTTGAAAGACGGCGTTTAAGAGGTGACTTGATCGAAGTGTATAAAATCATGCATGGGATAGAAAAAGGTGAATAAAGAAAAACTATTTTCTTTGTCACAAAACACTAGGACTAGAGGGCACTCCTGAAGCTCCAAGGTAGGAAAATTAGGACTAATAAGGGAAATATTTCTTCACCCAGAGGGTCATTGGGTTATGGAACTCACTTCCAGAAGAGGTTGTGACAGCTGTCAGCCTGAAGAACTTCAAGGCAGGATTAGACAGATTCATGGATACCAAGTGTATCGGTAGTTACTGAAAAGGACATTCAAGTGCCACCTCGGAGTTGGTTGAGGCAGGCAGGATTTCCCTGGGTACTGGTTGTGGGGGTCGGGAGCAGGTCAGGGGTTTTGCCCTCCCTTCTGCTCGCGATCCCCGCGTACAACTGGTGGGCCACTGTGTGATACAGAATGCTGGACTAGATGGGCTGAGGTCCGATTCAGCATGGCTCTTCTTATGTTCTTATGAACCAAAACAGAATTAAGTGCTATTATTATTTCCCTTGACCTGGACTCTATTTTTCTGATGCAGACTAGAATTGCCTTTGGCATTTCTAGCCTCTGTATGACTCATGTTTCACCTGTGGTCCACTACAATCCATAGATCCTTTAATTTATATCACTGTGTAATAGGTGTACAAAACCAAGACTATTTCAAGTAAAGCTAATATATAAGAAACTTTTTATAGTAGCATTTTATAGGCTATGTGAGAAACCTCACAAATCATGAAACATATCAGGAGTACTCATGTTTGCCATACAGCAAAATAAAACAAAATCCACAAAAAGCAATATCTTTCTTGGCTACCCAAAATGCAGAAAATGCAAACTTGTGAAGTTACAGTGACTTCTTCTTCATGCAAAGATGTTAAAAAATCTTAAAGAATTCAAAAAGTGAAGGTGTTAGAGTCACAGCCCTATATTCTCTCTCAGAATTTACTTTGTTATCAGTTTTAATTTTGTTCTATATGAATCAGCTCCTTGAAAATTTACTGCTGGGACGACAACTCCCAGGATTCTTGTACCAGTATGGCTATTGGCCTTTGTTGTTGATGATGTGGTTTATGAGGTTGTGGTTGTGGTGTGGTGTGTTTTCAATTCATGATGATCCTATCACAATGTTTCTTGGGCCTGAGAATGTGGAACTCACCAATGGTCTCCCAGTGGGTTTCCATGGCCAAGTGAGAAATTGAACCTTGCTCTCCAGATGCATTGCCCCAATGCTCAAACCACTAAACCAGGTTAGCTCAAACATGCCTAATCAGATATACAGGTATAGATTCAGATTTAGACATACTTAGTAGAGTTGTGTAAGGAAGTAGTTTCTCCTGTTTCATCTATTCTCTTTGGGAGCACATAATGTGAAGTCCCCTCCCAGTATGTAAATCAGCTTGACACAAAAGCAAGTGGGAGCCGATAATCAGCTCTCCCTCTGCTTTTGCGACCATGTGATGCTCCTAGCTCAACTGAGCTCTGGGTCTTTGGCTTTTCCTTCCCTGGGCCTCCTTGAAATCCCTCTTGGAAAGCTGTATGGCTTCTGGTGATGCTGAGAGAAAAAAAGGCATACCTGCCTCTCATCTAAACAGTTTTAAGAAGCATTAAACTCAGTATCCTCCTCTACAAACAAAAGGTAAAGAATCCAGAAAGTGTGGTAACCTTTTTAAAATCCAGGTCTTAATTAGGATACAGCCAAACAATCCCAGAAAGAGGGGTATCTTTAACCCTCCCAGATCTAGCTTTCTTTTCCTCCACCACCAACATGGCAAACTTTAGCAGTAGCAACAGCTAGGCTTCTAGCTCATAAGAACATAAGAACATAAGAAGAGCCATGCTGAATCGGGCCTCAGCCCATCTAGTCCAGCATTCTGTGTCACACAGTGGCCCACTAGTTGTACACAGGGATCTCTAGCAGAAAGGAGGGCAAAACCCTCACCTGCTCCTGACCCCCACAACCAGTACCGGGGAAAATCCTGCCTGCCTCCATCAACACAGAGGTGGCACTTGGATGTCCATTTCAGTAACTACTGATTCCCTTGGTATCCATGAATCTGTCTAATCCTGCCTTGAAGCTGTCCAGGCTGACAGCTGTCACAACCTCCTCTGGAAGTGAGTTCCATAACCCAATGACCCTCTGGGTGAAGAAATATTTCCCTTTATTAGTCCTAACTTTCCTACCTTGGAGCTTCAGGAGTGCCCCTAGTCCTAGTGTTGGGTGACAGAGAAAATATTTTTCTTTATTTACCTTTTCTATCCCATGCATGATTTTATACACTTCGATCAAGTCACCTCTTAAACGCCGTCTTTCAAGGCTGAAAAGACCAGGCGTTGCAACCTGATTTCATAAGGGAGCTGCTCCATCCCTTGGATCATTTTTTGTTGCCCTTCTTTGTACCTTTTCCAGTTCCGTTATATCCTTCTTAAGGTGCAGAGACCAGAATTGTACACAGTACTCCAAATGTGGCCTTACCATAGATTTGTAGAGAGGCAATACAACATTTGCCGACCTATTTTCGATTCCCTTCCTGATCATGCCAAGCATAGAATTTGCTTTTTTAATTTGAGAGATCTTTCTGGAGCTCTTTACAATCAGATTCATTTTTAACTACCCTGAACAATTTAGTGTCGTCTGCAAACTTTGCTACCTCAGAATTCACTCCTACATCCAGGTCATTAATGAATAAATTAAAAAGTAACGGACCCAAAACTGAACCTTGGGGTGCACGCCACTTCTCACCTCTTTCCACCCAGAGAAATGTCCGTTTATTACCACCCTTTGTTTCCTACAGTTTAGCCAGGTTCCAATCCAGGACAAGACCTGTCCTCTGATTCCATGGCTGAAGAGCTTATTTAGGAGCCTTTGGTGAGGGACTTTGTCAAAAGCCTTTTGAAAGTCAAGGTAAACAATATCGACTGGGTCCCCTTTATCTATGTGTTTATTTACACCCTCAAAGAATTCTATCAAGTTAGTAAGACATGATTTGCCTTTGCAGAAACCATGTTGATTTTCCTTCAGCAATGCCTGTTCTTCTATGTGCTTCGTAATTTTTTCTTTAATAATGGTTTCCATCACTTTGCCTGGAACTGAGGTTAGACTAACTGGCCTATAATTTCCTGGATCACCCCTGGATCCTTTCTTGAAGATTGGAGTTACATTTGCCTCCCTCCAGTCCTCGGGTACAGTGCCTGATCTTAGAGAAAGGTTATATATTTTGGCCAGAATTTCAGCAATTTCACACTTGAGTTCCTTAAGAACTCTGGGGTGGATGCCATCTGGCCCTGGTGATTTGTTGACATTTAGTTTAGTAAGGCATGTGAGAACATCTTCCTTGTTTATCTCTATCTGGTTTAATTCATTTAATTCCCTCCTGAAAAACTGACTCAGCTACAGGCATATGTTGTCTGTCCTCCTGTGTGAAAACGGAGGCAAAGAAGTCGTTTAGCCGCTCAGCAATCTCCTTGTTTTCACTTATTGTCCCTTTCTTACTATTTTCGTCAAGTGGCCCAACTGCTTTTCTAGTTGGGTTTCTACTTCTACCTCAGCCTCTCTCTTGGGGAGACAGACCCAGTGCTACAGGAGCCTCAAAGCCAAGTCACATCTTGTCTCTTCTTTAAAGTAGAACAGCTTTAAGAAGCATTAAAGGGAAAGGATCCAGAAACTCTGATGCTTTTTAAATCTAGTTCTTAATAATGAAGAATATGGAAAGGGAGACTTGGGAAGTGCCCCCCCACCCAAATAATTGGTGCTTTCTTAACCCTGTTGCTGCCAATGAACCAAAAAGAAGTGGGGGGGGTTTGATACTGAATGAAAATCCAATTTGGCAGCTCACCCATTTTCAGGAGGTGCTGGAAAATGGATATGAGGGGGCTTACAAAAGCAACAAACAGAGACAGATAGCGATTCTACACAAATGCACAAGCCGAATACTTAGAAATAGCATATTGTATTTCAATTAAAGTTCTTGATGTGAGTTACAGTTCATGGATTTCAAAGGGTTCATTGTATGTATGAATATTAGGCCTGGGCAATCATGGTTCTAAATGGTTCTAAAGTACTTACAAAACTAAAGTTCTGGTGGTGAAAACTAGGTGGCGCTGGTGCTTTGCTTCTACAGTGTTGCTAAAGTTCTGGTGGTGAACATTTCAGAACTCTAACAAAACTTTCAAAACTTCTTTATTATTTCATTATTGGTGATTTTTAAGACAGAACCAATTAGGAACTGCCATTTATAACAAAATTTTGAAAGTTTTGTTAGAGTTCAGAGATGTTCACCACCAGAACTTTAGCAACACTGTAGAAGCAAAACACCAGCGCCACCTAGTTTTCACCACCAGAAATTTAGTTTTGTAAGTACTTTAGAACCATTTAGAACCATGATTGCCCAGGCCTAATGAATATATCTGGACCCAACTCATAGTTTATTTCACTTTCACTTTTCAAGTAAAATCATGTTTTTACCACCAGCTCTCTTTGTACATGGATACATGCTATCAGTAAACACAAATTCACCTCCATCTGCATTTTGCTGTTTTTTAAAAAAGCTTCACTGCTCAGCTTCTGTGTATTTTCAGACTGGAGTAGGTTATGTTGAAATACATTTTCAAGTTGAAATGGCCATGTCTTCTTTAAAACTCAGTACTGGGTGTAGAATTTTTTTGTGGAGAGAGGAGGACAAGAAGGAAGCAGCTGCTGTTTTTAAAAATACATGGAAGCCCAGAAGGCTCCCAAATCTCTGGGTTCAGTTTGCTTTGAATTATTCTCTCTTTCCACCCCCCTTCCCTGCACTCTTCTGCTATGCTAGGAGGGCCCCTTGAGGGAAGGACAATCTCTCCTGTCCTCTCATGCACAAATCAATTGATTAAAGATGCTTCCCGGGTTCACAACAGGACTACGGATGAAGGATTTGCAAGGAAACAGCTTTTCTTTGACTTTGACACTGTTGCTGAAATAATAACATGGCCAGCAGCTCTCCCTGAACTAATGACATGGGCCATAATTAAAGGATAATTAAGATACAGAAAATAATTGTTTCACCTCTGGCTCTCCTGATTGCTAGCCTGAAAAAGGTGGAAATACTTTCACTCCTTGGTTTCAGGGAAATAGATAAATGTGAAAAAAAGCTCAGCAATTGCTCAAGAAAGCCAAGCCTCTTACCGAAAGAAAACCTTCACCAAGTTCAGTAGAATGTCCTTTGAATCAACAGTTTAGAAACCCCATATTACCTTGAAATCTTTTTTATTCCTTCAAAGAGGCAGATAATGATTATATTCTTAGCCTAAATCCATTGGACTATATTTTTTGAAGAAAATATTTGACGAAGCATTAGTAAACTGGCCCAATAAATGTGCAGACTCCCGTGTTAGTGGGCTATTCAATCTCCTCTGGGTTTTACACTTCTGAGTTTTCAGTGCATGAAGATGGTAAACTGGCATTGAGTCAGTGTAGCAGCTACTTACTGGGATGGTGAACCTTGCTATTTCACCTCTCCAGTAATCACTCAGTTGCAATGCTTAGCGATCCGTGGTCGCAGGGTCATACTTCTGGTTAGCATTAGCAGCATAACTCCACTCTCCCACAATCCTCTATTCTGAATTGCCTTTTTAATGCAAAAGCAACTTAGCAATTTCAGAGAAATTTAAGTTAAAAAAAGCGTAAGGACAGTTCCAGACAGGCCTTTATCACAGAAAAATCAGCATTTTAAAATGGGGCTCTTCCTGAGGGCCTGTTCACACACACCCCAGAAAGCATGCACTTTCTGGGGTAGATGTCCAGATGTTCTCATGGGATGGGCCCATGAGAACATCTGGAGACCCTACCCCCCTACCCCAAAGTCCCCAGACCCCTCTGAAAAATTAAAAAAAACTTACCCGGCCTCCATTACAGTCTTGGAGTAGCTCTCCTGGTGCATAGAAATGAATTGCAAGGAAAGCAAGGGGGGTGAACAATTTTCCTCCCCCCCCTCCTGGCGTGCCATTACTACACACCAGGAGAACTGCTCCAAGAGTGTAATGGAGGCCAGGTAAATTTATTTTACTTTTCAAAGGGGGCTGAAGGCTGTGGGGGAGGGGGTGGGTATTCCCACAGTATTCCGGACTAATTTAGTTCAGAAAACTTTGGGAATGGTGTCTGGACTGTAGCCTGGACTCCAGAAGTAGTGGATTTATCCCACGCCTTTCAAAAAGGCACGGAATAAATCCACTATCTAATTAATTTGACACAAACCAGGGTTACTTCAGGACTGTCCAGAACATCATCTGGACAGCCCCTTCTTTATTGCAGTAGTTACCGCAATAAAGGTACTATCTGGGTGAACCCTGAGATGATGAATTCATGTGAGGGAGACTGGGAGAGCAGGGCCCAAAGGGATGGTTCCTATCACAAGAGGTCAAGTGCACTGTATTGCCAGTGTGCCACCTCCTACAACAAACAATCCCCTGCCCCTGATAATGCCATGCTCCCATTACTTATCTCATGTGATGAACCCAGATCCATATCAGAGAATTAGATTGTCCTATTTGCCCCGTGTCTCCTTCACATGGTTGATGGTATGAAAAGCTGCTGAAAAGTGCAAGAAATCTAACAGGTCTACATTCCATCCAGCTACTTCCTGGTGCAAATCATCTACCAGATAAACCAAAACTGTTTCAATCCGCAAACCAGGCCAGAAATAAGATTGGTTAGAGAAACAGACACTTCTAGGAATTGCAGAAGAGAAGGAGAGAATACCAATGTTGCAGTTGTTGGGTCCCTTCCCTGCCACAATACAAATTCTATGCTCTATTATATTTTTTTTCCTCCAGTCTCCAAATTTCTAATAGTGCAAAAGAAGAAGAAGAAGACATCAACAATCTTTTTTATTTTCTGTGTAATTTTGTCTATTTCACCTTGGTAATTCTGCTTCCCTCTTTTCTTTGGATAGTTAGGGTGCTTTCAGACAGCAGGACATTGTGGACAAAAATAGGTTAAACTAAATGTTAAAGTAACCCATTTTCACCCGCATTGGAGTCCTCATCACTTCTCCCAAATCCCGGATTTTTCCTCCTGGGTGGCTAGATGCTATCCCGATTGTAACTGGAATAGCAGTCAGCCACCACCCACACCTCAAATGTAGGCCCTAAAACTTACCTGAAAGTGATTGCCATTCATAGAGCCTGCTTATAAAGTTCTTCTGGCACAACAAAGTGGCTCGTGAGGAAGAGGGATTTCTCCCCCTCCCTCCCACCCGTCTCCTCACATGCCATTTTTGCATGCCAGAAGAACTTTATAAGCAGGCTACATCCCTGGCAGCAGTTTTCAGATAAGTTTTGGGGCCTAATTTTGGGGTTTGTGGGGAGGGGGTAGGTACCCTCTTGGGTTTTCGGGCTCCAATCCACACAGGATCCACACCTGGTAAGACCCGGATCTTACGTGCATTATTCCAAATTAATTTAGCTTTATCAGGGGTGTCATTTGGATGCCACCCATAAAACTGAGTCAGTTTCTGGTTTTTGGGCCTGTCTGGATGGGCCCTTAATCTGTGTTTAGAATTGTTCAGCTGAAGTTTCATGTTACTGCAATACTAGAAATTTGGGGACTGAAGACAAATTTCATTTGGAGAAGGGCATATCACGTCTGTTGTAGATATACCCCGAGAAATCCTTTGCTTCCTAAAACTTCTGGAATTAGTAGCATCCTATGTTGCTACCTCTATCAGTGTCATACTGTCTCTGAAGGTAGAAGTCCCATTTCACCACAGATGCTTGACAAGCTAGACAACCTGGAGCACTGCCTGCTGTTTGTTTTATTGAAGCTGAAACACCACCGTTTCATTGTAAGCTTTTCTAGAAAGAAATCCACATTCCTTCAAGAGGAGCACATAAGATATAAACTCCAGTTATATTTTTCTAGTCAAGTGTAAGCTTCATTTCGTTGTTCACTAGGAAACAACGATTGCTTGCTGAGGATTTATGCGCAGATGGTTCATTCTCCAGAGTACCCAATGACCAATACGTGAAACAAGGATTTGGAATCTGAATAACAAATGTTGGGATTGATAATGCAATGTACCATCCAGAAGCAATAGTAGTCTTCAGAGCACAATCAGCAACCCAAACTAGTTGTTTTCAAGAGTCTTTTTTCAAATATGTAGCACACAATACTACTGTATCATGATTCTGAATGTAACATGATTTTTTTTTAAAAAATTAAACTTTGGAAATATCCCACTGGTCTGGGAGATTATTAAAATGGCGCCCTGTCCTGTGGAAGTGAGCTTGTTTTCTGCTGCTGTAGAGGATTGAACCCAAATTTTATGAAACATTAGGAAGAACTCCCTGGTGACTAAAGTTGTCTGACAGTGGAATGGGACACCTTGGAGGTTGCTGGGCTCCTCTTTGTTGGAAGATTTTGAATAAAGGTTGGGTAGCCTACGGCAGTGGTTCTCAACCTGTGGATCCCCAGATGTTTTGGCCTTCAACTCCCAAAAATCCTAACAGCTGGCAAACTGGCTGGGATTTCTGGGAGTCATAGGCCAAAACACTTGGGGAGCCACAGATTGATAACCACTGCCCTAGAGGCTCATCTCCCAAAATGTCTTGTCCCCCCCAAAAAAAACACCAAACATTAGCTTGTCTTTGGGGCTAACTTTTGCAACTGTAATTTTTCACCAGCTAGCAACACTCCTCTAAAAAAGGTAGCCTTTTCGTTGCTTATATTTCTTGTAATGATGGTCTGAAACATTATTGTCTATTGACAGAAATTAGGATCATTGGCTGCCTCCCATTCAAGTGCTGCTGAAATACGTTGTCTTTATAGATGCCAATATAAGATATCAAAGACTGTCTAAAGACCTCTCCATGTCCTTCTGTTTTCATTAATATGTGCCCTATCAATATTCTGGGAAATGGCTTCCAATTCTTTAAACGGCATGAGTTGAATCATAAACCCCTGCCGGTGTCTTAATCACACACCCTGAGAGCCGTAGTAATCTCTTGTCCTGACACTCTTGGCATTCTAATCTGTCTATGTAAATTTTGGCAGGCTCAGAACTGAATCCCCATTGCCAGCACAAAAAGGATACGTAAAAGGAAAGCATTTCTAAGCTCCACTGCTCCTGCTCCCCAGATTAAAATGTTGATCCATCCTTGATATAAAATTAAGATCTGTCTTCTTTTCAAAGAGGGGGTAGAAAACACTCTGAGGTTTCTGTGAAGTTTAAGGAATACAAAGTAGGATCAAAAGCACTAGGGAGACATAATGACCTGCTTCCATTCATATCTGATATAGGAATATGCTAACTATGAGGTTCAAATTTAGATCTTCTATTGGCACAAGGACTGGCTACAGTCAATAGTATGGATAAGCAATATTACTTCTTTTGTACAACATCATCAGTGTGCATGATGGTCTTTATGAAGTATCTACAAAGCTTACCGAGGAAATTTGTAATTCTGAAGAACTTATCATCTAACACTATCCACTCTACAGAAATATATGACACCGCATTACCTACCATGGCTCAATGTTAAGGAATAGTAGCTTTGTGAGATATTTTACCTTCCCCATTAGAGAGCTCTTGTATCACAACAAACTAGAAATCCCATGATTCCATAGAATGGTGCTTTAGCACTTAAAATGATGTCAAATTGCTATAATTTATTTATTAGGAACATTTCTATCCTGTCCTTCTTTCCTCCAAAGAAGGACTCAGGATGGCTAACAGCAGGCACCATTCAGTGCCAAACAATACACAACAAAAATACATTTAATAGTTCTGCAACATAAATGGGAGGTAAGTCAGCAATCTCAGGCCCCTTCTACACTGCCTTATAAAATCCGCATTATCTGCTTTGAACTGGATTATATGAGTCTACACTGTCATATAATCCAGTTCAAAGCAGATAATCTGGATTATATGGCAGTGTAGAAGAGGCCTCAGACACATTTCCTAGGGCAGGGAGATGGTTAACTCTCCACGTGGACTAATGGGCTCCAAATTGACACAGTTGCATAAATGCAGATAATGTGCAATAGCGAGGGTGTTCATCCCAGTATGTTGCTTGCTACTATTGGTGATTGAACAACTTCATGCAATAAAGCTCACATATTAATCTAAGGAAAATTACCTGTATTTACTCAAGTCTAACGCACACCTCAATTTTCAAAACCCTGAATCCAAAAATGTTTTCAATGGAAAATGTAATGCTCAGCGGCTAAAGTGCAGTCTTTGTAATTTGACCAAAAAAGGTGTGCATTACAGTGGCTGCCTGCTTAGAATGCTTTTTCAGAGGAAATGTAATTATGGAATTGAGACCTATGGAACGATGACGATGCAACGGAAACCGATTCTAATAAGGAGACGCTGAGATTTATATTTTATATATTTAACTGTGATTTTTTGCTTTTAATATGGCGTTATTAATTGTTATGTATTTATCTGTGGGCATTCGTTTGCCATTGTACACCACCTCGAGTCACCTTCAGGCTGAGAGGAGCAGTATAAAAGTATAGTAAATAAATAAAAAATTAAAAACAAAAGTGTTAGGAACACCAAAGCTTTCAGCAACTGGAAGGGGTGGTAGAGGCTCCTTCTTTGGAGGCTTTTAAATTGAGACTGGTTGGCCATCTGCCAGGGGCAGGCATGTAGCCAGGGGGGGGTCTAAGGGGGCTTCAGCCCCCCCCCAAATTCTCAGGGTGGTCCGCAAAAAGGCCTTACTGGTACATTATTTAAACTGTTATGTTTATTCATATCATGATCTGATCACCATGCTCATTATATCCCACATTAATGGGGTTATTGGGATAACAATACAAAAGGTTTGCTAGGGTAGACCCTCTTCCACCCAGTCTCAGCCCCCGAACCAAACTCAGCCCCCCGAACCAAAATCCTGGCTACGGCCCTGGCCAGGGGTGCTTTGAATGCAATTTTCTGCTTCTTGGCAGGGGGTTGGATTGGATGGCCCATGAGGTCTCTTCCAACACTATGATTCTATAATTCTATGAAAACATTGGGGTGCATCTATGCTCTAGAATGAATTCCCTTTAACTGCTTTGACTCAATGCTATGGGGTCATGGAAGCTGTAGTTTGGGATCATAGGGACTGCCAAAGAATGCTGATGCCTCACCAAAGTCCAAATACCAGTATTGCATACATTGTATTGAGCCATTGGCGCCCCCTTGTCATGGGGGAGAGGCTTGTGTACCCTAATGAAGTTGTGAGCTATGCTGGCGGTGGCATAATAGCCAGCAGTAGGGCCTCCCATGCCAGACAAGTCACCACCGAAGGGTCTGACAAAGAGCGTCAACGGGCAGGATGGGTTCTCTAGCCTTTTGGCAACCATCCTAAGAGAAGGAAAACTCTGATTTCAAACCTGGGCAGATGGTGCTCTTCTAACCCTGTAATGTTAACCATCTAGAGAAAGAAACTCAAATCAAACCTATGACCAAGCTTGCTAGGCCCTGGCAGATGAACCTTTGGTCTAAAGCAGTGGTTCTCAACCTGTGGGTCCCCAGGTGTTTTGGCCTACAACTCCCAGAATTCCAAGCCAGTTTACCAGCTGTTAGGGTTTCTGGGAGTTGGAGGCCAAAACATCTGGGGACCCACAGGTTGAGAACCACTGGTCTAAAGGGTAAGGCCAGTTCTGTGCACGCTGCGCTCCACCAGAAAAAAAAATCCATTGCACAGGCTCAAAGGACACCTTCGTCATCAACGCGCTTGTAAATAGCATGGGATGAGTCCTTCCTAAGAATCTTCATTAGTGAAGTAATGCCAGATTGAGCCATGGCAATTAAATTAGCGATGATGTCCCTTAAACAGGAGCTCCAAGTGCTCCCAAGGCAGCTTGCCTTTTTGCTTTGGCTCAGTATTAAGGGTGCTTCTAGATAGCCCTTTATTATTTTTTTATTTTAAAAAACGTGGATGTTCCTGGGGGGCTGTTCACCCACACCCCAGAAAGCACACCAGCAAGACTAGAATGGAGTCCGGGTAAGGTTTCATTACTTTAAAAGCATTTTTTTGGTGGGGCGGGGGATTCCCACAGTTTTCTGGACTAATTTAGTCCAGAAACTGTGGGAATGGTGTCTGGACTGCAGTCCAGAAGTACTGGATTTACTCCATGCCTTTCAAGAAGGTGTGGAATAAACCGACTATCTAATTAATTTGCCACAAAGCAGGGTTTTCCTGGTTTGTGGTGAATTAATTTGGGATAGTTCAGAATGTCATCTGGGCGGCCCCCTTTGTTTTGAGGAAGTTTCTGCAATAAAGGGGCTGTCTAGATCTGCCCTAAGATTACTGTGTATATTATGTGAATTTAATGCACACCCTAATTTTGGGAAGGTCATTTAGCAAAAAAAGTAGAGCATTTTTGGGGAACATGTGTTTTTTCACTTGATGATTTACTCACAAGGAATAATTTGAAATTTACAGTGGAAGGGCATTTACCGCCCACCCCCCTTGAGAAGGCTCACTTCACTTGGATGGTTATTTCAGCCAAATATGATGACAAAGGCTCACTTCACTTGGATGGTTATTTCCCTCCCTTTCTCTCTCTATCTCAAAAAATAAGCAACTGATTTTTATGAGAATCAGCCAAATATGATGACAAAAATCCTCAAACATATTTAAACACTAGAAGAGAGTATGAGCTGAAGCCAGGTTAGTCAGTCAGTCAGTCAGTCAGTCAGTCAGTCAGTCAGTCAGTCAGTAGCCTTTATTTCGGTCAACAAACCAGTTGCTAAGTCAAGTGAAAGAACAATGTAATACAACATTTAAGAAATAAATAACATCACATTTGGGTTATGGTGAATAAAAACAAGTATTCCCTATCGGTTGAATGACTGTCTTTATAATTTAAAGCAGGAACTCATTGCCAATTAATCATAAGTGTCCTGAGTACTCTTTGTTACACTCTTAGCATTTACAGGTTATTCACGAAGCACTTGCGGCTTTTTGCCACTGCAAAGAGAAATTTGGCCACCTGTTCCGTTACCCTTTTGTCAAGATCAGACAGTAAATATGTACAGTACCAATGTAGGATTCTTCCTGGCCATTTGGTGAGTAGACGGGATATTAACCTTAGTCTATCATCCTTGTACATATTTAAACACTAGAAGAGAGTATGAGCTGAAGTCGGGTTAGTGGCCTTTGCAGATGTTTTTGAAATTATGTGGAATAATGTAAAGTATTGTAGAACTTGTAGCACAAATTATACATGAATAATCTGGATTAAGGCATTCCAGAATTGCCCCAGTGCAGTGTGGAAGTGCACCAGAGTCCTTTGGCTGTCCACACGGAGAGCCAGGCCCAAAGGCACATTGAGGTTGGCACTGCTTTTACATTGCCACAAACAAGCAGTTCCCTGCCAGAGGTTTACTAGTGACATTGTATTTCTGGTTACATGGCTAGGTGCCGTAGTGTGTCATCATAAGTGACATCGGCAGCAAGCCTCTGGTGGTGATGCAACAGGAGATCTATTGGAGATGTGGACAGTGTAACAGGACAGATACACAATTCCTAAACTCCAAGATCACTCCTCTGGATCCATGTTAATGCAGTGCTTCTGCTGCAAATCCAGCTGTATGTTGTTTTGACCCCATACAGCAGTTGGACAGTGAGTCTACATTCTGGAATGGTCCAAGGGGTCACCAGATGCACCTGGCAGATTTGGCATCCATTTGGTCAAGCCAGGCTAAGACTCTATCAAGCCTGCTGTACCATCACCTGTCCTTCTGTATCACTGCCACTGCTCCCAGCCAGCCACAGAGTTTTATCTCAAGTGCCATTCTGATAATCAGCAGAGGCACTCACATAGCCAGGAAGAAGAAAAGACCAGTTTACCACCTCCTTCCTACTTCCGGGTGGCTCTGTTGATGTCAGAAGCTGCCTGTGACAACATGGAGCTTGCACAGAGCTCTCTGTATGTTTGGAGGCAGCTGTGGTAGTAACATGGTTATAGTCCGTCTTTTCCCCCCTGTGCTGGATGAACACAGAGAAAGTGTGTTGAGATGGGCTCAATTCTGGATTCTGGAGCAGTCTGAATCAGAATCAATCTAGCTGTGCAGATGACCTTGAAGCCACTGAATACTCTGGAGTTTCCAGCAAACTCTGAAACATCTTTGCCTAAAGTGAGATAAAGCCGGTTTAGATCAGGAAAGCTCACAATAATAATTGGAAATACTCAAACATCATGAGGACAGCCAGGAATCAATTCAGGGTGAGTCCAGGTTTTCATCTCTATGTAGACTTGAGGTGGGAATCAGTCATCTTCCAGATGTTGTCTGTTGAAACTCCAGCATTCTCTCCATATTGGTTATGCTAACCAAAGCTTCAGTCCTGCAACATCTGGAGAGCCACATGATTCTCACATTAACAATGCACTGCACTATTCATATTGAAAAGCAAATAAGAAGTCATAGAGATGACATATAGCGATGAGCAATATTTGAATCTCTGAAAAAATTGCCTTCCACTGGCCAACTTTTTGGCTTGTTTTCATTATGTTTTATACTTGGGAGTTTGAGGTGAGGGCATGAAACATGGAATGGTCTTTTGATACTACTAACTGGTAGAATGATATTCAAGAGCTGAGTGTCCATTAAATGCAAGTAACTCTGTTTAACACATTCTTAACTCTCTCTTTTTGTCCAGTTAATGGACCTCAGGAAGTTTTCACTTTCACCTGATTTTTCCCATTCACTATATCTCAGTGGAAAGTTTTTATAATGGGAATGTTAAACCTCAATTGGTTTACTTTCTGTTTAACTTAGAAATTCTCTCTCCTATTACAGATATATATTGCAGGACTTAACAGGATTCTTGCTGGGGAACTGCAGTGCTATGAAGCTGCTTTATAACCTAGGGGGACCAGCTCTACATACAGGCACAGTGGCTATAAACAACATTTACTGCAAGGCTCTCTGCAGTGAAAGCTGAGATTGTTCAGGGCCAGCCAGGAAGCAGAGAATGAATTTGGGAATTGTAACAGCTAGGTCTGGATGAAGAAAAAGGAGGTCTGGACCAAAAATGGGAAACTGTTTAGAGCCTTACCAAAATTATTGAGACTCTCCTAGCTGAGATTAGCACCCCACAAGCAAAGCTATAGGGAAGGGGTGGGACACATCCCACCATCAAATTTGTCCCCTACAACTGGCTTCTCTTGCCTCTGATCAGTGTTTGGAGATATGGGATTATACACAGCCACGCAAACAAAACAAGTACTGTTATTACCAGAGTACACAGAGAAGGTTGAGGACCAAATAATAATCTAATAACACACTTTCACACTCAATATTCAATATTCTAAAACAAGTGAAATATTGAATATTGAGTGTGAAAGTGTGTTATTAGATTATTATTTGGTCCTCAACCTTCTCATTATACACAGCCATCCACATTCACTGGGGTTAAGGGCACAAAACCCCTGTGAAAGTGAAAAACTGTAAAGAAAGAAATCCTTTTGTTTTACCTGAGAAGGCACATCTCTTGGAATGTCTAGGTCTTCCAACATGACTCTATAGTCAATGTCTGCTGGAAGCTGGCCATAGAATTGCATTGGAGGACCTAGAGATCTTTAAAGAGGTGTTCGGCCTAGAAATCTCCAGATTTGCAGCATGAATTGAGGGAGTTGACCATAAAAATTCCTAGAAATAATGTTTTTAATCAAATCTATGAATAACCAAATCTGTAAAACCATAAATGTGATGTGGCAACTGTATTTAATGTATATGAAGCTGTTGCATGAATCTAAGCGCTGTATGAAATTAAGCAGAACTGCTGTATTTAACCCTTTGTACAGACACCTATCAAACTATTTGTTGTACAGTATGTGAACGAAGTATTACTTTGTTCGTGAAGTAATGCCAGAGATGTGAGAAACTTCACAGAAGAATGGCCTCATGCTCCATCAAGTTAGATGAGGTTGTTCACATCTGGGTAATGTAGGTCTCTCAGGATATTTGGATCTCTAGTTCCCATAAGATGCCACCAACCTGACCAAGGTGGTTGTGGTTCAAAATAGTCCAACTACATTTGGAGAGCTAAATATTCACCACTTTTTTCAATCTGACTTAACTTGTAACTAGGCCATTGAGAAAATGACTCATATTGAACCTAATACCTTTACAACATCTTCCCTGAATATCAGATAAGTGCAAGGTGTCACATAGTTAAATATCCTTTTAGATCCCAGTATGTCTGTGATTGCACTTTATGGGTGTTTCAACCTTATAAAATGTTTTTCCTTTGAAATGAAAGTCTTTCAAACAATGCAGAAGTGAATATCGGCTATGCTCCAACATTATGATTTGAAGCATACTCAGGATTGGTTTGTCCATTGTTAGTGGTCTTTATCCAAAAGTGTAGCCACTTGTAGTCTACCTTGTGAGTCCTTCCAAACAACATTTCAGCTTTTAAACGATGGAACAGTTTCTCTTTTGGGGGGTATAAATTGCTCTCTTTCTTAAGAGAAGTTTCTTTTATGTGATTTCTCTCTAGTAACAGTGTTGGAGTGTGAAGTTCCTTGTCCATCATCTGTCTTAAATTAAAATGTTTTCTTTGAAAACCCCTGGTTCACACATTCCAGTCCACTCTTATTGCATTGGTGCTGTTTCCCCTCCATGTTTCTTCTGTCACCAAGTATGTCTGCTTCCTAATTTTAAAATCAAACACATCTCAAGAGCAGCTTTCTCTCTCTTGAGTGACAGTTGCTGCCTCAACCTCGAAAGCAGCGCTTATAAAAGGCTTTGCCCAAAGAAGAGAGTTAACAATAAATTATATTGGTTGCGAACGAAAGAAGGAGAAGGAAAACTCTGGTTTCAAACCCAGGCAGATGGTGCTCGTCTAACCCTGTAAGGTCAACCATCTAAGAGAAGGAAACTCGAACCAAACCTACGACCTAAGGACCTCGCTGCCACCATCCCAGCTTGCTAGACCCCAGCAGACAAACCTTTGGTCTAAAGCAGTGGTTCCCAAAGAGGGCGGTACCACCCCCTGGTGGGCGGTGGGGCGATCTAGGGGGCGCTGGAAGGCTCAGGAGAATTTGGGGGGCACTGAACCCCTGTAAGGGGGTGGTGGTGGTGGTGTGAGCCAGGTGACAGGCTACCATCCATCTCTGTGTGTGTGTGTCTCTCTCTCTTCTTCCCTCCTCCTGCTCCCTCCTCCTCCTCTCACCAAGCAAGGCATAATGATAATAATACCTTTGGGGTTTCCTTCCAACTGGTTGAGTCTTATAACAACAACAATAATGTCCTTCAACATATTTAGCGGAATGTGGATTCAGTGCGGTAACCAATTTATTAACAAAAAAAGAAACCGATTGCAAAATAGTCAATCGCGATGATTTGAGATTACTGCTGACGAAAATAGAGCCGAGGATTACTAGATTAGTAGCAGCAGGCCAGGTTCATCCTTCTCATTAAGATGATTTTGAATGTTTTAACTTTTTTTGTATTACCTTTCTATTCTAAGTTCAATAAATAGTTTCATAATTTCAAACTTCAATGTTTCTAATTTACAACATTCTTTATTATATTTTACGAAAAAGGTAGAAATATTAATACATATATATTTCTGTTTAATTGCTATTAAAAATTAAAATAAATTTCTAGGGGGGTGGTGAGCAAAAAAAATTTCTGGAAAGGGGGCGGTAGGCCACCTTTGGAGGCTTTCCAAATAAAAAGAATTGAGGCTGAAAACTGGCCAACATATGCAGACCTACTAAAAAAGATGGGCTTACTTTTTTATTAAAAAGCCAGGAAGAACTAACAAAATGGAATCTGAATTGGTTCCAATATAGCCAAATTTTAAAAAAGGTATAAAGAAGATAAAAAAGTAGGCTGGATGATGCAACCAGCAAAGGGAGAGAAAATCTGGTTAAATACAGAAATAAAAGTGGTTAGCAAAATATATAATTTTCTTTTAGAAGTAGAACATGAGAAAGGTCCCAACAAGGACTACATGAAAAAATGGTCTGCAAATTTGGGTTTTAATATCTCAAGAGAGGACTGGGAAAATGTATGGAGGGTAAAACAGAAATACAACTACGCATACTGTTTAAAAGAAAACATGTACAAGATGATGTATAGGTGGTACATTACACCCCATCAGTTAGCCAAAATAAATAAGAACAATTGTGCCACATGTTCGAAATGTCAAGAAGAAAGGGGGACCTTCTTTCATCAATGGTGGATGTGCAAAGCCGCCAATTCCTTCTGGAATATGATCCACAGTAATGTTCGAAAAATTTTCCAAAACAATTGGGAAAAAAACCCTGAATTTTATCTACTCAATATCACGGGACAAATGAAAAGCAAAGCAATTGATAAACTTCTAACGTATCTTATTATTGCAGCCAGGATTACCTATGCCAAACTCTGGAAATCCACCGAAACCCCAAAAGAAGAGGACTGGATTTTAAAAGTACTTGAAATCGCAGAAATGGATAAACTTACCTGTTGGCTTAGATATAACTCCAACAACCTATATGAAGAAACATGGATGCCCTTCGCCAAGTTTGTCAAGGAGAAAACTAACATAAACCTGAAAGGCCTTAGACTCTAACTAAGAATTATTCCCCGCCAAGAAGAAAATTTCTAAGTTGTTTACCCAATTATAAGAGATGTGAAGTCAACATTTTTGTAGCAACCCAGTTCTCGTTCGTGCCTGGGGGGCATGGGACATCGCCAGGGGTCCCACTTGCATTAGAGCCAGCAGCAGCTGAGATAGATTCTGAAGAGGATTTAGAGGGGCTGGAAGAAGGAGATTTTGCCATAGCTGGGCCTTCTTCTCCCACAGAGAGCCTAGCCTGGGATGAAGGCTGGCCTGATCCTTACGAGGATATGGAAAGCCAGGTGCAAACTGAAAGCAGTGATAGTGAAGCGTATGAACGGCGGGGTGAGGATTGCAAGAAAGAATGCATGAAGACCTGGAGGAGGATAGCTGGGAAGTAGATAGGGAGTTTGACTCTCACGGAGATAGAGACCCAGGTGCTGGGAGGCAAGGCCGAACCTTTGATAGGAGACGGAACATCGAGTCTAGCAGGACTCGATGTTCCGTCTCCTATTATAGCCTAGGAGCCTCGGTCTGGTTTCATAGCCTAGACAGACCGAGGTCCCGCACCACAGATTGGAGAAGGAGAAGCCTAGAGCGTCAGGGTCCTCGCCACGAAGATTAAGTAGCGGATCCGTGGGAACGGATCCTCAGTACCTCGGCCACGTCTATCCTATGCAGACGTGTTAGCGAGGCCAGACCACGGAGCTAAGTTTAGCTGAATACCGTCTCTGTGTGTGTGATTAAGGGGCCGGCCAAGTCCGTGCATTGTGACAATTTTTTCTTAATTTCCTATTGTAAATTTGTGTTCTATCTAATCTGGAATGGGAGACCAGATGGTATTCCTCTTTCTCCCTCTGCTCCCTTTGCACTATCCTTTTTGTATCCCCCCCCCCACTCCTTTACCTTCCCCTTCCCATTCCCCTCTTTTTATTCTTCTAGCCTTCTTTCTACTCTGGCACATGTGGCCTTGGAACTGTAAGGCCACTTGTTCTTTCTTCCCTGTATGCTTGTTTTGTCTGTATGACTATGTGGTTTTATCCTTTATGTATTGAACTTGTTTTATGTGCTATATATTTCAAATAAAATTCTTTTGAATTCAAAAAAAATAATTTGGGAACCACTGGTCTAAAGGGTGAAGCCAGTTCTGTCCACGCTGCACTCCACCAGAAAAATCTATTGCACAGGCTCGAAGGACACATCCAATCTCTGCATCATCAATGCGCTTGTGGAAAGTGTGGGATGAGTCCTTCTTGGATCTTCGTTCGCAAAGAAAAGCCAAGAAGAAGATATTGGTTGCACGGTGTTCCATCAGGTGATGCAATTTATTTATTTATTTATTACTTCAATTTATACACTGCCGCTCCCAACGGCTCGGGGCAGTTTACATAGGTAAAAAAACACAGTATGACAACAATTTAAAACAATGACAGATTTAGCTATTACGAGCATGGCTCAAAGGCCTGCTGGAAAAGAAGGGTTTTGCAAGCTTTACGAAAAGGCACCAGATCGTGCAATTGGGAAGAGAATGCGGAATGGGGCCTCACTTTCATAAGTATGGCTTCTTGTTTACTGTGAGAGGATTACCAGATGGAATTGTAGCAGATAAAAAGTGGGGTTTGCCTAACAGAGCAGATATAGCTCACCTAGCAGACTTTTACATGATCCAAGATCTCATGATCTTGTGATCCAGAATTTCAGCCTACAGTCTTTCAATGCATTTTAACATAAACATAAGAATAATACGCAAAAATTAAAAGATACATGTAGATATAGAAAACTGGGAAGAATGGGATGGGTTATAGTTTATCAAAATGCTGACTGAACAAAATGTCTGCACTTCGAAGTTAGTATATTTCTATCCAATTGGAGGGGTGGGAAAGGTACAGGAGAAGGAAACTTTTATTTTCAAAGATTTTACCTGAACAAGGATCTGGAACATGGGTGAGTGACACTTCAGATGTCACTAGTTTATATCTTCTATCCGCATTTGTTAGTATGGGCCAAGGTGAGGGGTAATGGGATTTGAGGTTTGGAGAGCAGGAGTCACATTTTCCTTCTCCCTGTGATAGAAGATTATATTTGTCCCCCCACATTTCTCAGTGTGTGATAATAGACCTCAACGTCTTTCCCTAAAACTGACTGACAGGAGATTCAGACAGACAAAGAAAAGTAATTCCAGAGTTGAGCAACTATTGGCCTCCCTTTTTCCCAACAAAAGATACAAAGGCATGCAGTTATTTCTGGCAGCTTTCTCAAGGGTAGCAGGCGTTTCTTAAGAAGTAACATCTGTTGCCACCTCAGAGCAGGAGAAAAGGGAATTAAAAGGAATTGTACATATTGCCTAGTCTTAAAACAATAATCAATTCTGCCCAGGACTGAACCCACGGCCCCTTCACACAACACAGTTATACCACTATGATTCCACTGTAATTGCCACGTTTGCATCTGACTGGATGCCGAGGTTGGAGAAGCACTAGGGGAGGACTCTTGCTAAGAATTATGGATGCCCTTCTAAAACTGCTAATCCCAGGATTCCATACCAGCTAAAGTAGAATAATACTGCTATAATTGTGTAGTGTAGAAGTGCCTCTTATCACATGACCACAATCTGGAATGACTTGTAAAAATGAGATCAATATAATCATCAGATTATAGCTAGGTGTAAACCTTTAGGGATCTGGATATGCTTAGCTTGAAAAAGAGAACTAATGTGGATAGAACATTGAGGCAGGATTTAAAGGGACAGTAAATAGAAGATGGAGTAATATTAATACATGAACCAATGGATATGAATTAAAAGAAAAGTGATTCCATCTAGAATTTGAGAATGGAATGAACTTTGGTGGGTGGTGCAATCTCCTTGGCAAATCTTTAAACAGGGGTTGGATGGCCATCTCTAATTATACAGTATGTGTGATGGGAGTTGGGTTGAATGGTTCTTGTGGCCCTTTCCAGATATAAGATTCTACAATTTTGTTAAATAAACACAACTTGTTCAACATCGCCACATCCTGATGCCTTCTAGAAGTTTTGGACTGCAGTTCTCATTATCCAGTGCTGACTGCAGATAACCGAAGTTGTACTTTGTCAACTGTGGAGGGCACCAGGGAAAAGAAGGCTGGTATAGATTATTTACAGAATATTTTTGATGACTCTAACTTTAGGCTACACTGTCCAGATCCTAGGTTTTTTAAAAATATTGGTAGCCAGATCTTTTGAAGCTGCCAGGCTATTCAATGCTAATCAAGGTGGCCAATGGCAACATTCAAACTTGCTTCAAACAGTCAAGAGTTCTTTCTTCCACCCTGGACATTCCAAATATATATAAACTTTACTTTTCTAGTTTCCAACAGACCTCACAACCTCTGAGGATGCATGCCATAGATGTGGGCAAAATATCAGGAGAGAATGTTTCTGTAACATTTTATTTATTTATTTATTTATTTATTTATTTATTATTTATTTATTTATTCGTTCGACTTAATATACCGCTCTCTCTGGAGCCCAGAGCGGTTTACAGAGTTAAAAACAGATGACCACATAAAATGCAATAAAACCAGATAAAACCCCCCAGTTAAAATCAAATTCCAGCAGAACTGCAATGGCAGTAGGAATATGCTGATAGCGACACAACAGGACATACAACCCAAAAAACTCACAGCAAATCATAAGCATGAGTGGCCAATTGTTTGCGATGCAGAATAAACATTGCTGTTATTACTGGCACACACCCAAACAGTGACTCTAAGTAATGGCTTTGACAATTACAGGCTACCGAAAGAATATTTCAGGATTTCTTACATAAGAACAACCATTGCAAGTAGCAAGATTTTTGTGATTTTAAGAATTGTTGACACAGGCAGTGTTGTTGAACATTGGTGGCTAAAAACATAGGTCACTTTGTTCCGAACAAATGAACCTCCTTGAAGTACCAACCTTCAAAGCAATCCGTCTTACATCGACCCGGCGCAGAACCTTTTCTGTAGTGGCGCCATCAATATGGAGCACTCTTCCTAGTGATGTACGGGCCATGCAGGACCTTCTCTCCTTCTGCAAGGCCTGCAAGACCCACCTTTTCCGGCTAGCCTTTGATTGCTAAACCAGAAATCTTTTTAAAGCTAGTTTAATATGTATGCTTTTAACCTCTGTGTGTTTTACCTGATTGTAAGCCACTCCGAGCCCTCGGGGAGTGGCGGCATACAAGTTTGAATAATAAATAAATACATACATCTGTATGAGTTATTGGGATATGGTTTCTTGGTGTCTGTGAGAATGCAAGAGTCTTGCTGCTAGCCAAAAGGCGAAGTTCTCAAACGTTATCTAACATTCTGCCACAGTACTAAACAAAGTGAAGTATTAATATAAAAACTGTCTTGATTAGTCATTCATTTCCTGGATCAGCTCCCTAAGCCATGGGAAAATGAACTAAATTTTTTTTTGTAGAGGGAGGGGAAGATAGAGAGATTATCAGTAATTCTTACAATTAATATCCTGCCTGGACTTTTCTGCAACAGGAAGGATAATGTATAATTTATGAGTTAGTCGAGTGTCTTTAATTAAACCCGTATTTTCTACATTTTTGACTCCATTTAATTTTGAGCTAACTGGGAGAAGTAATCTGAGCCTGACTCAAGTTTCCTCCTTAAATGCCATCCTCGTTATCTGAAGGGGCTTCCGAACAAATAAGATAGATGAATTTAATTTCTGTGTTCTCCAGTGTAACACTTGGGGTCAATGTTTGCATACTTATTATCAGCAGTTTAGCACTGACAACCACTGTACTCGTTTCAACTTTCCCTGGTAAGAAACTGGATTGACTGTTCTGCTTTCTCCTAAAATATAGGTGATTGATT
This sequence comes from Anolis apletophallus, assembly GCA_030556195.1. Lineage (NCBI taxonomy): Eukaryota > Metazoa > Chordata > Lepidosauria > Squamata > Anolidae > Anolis > Anolis apletophallus. The sequence continues at coordinate 7,243,560 of JARBWK010000001.1, forward strand.
ATTCCATTATTCTATTGACTGAGGCTGGTAACAAGCTATGACAAATATGTGCCATTACAGTTCATAACCAACTCAAAGCCACAATTAAATCAAAGGAGAGGATGCCCAACAGTCCAATACTCTCAAAAGTGCAACCAAAAGTTTCTTTGTAACTCTACTTCAATGAAATCATACAGATAGTTATGTGTCCAAGAAGGTCGATGTGAAAGAATGATGCAGCATTGACTGAACTGCACATAGCAAGTGCAGATACTTCCTCAAAGGCAGTGGTTCTGGTAGCCTAAAGGTTTTATCGGAAGCCAAAATTTGTATTGGGAATTCAAGTATATATTGGAAGCAACAATTTACTGTAGAGGGCCTCTGCATATTATCTCTTTATTTGATAACTAGCCATCCCCTGCCATGCGTTGCAGTCCGTGTATATGTGTTTTGTGTGTGTATATATTGTCTATATGTCTATATGTGTGTATATATTTGTGTATATGTGTATATGTGTGTTTGCATATATGTGTGTGTGTGTGTGATTTTGTGCATGTGTTGTAATATATAATTTGTTTTTTTGCTTTAAAAGTCTCTTCTGCTGTATTTTTTAGTGTTTTTATGAGTGATGAATACTTGTTGGCCTGACACGTGTATTGTGTCCAAATTTGGTGTCAATTCATCCAGTAGTTTTTGAGTTATGTTAATTTCACAAACCAACAATACATTTTTATTTATATATTAGCTGTACCCGTCACACATTGTTGTGGCCAACCTTCCCTCCCTCTTTCTCTCCTTTCTTTCTCACCTTCCTTCCCTGCTTTTTCTTTCACTTCTTCTTTCCCTTCCTTTTTCTCTCCTTTCCACACATTGCTGTGGCCTTCAGAGAACAGAGAAATTCCAGGCATGAAGCAATAGGCAGAAGGGACAGATGGAAGGGACAATGATAGATGGAACAGAAGGTAGATGAATAGATCATAGATAGACAGACAGACACACAGACCGATAGATATTAGTACGATAGATAGTACGATAAATGGATGGATGGTTAGGCAGACAGACAAAGAAGTTTAGTCAGACAGACAAGATCTTCCAAAGAAGATCTTGGAATCTTCTTTGACAACAAGTTGAACATGAGCCAACAGCGTATTGCTTCAGCTAAAAAGCCAATGTGATTTTGGGCTGCATCAAAAAGACTATAGTGTATTCTGCTTTGGTTAGACCTTAGTAGGAATACTGTGTCCAGTTCTGGGCATTGTAGTTCAAAAGAGACATTGGCAAGCTGAAATGTGTCGAGAGGAGGGCGACTAAAATGATTAAAGGTCTGGAGACCATGCCCTACAAGGAGTGTCTTAAAGAACTGGGTATGCCTAGCCTGCAGAAGAGAAGGCTGAGAGTAGACATGATAGTCATGTATAAATATGTGAAAGGGTGTCATCAGGAAGAGGGAGCAAGTTTTTTTTCTTCTGCCCTTGAAACTAGGACTCGGAGCAATGGATTCAAATTACGGGAGAGGAGATTCCACCTTAACATTGGGAAGAACTTCCTGACCGTATGAGCTGTTCAACAGTGGAACTATCTGTGTTGGAGTGTGGTGGAAGCTCCTTCCTTGGAGGCTTTTAAACAGGCTGGATAATCATCTGTCTGAGATCCTTTGATTGTGCTTTTCCTGCATAGCAGGGGGTTGGACCAGGCCCGGATTAGCCTCTTTGGCCGCCTGAGGCCAAGACGCCCTGCGCCGCCGCCCCCCCCCCCCAGGGCGCAGAAAGCCACGCCCCCAGGGCACGGAAAGCCATGCCACCAGGTCATGGAAAGCCACACCCCCAGGGTGCTGCTGTGCATGTGCGGCAGCAGCCCCAGCTATGCGGCTTCCATCGCCTCCTTCTCGCGCCCTCCTTCCGTTCGTGGGAGGAGGAGGTGGCCAGTGCTGTGCGGCTTCTGTCGCCTCCTCCTCCCGCGACCGGAAGGAGGGCCCGAGGAGGTGGATGGAACGGAAGCCCCGCGGCACTGCTCGTGGAGCTTCTGTCCGCCGCCTCCTCCACCTCCCGCGACCAAGAGGGCGCGAGGAGGAGGGCGGGACTTCCCTTCCTCCTCCTCATGCCTTCCTTTCGGTCGGGAGGAGGAGGAGGAGGCAGATGGAAGCCCCAACAGGAGTGCCGCGCAGCTTCCGTCCACCTCCTCCTCCTCCTCCCGCGACCGAAAGGAAGGCGCGATTAGGAGGAAGGGAAGTCCCGCCCTCCTCCTCGCCGCCTGGGCCTCCCCCTTGCAAAGGAAGGAGGTGGCCAGAAGGAGGGGGAGGAAGGGAAGCCCACTGGCGGGCATGCGTGCGCATGCATGCAAGCCCTCCGGCAGGGCGGGACTTCCCTTCCTCCTCCTCGCTGCCTCCTTCCTTTGCAAGGGGGCGGCCCAGGCGAGGGGAGGGTGCCATTCCCTCCTACCCGCCCCTCGCAGTGCTCTCCCGCCACCCTCTCCCAAGGTATGATGACTCTCTCAGGAGAGGGCGGGGGGAAAGCGCTGCGAGGGGGTGGGTTTTTTTAAAAAAATGTTTTCGGGGGGCCGAATCCGCTGCCCCCCAAAACCTGCCACCCGAGGTCATGGCCTAGGCTGGCCTTATGGGTAATCCGGGCCTGGGTTGAACTAGATGGCCCATGTGGTCTCTTCCAACTCTATTATTCTATGATTCTTCTCATCAAGGTTTCTTGGCACTCAGAAATATATTGTAAAAACCATATTTATAATATTCTTTCCATCCTTAATGGAGGTACACTCCTGCCCCAGCCTATCCTATCTTGGACCTGCAACCAAGGAGATTTATTTATTTATTTATTTATTTATTATTCATTTTTATATTCCGCTCCTCCCTGCAGGCTCGGGCGGATAATGTAAAAACATACAATAAAATTCAATTTAAATTGTATTATAATGTACCAAAATAGAGAATTTGAAAGGGAAGCATGTCATCCGCCCAGTCAAAATCCAGATGGAAGTCCTGTGTGAAAGTGTTACATTCCAATGTATTTGGAAGACACTTCCTTCACATCTTCTTGGAAATGATTCCTTCGCCCACCAAGAAATTATAGGTTATTAAATGGCTTAATTATAATAACATGATGATCCAGCAAAAGTGCAAATCTCTAATCCCAGTGTGGGCATGTTATGTTCATGAGGAATTTGTTGCATGCAGGTGGGATATGGCAGGGAGCCCAAGAGAGAAACACTTAATCAGAAACTTACACTGATCTGATGAATTGGTGTTAATGAACGTATACCAGGGCCCTTGTACGTACAACATGATGCCTTTCAAATTCATAATTGAATTATCTTTAAGCTGCTTTATTCCTTTCCATCTTTTTCTGCACCTTGTCACACAAAGTTGGACCTAGTATGGAGACGGTGTTAACAAAATGGTGTTGAACTCTCCACTGGAAATTAAATCCTCATCAACAATGCATTTGTTCCTCGTCTGTCATATTAGTCTTTAGGATGTGCCGAAGCTCTTCATTTGCATTTTAATGTGAGCTTAGCTTGCTACCAATTGAGTGGAATGTTGTTATCCAATCAGCTCACACGTGATTACATCAAACTAATGCCTTTATATTCCTTGATCCATTATAATTATAATCACATTACTGATTTTAAGCAAATGTAAAAATTTAATCAGTTTGCATATGCAGCTGTCTTTAAAAATATTTTAATAAGATCTGTGACTAAATAATGCCATTAGAAGGAGTTTGGACTTTTTTTTTGTTTAGCAAATCAGAACAGAAAATGCTTTTTTGGGCAACACCATTTGTTTTTTGTTTTTTAAACACAAGCCACCAGCATAAGAAGGTCGATTATTTCCTCCTCCACTGATTAAATGTAGTTATTAAAGAAGTGAAAGGCCCCAAACACAATGCAGTAGCTATGCTTATGAAACAGATTGTTAATATCAGTGGCTCTTGAAAGTCTCTGGTTCATAGAGTGGCAACTTGCAACAACGGCAGTTCCAGAAAATGCCCAGATTTTGACATCTTTTCGGTAGGTTCCCATACCTTATGTGTATTACTAGAAACTCAAGAAAAGAATCTACACCCAATTTCTAGTCCCAAATACTGTAGATTAATTGAATCCATAGAATTCAAATAACAATTTTTATATCATTCAGCAGTGACTTCAGTGGAGAATAGCCATCTTGAATCTACACAGACCATTTACCCTGAAAGGAAGGCAGTCTGCTCTGTGGAAGCTAGCTGCTTTGAGTCTCCTTAAAGAGATATACAGTGTTCCCTCGCTACTTCGCAATTCGCTTATTGTGGACTTGCTGTTTTGCAGATTTCAAAAAATATTAATTTAAAATACATATGGTATTTTCATTGTTTGGTGGGGTCTTCGCCGCCACCACTCTCCAAGTGCTTTCCCTCCTCAGTCCTCCCTCCCTCCCTCCCTCCCTCCAGCCTTGAAAGGCCTTTCCTTCACTTTATTTTAAGTTTATAAAGACTTAAAATAGTGTATAACTACCAAAATAATGTATAAATATTAAAATAAATAGAGCTTCCCTACATCGTGGTTTTTCACTTATTGCGGGAGGTCCTGGAATGTAACCCCAGCAATAAGTGAGGGAACACTGTAAATATAATAACAATTAAAGCACAGAGCTGATTCAGTTAACACTGCTTTGAACTATGTTAACTAAAGTCACAGGTTTTCTTAATTCTCCATTTTGGGCACATGTAATCAATTGGGTGGTTTCTGAGACAGAACCATCTCCAACTGTTTACGTAAGATCCCATATTCTCCAGTCTCAGGCAACCTGTGGATCATGCGATATCACTCACTGTCCAAAACAACCACCCATTCTTTTATCTTTTCTTTTTCTTTTTTTTTGCAGTGGCAGCAGGCACAAAATGGCTTATTTATTTATTTGTTTGTTAGACTTACTGGCTGCCACTCCCAGCCGGCTTGGGGCGGCTTACATCAAGCACCACAATAAAACAATAAATCTACAACAGCAATAAAACCACAAGAATAAAACAAGAATAAAACAATTCCTAAAAGATAACACAATATGTTGGTTGCTTGTCATCAGGGGTCCCACTGACCATTCATAAGATGAGCAAATCCATTGTGTTTGAAATCAATTCAGATATTTTCCAGATTTAGAAAATCAATTTCCTTGCTAAGACCCACAATTCTGTCAATTTCGTCCTCCGATGTTTCTACTCCTCAATGTTTTAAATATATATAATTTCTGCTTTGGTTTGCATCTTGTACTTTTTACAAAATAAATGCATATTTGTGAGAAGACCCCTTAATACACATCATTTAACATAATGCACATACTTATACATTTGTCACTGTATGTGCCTTCAAGTCAATTGTGACTTATGGAGATCCAAAGGAATCTCCAAGAAATCTTATTGGCAAGATTTGTTCAGAAGGGAGTTGTCTTGCCTTCCTCTAAATGTGAGAGAGTATGACATGCCCAAGGTCATCCAGTGAGTTTCCACAACTGAGCAGAGACTCCAACTCTGGTGACCAGAGTCATTGTCCAATACTTACACCACTACAACATCCAAGTTCTCTGGGGTTCCTCCACTTATATACACCGTTTTATATGCGCATTCCCCTGCTATACATTTTGTAAGCATTTTTGTTCAGACAGACTGCATCAACATCCCAAGGTGTAAATACTGAAGTTGAAGCAATCTGCTAGTCCACAAATTGATCAGGGAAGTGCAAATTTGATGAGCACGTATCAAAATGCCAGCTAAACAAACTATTCTCCTATCTCTTCTTAATTCCAAACTGAATTGCATCAGGCAAAGAGGCATATATGAACAACTTGTAAAACCTGCAGATAATTGAGACTAAGATAGTGTTTACAAGAGAAGCCTGCTAACTGGATTTTTGTTCTGCTGGCTGTGTACTTGTTAGTGAAATATATTACAGGACCTAGAATTAAGGGTACCCACTCAGTATTGACTTCCTACTTGTTTCTTTCAAAAGAGCTGGAGACACTTAATTAAACAGCCTGATGAATGGGAGAATCACCGAAAACTATTCCTGCATTCTACTAAGGCAGGATTGCTTTCTGCATCCAGTAAAGAGGTTCCGATTCACTTCATCCTTCTTGTGTAGAAGTCACGTTCTTTTTACAAAACATTGACCACAATGAGTTGTCTTGGATCCCATACTTGGGAAAAGGTACGCTATAAATCATCAATAAATCTATAAATATTCATCCCCCCCCCCCTTGGTTGGTAGATTAGGTGTACATTCCTATTTCTTGCAGTGTATGCAAATGTATATTCTTGGGAGGGACTCACATAGACTAATTGTAAGCTACCAGATTGTTCTTATGGTATAGGTGGAGGACTCCTTGCTGAAGCTAAGTAGGAGTCTTTCCACATTACACAATAATAGCACTGGGATTCCACTTTAATTCCCATGGAATCCTGGAGATACTGGTTAAGTGAAACACAGATTTTCCACCTATTAGTTCCAAATATCCCTCCCTAAACTACAAACCCCAGGAATCCATAGGATGGAGTTTTGCCACAAGTGAGAAAGAGTCCAAGTCTGGACATGGCCATTGTTTGGCTGGGAGTCAGCCTGGGAACTTCAGGATGGGTTGCTTGAAGCCAACTAAATAAGAAAAGAGCACACAAATATACAAAAATGAATATCAGAGATCAACAGACCCATGCTTTAAGAAAACAAAGGCATGGCCATGTTAGTCTGGATCAGTGTAGCCAGGGGGAGGCATTTAGGGGGGCTTGCAAGCTGAATTCCTAAGAACGAAATTCTCAGGGTGGTCCGCGAGAAGGCCTTACTGGTACATTATTTAAACTGATATGTTTATTCATATCATGATCTGATCACCATGCTCATTATATCCCACATTCATGGGGTTATTGGGATAACAATACAAAAGGTTTGCTATGGTAGCTCATTATATCCCCATTCTTCCACCCAGTCTCAGCCCCCAAACCAAACTCAGCCCCCCGAATCAAAATCCTGGCTACGGCCCGGCCTGTCGGATAAATGCAAATGTCAGATAAATGCAGTTTCCGTTTGCTTAAGCATTATGATTAAAAATAGGCCTAACTAATATTATACCCCATACTGCAGCATAATGGGGAGCGGGGTGAGCTCCCATCTGTCAGCTCCAGCTTCTCATGAGAGAAGCTTCCCACAAGATGGTAAAACATCCTTGCAGGCCGCCAATTCCCTCACACCAGAAGTGACTTGCAGTTTCTGAAGTTACTACTGACATAGGAAAAAAGCATATCATAAACTCTGTATTGGCTTGATAAGACAAATAAGCACAAACTAACATAAACATACATTTCTGATAAAAATGATTTTATTTCATACATACGCATTAATCGTATTCTATATGTGGAGTGAATTATTCCCCACAGCACAACAGACACGTTTTACTATCAGCAGTAGAAGTAGAGTTGGGCATTCCAGCTCTGCATCATGTTTGCACATCAGTTTCATATTATAAGTGTAAATTGCAATCTCGCATTGAAAATTTTCAACCAATCATGTATTGCAATGTTGCTCTTCTCCAAGGGGTGTGTGTGTTGTAATGCTGACATAGCGTTTTTCCGCTTGTTAACATACATGTTATGGTGAGGAGGATATAGAATTAAAGGCTACATTTGTAAAAGTTCAAGCAGCTGTAGGATTCATTGCTTTTTTTGTGCTGCAGCAAACCAATATGGCTACCTTTTGGAAATTCTGTAAAGCTTTATTTCATTTTGGCTAAGAGGGCTTTTAGAAGAGGAAAGAGATTGCCTATCAGCATCTGTCAGGGTATTCTTTTCCTGACAAGAGGTTATGGGGGATCAGATAAATTGCTGCATGCCACAAATCCAGGTAATCCTTCCATATCCTGTGGCTTTCTTTTTAAATGCTGGTCTTGAGATACTCTCCACTGCATGCACTTAAAACAAAAAAGGCTCCTGCTGTAAAGAAGCCATGTAAAGTTTTGTGCTTTGCTTTAGCCAAAGCCCTTGTGCAATATGTGTGCCAGGTGCGGATGACAAACATTTGAAGTTACAGAAACTTTTGGGTGGAATGGATTAATCTTCTCCAAACTGTGGTTTGAGACATAAAGATGAACAGAGGAAGCAGCATTCTTTGATAGAAAACCGAGGCTGATATTTCTGCTGTATATGAAATTAAAACGGAGACCGCAAGGGTCCTAAGTTAATTTGAGATACATAATGTAGTTGTCCCATGGTGTGCTTGCACATCTGTTCTGCCTAAACCTTTACAAATAACCTTAATGCATGAGGGTTTGTGTATAGTGGAGAATTATCCATGCCTTGCTTTAGAAGGAGAATGGTAGCCAAAATGTCTTGATATCTTTAACAAATTGCATCTTATGGTACAAAAGAACTCAACAAATATTTTGGGATAGTAAAGTCACTGCATTAATGTTCCAGCTCACATTGTGTACAAGCAGCATGTCCTCTTACTTACAGCTGTCTGGAATTCATCTGTTGGGAATTCCCCAAACAGCCGAGTGCCAGTCAACACCTCCCAAACAAAGGATGTCTCCAGGTACAACAGCCAGGCTATCTCTATGCAAATACCCTCACTGTGCAGCTGCAAGACTACTCAATGCTAATCAAGCTAGCTAATCACAACATTCACACTTGCTTCAAACAGAAAAGGTTCTTGCTCCCACCCTAGACATTCCACACACACACACACACACACACACCACTTGCCTCATTTCCAACAGACCTCTGAACAAACCTCTGAGGAAGCAGACAAAAGTCAGAAAAGAATGGTACTGCAAAATAGCCTGAAAAATTCACAGCAACCCAGTGATTCCATCCATGAAAGCCTTCGACAAAACACAAAACCTAGTTTCTTGTAATTCCCTTGCTTATTAAAAACATAAGCAGATTATGTTATGACTATAAGGACCTTCCCAGATAGCAACTTAGCCCGTCACCTTTGGTTAAGAGCTTAGGTGTTGCTTGATTTCTGCTGACCATGGAGGCCCAGGTCTCCATGGTCAGAAGGACATCGTTTTTCCACCTACGACAGGCTAGGCGACTGGCCCCCTACCTGTCCAGGGATGACCTGGCCATGGTGATCCAAGCGACGGTCATCTCGAGACTGGACTACTGTAACGCCCTCTACGTTGGCCTTCCCTTGCCGACAATCCAGAAACTCAAGCTGGTGCAGAATGCCGCGGCTCGCTTGCTGGTGGAGCACCAGTGAGGGAGCACATCACTCCCATCCTCCAGCAACTGCACTGGCTTCCCATCGAGTACCGGATTGCCTTCAAGGTGCTGGTTTTAACCTTTAAGGCCTTGTACGGTTTGGGGCCTGTGTACCTGAGGGACCGCCTTACCCCGTATGTTCCCCGAGATCACTGCGCCGGAAGAGCAAAATTTGTTGGTGGTTCCATCGTCCCGCTCCTGCCATCTGTCCAGCACTAGACAGAGAGCTTTCTCTGCTGCGGCCCCAGTACTCTGGAATTCGCTCCCGGAGCACATTCGAGCGATCCCTGAACTCCTTCCCTTTCGAAGGGAATGTAAGACGGCTTTTTTCAGGCTAGCGTTTGGCTAAACCCAAATGTGATTGGCTCGTCCTGCCTCAGTTAAAGAATTGTAGACCTGTTCCACCTGGTCACGTACCGTGTTTTTACTATGTGTTTTTACTGTATGTTTTATTACATGCTTGCAATTGTGACCCGCCCCGAGCCTGCAGGGAGGAGCGGAATATAAAATTGAATAAATAAATAAATAAATAAATAAAATGAGAAACAAATAAGTTGGGCAAAAAAATTCAGGACCTTAAAAATGTCCAGACACATCCCATGAGAATCTTCCTACAGGGTATAGGGATAATAGTTTACTATCTGACCCAGAGGATTCCCAAGATTTGGTGTTTGAAAACAACTTGATACCTGGAAGACTTAAAGAGCAGATAGATAACAAGCACGTAGATAGACGGCTGGAATTTAGCCAGAAAAGACAGATTAGCCAAGGTTTTCACCGTTCTGCTAGGCTTCGAGAGATAAGGGCAAGAGGCAGTGTAGGAAAGCGAAACCAGTTTCTGGGTGTTGGGACTTAAGTTTTCTTCAGGGTAAATAATGGTCAGATGAAGCGTCGTTTCAGAACCCTGCTAAGTCCTTGTTCTTGTTCCATGGAAACCTTGCTTGGAAGATTCATGTTAAAGAAGTCTTGTTCAATGGTTTGACTCTTTGCCTCTTGGGATTATAAACTCATGCTGTGGATTAATGTTTTCCTGATTATTTGGATTTGATTACAAAAGTCTGGATTTTGCTTTTGAACTTTTGCTGAACCCTGCCTTGGAATACTGTATGCCTGCTTATCTTCCTATCTTATTGGACTTATCTTTTTCTTAAAACATATTTTTACTGTGCTGTTTTTACCTATTTTCAATAAAAAAGGATTGTTTTCCTACTCAACGTGTGGTGTTTCAAAGTCAGAGGGTTATTCCTGTTCTGGAGTGCAACACCATGTTATTATTATTATGGTTATTACTGTTCTTATGGTTATTATGTTTATGTCTGAGGAATGTGCTTCCAAGTGAAATATGATTGACCCCATCCTTCCTAGCTTTTAGGAAGAAAGTAAAATCATGGTTGTGAGACCAGGCCTTTGCACAGTAACTTAATGCAGCACTTTACTTGGAATAGACTAAGATGATGACGGACATGAAAATATGGCTTCCGCTATTGATTGAATGTGGACTTGGTATAGATGGAATTTTAACTTAATTTGATTGTTGATAATTATTTGACTCTGATGGTTTTAATCTTGTTGTATTAGTGGTTTTATATTGTGTACTGTGCTGGCATCTAATTGTGCCTTGTAAGCTGCCCTGAGTCCCCCCCCCAGGGGGGGTGAGAAGGGCGGGGTAGAAATATAGTAAATAAATAATAATACATATTTATATCCCACTTTTTCTCTCCAGATGGAGACTCAAAGCAACTCACAAGTTGCATTACAATACAACTTAAAATACAACTTAAAATATACAAGTAGACAAATATTAAAACAATATTAAACAACATTAATATTAAAACAATCCAGGTTTAAACCATAAAAGCATATAAAACTAAATCACAATGTTTGGAGATACTGATCTACTGTAACAAACTAAGCAATCCCTGGTTAACTTCTGAGTAACTTCAGGAGAGATTGTGAAAACAGCTCCTCAAAGCATCAAACCTGGGAGTTTCCAGAGGGACGGTGTGTCCTTGAAAGAGCATAATACTTTCTGGCTCCCAGTCAGCCTACACTAGAATACTTTGGTACTGCTTAAAATATCTCTGTTAGAGCATCTATTTAATTACAGTGATTGCAAAGATCATTAATGCTGATGAAAATGCCACTTTATTTTTAATTGAATATACGGAACATGTTTTGAAGAATAGAAGAACAAGGGGGGAAACCCTCCAGCATTCTGACCTTTGCTGTAAGTGCAATGTTAGAGTAATGTATTCTTTGCAGAGGCTCTTGAGGTCCGATTATGAGGGAGGGGCAGGAGGCGTCAGTTACCGCTAATGGGAGTCACCGATGTAGATCCTCCAGTCTGTCACTGGGATAATAGCCTTTCTTGTGTTGAATTAACTTGCTTCTGCACAATCATTGTTCATATTGAAAGAAGAAAGTTAAAAACAGCAGTGAGCTGGATGAAATCTAGCGGCAGGTAACACACACAATGAAATGTAAATTCCTATCTTGAGAGGGAGAAATCTCCCCTTGATCATTTTTGAAATGTTATTGCACTGAAAGGGTGCTTGAAAAATACATAAGTATTTTTTAAAACAAACCTTGGTCTATTTTGTTGGACTACAGTTTTCAGAACCTGCCTCTTGACCATGCTTATTAGATAATCCAAAAAGTATAATTTCAAAGCTATTTTTTATTATTTAGAAGCCTTTGTGGCCAAAAGTATGTTCTACAGCAGGTGTTCTGGCTATAAAGTAGAAATACCTTAGTATTTGTGTGCATGGGTATGTGTGCTATGGGTAGCCCACCAGAGGCCTGGAAACACATGTTTGGGCTCTGTAGATTTCTCACCCTGTTCCCCAAAAGAAATCTTGATCATAATGGAACTTCCCCTTGTACATACACATACATACAGAGAGACAAGGAGGAAAGAGAGAGGGAGGGAGGAAGAGAAGGAGAGAGGGAGAGAGGGAGAGAGGGGGGGAGGGAGAGGGGGAGGGAGAGGGGGAGAGAGGGAGCACTCTTATCTTTGAGAAGTCTAGGATTCCTCCTCCAGACAGATCAAGCAGGGTAGTGAGACCAAAGGAGAGGTGGGCCCATATTACAGCAGAGATTCTTAAGTGATTTTCTGGTTTAGAGCAAACTGGGTAGGGTTCAAGATGGGCACAAGAAGATTTTACATCCCTGTTCCAGGGGGTTGAGATCTGTTGCGAAGATATTCACAGAAAGGGACATTCAAGTTCATCTAGAGCGGGGCTTCTTAAATTTTTTCCACTCACGGCCTGTTCTCATCTGAGAAACGTTTACACGATCCCAGGTATATAGGTATATAAAACAGGTATAAAAATCAAACATTTACTGGCAATAAATCAGCACTCGCAAGGCTTGCTAAACAGATTTCCCTTTTTGTGGAGCACAGCCGAGTTTGCTGTAAACACTGTACATTGTTGCTAACAGATAGATGCTATTTTTGCTGTTTATTCGTTCAATCGCTTCCAACTCTTCAAGACCTCATGGACCAGCCTTTGCCAGAGCTCCCTGTTGGCCATTTCCACTCCCAGCTCCTTCAAGGTCAAGCCAGTCACTTCAAGGATACCATCCATCCATGCTGCCCTTGTTCGGCCCCTCTTTCTTTTCCCTTCAATTTTCCCCAGCATCATTGTCTTCTCTAAGCTTTCCTGTCTTCTCATTATGTGGCCAAAGTACTTTATCTTTGTCTCTACTATCCTTCCCTCCAGTGAGCAGTCAGGGTTTATTTCCTGGAATATGGTTGGATCTTCTCACCGTCCAAGGCACTCTCAGAATTTTCCGTGGTGTTTAGAAGCTTTTTACTGTAGCCATTTTTTGGGGACTCCAACATTGAGTTAAGTGGGGCCAGGAGCCACCATTTTAGAGAACAAGCATCCAGTGGGAATGAATGGAGGAAGTTAAGATCTCAGTTCCAGGTCCACTGAGTTGCCGCTGGTGTTGTACCCTTCAGAGTGTATTTTGCTGTTGTGATAATTTAAGAGAAGCTGGTATAGCTAAGGACCTTATGCTCTTGGATTTCCCCCTCCCCCAATACTGGTCACAGTTTGGTTATGGGCCAGTGAGTTGGGTAACATCTGAGTCCTGTTTTAGTGTAACAACCAATCTGCTGCTACTAATTTACTAGTATCCAAGACACCCAGTTTTACAGAGATAATGAGAGCATTATGTTACACTATCATTTAACATTCTACTCATGGTACAACATGGATAATGTGATTGCAGATACTTTATCAAGACAGTAGATGTTCCAATTTAGGTAGCTTACATATAATATGGAAAATCAAGCAGAGCACTCTCCAGCCTGTCAAATATTGGTAAGCTGAGTAGGCCTAGGTATGCCGCTAACTCCTAGCACCAAGGAATAGAGGATTGAGAGGGGGAAATCACAGAATTTTAAATGATATATATATACGCCCCCTTTCTAGAATACACATATGTTCTCGCATTGTTTTTATTTCAGGTTTGTGATATTTGGTGAGCATTACCAGGTACCAATGGAGTAGCTAAGTCAGTGTGGTACAAAATGGCCAGGCTGACTTCTTCTGTTGTTGCAGGAAAGGAGGGGTGTAATATTTGATATACTCTTGATGCATCTTGAGGGCAAAGACTTCAGCTTGGTCAAAGTGAAGCTTGGGTTCTGAACATCAGGTATACTGAAGTTATGAAGTGTATCTGTCTGAAACAGGCCTTATGCCCCTTCCACATAGCCAAATAAAATCCCACATTTTCTGCTTTGAACTGGAACATGTGCCAGTGTAGATTAAGATAACCCACTTCAAAACAGATATTGTGGAATTTTCTGCCTTGATATGCTGAATTATGGCTGTGCGGAAGGGCCATTTGTTTGTCCTAGTTTTGTTGTCCACCTCTTTATTTCCAGATATGCATGTTCAAAGAAACATGTCTCCATTTTTAAAATATTGATACTAAATTTATTTCCTATTCTATAACAATTTACAGTATATCAACTGGTATCTGCTGGGATTCGATTCCAAGACTTTCCTTGGATACCAAAACCCATGTATGCTTAAGTTCTATTATAAACTATGGAAAACATTGGAAAAATCAAGGTTTGATTTTTGGAGTGTTTTGGAAAAAATATTTTCAAGCCACGGATAATTGAATATATGGATGCAGAATCTGTAGGTATAGAGATTCAACTATATACCCAGTGATGTTACCCCTAAATCTAGTAGCTGAATTCTGTTCATGGTCCTGAGTGGAGTAAACCTATTGAATCAATGGTTGAATTATGAATTAATACTTATAAAAATCCATAAGATTCAATAGGTCTGCTCTAGTTGGTTCTATCAATAGGATTCAGGCCCAAATCTTTTTCCATTGCTTAAGTATAGACATGTGAGCTCCTTTTCATGCTTTCGTTAGCATAACTGATGTTGCAAATGCCATGTATGTTAAAACCATACTATAATCTCTTGGAACCTCATATTTAATAGGCCCACAAAATAATTTTAATGGGGTTACTTGTAACAGAGCCAACGATATCTTACCTCTAATGAACTCCTTCCCATAATTTGTGTCTGAGGTACAATGCCACTCTAAATGGGCAAAAGTGTCCTTTGTCTTTTTAAATCTCTGAGATCTATGGTAGCTAGGAACATTCTTGATATTTTAGCAGGATTATCATTTCTTATACAGCTCAAAAGCATCCTTTGAATTTACATCCAGCACACACTTAACAGAATTATTGCAACATTATTTCCATTGATCATCACATATTATAACATTTAATTCCTTTTCCCACCTCTGTTTAATTGAGTCTGTTCTGCTAAAACCGATATTCATTAAGATTTTATACATTTTGGAGAATAAACCTTTTTTTTGCACACACCCCACCCCCAATAATAACTTTTTGAATAGAGCATAAGTGGCAATATCTCAATCTCTTCTTATATTTCAAATATCATTCCTTATTGGTAACAGATGAGAAAAACTAACACATGCACACAGTTTGACCTTATGATTCCATGATGGAGCCAAGAAAGAAGTTTTAGAAGTTAAAACATATTATGCTGATCCCACCCCCCAAAGTATTTTATCTATTTCTTGTCTTCCTGCTCTTACTTGCTTTTGATGTTCCTGAGAACTGAACTAATTTGCCAATGAAAAATTAATTCCAATTTAATCCTGAATTTAGGGGAGAATGTATGTAACATGAACTACATTATTAATCCTATCCTATTCTATCTGACTTGTTGTTGATCCACACCCTTAGGCTTCATGCAAATCTAATCTACCATTGGCCAAAATATATGATCCTGTGCTTTTCTTTTTCATTTCTGGACAAATAGCTTAACCATGGGTTCAACCCATCAAGTACAAAGTCTGCCCAAGGGCCACTTGTGGTTTCTTGGTATCCATTTCATTAGTCGACATGTCCATTGGTTGTCTTTTTTGTGTATCATCATCATCATCATGCTGGCTTTGGTATTGGATCACATGGCGAACACTTCTCAAGTGATGCATTGGTGAATAATGTGTGCAGATTCAAGTAAGGTGGCCTTTTGCAGCTGACAGATGGTAATTTTGTCAGCACCAATTGTGTTTAAGTGCATGCCACGATCTTTAGGCACTGCACCCAGTGTGCCGATCACTACTGGGAACACCTTGACTGGCTTGTGCCAGAGTCCTTGCAGTTCGATCTTTAAATCCTCATATTGTGTCAGCTTTTCCAGTTGTTTCTCTTCAATCCTTATTATTATTATTATTATTATTATTATTATTTGAAACACAACAAGATGAGTCCACAGCGAACAAGTTCACTCTGCTGGCTGTTGTATTGGATGACACATTGGACACTTCCCAAGAACTATGTGATGTTTTGGTGAATAATGCATGCAGATCCCAGTAGGGTGGCCTTTTGCACCAATGGTAATTTTGTCGGCGCCGATTGTGTGTAAGTGCAGGCCAAGGTCTTTAGGCACTGCACAACAAGATTAGTACACAGCAAACAAGATCACTATGCTGGTTGTTGTATTGGATTGTATTATTATTATAATTATTACTAGCTGTCCCGGCCATGCTTCGCTGTGGCTTTTTCCTTCCTTCCATCTATTCTTCTTTTTTAATTCTTTTTGTCTCCTCCTTACTTTCGCTGCTGCTCTTTCCTCCTCTTCCGCCTCCTCGTGCTGCTCCTTGGCGGCTCCGTTGTTGCCAGGGCCTTCCTTGCTCCGGTGGGTTCCTTCCCCATCCTGGCGGAGGCGGGAGGTCGCGGGGGCATGGAAGGGCTGCAGCCTCCGCCTGTTTCTCCTCCTTGGCCCGCCTGCGCAACCCGGGTCCAGAAGGGGCTTGGAGATTGCGGAGGAGGCGGGCTCGGCCAGGGGACTACAGTTCCCAGAAGGCCCCGTGCAGCCACTCCTCTCTTTTTCCTGCCGTGACTCTGCCCTTCTTCCCAGTGAGCCACACGGAGCTTTTTGGGAATTGTAGTCCCATGGCCGTGCCCTTCTCCTTCGCCGTTTTCCAGCCGCTCCTGGTGCCGGGTCATGCGGGCAGCGCCGTGGCCACCTCTTCTGCCATCTCCGTGGCCTCATCCGCTGGCTCCCAGTCGTTTTCGGACCCGCACCGTGCCATCACCTCCTTGGCCTTCGCCGCTGCCTGTTAGCCTGTTTGGGACCTGGGCCACGTGGGAGGCGACGTGGCTGTTTCGGGCCACACAGGGCTGCTTCAGGAGCGGCTGGGAAGTGGTGGAGGGGGAGGCATGGCATCGGCCGTGGTGGCCGGGTATGGGAGCGGCGTGGAGGCGACGAAGGAGGTTGAGAAGGCAGCAGAGGAGGTGGGCACGGCGGCGGCCATACGAGCCCGGGTCCAGGAGTGGTTGGGAGGTGGAGGAGGCGGTTATGGCGTCGCCGTCGCCGTAGAGAAGGGCCCCCGCACCCGGTGAGCGAGGACGGAGGGAGAGGGGTTGGTGTTTTTTTGGGGGGATGAGTGGGCTGGCGCCATTGTTCTCCTTCTCTCCTCCCCTTGTGGGGAAAGGAGGGCATTGCTTTGCAGTAAGCGCCGCTACACCGGGTCGTGTGGCTGGTGTTTTGGGGGTGTAAGTTGGGGGTCTTGTGAGGTATCTAGGGCAGATTTTTTGTGCGACATTGCATGACCATTCACTTTATATATATATATATAGATTATGCCTTACTCTTCAAGCTCAGAAAGAAAACTGCTTAAACTAATTAAACCCCATTTTTGTGTGAAAATAATGGATGGAGACACCCTTTTTTTTCACTGAGGAAATATTCTTTGCATTCCTAATTTAGAATATTGTGTGAACAATACTAGAAGCAAAGATTAAACAAACAGGTTTTTCTTTATGCAACAAGGCTTATGTTTCTAAGCCAGTCAGGAACAAGGCTTACAATCATTTCATTGCCTGACAGGGAGATGCGGGGTGCAGTGAATTGGGGAGAGAGATGTAATGGAAAATAGGTTATATAAAGTCAAGAAAGCTGTACTTTCCCATTCCGTCTGTTCTGCTATGCTGATATTTTGATACTGACGGATGAAAGTGAAAAAGACTCCAAGGCTTGACTAAAAATGGCAGAAGCAGGAGGAAGTACAGAAAGAGTAGTACTGTTTTATGCTAAAAGATGCTTAGAAGATACCGATTTTTTTTAAAAAACGAAGCAATGGAAAAGCTACTTTTAACTACAACCTCTTTTTTTCCCCAGTCCAAGTCCCTTCTTCCCCCCACTCCAACTGAAGCCTCAAATAGCCCTTGGCATTACAGCATCGAATGAAAAGACACTTTAGAGCTAGTTCAAGCAGTTCATTTTCTGTCAATCAACTCGCAGGCTAGGAAATATCAAGGCAGTGACATGACAAGAGTTCCATTTCAATATCTTTACACTTGATAAGATAATCCTAGAGGAGCAACAGTGATCAAATATTTACTTGCTCCACTCAGTGATGCAGCCTATTGTAAAACTGAAAAATCACAAAATTATATGGTAAGTGCAACAAAGTTATTACACCAAAAGAGGTGGGGGAAGGTAGCAGAACCAAAATTAAAGCCAACACGCTCCTTTCCCTTGCGAGAAAGGCAGAATGAAAAGGGAACTGTCGGGTTTAAGAATGTCAACATCGACTTTGCCACAGATTAGCTTGACCTTACTCAGCATGCTCAATCACCTAAGGACTACTGAATCAGAGTCTGCCAGCCTGATCTTATGAAGCATGGCCCTGGCAAAGTAATCCAGATCTTGGGTTGCAAAGGTTTCCCTGCAGGTGTAATCCAAGGTCATAACTGGATCCAACCTTGCTGTAGGGCTTAGAAAAGTTGCTTTGTCAGGTTGTGACTCCCAGAATCATCCAGCCAATGTAGCAGGATTTAATGCAAAAGGGTAACGTTTTGAAGCAGGTGTTGCCAGGCAGATAATTTTGCTGTTGATATTGTACATCATCCCCACGTCAGCATAGGCAAATCTGTGCTTAAGTCCTTTCAGCAGTTCACCTACCTGGGAAGCATCATCTCTTCAGATGCCAAGATTGATAAAGAGATAGATCACAGATTAGCAAAGGCATAGAGTGCATTTGGAAGGCTTCACAAAGGAGTCTGGAGTAAAGGGCACCTGAGGCAAAGCACCAAAATCAGTGTGTACAGAGCTATCATACTGTCTATTCTCCTATATGGGTCTGAGACATGGGACACCTATCGCCAGCACCTACGACTCCATGAACATTTTCATCAGCGCTGTCATCGCACAATCCTAAATATACACTGGACCCACTATGTGACAGATGTTGCTGTCCTTGAGCAAGCAGGGATCACCAGCATTGCAGCCATGCTATTGAAAACACAACTGCGCTGGGCAGGACACATCTCTAGGATGGAGGACCACCGCCTCCCAAAGATACTACTCTACGGTGAACTCACCACGGGTCAGCGCAAGAGAGGTGCCCCCAAAAAGAGATATAAGGACTCCCTGAAACAACATCTCAGGCTTGGCCACATTGATCACCAAAAATAGTCCACCCTGGCCTCACATCGGGAGGCATGGAGATGCACTATCCACAATGCTGCCGCCTCTTTTGAGAAGACACACCGAACGGGTCTTGAAGAGAAACGACAATGCAGAAAGAACCGCAACTTGGAAACAACATCTCCCAAGGAGACTTTCTGCTGTGTGTCAGATCTGGGAAATCTGAGCTTGGAAGAAGTTCAGGTTTCCAGCCTGCCATGAGATGGTGCTGACCTTTGTCCCAGTTCTCCGGGAAGTAAAGTGACCTTTGCTCTAGTTACTGAAGGACTATGCTGAGTCAGTCTGGGAGTGATTCCAGGTGCCTCCAGGGGAAGTGAGGTAACCTCTTCTGGACTTGGACATTGGACAATGGACTATTAATGCTGACTCAGAGACTAATGAGGATCCCTTTGGACTATGGGATTTGCTGATTTATGGTGCAACCCTGCCTGACATTGCATGGGCAAGGGAGGGGTTTGGGTATAAAAGGTGTGTTTTAGCTTTCTTTACAAGTGTTGTACCTGCAATAAAATCGTGTTGGACCGTGATCCTTGTAAACACTGTGCTTTCTGCAACCGGACTTGTCTATCTCAGATTGGCCATTTTAGTCATCAACGCGCTTGTAAAAAGTGTGGGATGAGTCCTTCCTAAAGAATCTTCGTTCGCGAAGTAATGCCGAGAGAGAGATATTGTACACCAGTTTCCTGAAAGTAAAGACATTTTTTTCTAAAAATGGTGGGGTGGAATGATAATGTAGAGATGAATGAATGAAACTTTATACCACACCACCATCTCCCCAGAGGGACTCGGGACAGCTCACAACACACTCAGCAGTGAAACGAAATAATACAAGAACATAACAAAATAACACAATAACAATAAGATGCATAAATAAAATTACTTAAAACATCATATAATGTGAGCAAGCAATATATTTTAATACCATCAGTTGATTCCAGATTAATGTGGCTATTGGACAGAGAAGAATGATGAAACAAAATGTGCCAGAGAAATATAGACAAGAATCTTTTCCACACCCCTCCTCCATGAGTTCTCTGTGTGACGTTACAAGGAATCCCAAGGCTCTCTTCTCATAACGTACAGTGTTTTCCAGATTTACCATACAATTCTGCCGCTCCAGCCAATGGCTCAGCTTTGCTTGTTCAGGGAAGGTAGCTCTATAAGCACAGAAGAAAGCACAAATGTGTAGAATGACAGGTCTGTGTTTATTGCAGCAGGGTGCTATTGACGGGGAGAGGAGAAGCTGCAAAAGGGGTTATTTTCTAATTCATTCTAAATGACTTGGCATTGTCCTTGATTAAGAGACATGGTCTTTCTCTCCCCTGTGCCTCCTTCTGTTTCTCTGCAGGAAGCCACTTAACCACCCTGAGCAGCTGCAAGGCATGCACAGTGTGATGGATGGAGAATCTGGGGCAGGGCCTCATTTGAGTCTTCTCG
This sequence comes from Anolis apletophallus, assembly GCA_030556195.1. Taxonomy (NCBI): domain Eukaryota; kingdom Metazoa; phylum Chordata; class Lepidosauria; order Squamata; family Anolidae; genus Anolis; species Anolis apletophallus. The sequence continues at coordinate 7,264,213 of JARBWK010000001.1, forward strand.
TCTTTTTATGGGATCCTACAAATCTGCAAAAGTGTGACTGATGCACATCAACCCTCCCTATATAAGTTTTCTTTCTCTCCAACAAGGCCAATCAGTTAATGCATAGCTTTATGTATTTTATTTCGGTTATTTATAACCTGACCTTCTCTACCTCCAGTCAAAGTGGAAAAGGGACAATTGGGTTCACAATAGTTCCTACTCTTGAATAGACTAGGGACCCAAGACCCACTTGTCACAAAAATTTAATATGCAGATTACAGAAATGTGGATTTGATATAATGATGTGAGGGAACGAATGGAAGAATGGAAGTTGTATGAGTGGAGTTAATAATTTTGGAGACACCAGTATAATATTAAGACCTGCAATGACTAATTATCTGCTTGCTGGACTGTAATTAGAAGTTTCTAATGACATCTGAAAAGGTAAACCCTGGTAAGAACTGTGGCAATGGTTCTTTCAAGTTAAGGAAATGTTTGCAACATTCCTTATGTTAAGAAGGAAGTCAACACAACACCAATCAAGAACATCTGGCCAGGAAACTGAGACGGAGCCAGGATGGAAGACGTCTATCATTAATTTACAACTTTGGGGCTACATCAGTAGAATATTCCTATAAAAGACTCAGTCTAATAATGCCCAAAGTGTGACAGACCTGAGGAGTCTGGTCCACCCACTATGCTATGCTCCATGGGAAGGAGAGAGATAGTGTACGTATGGAGAGTGGCAGATTTGCACTGGAGCAATATGGTCACTTTGGCCTTTCTCAAGGGAAGAGGAAGAAGCGTGTTTTTGGAGTCTTAAATTTTGTTCAGGGAGTCAGGTTCTGCTGTATGGAAAACAGAGATCTGGTCCTTGGCATTGTGCTTAGGGGAAAGGATGCATGTTGGCGTTTTGAAGTTATGGCATTATGGAAGTTTTGGAACGATGCATTGGAAAGGCTTCAGGAAAGCAGTCTCTAGCCTAACAGGCACTTCTCCACGGAGGGAGAAAAGGATATAATAATACAAGTATTTGGGTGCATGAGGATGAAAGCTTGTACATGTGGTGTGAATTTTCAGTGAAAATGTTATTCCCCTTTGTTTGATTGTTAGTCATGCAATTGTGAATCCAATGTAGTTATAATACAATCTGTATGTCTGTATGTCTAATGTCATTCTATATCTAAATGTTTTTCTGTAATCTGATATACTCTCTCACACTGGAAATTGCAATAAAAAGAACCTATGCTTTAAAGTTATTGAAAAGTCATTCATGACAAATTGGTGTCAGAAGTGGGATATTCTTTTCCAGTGTTGGAAAGTTATTCATAACACACTGACTTCTCTTCTTTTCTTATCTCTTGCATTTGGGGAAGTCATCAAATTGAGTTTTTTGTGACAAACAAACAGCATTTTAATTGTTTCCAAATGATCAGCCTTTCTATTTTCCCCAGTTCTTTTTTTAAAGTTCTATCCTTTCTCAATAGGTATATTATTTATATCAATATTTCTACTGTTGAGTTTTATGTCATGAAGTCACAGCCTGGCCTGAATCCTACTGATAGTTCAACCTTGTCTTACAACCCAGCCACATTGCAAAATTATAGCAGATGGACACCACTTTAGCTGCCATAACTGCATCTTATAGAATCCAGGGATTTGAAGTTTCTTGTGGCACCAGAACATACTGATAGAAAGTCGCAAATAATTATGTCACAGAACTACAAATCCCAGAACTTCATAGCATTGAGCCATGGCAAACTGCTGTAATTCTGCTGTGGACTGTGTCTACACTTGCTTGTAAATCTGGGGTATTCAGCAGGAGGCCTTCATACATACCTTCCCAAAGGTGCTGTGGTGGCAGATTGGAATCCACATAGTCCTGCTAAGCCAAGGTCATCTTGGCCCTGCTGAACCATCACCTGACCATCTGTGCTGCTGTTGCTGCTTCCAGCTAATCACAAAACTCCATGTGATCTTGCCACTGCAGCAGCGGAGATGCCCACATGAAATAGGAGTGAGTAGATCTCCCCAATGTCTCCCTATGTTGCACCCTTGTTGTATTATTATTATTATTATTTACACGGGTGCCTCTGTTGATGTTCATACAGGCTCCCTTGATGGGACCAGCAATGGCAGTGAGGCAAGACAGTGGAGTGTTCTGAATTGGACTCAGTCCGGCTTTCCATACTGCCCCATAGAAATGTAGTATTCCAGAGTTTCAACATTCCCCAATGTTTCTTACTACAGGGCTAAAACAGGTTAACCCAGAAAGTAAAGAAGCATTGTGAATCCAGCCAGGGGCCAACTCTGTGAAGATAAACCTTGATTCTTGTGTGTAAATTCCTATTTCAGATTATCAGTAGGATGCAGGCTGAGGTTTACAACCCAGATGTCCTGTTGGTTGTTGCACATTTGAGAATCAAAGGGCCCATATGGGAGACCTTGGAGGTGCTGTGATGGGTATCAGGGGAAGGAGTGAAAAATGATTAAATTGTATTGTACAAAGGGAGACAAGGAAAACTATGGTTTGAGCACATTTCTGCAAAGATTGGTTGTAATACAATCCAGTATATCTGGCCTGACATATTTTAGAACTATCAGTATAAAAAAAAGTCCCAGGTGAAATGAAGTAGTTCTGGGTATCAGTACTGCAACACCCTAATTTCACAGCATTTCTGTTCCCTGCGGCTTATCTCCTCTTCATTTCCTTTAATCTGCCAGCTTGTGAGTCCAGGCTAAAAGGGAATGCCTCTGGCTACACTGTCTCTCTGTCTTGTTTATTAGCTGTGTTCAAGAGACTCTGCCTGAGAGTTTCTGTTAGACTGTCTGTGACAAAGTTCAAGACTCCCCCTGCCCTACAGTTTCCCATATTGAATAAGAAGATACTCAGTGCAAGGTAGACTTTCCTGGCTTTCCGACTCTATTTGAAGTAGAAGTCATCAACCTTTGAATATTCCTGTGGTGCACCAGCGGGTTTCCTTCAACAAAATATCTCCTTTTCTATCTGTACTCAAGATATTCAGTGTAAATATTCAAAATAAAGGGCATTGCAATAGATGCTTCTTTTGCTATGAGTTTTTAATGCTTTCAGTTTCCGAAAATGTTCCTACTCATCTCTGCTGCCCTGTCTTTGCTGTATTTTCATATGTTTTTTTAAATTGAAAAAATTGCAGATGCTTTCAAAACGTTATTTTGTTGTTGTTGTTTACTTTCAAATTCAAGATTAAATGGAAAAGGGGAAACATGAAAAAAGAAAAAGTACCAGGGGCTTTGCAAAGTTTGTAAGCACTGTTGGAAAATGCCATTTGTCATGTCATATCATGTCTTATTTTTTTTACATCAAATGTGGCTTTTTTCCTTTCCACAAAATTCAAAGGTAGCTTTATAATCATCTGATCTCCAAGCAACTGTCTCTATGCGATCACCTCTATTTAACCATTTTAATGCGAGTAGACATGTACTAAACATTCTTCCAATTGATTCTCAAGAAAATAGCAATACTTGGGTAGCAGCATGTGCATAATAAATTCTCCAATTTCTAGGCCTTCTTAAACTTGTGATTTCCCTTTTCTTCCATTTTTTCTCCTTAGGTTTTGGAATTCTGATTTATGTCCTATTTCTAATGGGATCAATGAATAAGGAATTCTCAATTGTTCTGTACACATAGTACTATACATGTGCTGTAATTCCCATGTTCAGTTTTCTCAGTTTCTCCATGTACCCTCTTCTCATCTTTCTGACCAATATATCAATATCTACTGATAAAACACTGCAAACAAAATGCAATCTGTAATATGGTTTTTCTTTATGTAGTGCTTTACTTTACCAACATAGAGCAAACAACAAATGTATGTTGCTGTGTGCTTTCAATTCATTTCTAATTCATGGTAATCCTAAAGTGAACTTACCATGGGATTTTCTTGACAAGATTTTTTTCAGAGGATGTTTGCCATGGGCTACCTCTGTGACTGAGAGTATGTGACTTGCCCACAATCACCCAGAGGATTTCTATGGCTGTGCAAGGATTTGAAAACAACAACTTCATCATATTAGTTAAATTCCACTGAGTCCTGCAGTTTAAACCCAGTAACTAACTGTGTTCATCACATTAGTTTTGGTTCAAGTGTAGAGTACAGCACTGCGTATTTTAAGTGTAGGGGCCAGCATTCTTTCCCAACGTTTTGGGAGGTGGTGTGAAAGTGGATTCTTTGAAATGATACGGTTATTTTGTCAGATCTGTGATGCGATGGCATTCATTGCTCCCAGGTTCCTTCCTTCAGCAGCATGTTGTGTTTGAACAGACTGAGCATGCTCAGAAATTCTCAGATCTTACCTAGAATCTCGCGTTAGTAAAGATTTCAAAGAGAGGAGGTATTTTTTCAACAATGAGCAAAGAGAGGGATGGTGGGTGGGGCCAAATCTCTGCAGTGTGAAGACAACTGCAGTAAAAGAATACAGAAAGAAAACTAAGGCATTTAAAAGTGTGATGAAGGTAGGGAAAATGGAGTAAGCCTGAGCTGATCTCCGCCAGACACTTCCCTGCCTCAATGTGATGAAATCCAGGTATCCAGAGTCTTGTCCAAACAATTAAATCATACTGGTTCTCATGTGACACGTACATTAATTAAAAGGTGAGTCACTGGTTACTGGTTACATTGGTTCCAATCCACAGGTTAAGCAGGTTGAAGTTACTTTGTCACAGAAACAGTTTACTATGCTATAAGGACAGACCCATTGACTTAATGCAAATATTAAAGAGCTGGACTAAGATAGAAATATTCAAAGAAGAAACTGATATTATGTAGATTTCTAAACATTTACATAAATTTGTATTTGTGGTACATATTTTTGCAACTAGTAAAGCAAAGGAATGAGTCTCTAAAATATGTTACATCCCTTTGTACATTATAAAACACATGAGCCTATAGTGGCCCAATGGGTTAAACCCTTGTGCCGGCAGGACTGCTGACTAAAAGGTCAGTGGATCTAATCCAGAAGCAGGGTGAGCTGAAGCCTCCCACAGGATGGTAAAACATCCAGGTGTCCTCTGGATAACATCCTTGTAGAGGGCCAATTCCCTCACACCAGAAAGTTTCTCAAGTCGCTCCTGACATGAAAAAAATAATAATTATAGAACATAATGATGTATGTGAACTCAATATGAGATTTCTAAACAGCTGTAAAAATATAGCAAGTGGTCTTATACTATGGGTCACATCATTGGTTCATCAAGCTCGGGTCTTACAGAGTTTCAAACAAATTAGCCCTGCCCTACTTTAAGGTATTTAGGGCCTCATCTACACTGACCATATAATATGGTTTGAAGCTAGCTGTATTGAGGAAATGGAAGCACATCAAGCAAAGTCATTGGAAATTCTGAGATAAGAACCCAAGACTGATGCAGCACAGGCACAATCTAAACCACATTGCATGGCGTAATCAGCTCTGCTGAATGTGAATCACATTGGAGACACCCACCATACTGAGGAGCATTGTAAAATTCAGAAGGGGGCGGCTGCCAATAATACTCCAAGAGTGGCCAATGTACTCACTGGGACAGGTAATGGATTACCTCTATTGATAACTCACTTTTCTTCCTCATATGCCTTGATAGTACGCATGTGCATGTCATCCAGAGCATTTCCTTTAATGTCAGGCTGCAGATACTGCAGTTTCTGGAACTAGTTTGAGGTCACATTCCATAGTTAATTTGACCACCATTCTGGCCTTGAACCTGTTCCAGAATGGCAATCTAATCATCCATACAATGAAACCAGTTTCCAAACCAACCTAACTGATTGGTGTAGAAATCCCCAAGGATTCAAAAATCAGACTCTTCTCATTGGCTCTTTGCTATGACCTTTCCCTCAAGGTTCCCATCCACAGAAATTTTCACTGGAGGTTTTACTGAAAAGACATCAGTTTTCTTCCTTCTAGAAATCTTTTTAGCAGCTACAGGCTTGAGGTTGGTGGGAGCTGATAAATAAAGTAGCTTATAGATATCATTCTTTGTCATGTTTTTATACTGCCAACTAGTCAACAACAATAGTCCATTTTTTACAACAGGCATGAAAGGTCTAAATATCTGAGGATGTCCACAGAACTCATGCAGATGCATTTATAGCATGATGACACTGACAGCAACACCTTTACTTTTAAATGTGACTGATACTTAATTGAAAATAAAATAGTGAATTAATTGCAAATAAAGGATAACACCACACTGTTAATATGCCTTAATGTCTTGGCTCAAAGAGGAAGGTTATTTGGAGGACCATATTTTCATTTCCTCCATCAATGTTTTTATGACACACACACACACAAATCAAGATACATTTGGAAAAATAACATTGGAAGCATAGTATTATGTGAAATTAATATTTTCAAAGGAAAAGTAAAACACCAGTTAGTGCAATACAGAGAATATTAGTATTCATAATACTGGAGAAGCAGTTGTTTTAATGCTTTATTTCATGTTAGACAAAGAAATAATTGTAAAAGAAATTATCCAACATTTTAACTAAAATAATGGTTAGGCAGGGCCAATAAACCACAGTGTGGAAAGATCTAGTGTCCCAGTGGAGTACACTGGCATCTTCTTTGCTTTAAATCACATTTCAGCAGTGAACAAGAAAGGGATTCGGTTTCTATTTTCTTGTATTTCAGCATTCATTGAAGATACTTCAATGTTGTTGCCTGAAAAATGATTAAATATAAAATCAGATGTTTGCTTAATGCAGTAGCATTTGCACCCTACATGAAGAAGGCAAAAATTATGAGATTAAGTAATCAGGGAACGTCATATTAGCATTCTCCAAGAAGGAATCTTGATTGCAATGGAGGAAAAATCACATAAGTAGTGCTACCAAAAGCTCAAACCATGTTTAGGCATTATCTATAGATACTGTAAGAGGAAGTGGGGATGCTCGGTTAACCTCTCTCTTTGACATTTGCCCATTCTCATTGGCTTTCATACTTTTCTTTGATCATTAAAAAGTCACCAAGGGATCTATATAAAGACTTCATATTTTCCAGTTTAGAAGTTGGTTGAAAATACCATCACCAATATTCTACATCATGTTTATATGGCCAAAATAATGTGAATTTGAGACTTAGCTGCTATGGTGAACCCACATGATATAATCATGATTGTAACATGGGTTGGGATCACAACATAACTGCTTTATGCATCCATTACTTTGTAACAGTAGAATGCAGGATTTACTCCAGAACTTCCTGGAAGCTCCAGCACGATCTTATAGAATTGAATGTATGGACAGCTGGATCATGCTGGATCTACCACTGCATTGGCACCAGCAAGCAACCTCTCCCACAGGCTTGCTGGTGATGTTGCATTTCTTTTGAGGTCATATCAAGGACTAAGACACTTAATTTTATTTATTTATTTATTTTTTACTATATTTGTATACCGCCCACTTAACCATCACCATCAAGTGTCTGGGAAATAATTACTTTCTTGTGACAATGCAGTGGCAGCAGCCTCAATGTGCCCTGAGGCTGCTTGGCTGTGCAAATGGCTATAGGGCTTATAGACTAAATTGAGAAGTTCTGGAGTCCTTTAAAATACTTACCTTGCTGGTAAGTATAAATACCACCAAAAATTAAATATATTTAACTAAGTAAGCTCTCCTAGCCTGCCCACTCCTCAACTTGATGGAAACACCACCCGTCTATGTTCTGATCTCTAGTAGAATGGACCTCCTTCTCCTCATACAGCTGATGTCCTGTAAAGTAGGTTGAGGAGATGTTATGATTGTGGCAATAGTCTAACAATCATGACTAAGTCACAGTCATGAATATGAAAGAGTTATGGATGAGTAAATCTAGGTAACTATTCCATATTCATGGCATCACCTACTAAAAATGCATGCTTTTGAATATATGTATAGAAAAAGGTGTATTGCTGTGCCATGCCAATATGTTAAATCAAATGTTTTTGAGTTTTAAATTCTTGATTAAGATGATAATGAGACATAATGGTTTTATAAATGAACACATACAAAACTGAGAGACTAGTCCACGTAATTGTGGTGTAATTTTGTTTGTGCGCGTATGTTTATGAGAGAACAGGAACCAATGAGGGGAGAGAAGAAAAAGAAACCCACAGTCTCATTTTTTGCTACATGTCTTCAGTTCAATCGGCATTCCTTATACATGAAAATGCATTCATTGGTCTGAATCCACGTTGCCTTGTAACCGTAGTAGTTATGTGGCTACATAATGAATCACTGCTCCATCTCCGCAATCCCCAGTAACCAGACTGCAGCCACTAAAATTGATGGGCCAATAATTGGGATTGAGATTTTCACAATCACGATATATTCCCTAAACTAGGGAAAATCTAGAGACCATGAATACGAAGCAGTCACAAATGCTCAACACATTTCTAACTACATAACAGGATTCCAGCCATTTTAAATAATTTACACATTACATTAATTATACATAATAGTTATCTCAATCTGCTCTTCCCATTCCTATTGAAGAAAGTGCCTAAGCCAGAGTAAACTTGAGGGTAGAATTAGTCTGAGAGAAGATGGTAAAGGGTGTATGGTAGGCCTGGCTAGGCTCGTCAGAATACTCGTAAAATCAAAATGAATTTGGTTTAAATTCAATTTTGAAGCAGTTTCGAGGCAATGTAAGCAACCTGGAAGTGAATTTGCCATTTCGAAGCCAACGCCGCCATTTTTGGAAAGGAATCGTTTGGATGCGGATGTGCTTCCCTCCGCGTTAGACCTGGGCAAGACGTGGAGGGAAGCACATCCATATCCAAACTGGGTGTTTTAACCCAGTTTGGACATGGATGTGCCTTTCTCTGTGTTAGACCTGAAGCGAGACATGGAGAGAAGCACATCTGCGTCCAAACTGGGTGTTTTAAGCCAATTTGGATGCAGATGTGCTTCTCTCTGTCCGCGCGCCAGTGATGAAGCGAAGCCAGGTCTGAACTTAGAAAGTTCTTTTATTAATTAAGTGAGCAAAGTAAAGCATTCTCACACAGAGCAATTCAGCAGCTTGCATCTCACAGAGGAATCAGCATGGTGACTGACTCAAAAAGCTCAGCGTCTCCCTTATCAGTATGTTTACACAGCTGAAGGTCAAACCAGTGCTGGACACCACTTGTGCTGTTTTAACTCTATAAATGCCTGGTTACACAACACAGCATCTTATACAATGGTTGAATTGCAGAATCATTTGAAAATCACACACTGACACCCTCCACGTTAGACCTGGGGCGAGACGTGGAGGGAAGCACATTGTTTATTGTTTTTATCTGTTAGTATACAACTGTTTTAATTGTATTTTACATTGTGGGCACTGGTTGCCACATGTAAACTGCCTCGAGTCGCCTTCGAGCTGAGAGTGGCAGCATAGAAATATAGCAAATAAATAAATAAATAAATAAATAATAAATAAATAAAGTGATGTGAAACTGATATACTTGTGTAATGTATGTCTTATGCTAGTATACCAGTTATTTTCATGGATCTATGCCTCTGCCTTTATAAGCAAAACCCCATACCCAATAATGTATGATTTCCATAGATTTCTTATCACTTAAAAAAATAAATATAACTTAACAACAGATATGGAGTGTCACAGATGCAATGCAACAGATCCAGTCTTAATCGTCTTCTTGAAAGCCAAGAAATGAGTGCAAACTAAATACTCTTCTATAATACTACTCTACATCCTGTGAGCTGCGTTTGAAGGGGGAAGGTGGGATTTGACTCAGTGATGACATGACATAACTCCAAGCACTATAGATATTAATGCACCAAAGTTCTTTAGGGAATAGGATTCCAATAAGCATAACGGGATTTATTATTATTAGCTGGGTAAAGTAATTGCATTTCTCCCTTACCTGCTTACACTTTCTGTTTGAGATATGGATTTTCCACCCACTCATAAATGCCTTTCCTCCCACCCACCTCCTCATTTTAGTACCTTAGGTGCAGAAGTTTCAGATTTCTGCTAGCACTTGCAAATAGCAGCCAACTTGTGTGTGTGTCTATAAACCTTCTGCTAATATTAGCTTCTCCTGGAATTCAGTTGAAATGAGGAAAAATAGATTACTTTCTATTTGCTTCTCTTTTTTTTACTACTTCAAGCAAACTAATTCAAGGGAAGAAAACAGAACTCTAAATGTAATGCAGAATTGCGGCTGTTTCCCCCCCCCCCCCACTTTCCAAACTATTTTAAAACACACCTGCCTTTAAAACATTTACAGGAAGAAAATACTTTGTCTCCATGCTGCCTTACATAGACACTCTTGCCCTCTCTCCCGCTCTTGTTTGTGTATGGTGTGTTCTTAAGAGATATCAGAAGGTGACCTTTGGAAAACATATTTCTTCTAGAGTTATAAGGCCTTCCTTTCTCATTGCAATGAAATAATAGCCTAGAAGAGAATTGGCTGCTGTTGCTGCTTCTACTTCGTAATTAATGGTTCTTGCGGATGGCTGAGTGGATGATATAATTAATAGCACTTAAGGCTTTGAGTGTGTTGAAATCCACAGCTGATTACCAAAATGTGTATTTGGACAAGGATTATATGCAAACAGTACCCGAGTGGAGTCATAGCTGGATCATCCAGATCGATCACACTTTGCAACAGAGTGGCCCTTTGTGGTTTCAGTGCTGGACGGCAGAACTTGCGGGATTTTCTACAGCAGCCTTTCCAAAACATAAAACATATGAAACCAGCCATTCCAGGTGCATCGAGATGTCACGCATGAAGGGGAACACTCCGGCAGCTCTCCAAAGGGAGATACATTTGCAGAAGCTCCAGAAGGTGAATTTGCAGATGCCCATCTGTGCACGTTCGCATACGTTTTGCAACATTTATTCAAATAATTGAACCAAATGACTGAAATATTTTAGATTTTTTTAAAAAAGAAAATTCAGGTTATGGATTTCTGAGTATGTGCAGCAAAACGCCTTTCCTGAGAGTTGCATAAAACCTCTTAGACTACATGAGTTATGTTAACAAAATTAGTTTAAAATTCCTCTTCTAAGGCCCCTTTCTACACTGCCATATAATCCAGATTATTAAATCAGATAATCCACATTATCTATTTTGATCTAGATTATATGAGTCTACACTGCCATATAACCCAGTTCAAAAAGATAATCTGGATTTTATATGGCAGTGTAGAAGGGGCCTAAAATGCCACTTCTTCTAAAGGATCATCTGCAACTGCTACTGCAGCATTATGTTCATGTGTCAATTGACACTTTCAGTCATACCTGAATGATGGAAAAACAAATGAACACATTCATTTCTAAAAATAGGTCTAATGGTTTTAAAGTATAGTAGGATAATTTTTGAGTGAACATTAGATGGAACCTCTTGATCATTTGAACAGTTTAGCAGGAGAACCAGTTACCTGGAAATGTCAGGCCCTTCTACATTGCCCTATATCCCAGGATCTGATCCCAGATTATCTACTTTGAACTGAATTATATAAGTCTACACTGTCAGATAATCCAGTTCAAATCAGATAATCTAGGATCAGATCCTAGGATATAGGGTAGTGTAGAAGGGACCGTGGTGGGATCCCTTTCTATGGATGTCTTAAAAAAAAGAATGGACAGCTATCTGGGTAGGGGATGCTTTGTCTCACTAGTTACCAATTTTTGGTCTGCCCCAGCTTACTTGTCTGAACGTATCTCCCCTTATGTCCCACCTCAACATTTACAATCTTCCGGGGAGGCCCTGCTCTCGATTTTACCTTTGTTGCAAACACGGTTGGTGGGGACGAGGGACAGGGCCTTCTTGGTGGTGGCCCCTCGCTTGTGGAACTCGCTCCCCAGCGAAATAAGGTCAACTTCTTCCCTCATTTCCTGTGGATTTGGTTTTGGACAGCCTATGAGTGTGGAATGGGGATCATGTGGTCATTGATATTTGATTGTTTTAATCTCTTTTGTAGTATTTTATGATGTGTTGTTGTTCTGTCTCCTGTGTATACAGCATCGAATTGTTGCCTTTTTGTTAGCCACCCTGAGTTGCCCTTCAGGGGTAGAGAAGGGCAGGCTAGAAATAAATGAAATAAATAAATTGGTCCTTCAGATGTGTTGAACATCATCTCCCAGCATTTATGAGTGAGGGTTAAACTGTCTGGGACTTCTGGGAACTGAAGTCTAAAGTATATGGGGGACCACATTTTGGGAACTACCACATTAGTTGGATTTCTTGCACTGAACTGGATTTTGGACTGCATGACCTGTGGGGTCCCTTCCCGCTCTATAATTGTATTATATGAGTCCTTTTCTAACACTTCAGGTATTGATTGTTGACGGTTATTTCCAAACATCCCTCAGATATTAATGCACCAAAGTTCTTTAGGGAATAGGATTCTGAGTTAAATCTTGGCTGTTCATCAACGTCTTTGGGCTGCACTAATACAACCCGAAAACAATTATCTATAGCTTTTAAACTCTTAAAAAAAACTCTTTTGAACTCATTATATTATTTAATATTTTAGCTTATTTGAACTACCTCACTATATTAACCTGTTTAAATACTAGAATAGCCTCCCTGAGAGTTCTTGATACAGAATAAGATATAAATATTTTAGTAAGTTATAATAATTAAAAATTGCTATTCAATAACAATGTGGACTTTCTCAACTGCTGCTTAACTCAATGAGTATAAAGCTAGGTTCCATCTTATTCATAGGATATTGGCTAACATGTGTGAGTGACTTCATTTACTTCAAAGAGTAGGTGAATTTACCGTGATGTCATTTCCATGCCAGCACAGAAGCAGAATGGGCTCAATACACCAAGTAAGTGGTGGGAACATGGCACTATCTGTGACTATTGATGGGTTTTTCTGTCGATATTGGGGATGGGTTTATCATTGGGAAGGAGGCAGACTGGCAATAGGATGTGTGCAGCACCGGGACTGTGGCACAGCTGACTGAGAGTTAGCTGCATTAAGATCACTACTGACCAAAAGGTCATGAGTTCAAAGCCAGCTTCCGACCATTTGTGTAGCTTGCTATCGACCTTTTCAACTCGAAAGACAGTTGCATCTGTCAAATAGGAAATTTAGGTACCATTTATCGGAGAGACTAATTTAACTAATTTACAACACCATAAAATCTCCAGCAAGTGTGTGCAAAAGAATGAGGAAGTTCTCCATCAGTGTCACAAATGGATGGTAAAGCAACAGCTCCCCTGGTGGCAAGAATACCCTCATGAAGCTGGAAGGATAAATAGTCCCCATGTGTCTGTCTATATATGTTGTGTGTCTATGGCATTGAATGTTTTCCATGCATATGCACATTGTAATCCGCCCTGAATCCCCTGCAGGGTGAGAAAGGTGGAATATTATATAAATACAGTAAGTAAATAAATAAGTGTCATGAATGGTGATGGTTCTGCTTCGATGTTGGTTTTCCTTTTTGATGCAATAAAGTCCCTAGATGCAATTCATTGGAAACACGGCTTGCTGAGTTAGAAGCAACAAATTACAGATGCCGGAGTGTGTGTGCAGCATTTTTAACATGCAGACAGCAACAGAGCTTCTAAAACATTTACTTTGCTAATGAGGCTTTTGATTCCCACAACACAGGAAATCTGCAGACATCTGAAAACCAGCCTGCAACTGTAAACCCAGCCTGTTAAGTGTTGCCTTCCAAATGACACAACTTTGTCTCATCTGTGTCTATCTTATTCATTAACTTGTGCAAAAGAAACATTGGCAATGTTGTCCCTTGTCTCTCAATGCAGCAGATGTTTCTTCGGTGAGATGGGAACTAGCTGGAAGCTGGGGCGATAACCAATTTTCCAAATGCCTTAAAGTCCTCTAAAACTCAGTACTATAGTAGTGGATAAGGTTGTTAACCCTGACTTGATTTGTCCTCATGTAATAAATGGGAAAAGTTTGACTTTTCCTCAAAGCAAGCTTCAAAACTTCTGAAACCATGCTACACCAAGTTAAGAGGCATTTGGGGTGAGGGTGGAAAACCATGATGGGTAGAGATAAAATGTACAGTATTGCAAAATACTAATGACAATTGTCATTAACTGACTATTAAAATAGCAGCACTGGGTAAATTGTGCCTAGGTCTATCTGTTTACTGTGTGGGTGTGTGTTTAACGTCAGATGCATGGGCATCTACACAAGTTATGTAGATTAGCATAAAGACAAAGAAATGCAAACTGGCAAAAATGGTATCTTGATCTCATGTTTTAAAGATAAAGAGAGAAATGGAGTCTTGAGATGTGCAAAGGAAAATGTTGTTTCTTAAGATGAGCTGTTCAGAGAAATAAAATCTTTTATGTATCCCGCTTTTCTCCATAGGTCTACCTGTCTGTACCTCACTTTCTTTTTTCACTGGAATCATTAGCTGTTTCCAGTCTCTTCATCTCAAGCCAGAGACAAGAACTTGTGAAGAGTTTGCCAAATGTTCACAATGCAGTCTGAGATCGGCCTCAAGAATTCTTCACCTTCTTAGTAGCAGGTGGCTAATAGGATCTAGTTAGCAGTGTGAATGAGCCAAGAAAAGCAGCTGAAACTCACTTGCTGAGGACAGCCATGTCTTCTTTCCTGAAATATTGTGCTGTCTGAAAGGACGTTACTTAAGGGACCCCTGGATGTTACCATCCTGTGGGAGGCTTCTCTCGTGTCCTTGCATGGGAAGCTGGACCTGACAGATGGGCGCTAACCCCGCTTCCTGGATTCAAACCATCGACCTTTCGGTCAGCAGTCCTGCTGGCACAAAGATTTAACCCATTGTGCAACTGGGGGCTTAGAGTGGCATGCAAGAGATGGGAGGGGGAAGCACAGGAAGAGGGGAAATGCAGGAAAATGGTTTTGAAAAATAAAACAGGATTGTTTTGGAACAAGAGGAACAGAGAGAAGCCAAATTGAAAGATACAGCTGGGAGGGGAAAAGTGCAGTCAGGACAGGAGGAAAGGGTTTGCGTATGTGTCTCTGGTCCATTATAAAACCCAGATTAGTTTAGTGTGGCATTCTGCTTTTGCAATCATAACCACCTAGTAGTGGGTTTTTTTGCAGATTAAACTATTGATTTTCATCTTCTTATTTCTAGTGTGTGAGTGGAAATAGATACTAGAGATTTTTGGGGACTGGGCCTCAACAAGCCCCTATCAGAAAATTTGAAGTACTCCAAAATATGAAATTGTCCACATGGATGACTGAGATAGTGATACCTTCGTATTTTGCAAACTGCTTTTGTTTTATGTACAAAAATAATTTAAAATGTTGTTTGAAATTTCTTTTAGGCTATGTGTATAAAATGTTTATAAATCAATAAATGTTGTGTTTCAGTTTGGGTCCCTTCGCCAAGATATCTCTATATGTACATATAATGGTGCAGCAGGTTAAACTGCTGAGCTGAACTTGCTGACCAAAATATTGGCAGTTCGAATCTGGGGAACGGGGTAAGCTCCCGCTGTTAGCCACAGCTTCTGCCAACCTAGTAGTTCGAAAACATGCAAATTTGAGTAGATCAATAGGTACTGCTCCGGTGGGAAGGTAACAGTGCTCCATGCAGTCATGCTGCCCACATGACTTTGGAAGGGTCAACGGACAACACCAGCTCTTCAGCTTAGAAATGGAGAGGAGCACCAACCCCCAGAGTCGGACTTAATGTCAGGGGAAAACCTTTACCTATACCATGTAAATTCTGGTCTTCCAAAATCCAATTTTTCCTGAAACTTCTGATCTTGATTGGTTCAAATAAGGGATACTCATGAGAGTTTTAGTTTTGTGAGGAGCCAGCACCAGTTGGCAGAGAAATCTAAATAACTGCAACTCCATTAATTCCACAGCATTGAGCCATGACTGTTGATTGATTGGCTGTCCCTCATGTGGATATCCACACCATAATATCAGATCATAAAGATCTTTAGATGAGCCTTCTTCACCATGAAGCTCTCCAGCTCTCTTGATCTACACATTTCATCAAAACCAGCCCACATGGTCAAAGGTCAAAGAAAATGAGAATTATAAAAAGCAGCCATTTTGGTGGTGGTAATATAACCATTCTGGATTTTAGTCTGAACTTTAACACACACACACACACACATATCCAAATTGCTGGGCCCATTCTCAAAATAGGTTCTGCATCTTGGATAGCTCTTTCAAAATTCAGGCTCAACTCCCAAGTGGATTTGATGTCCTTTAACAAGGGAAGTCCAACTGGTTTCTATAGAACACTGATTCTCAAAGTGGGCGGTACCACCCCCTGGTGGGTGGTGAGGCGCCCTAGTGGGTGGTGGGAGGCTCAGAGGAATTTGGGGGGCGGTGAATATTTGGCCATTTAGGATCGGCCACAAGGCCCTCTTCTTTGGCCCCACCCCCTTCGCTTTGACCTGCATATTAGATATTTGGATTAGAATTCGTAAGAGTAGCAAAATTATTTAAAAGTAGCAACGAAAATATGGTTTGGGGTCATCACAACATGAGGAACCTTTTTTTAGGGGTCATGGCATTAGAAAGGTTGAGAACCACTGCATTAATACATATATCTTTCTGTTTAATTGCTATTAAATTAAAAATAATAATTTCTAGGGGGGCAGTGAGTAATTTTTTTCTGGAAAGGGGGAGGTAGGCCAAAAAAGTTTGGGAACCACTGCTATAGAATGTTGGTTTACATTCTGTGCACATGAAAAAGGGAATGATATGCTCTTGCTCATTTTGGTGAGTATTCTGATTTTGGCTGTAGTCTCCAGTACTAGCCTGTCACTTGCTGGCAGTCTTAGGTCATTTCTAGAACTGAACAACGCTTCTCATGGGCTATACTGAAAATATACTAATATAAATTATAGAATCAGTGTTGGCACAAATTGCACATGCAAGGTTTTGCAGAAGTGCCGCCAGGAGAATTAAGTGCTTCTTTATTATATTCAAATGATTTTGCCCCCTCTCCTGTTGCTCAAATTAATGGGAAAGAAAGCAATCTGCAGTTCCTCAAGACCCCCTTGACCCGGATGGCTCTGCAAGTGCTGACGCTTGAATGTGCTAATGGGAGGAGAAAAGGAATTGTGATGGATAATTTTTTTGAGGAAAAAAAAGAAGCCCAATGCTTTAATTACGATGTGATTTCCCATTTTGCAACTCCATTGTCCACAGTGAAAGCTTGTTAAGTAAGTGGCGCAATTGGCTAGCTAATCCCGGCCTGTTGAGTTGACTCTGTAGGGCCGGTAATTATGTGGGAAGATAACTTGCTCAGAGTCGACTTCAGAGTTTCAGGATGGGAAGGTTAAAAATCAGCATTGAAAGGAAGGCCAGCAGATTAAATTTAAATGAGAGAGAGGGAGGGAGGGAGGGAGGGAAGCTGTCATTTCACGATGGGCAATGATGTCTCCTTTGGGCCTTCGTACATTATTTAGCTGATAAAGTATGCCAGATTCTTATCTAAATTAGCAAACTCCTATCCAATTCTGCAGGTTTTTCAACAGCACGTGGCTTCCTTGATTCTCTATCACCTACTGGAAAGTAAATTGGTTTGTACTTGGACTGCTTATTGCTGTTGCTTCTTGTGTTAGTGGGGAGATGAATCTGCTCCAAGTTTAAAAGTGCTTAATGGAAGAGGAAAACCATCCTAGATAGAAGAAGTGCACCATTCTTTGGTCAAGGGCATATGATAACCGAGCTCTTCTGCTTGAACGTCTGAGCAAACCGAAATAAATAGTTAAATAGTTGGACTTCTTTTGATTTAGCATCTTGGGCAGCATTTTTACATTTCAGAAACTGAATTCATTTCCGCTTATTGAAATGGAAGACACCAGACCCAACAGTGCGAGGCATCACTTGAACTTCCATAACTTAATGCTTTTTGCCACAGTTGTCCATGAACGTGCATATGAGACAATTGACAGTCCAGGGAATCATGTGTATTGTTTTTTTAGTAGCCATAAAAACAAATACTTTATGTTTTAACTGTACTGTTTGGCTTGGCCCCTTGTAAGCCACCCCAAGTCCCTTTGAGGAGATGAAAGTGGGGTATAAATATAAAGGTATTATTATACCGGGAATGTGGCGCAGCTGGCTAAGTGTCAGCTGAATAAGATCTCTCTGACCAGTAGGTCTTGAGTTTGAGGCCTGCCTGGGTCGAGGTGGGTTTTCTACCTTAAGTGTAGCCTGCTGCCGACCTTTGCAGCCCGAAAGACAGTTACATTTTTCAAGTAGGTACTACATTAAAGTGGGGAGGCGAATTTTGACCAATTTATGAGGCCATAAAGAATTGCTGAGAAATGCAGAAGAAACAACAAGGGGCGCTGGAAGGAAACACTGAGAGAGTTGAGAAGTGTATCAGCTCCCCCTGGTGGCCAGAAAGTTTGCCTCTGTTTGTCTATATATGTATAATATGTCAAAATGTATGTACTGTACTGTACTGTGATAAATGTCACATGTTTATATGTCATATGTTGAACTGCAGAGATTGTCTGCAAGTATGTGTACTGTAATCCGCTCTGAGTCCCCTTCGGGGTGAGAAGAGCGGAATACAAATAAAGTAAATAAATTTATTATTATTATTATTATTATTATTATTATTTGAAACACAACAAGATGAGTCCACAGCAAACAAGATCACTCTGCTGGATGTTGTATTGGATCACACGTTAGACACTTCCCAAGTGTCTAGGACTGTGTGATGTTTCAGTGAATAATGCGTGCAGATCCCAGAGCTTTTGCAGTTTGATCTTTAAATCCTCATATTGTGGCCACATTTCTAGTTGTTTCTCTTCAATCCTTCTGTCACTTGGGATTGCAAAATCGATGATCCATACTTTGTTTTTTTAACATGATTGTGAGGTCAGGGGTCTTGTGCTCCAAAACTCTGTCAGTCTGAATTTGGAAGTCCCAGAGTAGTTTGATGTGTTCATTTTCTGTAACTTTTTTAGGCTTGTGATCCCACCAGTTCTTTGTCGCAGGCAGATGGTATTTGTGGCACAAGTTCCAATGAATCATCTGAGCAACAGTGTTATGCCTTTGCTTGTAGTCTGTCTGCATGATCTTCTTGCAGCAGCTGAGGATGTGATCTATTGTTTCATCTGCTTCCATGCAGAGTCTGCACTTGAGACCTGTCATCGCCTTTTCAATTCTGGCTTTGATGGCATTTGTTCTAATGGCTTGTTCTTGGGCTGCCAGAATCAGCCCCCCTCCCTTTTTTAAAGATCTATTTGCGAGCCACATCCATGTTCCTTCTTTGTCAATTTGGCTCTCATTTTTCCCCAGGAACTGTCCATGGAGAACCTTCTTTTGCCAGTTTTCTTTTCTGCCCTGAATTGTGTTGTTGTTGTTGTTGTTATTATTATATGCTTCCTTACGGGGCCTATACGAGAGATGAAGGTGGAATTCTGTATTGTGGGAGGAAGTTACATGAATCCAGCAACTGAACTGATTTGTGCGTTGGACTCTAGTCTATTTTGGAATCTGCAGGTTTGCATCCTGTTGGTGTTTTATAGAGGTATACGTTCTCTTACAATGCAGTTATATGTTTTGTATTCAGTTGAAGGTAATCAAAGTGCAATTACGCACATGATTGCACTGCAAATCATTGTGCACTGTATGTTGTGAACTGCTGCCCATTATTCATTGACTACATGGTTGTGTATGGTTGCACACTGCACAGCAATGTGTAATTATCATTTGGTTGTGAAATATTTCAGTTCTCATTCAAAATTTATTTATTTATTTACTACATTTGTATACTGCCCCCCCCCCCCTCAACCCAGGGGCGACTTGGAGCAGTTAACAATAGGCAACAATTCGATGTCAGTGCAACGCAAACACAACTCTGTGAGCACAAAGTCACACAATATCTCCTCAGCTCAAAATGCCAGCCCCAGCGTTGTCAAATCTTAAAAAGGGATTTGGGTCTGTCTTTTAATATTTTACTTTATTAGCACCTTTGAACAGCTGGAAAGTGCAGAAACTGCTGTGCATGCTGAAATGGACCTGAAAATTGTCTTGGAAAAGATAGAACTTTGGGGGGGGGAGTACATTTCTGGCCTCATTTCAATCCATATAGTTGCTGTAGCTCTTATAAGCACTTCCAATCTATTTGAGGAAGAAACAATCCTAAAACATCATCTCTTTTTAAAGGTAGCCTTTGTGCTTTCTAGTGAGTCTAAGCACTCAGTTTTTATCCCTTTAAAACAATCTGACATATTCAATTGTTTTAGAGGAAACATGCAAGAATTTATTATGGGCCACATGAGGAACTCTTTCCCCAGTGAGATTAGATCCGTGCCCTCCCTCCTGGCCTTCAAAAAGAAAACAAAGACATGGTTGTAGGACCAGGCTTTTGGCCAGTAATGCAATGCAAAGAATAATTAGAAAATACATGCTATGATAATCGGAATGGCCACAGTGTACGATTTTTAGAGCATGTGTTTTTAATATTTATACTGTGATGTTTTTAATGCTTTGTTTTAGTGTTCACATGTTGTA
Source organism: Anolis apletophallus (assembly GCA_030556195.1). Taxonomy (NCBI): domain Eukaryota; kingdom Metazoa; phylum Chordata; class Lepidosauria; order Squamata; family Anolidae; genus Anolis; species Anolis apletophallus. Next base: position 7,284,647 of record JARBWK010000001.1, read on the forward strand.
TATGTCTATGCTTAATGGTTTTAATGATTTGAATTTATACTTATATGTCAGTGTTTCATTATGGTGATTTTATTTTATTATATGTATGTTATGTTGACATTAAATTATTGCCATTAATATGTTGTAAACCTCCTTGAGTCCCCCTAGGGGATGTATAATATACTAAATAAATAAATAAATAGTAGAACTGAACTGAATTGAACATGCTCCATCCATTCCTAGTCCCTTCTTCTCATTTTCATTTTAATATTTTAAGGTTTATTTTTATAAAGTGCTTAATTGTTTCTAAAAATCTTATATCTGTATTTTTATCCACCTTATATTAACTTTTATTGCCCCATTGAAAGGAGAAAGGCAGGGTCTAAATGAAAATAATAACAACAACAATACAATCAGCTATGGATTAGAAGATACTGGATATTCATACTATACCATGAATATAGACCAGGTTGCAGAAGTAAAGTAGCATGCATTTGTATTTTTGCCTTAATAGATGTGGTTATATTTTTTGTACGTATTATACTTTTTCATTTCTCACTATACTCCTGTTAATGGTTTATTTATTTATTATTGGGACTTCTTAACCGCCGACTCCCAGGGGCTCGCGGCGGCTCACAAGAACCAATGGCACAGCGCCATGAGTTAAAAGCATAAAACAATTAAAACAAATTAAAACAAGCAGTACAATTAAAACAAGCAGCAGCAATACATTCAGCCGAGTGAGTATCTAACATGGCCTACTCTCCGAAGGCCTGCCTAAACAGATAAGTTTTGCAGGCCCGTCTAAACGGGAGTAGGTCACTCAAGGCTCTGACTTCGGCCGGGAGGGCGTTCCATAGCGTAGGAGCTTACTAGTCTAAGGTTGAATTGCCTTAGACTAGTAAATGTTTTAGAATGTGAAAATATTGTATCTTCATCTTTCAGCTGTTTTATTGACTGATCTGTATAAGGGTTGTCTCTTACATAGAGGACCAGAAAGCAAATTGTTTATTATTCATGCCCATAAGAAGAATGCAGGAGGAGCCAACCATATATGCACACCTGAATTATAAACTGTTTACATTATCAAGCCACAGAACATTCTGTAATGTCATGGCAGTTCAGCCAATCAGAATTCGAAGTGTTCCTATACAAAAAATAATACAATAGAGACTAATTGGTAGTGGCTCTTGTTTATCATCTGGTGCAGACCCTGGTCAGCTTTCCCAATGTAAAGTGCTGAAGGGCATTGTTGACAGAGGATGGCATTTATCACAGAAGAGGATGACCAAATGAAAGTGCCTCTCATATTTATGTGATTGTAATGTGATTAGGTCTTGTGATGATATCTCCCAAGTGAATGTGTTGGTAGAGTAGGCACCTGGGATTGTGGCAAGAACTTGTACCTGCCACCACATCCGTACTACTATAAGTTAGTAACTATTGAGATCAGAAGGCTGTTTTGGAAACTGAAATGCCTTGGGCCACACCCAAGCAGAGATTCCTTTTTTCAATGGGATCCTTTTTTTTCAATGGGAAGGACCTGTTTCCAATGGCACACATTATAACTGGACATGCTTTGCCCTCACTGTGGAAATTTCCTCTGCCAGTGTGGTCCCATTTCTTCCTATAACACAAAGCACACCCATTACAAATAAATAGGAAAAGAGTGATGGCGTGCAAAGGGAGGTGGGGGGGGGGGGGAGGCTGATGATGAAGAGCTTTTGATAAACTGAAAACAAACACTAATGATGCCAAATGGCTCAGAAAAACACGGCTGACCTCCTCGTCACCACCGTAAAAGAGGTAAGTGGCTTGTAAAATTTAGCCAAAGATCTCTTCTAAATTGGGCCGTCAAGAGCAAGTCATATCAATGACACATTTATTACACTCCCCTGTTTTTTCCCCCTTCCTGTAAGAACTATGAAGCTGTTAGAAGTGATAGAGAAATGAAAGCACAGCCGGGCAGTCATTACGGTTCTGTCCCTCCTGCTTCCACAGAGATTGGTCTCAGGAGATCAATCCATTTCTATGGAAAGGTCTGCCCTTTGGGGCCCCAAGGAGACGATGAAAAAGAATCAATTTTGAGAGGCCTTGCTGAGGAACTGCCTTCCCTTTTAAAACTTAATTCTTTCTCTGGCCAAAGAGTGAAGCTATTCAGGCCATCTGATTTCTGAGCAGAAAGAATGAGAACCAGAATTATGCCTTTGAAACTGGAAGCATGAAGCATGAATCTAAGGTTTGTGATGCTGTCATGGGACAGGAAAAAGTACACTGTGCCTAGTATAACATTGGGAGAACATATCTCAAGCCAAATCTCCCAGCGGCTGGGTTCTGGCCATGTTCTGCCACGGCCCTTTGCAGAACACACTGTATTGTTTACTATCTTATAGCAGGACCATGATTTGTCACGGAAAAGTTTTTTAAACACCTAACTATGATCTTTCATTATAAGCGGGGGTATAAACTTCTGTCCAGATGGAACTGTGCCAGTTCTCCCATCTCACCTGCCTGCAATCCATCTATCTCTTCCTGCCTCGCCCAACCTGGCTTAGTAGTATCTGATGGTGGGTTGTTAGCAGCTAAGTCCCTTTAGCCTGATGCACAGCAATACATTCTTGAATGGAAAGAGCTTAGCCATTACTTCTAACTCTGTGGTCCCCTAAGATCTTGAAAGGGCTCCTGGGAGGTCTCATAAGATGTCTTCGTTGTTTTGCATTTGGCTACATAGACATAGCCAGACACTTCTAAGGGTGAATATCCATTGTATAATGAAAGCAGTTTGACACCACTTTAACTGCCTTGGTTCAATGCTATGGAATTGTAAGAGTTGTGGTTTGGTGAGGCACCTACACTTTTTTGGCAGAGAAGGATAAAAGCTTTGTAAAACTACAACTCTCATAATTTCATAGGATTGAGCTATAGTAGTCTGCATTAATTCTACTATGTAGATGCGGCCTCAGCTGCTGCCTTTTCCACCTCTCCATGATCCACCATAGGGCTGGGTTGGGAGGGACAGTAAGTGACAGGTAGATTTTCAGGAGATGATGGTGGTTGTTGTTTGAAGGAGGTAGTGAATTCCACATGACTAAAAATGATAAACGCCAGCATCAGATTGGCCTATGTCACTGTCAGGAGATCAATCTACATGCCCTTTCCATCCTGAATGTGACAAAACACAAACGTTGCTCCATTTTTAAAACACTCAACAGAAACCCTCCCCAATTTGAACTGAGCAAATTCAAAATGTAACACTATTTCCAGTACTAGAAGGGCCATGCCCTCCTCTACTATGAAGTTGTTAAACAGCCTCTTGGGAAAGCAAAGAGAGAGAAAATATTTAAATATAGGATGGGATCAAATCCATACTTTTCTGAGTGAAGCAGCAAGAGTTCTGACTACATAAGAACATAAGAAGAGCCATGCTGAATCGGGCCTCAGCCCATCTAGTCCAGCATTCTGTATCACACAGTGGCCCACCAGCTGTACACAGGGATCTCTAGCAGAAGGGAGGGCAAAACCCTCACCTGCTCCCGACCCCCCACAACCAGTACCCGGGGGAAATCCTGCCTGCCTCCATCAACACAGAGGTGGCACTTGGATGTCCATTTCAGTAACTACTGATTCCCTTGGTATCCATGACTGATGGATCTGTCAGTGGTTGGTTGCTCCCACATCTTAAGGTTAAAAAAATAATACTGTATTCATGCCACACTGACAAGGAAGGAAGGAAGGAAGGAAGGAAGGAAGGAAGGAAGGAAGGAAGGAAGGAAGGAAGGAAGGAAGGAAGGAAGGAAAGAAAGAAAGAAAGAAAGAAAGAAAGAAAGGAAGAAAGATCAAACCTGGAGTGCACAGACAGGCAGTCCACATCTGGTTTTGAAAAATATGTCTTTTTTAATCAGTGCAGCTGACTTCAAAGGTGAATCATAACTTCTGACCCCTTTTCACACTACACAGTTATAGCATTATGATTCCATTTTAACTGCCATGGTTCCATTATCTAAAGTCCTTGAACTGGCAGTTTGGGGAACAGAAGTTAGAATTCTTAGCTGGAGAGAGCAGATGCCTCAAAATATAACAAATCCCAGGATTTTGGAAGATGCGACCATGCCAGTTAAAGTATTTATTATTTATTTGCCCTTCTCTACCCCCAAAGGGAGACTCATGGAAACATATTGCTCTAAGTGTGTATTGTTAAAGGACCCCTGAAAGCTTCCAGGAGAAGAAACATACTTTGGGAAAGAGCAGGAAAAGGACTGCCTGAAAAGTTTGGAGCTGTCAAGGGCTACAGAAAAGGTATTATGGAGCACAGTTTGCCCAGTGCCACCCTAACCCTTGCCTTGAAGAAGTTGGATAGGCCTTAAAGGGTCAATTGACGGAATCTGTTGAGGGAACCCTATGTTGAAGCCTATGTGGTGTATGTAAGAAAACACAATGACTATTCAATTTCAGACCATTTAAGAATTTATCAAAATGTACAGGCTCCTTTCTTTCTTTCTTTCTTTCTTTCACTATGTTGGTATTCTGTGAGCCCTTCCGACAATCCTACAAAAGAAAATTGCCCCCCTAGCACCACAGTTGCCTACTCCTGGAGTGAGACCTTTAAATTATGAACAACTGGTGTTTCTGGTTTAAGCTCCTGTTCCAGTTTTCCATAGTCTTGATTCCTTTTGGCCTTTTCTGATCAGCAGCTGCTATTCACAAATGCTGGCCTCCTGCCTTGCTTTAGGTTACACTTCCTGCCTCTGATCTTTTGGACCTTCCATTGCTGCTTTTGGAATCTGACCTTTGCCTGTGCTATTTGCCTCTGGCCTCATTGGTTCCCCAGAGAGATGGAAACCTTAGTGCTCGGTACCTGACACTAAATTGGCTTTTATTCACAAGCATTTAATTGGTTGATCCTGTAATTCTTATGATCAGGCAGCAAGAGCTGGATCCATAACCCAATTTAAGATGAACTATGCTCAGACTAGTGTCTCGTTGGCTGCCTTCAAAATTTATCAGGAAGCTTCTGTTGGTTCAAAATTGTCTTGCAAATTTTAACTGCAAATGGCTGTTTTAATCACATCACACATAGGTCTCAGAAAAAGTTACTTTGTCCAGAGTGCAACTTCCAGTCATCATGCTATCCAAAGGATGTCCAAAGAAGTATTTGTATAGGTTGCAATTATGCCATTGTTTTGCTGCAGTGGGTCACCTTGATCTATTTTTTGGTCCAATATGAAGATCTGGTTTTGACATTGCTGTTGTTGTGTGCCTTCAAGTCATTTATGATTTATTGAAAGCCTAAGGTGAACCTATCACTCAGTTTTCTGGGTGAGAGTATAGCTTTGAACCCAGTTCCCTGAAAAACTGCATGTCTAAATCTTAAATAGCTTCCCAGAAGCTCCTCTCCATGTTTACTAGCCAAAACAAAGAAGAGGTAAGTAACTACCTACTAAGAAGATAAATGTATGTTTAAAATGCATGAAAGTTTCTATTTTTCATTTACCATTCCCCTCTGCTTTTAATGCAGCTCACCAAATATATGCATCTTTGTATGAAATTTAGATGTTTAAACATTAATCTTAGTTATTCATTATACACCATAACTCAAAGGCAAATATATTGAGCAAACATGAAACGAAAACATCTTCATAATATATAATACCTGTTCGTCTTATTTCTGAGCTGAGAATGTATTTCCAATTGAACTGCTAAAGGCAAAGATGTGCACCCTTCAGTCAGTGATGACTATGTTCCAAACTGAATACAAGGCCGGGAAATGTGAATTGGGTCGGCTTGCTTAATTCTGCCCCATTCGTGTTAGCCTTCTGCATATACTTCACTGAGCTGTGAATTAGCTCACAATAACAAGTGCTTTCTTTCATTCATTCTTGTACTAATATAGGATGGTTGCTCTTAAACGGGGATGAAAATATTCATCTCTCTAATTAAGCAGATTGTACATTTAACAATGTATAAGCAGTCCTGGTAGCATTTTCGGATACATTCTAGGTAAGTGGCTATCTAAATTTGCAACTTTTAGAGACACAGAAACCACTCCCCCACCCTATTATTACACAAAAGGGGAGTCAGAAATAAATAGCCACTTTTGAATTGTATACTTGGCAAAAGATGCAAGGACTGCTAGTTCTGCTCCATTTACTTGGGGAAACAAGTCTTTCCTGTCATGTAACAGCGGGGCGGATGTGTGTCTCGTTTTGTGGCCTTCTGGGCAGATATTTATTTATTGCTTTGTTTATTAAAAGTATTTATAAATTACTTTCCTGCACACTGGGGCCCTCAAGACATTTTACAATTAAGAGAAAGCAACAAAACAAAATCAAAATACAAATGAAGCACGATTAAACTCCATCAAGGCAATAGTTTTTGCTGCTGGATAAAGTTCAGTTGGAATGAAGTTGAGTTGGTCTCCAGTGTGATAACCCACAGCTGGGGCACTGCCATGGAAAGGTTCTTTCTCAAGGACACATCGATCTAGCTCTTCTTGAATGACCCTCCCACCATCCCTTCATACAACACTCCATAAATTGTTGGATTTAGCACCTACCATTCCTCATTGTGGGCTCTGCTTGCAAGGGCGGTTAGGCATCGTAGGTAAACAACATCTGGGGAACTGCACAATGACTAGTTGGACTAAATCCTGCCTACCCTTAGTAAACATATTGAAAATCAATGGGACTTATCAGTATGGACGGAACACTGTTTTTAACTTAAGTGAATGTGTATGATGTGTTAATGCTAATTGTATTTTAATGTATTTTAATGCTGAATGTTTTTGGTTTTATATTGTGTTTGGCATCGAATTGTTGCCTTTTGTTAGGCCGCTCTGAGTCCCCCCTCGGAGGTTGAGAAGAGTGGGGAAGAAATGTTGGAAATAAATAATAAATAAATATCAGTAAACTCTTGTTTTTCTTTGGCTTTTATGCATATGATCTATATCTATATCTACACCGATCATTTACTACAGTTTCAAACTGGTATTGAAGACGAGGAAGCTGGCTCCCTACTTGTCCCGCCACGACCTAGTCACAGTGGTCCAAGCCATGGTCATCTCAAGACTGGACTACTGTAATGCTCTCTCCGTTGGCCTTCCTCTGTTGGTGATCCGAAAGCTTAAGCTGGTGCAGAACGCTGCAGCTCTGCTGGTGGCAGGCCTTCCATCTCGCTGCCACATCATGCCTGTTCTACGCGAACTGCACTGGCTTCCAATAGAGCACCGGATCACCTTCAAAGTGCTGGTTCTGACCTTTAAGGCCTTGAACAGTCTGGGGCCGGTGTACCTAAGGGATCGCCTCTCCCCATATAGTCATTCAGGACCACTGAGATCTGAGTCCTCGAACCCCCTGGCGGTGCCGAGCCATGCAGCCCTCCACCTGACCTCAACGCAGAGGAGAGCCTTTAGCGCCATTGCTCCTGTATTATGGAACGCTCTCCCTCCTACAACCCGTGCGCTGCCCAATCTACTAGCCTTTCGAAAGGCTTGTAAAATCTTCCTGTTCACACAGGCATTTGGTTAGGAATAATCCTGGGGCTTCCACTACATGATCGTAGGCCACTGCATTATGTAGCGAGTGTGCGTTACTATACGGTTTTAATTATGGATGCAAACACCTGGCATCCTATTGTGTTTTAATATGTTTTATTGTGTTTACTGTGGTTTATCGTGTTTTTACTATGCTTTTAATATTTGTGAGTCACCCCAAGCCAGACGGGAGAGGTGACCAATAGGTTGAAATAATAAATAAATAAATAATGTGGTTTTGTTGTACAGATGATTTCATAGGAAATCCTGGAACCAATTTGAGGCTCAAATAGTGACTATACAAACCACAGAGAACTGATGCACATTATGCATGCTTTTATGGAAGTTAGTTTTCTGACTGTCACAGTTCGAAGCTAGCTTCAGACTGCATTAAATGGTCAGTGTGGATGGGGTCTTAGTGGTTAAACATCACAAAGGACCAATATCTAATATCTAAAATCACATTCAGCTTATAGAATATTATAAGTTTGATTTGATACCATTTAAACTGCCATGGCTTATGGATCTTGGGGTCTTGGTGGACAGCTCAATGAAGATGTCAACCCAGTGCGCAGCAGCAGTGAAAAAAGCAAATTCTATGCTTGGCATGATCAGGAAGGGAATCGAAAATAGGTCAGCAAATGTTGTAGTCCCTCTCTACTAGTCTATGGTGAGGCCACATTTGGAGTACTGTGTACAATTCTGGTCTCCGCACCTTAAGAAGGATATAACGGAACTGGAAAAGATACTGAAAAGGGCAACAAGAATGATCCAAGGGATGGAGCGGCTCCCTTATGAAATCAGGTTGCAACGCCTTGGTCTTTTCAGCCTTGAAAGACGGCATTTAAGAGGTGACTTGATCGAAGTGTATAAAATCATGCATGGGATAGAAAAGGTGAATAAAGAAAAATTATTTTCTTTGTCACAAAACACTAGGACTAGAGGGCACTCCTGAAGCTCAAAGGTAGGAAAATTAGGACTAATAAAGGGAAATATTTCTTCACCCAGAGGGTCATTGGGTTATGGAACTCACTTCCAGAAGAGGTTGTGACAGCTGTCAGCCTGAACAACTTCAAGACAGATTCATGGATACCAAGTGTATCGGTAGTTACTGAAAAGGACATTCAAGTGCCACCTCGGAGTTGGTTGAGGTAGGCAGGATTTCCCTGGGTACTGGTTGTGGGGGGTCGGGAGCAGGTCAGGGTTTTGCCTCCCTTCTGCTCGAGATCCCCGTGTACAACTGGTGGGCCACTGTGTGATACAAAATGCTGGACTAGATGGGCTGAGGTCCGATTCAGCATGGCTCTTCTTATGTTCTTATAAAGATTTAAATTTGTCAATTGAGATGCCTGCTAGAATTAGTGTATTCTTCATATTCCAAGAGAAAAGGAACCATCTCGATTTGGCAGGGATATTCTCAATTAATCCTCTGAATAATCCATTTATTCAGGTGCTTTTGAAATGTCTGTGTTTGTCTCTCTTCCTCCCAATTTCCTCCTTTCTCCTCCAGTTATATCAACTGGTGAAAAGGAAGTTTCAAATGCAAAAGTAGTTTGGATTTGGTTGATTCAGGGGATAGGGAGAGGAGGAGGTGAAATCTTGCTCTTCTCAGTAGGCTCAAAAAGCAAACTCATGCAGCCTCTCTAGCTTACGTGTCTTTCATGAATCACTTTTGGATACAAGATTCACACCCATCCTGTTGGATAGAGGAGGACGGTTACCTCTTCTTTCACTGAAAATACTTTTTGAGGGTAGCTGCTTCTGCAGCCATTTCATCCTCTGATCTCCATTTGCTTGGGGAATCCTGGTCCTCCTTGTCGTGACGTTGAAGCTGCATTGGAAGAAATAAGAAGAAAAGATGAAGAATAAGATCAATTAATGTCCTCAGGAAATTTCTAAAGTATTTGTATCGAAGTGTGCAGTTACACTGCAGAATTAATGAATACGGTTTGATACCATTTAAACCGCCATGGCTTATAGAATCCTGGGAGTTGTAGATTAGTGAGGCACCAGCACTCTAAAGACCTTGTAAAAGTCCTGTGGTTTTATAGCATTGAATCATGACTGTTAAAGTGGTGTCACACCCCAGGCTGATCCCCAACCCGATTCCTTAACCAAACCAAACCAAAGCCATGTTGTTTCTGAATCTTCAGGTAGGCCAGAAAAGCAGCTTCTGCAGGGGCCTCCAGTTCATTCCACGTTCAAGGACAAAATCAGCCTAGCTCCATCCCGAGCCGATAAGCAGCGAGGGAACAGCAGAGACGGGTTCACTCCCATCCATCCAGGTACCAGTGCTAATTGGGCTTGCATACCATTCTGAGGCAGGAGGCTTGAGAAAGACCAGCTGGAATACTGTTGTGAGAACTAGTTCCAACGCACCGATGCGTCGAAACAATCAAAGCCTTTGGGACCTATAAGAGTTGGGACTGAGAGATGTGTAGTATCTCCCGTCAACATTGGATTCAAGCCTTCAAGAACTTTGTCTGGGCTGCTGAGCCTATCAGCCATTGAACTCTATTTGCCAAGCCTTGTGCCAAGAACTTACCTGTGGATTAGCCCATTGGGGCATCAAGTCTTCACCTTTTGTTCCTGATTACCTTTGGACTAATGCTTTGCAATACCTGGTGCTTGGAAGCATCAAAGGACTATATTTCTATTTCCTTTACACTATCCATTTATTCTAAATAAAGCATTTAACCGAGGCCTGTCTCAAGTGGTTTACTGAGGGGTCCTTCAGGTCTACGGTACAACACAAACAGTATTAATTCTACAGTGCAGATGCACCCCTCGTAAGAATTATCGTTAAAAAAATTAGGACAGCTTGAATCTGCAGATATTGGATGAGGATGAGCAGGTTATCAGACCCCATTTCTTACAGAGATTCACTGCAAGCCATAAAGTCTGGATGCACACATGATCTGAGAATCAATTGGAGATTGTGAAATAATAAATTCCAGATTCAAAGCATGTGTAGTTTGCCTCAACTTTCAATTCCTTTAGCTGTATGAGATGCTAACACTGAGAGCTGAATCTCCCCCCAAAATGAGGCAAAGTGAGGCGGCCACTTTTCTATTCACTCCCATCCCTTGAAAAGTTCTCCATCCTGCTAAAGAGCTGAATTAGTAGGAAGAGCCCTGATTACTCTTCTACCATTCCGTTCCACTTTTTGGCTGCTTTTAAAATGTAACTGCCCCTTTAGGTTCTCTTCCAACGCTGTTTCCCAGAATTCTCTGTTTGAAAAATCAAGTCCAGTCCAAGTTCATTTCAATGAAAATGGAAGGGGAATAGTAGCGTGACATCAACAGCTATTTCTTGGGCAGCAAGAAAAGCAAGTTCAAAGCCTACATGGGTGTAGTGTTTTCTTCTGTAATGCAATGCATAGGGTAGATATTTCAGAGATTATAAGTATTTCTTAACTAACTATACAAATAAGTAAGTGCAACCAAAGTTTATGGGGGACCTAAGTGGTCATCCAATGCTGGGGCAATACTTTCATAGGACTTAAGGATATCTTCGGACTCCACCACTATGTTAAATTTATGGAAGAATAGAATGCTGAGGCCAATTACGTACACATGTTTGCGTGCACAAAATCGTGAAGGATTTCACAAATGTTGGTTTCTGAAACAAGACCATAGTCAAACATGAAGCCAGCTCTTCCCACACACAGGATGAGCTATCAACCACTTCTCAAATGAAAAGCAACTATAGCAAATACTTTCCTAAGGTTGCAATCCTTTCCTTGTTTATGCTGGAACAAATGCATTCAATTTTATAGATATTATTATTATTATTATTTCTAAGTAAATATGCAAGGGATCATGCTACAAGTATGACATGACAAATGGATTTCAAAAAGCAATTGAGATGATTCCCCCCATTTCTGCAAGAAGCCTCCTGTGTCAAGAAGGTCCTAACTTCATTCCAGGCTGTAGCTCACAATTTAATAAGGCTTTTGTTAAAGGTCAAGCGTGGTCAGCCTATTATAGTTGAAACAGATACATGGGGGTAAAATAAAGGAGCAGGAGACAAGGATGGGGATCATAATCTCCCAACAAGTTCCAACAAAACAAGGGAAAGAGAAAGAAAAATGTGGACGAGAACTGTATTGCATGTTTAATTAGAGGTAATCCTCATCAATATGTGTGTTTTATCTATTGTTCAATGAGGCTTAACTTCTTGCAAATATACAAGCACAGCTCAGTTAACAAAATCTGTGATAAAGAAGCTTCTTCCATTTCCCAGGGTCCAAAAAGGGGGCTCTTAAAATAGGACAAAACAAGCTTTGACCCTAGGGGAACGGAATTAAGGTTACCCTGTTAACTAGGGACCTTGGACCTCTAAAAAAGGCTGCTTAACTCCAGATAAGGGGCCAAACAAGTTTATTGAGTACAATCAGACAAGGGAAAGCTGATGGTTTGAACGCTTGAGTTGGTTACAAAAAGGGTCCTTAAAGAAAGGGAGTCTATCGCAGAGCACGAATGCAATGCGATGGTACCTCTTGTTCAAAGTCCAGGGTGTCCCAGCTGTCCTCCGACACGCAGATCCAAAGTTCTGTGGCGTATCCTAGAATCTTAACCTGTATTGAAGACTGATCTTCCTGTATGTTAAGAATTCTAGTTGAAGACATAGGTTAACCAGTAGATAACAAACGGATGCCCTTTTGGCAGCCACATTGCTATCTAGACTCGCTCTGTCCGTTGGAGTTGGCAAAGAGGAAGAGGCAGGGCCGAGGGACCCCTTATAACTCCTGAAAGGGGGGTGGGATTTGAGGCAGATCAGCAGGTAAAGCCTTTGAAGTACCTGACCCTAAGTGATGACATGATCAGGCCAAAGGTCACATGACCCCAGACAGCATGGTCAGATCGGAGAAACAAAGAGAACAAAGAACTAATACTAGTAAATGGAAAATCCCCAAACACAGATAACACAGCCCCCTGTGGGGGGCGCCACAAAGCTTCTTCTTACAAAGGCCTTTTGTATATCTGTATATTAGGCCGGAGGAGGTTCGTCGGAATGCTCGTAAAATCAGAATGAATTCAGATTAAATTCACTTTTGAAGCAGTTTCAAGGTGATGTAAGCAACCTGGAAGTGAATTTGCCATTTCGAAGCCACCGCCACCATTTTCTGAAAGGAATCATTTGGATGCTGGTGTGCTTCCCTCCACTTTAGACCTGGGGCGAGATGCGGAGGGAAGCACACATCAAAAAGCAATTCAAAAATTGCAATTGAGTTTGGAAGCAATGTCCTTCCCTCCATTTAGACCTGGGGCAGACTTGGAGGGAAGCATATCCGCGTCCAAACTGGGTGTTTAACCCAGTTTGGATGTGGATGTACTTCCCTCCATGTTAGATAAGGGGTGAGATGTGGAGGGAAGCACATCTGTGTCCAAACTGGGTGTTTAACTAGTGCTGTTTCTTTCTTACTGCGCATGCATGTCTGCCATTAACAAAGCCATTCCGAAATTTCTGAAAAATTCGTAAAATTTCGGCAATTTTTGTGAAAATCTTTGAAAGTCATTCAGATTCAAAGCGCTAGCACCCCTTACATCCAGAACAAGCTTTGAACCATTTTTTAAATCAACCAGGCCTACTGTATAGTACCTCCTTTTTTGTCCTATGTCTTGCTGGAAAGGGTTTAGCAGCTTTGGTGTTGGGGGATGTTGAAGGAGGGCTGGAGAAAAACGAACTTTTGCAGCAGCATAACTCTAGTGGTAGTTAGTTTATTCATGCTTAAATCACAGAGAAGTTTATTCATGCTTATAGGCTATTCTTGTACAAAATAAATAAATACTGTAAATATTAGTACACAAGTGTAGTAAACAATGCAATTAAGTTTGAGCTGGTATACAACAGGTTACTGCTGCTACTGTTTGTTGTTGCTATGTGGCTTCAACAAATTTCTTACTTATGGTGACCCTAAGGTAACTATAACATTGAGTTTTCTCGGCAAGATTTATTCAGAGGACGTTCTCTTTTGCCTTCCTCTGGGGCTTGGAGAATGTGACTTGCCCAAAGTCTCCATGGCTGAATGGGGATTTGAATCCTTGTCTGCTGTGACTGATCTGATTCTGCATATGCTTCTGCATATACAACAGGCAAGGGAAACACTGTGGCTGCCATAAGAATCCCTTACTGAGCATGTATAAACACTAAAACAGAGAGAAATGGGGGAAAACAAACTACAAATTATGTTAAGTAAATATCTATAAATTTAACTACTGGAAAGGAAATCTTGAGAAACTGGAGGCTGATAAAAGAAAAGAAAAAGCAATCCCTGGAAGTATTTTAGGAGAGCATTTAGATCAGAGCTTTCCAACTATTTCAAGTTGGTGATACACTTTTTAGATATGCATCATATTGCAAGACAGGAATTCAGTTTTACTAGCAAATTGGAGGTTAAACCAACCCCTTATAAAAATATGGACACATACATGACTTGTAATAATGGGCTGTATGGGAACACAACACATGCAGAGGCTTATTGTTCTGGTTGGCCAAAAAAGGATGTCAGGGGAAGTTTGCCAGGGTTGACACACCATTCAGTTACCGACATTTACATTTTATAGACATTTAAAGATAATGCATATTGTTCTGATTGGCATAAATTATTATTCGTGATCTTAATGTTCACAGTACATTCATTGTTGTCCTGTTTTACAGCCCATAATTGGTGTAAAGCATGTAGTGGGAAACTTAATAAAAGCTTTTTTTTTTTGGAAGAAATCCTGTCTCTGTATATCCAAGTCCACCTCCTTTCAGCCAGTGAAGTGATCAGATTTTCCTGATGGGACAGTAGATAGCAGGGCTGGGATGGTAGGATTGGGCTCCCTTTGGGTACAATTCATTCATCAGGAAAGGGGGCCTCTTATATAGTCCTGACCTCTGGCATGATATTTATTTAGGGTGAAATATCCAAAGGACCTCATGCCTTACAAAATCACAATGAGTCTTATATTGAAAAGATGGCAATTTTTTTTGCAATTCCTGAAGCATGCATTTCTCATTGTAATTGATGAAAAGCAGAAAGAAAGGGACTCCTTCTGTGAATGGGCATATAACCATATTGCATTTTTCCTCAAGGGCTATAGTGAAGTCAACAACAACAATAATAAGCCATCCTATGACACTATCAGTTTTAGTAAAATAACTTGAAACCTGGTTGTCAGATTTGCTGGCAACTTCACGCTGGGAGACATGGGTGAGAAAATGAATTCCCCCCCCCCCCACAAAGAGAAATATTCAAAGAACTTCTTGGTTTACAAGTGATCAAATGTGACAGTCGGTGCTTATTGGTGGAAGAGCATTTTCCGCTCGAGGTGAAAGAAGAGGGCAATTTATCAAGAAATCCAAGAAGTCAGACATCAGTAATGATCTGCTCGGAGAAGGGCACATCTTAGAAAGAATGCATTTATATTTGTACTGCATAGAATGAAGTTGTGGTAGCCTGGGTTGTGTGTTTTTTTTAACTCTGTCTTGTCAGACATGATTTTGTCTAAGACTTAGATTTCCAGAATTGCACAATGTCTCCTATAGAGGCTGTCTAGAACAATGACCTGTATGGCTTTAGATTTTTAATTAATTTATAACAATAAAAAGGTTACATTTCGATTACCACAGTAAATCTTATAGCTAATTTTATAACACCGTCATAGCCCTGCTGTTTCTTTCATTAGAAGTACCATTACATAAAATTCCTCTGCAATGCAAACCTCACCCCACCATAGATCTTTCTTCTTAAAATATAATACTTTTTTCAGGATTGTGGTGCCTATATCACCTATATCATCATCAATGTGCAGTGCAACTCCCTTATCCACAGATTCGATATCCATGGTTTCACTTACCCATGCTCCAAAATATATCAACCCCAACCCCCAGTGTTTCCGGACCTCTGGGAGTCCTCCAATGTAATTCTATGTTATGCTCAAAATATAGGGTTTGCAATTATGCATGGTCTGAGATATCTGTGTGAGTATTAGAACGTTGTTAATGATAATATTGTACATAATGCCATTGTTGTTATTTCACTTTAAAAGAAAAAGAAAACCAAAATAATTATTTGCCCTCTTGTTTATAATCTTAACAAGGCACAAAAAGAAAAGGTAATGGCAGTTGGGGAGGGAATTAAGTCCAGCAGATACTGACTCTTTCTCTCTGGGCGGTTCCAGACAGGCAAAAGATCTGAAAGTACCTGGGATTTTAAATCCCAGTTCCTCTTGGGATGGAGGCGACACAGCTGGCCTAAACCCTGGGGGGTCCTCTTGGGATGGAGGCGACACAGCTGGCTTAAACCCTGGGGTTTTGCAGGAGGGGGGGTGTCCAGATACCTACCCCTCTCCCATTTCCCCCTGCATTTACCAGGAGAAGACTCCACTCAGACAAGGCCTGAATCCTTTCCCCCTCGCTCCCCCCTCCAGCCTGGTTTTATTTGCTCTGTGGATGGCTCTGTTTACATATCCCACACAAAATATCTGCTTATATTCCTAGCAGGCAAACAATTGGAATAGGGGGGAAATTCTACAGTGCTTGTAGAAGCTTAGTCTTTAGATTATAACTTTTTTTTGCATATCATAGCTAGCCTTCTGACCATTGGGTTCTGAAAGTTTCAGTAAAATCCACTATTTATTTCAGTTGTCCGCACTCAGCTCTTTTATGTAAACAATTTGGTTTCTTTCCAGTTTGTGATTGTGCACAAGATGATTGGCCAATACAGCATGTATAGAGATTTATGGAGAAATTTACATGGATAACTTGGATGTAGATGCTAGTAGGAAAGTACTATGACCACATTTACTCTGACTTCCATGCTGCAACAGCTCTACTGGTTGCCAGTTCGCTTCTGGGCTTAGTGAGTGCCTTCAAGTTGTGTGAGTGCCTTCAAGTTGCCTATTAACTTTAGATTCATTGAGTTTTCTTAACCAAGGACCACTCAGAGGTGGGTTTCCTGTTTTTTCCCCTAGGGAAACATATTGCTTGGCATTGGTTGATGATCTGCATTCCAAGTACTAACCAGAGCTGGCCCTACTTTCTTTCCAAGATCAGATGGGATCTGGTTCCCATGGGACATTTAGGCTTTGTATGATAAACATCCATGTATTAATGAACCTGAGCTTCTTCCAGCCTTGTGCAAATGGAACACCTGTGGCTACCAGTTTGGTTATTTGAATCTTTTCAGATGGTTTGTTGGAAAACTGACTCCCCCCCCTATAAATATATGGCTTGTTTTCGAATGTCGGAAACATCCGAAATTCGGATGTAATTCGGATGTTTTTGACTTTTGAAGAGATTATGAAGAGAGTTAAGAAAACAAGAAGTGGATTTGCCATTTTGAAGTCTCCGTCGCCATATTCGGATATGGCTCGTATGTCATTTCCACCCTTCTCTATTTTTGCCCCATTGTGATTAAATGTTCATTGATGTGTTACATGTGTTCAGTATTTTGTACCAGTGTGGCTAGTTTTGTCTGTAGTAGCAGTCAAAAATGGAGGGAAAGGGAATCCCCCAAGTTTTGACTGTCCCTTCTGCAGGTTTCCGCGCATTGCACAATCGTGGACGCCATTAACTAAGCCATTCCGAATTTGAGAAGTACATCCAAATCAATTTCGAGAAAACTGCTGAAAACTTCAGAAGTCTATCAGATACAAGGCGCCAGTGCCCCCTACATCCGAAGCGAGTTTTGAAGCCATTTTTCCATGATAAAACAGGCTATATATATCTCTCTCTCTCTCTCTCTCTATATATATATATATATATCCCCCAAACAGCAGACCATAATGACAGCAAATTGCATACTGAAAGGCAGTCTAGTAGAAGTCTACTTTATAGGCCACAAGACCAAGTTTGAGAATCAATTACTGTCCTTACAGAGCAGTTTTAGCTTCATCAAAGATTGATTGCATTTAAAGGTTAACAGCAGTGTGCCTAAAATAAGAAGAGAAATTATCTTGGGCTTAGATTTTCATTTTGAAAACACAGTGCTTTTTATAAAGAAAAAAGGCCATTTTCAGCTTTCCCAGATTTCCAAAATACCATTAACATGCACCACTGCTTATTTTTCACCAAGTTAAAGCAAACCAATATATGTCAAACCATAGTTCCAAAGAACTCAGGCTCACTTTCCCCCAAATTGTAAATCCCCCTGTAATCTCTCATAAATCTTGCTTAGAAGAAGAATGCGGTGCTGCATGAGACAAGCAGAGAAACCACACATCAAGTAATTCATACTGTTTAAAACTTCAAGGTCTACAAACTGACAGTTATTCTTTAATACAGAACAGTGAAACTTTAGTCTATGGCACATATCAGCCCTTTCTCCTTGTATCTTTTGACATGTTGCAAGGCCTTCATGAACTCTGCCTAGAGATGTATACCTTCTTTTTATATCAATCAACGTTGTGTGCAAAAACAAAGAATTTTAATTTCTTTATCCCTAAAGAGGTGATTAAGTGACTGCATTTTGATGGTTTTTCACACTGCTGTTTTGGGGTGAAATTTTATTTATTTATTTATTTATTTAAAAGAAAACACTTTAGGTTTATCTTTCTCTTTCCCTCTTTGCAAGAATAACGAGTTTCCTTACAAAAATATTGGATATTGAGCAGATATGTTTTAGTATACATGAACATTTTTACAAAGATCCCGAAACATGAAAAGTCTCATACTGTTTTAACAATTTTAAATTGGATATCAATCACGGGAATTCTGATAAAGGATGGTGCCTTTAATGTGATTTTCCTTCTTTTTGGCAGGGGGTTGGACTGGATGGTAGAGGGTTGGACTGGATCTCTTCCAACTCTATGATTCTAGGAGAAAATGTGCTATTCTTCTTGAGTTGTTCCAATCTTATCTCTGTAAACAGATTAGCTAGAAGATTCTTTTCTGTACTCACATCTGTAGAATATGATGCTTAATCTAATCCAGGAGTTGGCAAAGTGCATTTTATGGACAGCATGCAAACCCCCAGGGACCTGTAACCAAGCAGCCTCTTCTTGTTTCTAAATCAGACTTTCTATGCCCCTGCAAAACTAGGCAGATGGAGGGACAAAATAACATTTGAAAGTGCAAATTGTGTCCCCAGAGGCTTTTGAAACTACAATTTACCATTTGGGGAAAAAATATTTGGAAGGGGGATAGAGTGAAATGGGGATCAGTGGATGGGAATGAGTTCTGGACCCTAATCTAATCAAGTCGATGAACGAACCAAGTCAACAGTTCAAAGACATTGCCATGATAGTTTGGATCAATATGCAAAGATATCTTCTAGCGACCAAGAAAAAGAAGCTTTCATAGACCTAAGCACTGTTTTTCAAACGCCAGTACTAATGAAGTACTGTAGAAATGAGAAAATGATCTTAAACTACCCATTTTCGAATTCAGGGATGGGAGAAATGCATGCGATGGACGACATAAAATCCCAAGGCCATTTCTGTGGCCTCCAAGGACCCCAATGTAGAGAATTACACTAGAGGGCTATCTTTGAGATGGTCAGACACACTGGTTTTAGGGAGGGAGGGAGCTACTATCACCTGTAATTTCAAGTATGGGCACAATTCAAGGTGATTGTGTTTATACTAAAATGGAGGAGAATTATGTAGATGTTCTTGGACTGTAGCTCTGAGAACTACTCATCTTTGGTTGGGCTGTAAAACCATATGTCATTTGTGGCCTATTTCTAGGAATGGGAAATTGCAGTCTCAGGCCTTGAATCTCCAGTTTTCAAGGGTACAAGTTCTTCCGGTTTGGGGGCTCAGCTCCAGCCAAGAAGAGAAGGCTTCATTGAAATTTCCAGTTTAGCAGGTAGAATAGTACCTTGCTACAAATTGCAAGGATTAATTGGTTTCGTGCTGTAACAGACCAAGGTTCTCTGGGCTGTGTGTGTATGTGTATGTCACTATGTATTTATTTAGCAAACTCTCCTTTTCTCCCTGTATTCCAGCTCTCTAATTAAGTGAGAATAAATAATCCCCTTATTTCCCTTTGATCTGAAAATAGCCCCCTTTTAAAATAATTTCTGTCTTAATTTCAAGAAAAGGAGCACATATCTTCTCCTGTGTGTCTCTGTGTGTTCATTTAACAGAGAACCTGTGAGGAATGCTTGGTAGTCATAAACAATGCTTGAAGACATCATCAGAGGATGTACTTATGTCTTAAGAATTGACCTTGAAGACATCACCAGAGCCTGTTCCTTTGTCTCAAGATTTGGCCTGGAAGCTTTAGGATCTGGAATGATCCTGAATTGGCAACTCTGCCTGGGAAGGCATTCTATACTTGCAGCAATATATCATCATATTCCAGTTTTCCATATTAGAGTCCATAAAATGTTGGGTGCGCATCGGTTTTCATGCCTTCACACTAACATTCTGCTCCATCCTAAAGTATAGAATTGAAAAGCACTGCTTTGTTTTGTGTCAATATATTGTATATTGTTGTCATATTTCCTTCATTTATTTATTTTATTTATTTGTTTGTTTGTTTGTTTCAACTTGTCTATCGCCACTCCCGTGCGGCTCGGGGCGACTTACAGCACTAGAATACAAGTAAATACAGATAAAATCACATATACAGAACAACGTATATACCTAAAATACCATTAAAATAAAATATAAAACATTGCATATATAAAACCCATCATATTCACAGCTTATGACTAGGACAAGTCACGCAGGCCTGCATTGTCTACAGTAGGGTGCCCATGGGGTTATCAATCAAACGCCTGTTTGAACAGCAGAGTCTTCCAGGCCTTTCTAAAGACCAGCAGACTGGGCAAGGCATGAACCTCGGGTGGGAGAACATTCCAGAGAGTTGGCGCGATAATGCAGAATGCTCTCCTCCTTATTGCGGTCAAGCGAAAGCTTCTGCAACTTGGGATCTCTAGGAGGTTGTGTGTCTTTGAACGCAGTGGTCTGGAGGGACAATATAGGGAAAGGCGGTCCCTTAGGTACACTGGCCCCAGACCATTCAAGGCCTTAAAGGTCAACACCAACACTTTGAAGGTGATCCGGAATTCTATAGGCAGCCAGTGCAGTTCGCGCAGGATGGGCGTGATGTGGCAGCATGTTGGTGAGCCTGCCAACAATCGCGCTGCAGCGTTCTGCACCAGCTTGAGTTTCCGGATCACGGACAGAGGAAGGCCAATGTACAGAGCATTACAGTAGTCTAGTTTTGAGATGTCCGTGGCTTGGACCACTGTAGCTAGGTCATGGCAGGACAGGTAGGGGGCCAGCTTCTTCGCCTGGTGGAGATGGGAAAACGCTGCTCTACTGACGATGGAAATATGTGTTTCTATCGTCAGTTGAGAGTCCAGAGTGACACCAAGGTTCTTAACAGCTGATGGCGGGCATAGTGCCACGCTGTCCAGGGTTGGAAGCTGAACCCCGCCCGTACCTGGACGGCCCAGCCACAGGATCTCTGTCTTAGCCGGATTCACCTTCAACCTACTGGCTCGCAGCCATCCAGTGACGGCATCAAGAAAAAACTTCAGTTTTAAGGAGTGAGTCCCGCTGCCACTTAGAACCTGCTTGTCAATTCATTCCACATGTTGTCATAATCCTGTAACATAAAACAGCCATGCTGACAAGAATGTCTCTCTATCTAATTTTCCTGTTGCACAGAACTTATATGATGAAATTTGCATTCATTTTAAGCCCCTCCCCATTCCTTGGTACTGGAGACCAAAATTTGCAAAATCCCCCCATCCCATTCTTTGCGACACCCCTTGTTTTTTTAAAGTCCCCCACTTTAATAATGTCACAAGATGGATTTATAACACACCTAAAGCTAATATCAAAATGAAAATGAGTTTTCTGCCAGTGGAACAACAATAATGTGGTTAATTTGCCTACAGCGATTGTATCATATACAGTATGCCTTGCTAGGGTAGGAAATAGCTTTTTGGTATAGCGTTGTCTGCTGAGCAGGATATAGTCTGCGTTCAATAATGTAAAAAGTACACAGCACCATAGCTTGCAGCAAAATTGGGAGCTGGAAAACATAGCTCTCATAAAAGAACAGGGGGGGGGGGGAGGAATTTAGATATATGCTAATAATCCTAGTTTATCGGTCAACAAACAGTATATGGGAAAACAGATGATTTGTCCCAAAGAATAATGCTTCAACCCATTCATTTTCTCTAGTGAAATCTGTCTGTTAAATAAAAGAATTGTTAACAGGGTTGTGTGCAGAGACCGAAGGCAGAACTGGGCCCGTATTTATTATTCAAAGGAAAGTCTTATTCTGCCTTTCAGCTCATTTTAAAAATAAATAAATAACAAGGTACTTTCTAAGGCAGCCTAGAACACCATGAGGACAAGTTAGCAAGAAAAAGACTCCAAATAAATCATTGTACTTGTTAAAAAGGAACCCAAATATTTCCAACGTATCTTCTTAATGAACATTGATTAAATACCAGTAAATATTGCCCTTCCCTTTTCATTGTCTTGAGTCGTACTAGCCAAAACTTACAAATACTGGGATATTATTATTTTAATAAAAAGAACTAGTTACTTTAGTAATTTTTAGATCACTCAACGGGTCCTTTGCTTGTTTCTGTCATCACAGTCTAGAACGATAACTCACCATATTATAAGTTACAAACAAGTTATAACTATTATTACTGTTGGACAGAATAAGAACATCCTCTCAACTGTCCAGTTCAGGGCCCTTCCAGACAGGCTCTATATCCCAGGATCTTGATTCCAGGTTTTCTGCTTCAAACAGGATAATATGAGTCTGCACTGCCTGAAAAACTGGGATAACCAGAAAACATAGGATCAGATCCTAGGGTATAGGGCCTTTCTGGAAGGGCCCTCAGATAATGCACCTTGGAAATTCTATGGGGAGAGGGAGATTCAAAAGATATCACAAAACAACAACATATGTTATAGCACTCCAATATGCTCATGGCAACATTGTCTGTGTGCATTCAGAAGAAGACCTACAAGCCACTCTAATCACCTTCGCAGAAGCATACGAGACGCTCGGCCTGTCATTGAACATTGAGAAAATTTAAGTGCTCTTCCAGTAGTCACCAACCAATTCCTCTGCAATGCCAGAAACACAACTTAATGGTGTAACATTAGAAAATGTTAACCATTTCTGCTATCTTGGCAGCCACCTCCCCACAAAAGTCAACATGGACACTGAAATACAACACTGCCTGAACTCTTTGAGTGCAGCATTTTTCTGAATGAAGCAGAGAGTGTTTGAGGACTGGGACATTCACAGGAATATCAAAGTACTTGTTAATAAGGTGCTTGTCCTCCCAACCCTGTTACACACTTCCGAAACGTGGACTGTCTACAGATGTCACACTCAACTCCTGGAATTATTCCATCAGCGTTGCCTCCAAAAAAATCCTGCAAATCTCTTGGGAAGACAGGTGGATAAATGTATGCAGAGAAGAAATAGTCTAGCTCAAGTGGCTCTAATGGTGGTCACGTCTCCACCTCTTCTCCTGATCTGATGATGGTCTTCTTCCACCCTTGTATCCTTTCCAAACCATCAATGGCACCCCCAATGGCTTCCTCCGAAACCAGCGGGATGAGGCAGAAGTTCTGAACCAGGGGGAGTTAGTCAGGAGGGTTGATTGGTATGGATGTAAAAATTTGTCCTCAGAGCCGTCGGGAGTTCTGACTTCCTTGGCGCCATCTTGGCAAAAAAAAAAGTCATCCGTCCTATCTTTCCTTCTCCGCCTTCAATTGCTAAAATGGAAAACACACATACATCTATTAATGGACAACAGCTTATTACTACAAAATGGAGCCACTTGCAAAGTAATACAGTAGACAAATCAGTTGTTTCCAACCTCTAGTCAACCATGCACAATTAATTGCATTTCTTCATAAACAGATCCTCAACTAAAGAACTACTCAATTCAAATATAATCCTATGAATTAATTTTTCAGGAGGAAAACATACACACACACACACCTATCCCCCCGCCATTATTCCTTCACTATAAATTTCTATTTGGGGAACTGTATAAACTGCACTGTAATGCTATTTGTTATAGGGTTTCCACTGGAGACTGTTCAGAAACACACCAGTGCTTCTCCAGAGTAGTCCCCGTGAACTCTTCTAAAAGGAAAATAACTCTTCTAAAAACACAAAAGGAAAACTATTTATTTTTTATCAAAGAAATTACTCCATTGAACTTTGGGTATATTTTGTAATATATTGTAGAAGGGCTCTCTTGACATTCAGTCTCAAGGAAAAGGGAAATGTTCTTTGGGTATTAATCTCTAATAACAACTCATTTTTCTTGATCTAAAAAAGCTTTCCCTTTCTCCCTGAACTTAACAGGAAATGAGGAAAAATGTAACTTTGCCGTCAGCTTATTGACTGATTCACCCCATTCTTATCAGAGATATTAATCTGTGCTCAGTTTGAACGATGCTTGCCATTTCTGCATGATAGCTTAATCCAGTAGATATCAATCCTGCTATTTATTAAAGATTCTGCTTTTGGTGGATTAGCTACGACTTACAACAAGGAAGATGGTGTACCATGTGGCAACTGAAATGTCATACCTGCTGCTGATTATGAATCGCTTTAGTAGTTTGCAAATCCAAATGATCCTCAGAGCTGGGCTTCATGGAGCAGCATCCAGAGGCATTTGCTTGAAAATGTAACTGCTGGTAGAATTAATTATTCTCTAGCACAGTGTTTTTCAACCTTTTTTGAGCCACTGCACATTTTTTACATTTACAAAATCCTGGGGCACACCACCAACCAAAATGACACAAAATGACACTCCAACACAGTAACACATATAGTTAATATGTTTTTAAATGTATTTATATACTCAGTGTGAAACCTGGACCTGTTTCGATGAACACAACATAGATATCCTGGCAGGAATGGCAGAAAGACACAATCTTCCTACACAGAACTCCCATAACCAAGAGAAAATGCTCACCAAACTCTTATAGTATTTTCTAAATGATCCTCAGAGCTGGGCTTCATGGAGCAGCATCCAGAGGCATTTGCTTGAAAATCTAACTGCTGGTAGAATTAATTATTCTCTAGAGTCTAGCAGATTTCACATATGTTTTTATGAAGGAGAACAGGGTGCAGACATCAATCTGTTGTTTTCTGGTTCGAAGAGCTATGCCTCCTAACTGACGTCATCTGAAAATTCGATAAGCATATCCTCCTTTCCATCATTCAGGACATTCATAAAGATGTGGGTGTTAATGAATAATCTTCACATTCCTACTGTTTTCTAGTTCTGTGTCTCGGCCATATGGAAGAAACTTTCAGGGATATCAGCAGACATAATGCACTTCCATAGTTATTAGGCATGGGAAAAATGAAACGGAAATTAAATGGATTCGTTAGAGATTCGTATGTAATGGGACTTTTGATGTTTTACGTATCGCTGTCGCGAACCAGGAAGTAGACTTTCTTTTTTGGCACTTCGGGGCGCCATTTTTGTATCTGGGTCGTAAAGCATTCGTATGGTTTCTTTGCCCTTACTAAGCGTGTTTTGTCATTGGCTGATGGATACCAGGTGGACATACCCTCCCCTTCACTCCACCTTTCCTTTAGCCAATCAGAGGCAAAGAAACATGGCTGGGGCCTCCACCTCCTCTCTCGCCAATGACAGGCCTGCGAGAGAGGAGGAGAAAAGGCTCTCGCGCCCCTCTCTGCCTCTCTCTAGCCTCAATCCATGCATCGGGGCTAGAGAGGAGCAGAGCTGCGGCCCCTTTCCAGCTAAATATATAAGCCGACCCAGGCTTGGGCCGGCTTATATTTTTTAGTGGGAAAAAGGGGCCGCCTCTCTGCCTCTCTCTAGCCTCGATCCATGGATCGAGGCTAGAGAGAGGCGAGGGGGTGAGCGAGGCGCGGCGGCGTGGGGGAAAGAGGGGCGAAGAAGAGAAAAGAAGGGATGGGGAACCAAAGAGCAAAGGAAGGAATGAAAGAAGAGGGTAGAGAAGGAAGAAAGGAGGGAAAGGGAAATAATAAGGGGGAGAATCGTACTTCACTTTCACAATTGTCCTGAGAGCTAGTAGCTACTACCTCTTATATTTATGTTATACATCTACAGCTCCACTTAATTGCACTGCAGAGGTGAAGGGAATGTTCCCCCTTGATTTTTAACTGTTTCCTGCTTTTCCTACTTTAGAACCACTTTAGAATTTCGTTAGTACTTAAGTTACATTTTAGCAGTTTTTGCAAAAAATTTTGTAAGTCTTTAATATACTAATTAAAAAAAATCCCCCCCCCCCCATTTGATTTTAGAATTGCGATTTTAGGATTCTAACCCAAGCCTAATAGTTATGTACAACTTAGAAAAACCCTTATAGCAATGTTATTGGCACTTAAGTTTATATCCAGAGGAGAATATGTATAATAGGAAGGTAATGTTCAAGCATGCTTTGACTGAGTTGGGCTCATTAGAAATATGTCTTGTATAATCAATCTCATCCTATTAAAAAGATGTAGAAAAAAAACATACTAAGGCAGTGTTTCTCAAACTTTGATCTTAACAGATCTTTTGGATTTGACCTCCAAGAATTCCTGACTGTTGGCCAAGCTGGCTGGAGCTTCCAGGAGTCAATGTCCAAACAGTTAGAGGACCAAAATTTGGGGGGGGGGGGCAGCTACCAAATAAATTGGTTCTATTCTGGGGATGAGTGGGGGGAGGAGGAGGAGGCAGAGGTCCACTTGGTCTACTCAATGCTGCATCAAACTGATGTAGGTTCTCAGTGAAATATTGATAGAAGCTTTTACATAAGACCTACAGCTTAAGTCCTAGCTATGTTCTGATATAAGGCTGCCAGGACCATGAGATCCACAGGAGAGGCCCTTCTCTTAGCCCGGCCATCTTTGGAGGTATGGCTGGTGGGAACAGAAGAGTGGACCTTCTCAATAGGTGTCCCTACACTTTGGAACTCTCTCACTTCTTGTATACTATGACAGTGGAGGAGGAGCTCTGCAGATCTAGATGCTGCTAATGGGATTCAGATGCAAAATTGGGAAGAGAAAATAATATTGGTTGAGAAATTTTCTCCACATCTATGTACATTTAAAAAACCTAAGGACAAGTGGTCATATGTAGTGGAAGAAATTCTATTCTTGATCTACCAGTCCCAACAGAAAAAGTCCATGATATATTGGCAGGAGTTAACAAGGAGTCCTATAAATGCTTAACAAGATTGGATGTAAATCCAAAATACCTGGAGGGCTGAAGTTTGTCCATGCCTGATTTAAATAGACAAGGGAATAAGGAGTTCAATGAGAGACTAGCAGTATTTTGTCTAAAGAAATAGAACCCATTGATTTTCACACTTCTGAGATGCAACTTATTACCACTAAGTAATACACTTCAAGATGCTTGTAGGTTTACAGATTCCATATTAAGATATGTAATCTATGGATTCCTGGAATTTGTAGTTTGGTGAGGCACCAACACTCTTTGGCAATTCCCTTAATTCCATAGCATTAAACCATGCTAGTTAAAATGGCATCAAACTATATTAATTCTATAGTGTAGGCATATCCTATGCCATGAAGCAAAAGATTTAGACTACAGAAAAAGAGATTCCACTGAAGTAGACCCTTGAATCAATGGGATTTAAGCAAACCATGACGTATAGTCAATAACTGATTCAACTGGTCTTCTTTAGTTGAGACTACCAATATTTATTTATTTATTTATTTGCTATATTTTTATACTTCCCTTCTCAGCCCGTAGGCGACTCAGGGCGGTTTACAATCAAACATCAGCAAAAAACACAGTAAAACAATTAAGATAATATTAAAAACATGATAAAATCAATAAAAACATATATCATCCGAATCTCCTTGTTAAAACCATTGTCCAATTTCATTTGACCAGTAGTCCATTTTCCTATGTCCGTTACGCTGTATTTAAAATGCTTGCTCAAAGAGCCATATCTTAACTTTCTTCCAAAATATTAAAAGAGAGAGGGCCAATCTCATATCCCTAGGGAGGGCATTCCATAGCTGAGGGGCCACCACTGAGAAGGACCTGTCTCTCGTCCCTGCCAACCGTGTTTGGGATGAAGGCGGGATCGAGAGCAGGGCCTCTTCAAATGATCTTAAAGCCCTAAGAGGTTCAGAAGGGGAGTTGTGTTTGGACAGGTAAGTTGGGCCAGAACTGTTTAGGGCACAGGCCTTGAACATGAACTTTCAAAAACTCCTATCCAGGATGGTCAGTGCCAAGGGTTGAGAAATGTAGTTTTAAAAAGTAACTTCCCAACTATGTTGTGAGTCTAAAAGAAGAAACCTAGACTGTCCTCCAACTCTGGTACCAATTTAAGTTAAGTTGAGCCCATATCATTTTATGTCATTCAATGCTAAAACATGCCAAGTGAGGTATTGCTTTGAATACCTCACTTCTGTCATTTTTGGAGGGGACAAGTTATATGGTTATGGATATCAGCACTGATATGAATAGATTTCTCACTGCACATGTTGTAGATGTCAAAGATACATTTGGATCTCAAGCTCTCGAGTGTAGTGGCTTGTTTTCTTCCTATTCTTTCAGCAAAATGAACTCAGCATTATACAGTTCTTGACAGGGAACTCAACAAGGCACTCAGATAGCTTATGTCAATGCAAACTGACATATGACAGGTACAGAGAAGAGTAAAGTATTGTAGTCACTTAGCATTCCCTTTGAAAAATAAAAATCCACGTCTTATGTGGCATTATTGGATCTTTTTCTACTACATTTTGTTATAATGATTCAGCACTAAATGCCATGACATTTAAATCAGAAAAAGATAAGAGGTAAACAGTGGAGGATGTGGCAGTCCAAAAGGAATTTGAAAAACACGCCTGCCAAAAGTATTGTAACCCCAACTGCCCCAAAATTATGTCAAGGCACTTCAATAATTGTTTATTAAGTGCACAGAGCGACCGGATGCAGTGGGTTTCAGCATGAAGAACAACTGCGTATCTGTGACATGACTCTAGAGTTCAGGCAGAAGTGACATCTATTTTGTAGTCTAACTAATCCCCGAGCTTCTTGGTTGAAATCAGTAATACAAATGGCCTTTACCATTGCTTTTAATAAACTGAATGAGTCTCATAATACAGTGCCAAGGCCTTACAATAATCACATTAGCCATTTAAAAAAATGTTCTCTCTCTCTCTCACTCTGGCTGAAATCAAGAGGAATAAAAGTGTTTGCTGGATTATGACTTATCTAAAATTCTTATGCAGAAAGACTGTATCTGATAAAATCTTTTCCTATGCAACTCTGATAGATAAGCTGTGATTTTCCTCTATCTACCTCATGGTACCATCCTACCATGTTTAACCTATGAATGCAGAAAAATACATGGTTGCACACATTCTGCATATACTTCAGTTAAAATATGCCACTTTTGAACATATTATGATGCAATTGGGACAGTGCTTGCCCTCATAAAAATCTTTATATTTTGCATGAGCTCCACGCAAAAAACACAAAACATTAACATATACTTCAAAGACCCACCTGCTAGCTTTTCCTCTTGACCACACTCCGACCAACTTGAAAAGTATTCCCGGCAGCTATTTTGTAACAACAGTCCCAAAGGGAAATGGAAATATTTAGAGGGCAGTTCTGAGTGAAGATTACAATGTATACCTTCTCTCCCAAAAATGAAAGATGGCTGTCATTTGCATCTTTTTTCATTTCCCAATTGCCATATCTAATCATATATAAGTTTAGAAATTTTGTCAAAAAATCAACCCAGAAAACCTAGATTGAGTTATCCATGGGTCAATGTAAGACTGTACCTTAACTCTTTTCCTTCTCTGAACAGAATCTCTTCACTCCTACCACTGTGGCACATCCTCTGGCCTTTTTGGATAACATGGTGGGAAATGATGATGGCCAGGCATGGCTGACATCCTGAGGCAGCATTGGTGATGTCCCCTCTCCATGGAATGATTTTCAATTTATTCATGAGTCACATTAAAATCCATAATTTTGTCCTTAAAACTTGCCTTTGGCTTGTACATGAGTCAACATAGTATATACTTTCAAAATTCCTCCCATTTCCCACCATAAATAGTCAACCTGACATTTAAGAACATAAGAACATAAGAAGAGCCATGCTGAATCGGGCCTCAGCCCATCTAGTCCAGCATTCTGTTAAAGATAAGACTAGTTGTACACAGGGATCTCTAGCAGAAAGGGACAAACCTCACCTGTACCCCCACAACCAGTACCGGGAAAATCCTGCCTGCCTCCACCCACAGAGGTGGCACATGTCCATTTCAGTAACATGACAAGCAATAAAGATAAGAAGAACATGATGATAGTCAAATACTTTTTTTGTTACTCAAGACATGTTCTTATAACAACAACAATGATGATGAAGAACATGATGATACAAATACTTTTTTTTTGTTACTCACCTCTCCTGGGTAACAAATAAAATGTAATCTGTGAATACAGATTATCTGGAAGCAAATTAAATTAATAGAAAGGGTCTTATAACACAGATGGATCAGTTCAAGACTAGACTTGCAATTGGACTATCTATATTCTAAATTAATTAGTTGAAACCTTGACAGCCTGACTTGTACATCTCAGGCCCTATCTACACTGCCATTATATTGCAGATTGAGCTGCATTATATGGTCATATAATCCAGTTCAATGCAGTTGCTTTTATGTCCATATATTGATCTATTAAAAAGCAACTAAAGGACCTTTTGGTGTAAGACTAATTTTTGTCAATGAAGTTCAATGATTTTGTTGGAGCTCACATACTTGATTTCTTAATTTTCTCTATCTTTGTACACACACGTTCCTATCCATACACGGATTGTGTCCAATGGAGCTTGACTTTGCCATTGCTCACTGTATGTTCCATCTTCTAATTGGTATATATAATTTACTTTCCACAATCTGCTATGCCAGATTTTCTATGCATTAGTCTAATTAAATTAAGCTGGATAATTATGTTTCTGATATCATAATGGTATGCATGGAATTTAGCAGATTGTATTACTAACTCAGCCAATCCTTACAATGTGATCACTCTATCAAAATTCCTCTTTTAAGGCCTTCCAAAAGGAAAGAAAAAAAGGATAAGTGTCTATTGGCAATTTTACAGTTGTCTCTCCAAAATGTTACCCGATGATTCTTTAATGTGATATTTAAAAACCAGTTTCAAAATACTATGTTATTGTGTGTACAAACATACAAATATAAGCAACAATGTATGACATTTTATCAAAATACTTTATGCCTCAGCCTTCTTTTCTTCAATTTTCAAAAAGACAAAAAGACAAATCAGCAGCAGCAGAGAACAAGAAAAACATATAAAGAATACAACAACATTCCATTGGAATGGAACAAATGGTGGCAAAAGTGAAAAATAAATTCAAATGACTGAAAGACTTAGTGACATTTTTTCCTGGTGCAGAAAAGATCAGTCGGAATTTGGTAGGCTTGTGCATTCCGGGTAAACCACAATCCATTTTGGTGAAATTGATTTTGGTGGGGTCCTGATTTCTTTTTTTTGGGAGCCTCCCAAATTTGGGAGGGCAGATATCTGTTTTCAGTCTGGGGTGCTGAAAGATTTGTTTTTTATCTGACCCACTATTGGGGGGGGGGCACATTCCCAGGCTCCCCTTCCCATTATTTTAGACATTTAAGCTGTTTCTACTCTAGAGGAGACTAGAGAGGCACGACAGGTGGGAAGACGTGCTTTAATGGGGCTTTATAGATGTTTCCTATCCATTGGCACCCTCTTGTTGTGGGGGAGAGGCTTGTGTATCCTAATGAAGTTGTGAGCTATGCTGGCGGTGGCATAATAGTCACCGGTAGGACCTGCCATGCCAGACAGGTCACAACTGAAGGGTCTGACAAAGAGCGTCAACGGGCAGGATGGGCTCTCTAGTTTTTTGCCAACCATCCTAGGAGAAGGAAAACTCTAAATTTAAACCCAG
Organism: Anolis apletophallus; assembly: GCA_030556195.1. Lineage (NCBI taxonomy): Eukaryota > Metazoa > Chordata > Lepidosauria > Squamata > Anolidae > Anolis > Anolis apletophallus. The sequence continues at coordinate 7,316,075 of JARBWK010000001.1, forward strand.
ACAGATGGTGCTCGTCTAACCCTGTAAGGTAAACCATCTAAGAGAAGGTAACTCTAATCAAACCTACGACCTGAGGACCTTGCTGCCACCATCCAAGCTTGCTAGGCCCCAGCAGACGAACCTTTGGTTTAAAGAGTGAGGCCAGTTCTGTGCACGCTGCGCTCCAGCAGAAAAATCCTTTGCACAGGCTCGAAGGACACATCCAACTTAATCATCAATGTGCTTGTAAAAAAAGCGTGGGATGAGTCCTTCCTAAGAATCCTCATTCGCGAAGTTATACCAGAGATAATAGTTGTTTACTCTAGAGGAGACTGGAGAGATGCTGCAGGCTGGTGTGTGTGCTTTAAGGGGGTTTCTTACATGTTTCTACTCTAGATAAGAGGTGCTGTAGACACAGGTGCATGCGCTTTCTCTCAGGGTCTGCACCACGCCACACACTCTTTCCTAGGCATTTAAAGGAGACTTCTTAAAGTTGTCTACTGTAGAGGAGAGGCACTGAAGGCAGTTAAAGCTGTTTACTCTAGAAGAGAGGTGCTGCAGGCAGGCACATGGGCTTTTCCTCCTGGAACAGTACCACACCATGCACTACAGCTGGCTGTTTCTACTATCTACTCTAGAGGAAATGTAACTGGTAGTAGTTTTCAGGGAATGAGGATTTTCTTTTTGTTTGCATTGCTGGGATTAATAAAAAAGATTAAACGGTGATGACGAAAAGCAGAGGAGGATCTAAGATAGGCTCCCGCTTGTTTTAGTTGTAGTTGGATTTTCATACCAGGAGGGCCCTTACTGTTACATGCTCCCAAAGGTACCAAAGAAAACAGATCTGACACAACCCTAGTATTTGGTAAACATTGTCGGGCTATGGAGTTTTATATTATCTAGCTATGAGGTTCATAACTGAAATGTCCCCTTTCCCATCACCATAATCCAGAAATGAGGAACAAGTATTGGGTCAAGACCAAGATTCCCCTCCTTTATTTCTATTATCTCTAAAGTTGTGGCAATGAGCTGCAGAAAATTACTTTTAAGATGTAGACAAATGGAATATAAAGTAGGTTCCTGGAAGACAGTATAGGTCGGAAGTCACCATTGCTGTGCTCACAAGATATATCCCATATAGCTGTATGCACAGATGAATTTTTCCAAGAATTTTTCAAAGGGAAGATGCAACAGTTTTCTATAGTATAAGCTGGAAGTTAACAGACCATTCATTATTTATTTATTTATTGTTCATACTTGTATGCCGCCACTCCCCAGGGTCCCAGAGAAGCTCACAAAAGAACGGAAACAGACACAATAAAAACAAAATTTAAAACCACACTAACAGAATTTGAATGCCTGCTGAAACAGGTGTGTCTTGCACGCCCTGCGGAAAGTTGCTAAGTCCCGCAGGGCGCAAATTTCTGGTGGCAAAGCGTTCCAGAGAGTTGGCGCCACAACCACAAAAGCCCTGTGTCTGGTTGCTGTTAAACGGAAGGTCTTAAAACTAGGGACTTCTAGTAGGTCTTGGTCCTCAGAACGGCGCGATCTCTGGGGTTAGTAGGGGGTGAGGCGGTCCCTCAGATACACAGGTCCTGGACCATATAAGGCCTTGAAGGTAAGCACTAGCACTTTGAAAGCAATCCGGTGTTCAATTGGCAAGCAATGCAACCGCTGCTGGACTGGTGTTACATGACATCTCGCCAGGACCCCCGAGAGAAGCCAGGCAGCCGTATTCTGTACCAACTTGAGCTTCCGGACTACAGACAGAGACAGGCCAATATAAAGAGTGTTACAGTAATCCAATCTCAAGATGACCATGCCCTGGATCACCGCAGCTAGGTCGTCCCTAGATAGATAGGCAGCTGTCTAGCCTGCCACAGTTGAAATAAAGCGGTTTTGCTAATGGCGGAGACCTGGGCCTCCATTGCCAGCAAAGGGTCTAAAAGGATTCCCAGGCTCTTTACCAATGATGACGGCCATCTCGCCATCCAGGGTAGGCAGCTGAATATCCCCACTGCCTGGTTGACCCAGCCATAGGATCTCCATCTTCACCGGATTCACCCTCAATCTGCTGGCACACAACCATCCAGTAACGGCCTCGAGGCACTGATGGAAATAATCAGGTATGGAGTCCAGCCGGCCTTCCATCCTCAGAACAAGCTGAGTGTCATCAGCATACTGATAGCACTCTGGCCCGAATCCTCGAACCAGATGAGGAAGAGGCAGCTATAGTTCTCTAGGGAAAATGCAACTAAAATCCAAGTCTTCATTGGTGAAAAGTGATCTGTGTCTCTCATGTTACCTGGGCATCCAAAACGATGTACAAATTTAAGATAACTTCCAAGTTGAATTTTCATGAAAGATGAAGAAAAAATAAGTTCTAGAGTGAACTAATGCACCTCCAAAGAATAGATAATAATAATAATACACTTTGTTTATATTCCGCTCTTCTCATCTCGAAGGGGACTCAGAGCGGATTACAGGTACACATACTTAGCAGACAATCCCTGCCGTTTTTGACATACACACATATATACTGTCACAACGCAGGCCCTGACTCCACCCCGTAATCAAGGTAGTTCAACACAATATAGAAATCACTTGTTCATTTTTATATCATAAATCAAATCATAATAGTAGCAATCACATTTACTTATCTACAGGCATCCATAACAGGATTGTGTCCGTGGTGCGGCTGTAATGACGCAATGTCAATAGACAGTCCTTTCGATATATACAGTCCGTACACACTGGGCTCAATAGTCCAAAGTTCAATGAAGGCTCAATAACACAAATCCAAGGATGCAGAGGTAATCCATAAACCATAGACTGAAAAAAAGAACCGAAGCCACTGAAATATAAGGCTTCTTGGAATGAGATAGAGCAAGCCTGACAGAGGAATATCCAAAGCAATCTGGGCCGCTGAATTCCGTTTCGTGGTCTTTTTCAAAGGCTACATATCCATCGGTATAGGGTTCCAGTCCTGGAAGATTACATGTATACATAAGATACAGTGAAGTGGGAACATAAACATAACCATTTAGCATTAATATAATAGCGAAATCGCAATACATACCAGGGTAAGGGAGAAACCAACCGCAACACATCCAGTGCGGTGACCAGTTAAGGTGGAATACCACCAGAAGCATACACATTTAATACATTATCCTAAATTAGGAGGGAATGCAAATTGACCGGCTCATTAAGGCCAAAAGGTAATTCTGAATTTAGTTTGATTGTCCATGAAACTTCAAGCTTACGGAGCACCTGGGAGAGGTTTCCGTGTGGAGGAACCGAAGGCTTTTCTAACACCATTAGTTTTAAAGACGCAGGGGGATGATTGTGGTCTATACAATGTTGGTAAAAAGGGATTTCTGTACTTCCATTGTTTATTTTACTTCTGTGTTCTATAAATCTCTGTTTTAATTTTCTTGTTGACATCCCCACATAAGTTCTGGGACACCCGCAGGAAATCGCATACACGATTCCGGACGAGGCGCAGGTTGCGAATGATTTAACTGGGAAATTCCTGTCTTTGTGGGGGCTGTAAATTACTTTATCAGTACATATGTTGGAGCACACAGAACAGTTCCCACAAGGTCTACTGCCAGGGGAAAAAATCGATTTACTGGGTCTTATATGATTGGCATGGGTAAGAATTTGACTCAGGTTCCTAGTCCGCTTGTGGGCGATAATTGGAGGGCATTCCAAGCCTTTAATATTAGAGATGAGCGGCCAATATTTTTTAACAATAGAGGTGTATGTTCTATTTTGAGGGGTAAGGGTTAAGGGCCAGATTACTCTTTCGGGGGTATGTCTAACAGCAGGGCGTAAAAGTACCCTACGATCTTGGCTGTCGGCTTTAAATCGGGCTTTGTTGACTATATGTGCTGGATATCCTCTCTGAATGAAATCTTTTTCCATGCGGTTAGCTTCTGAATTGTAGTCGGATACGGAGGAGCAATTACGTTTAATTCTCAAGAACTGGGTGTAGGGCAGATTATATTTGAGTCTGAAAGAATGATGGCTTTTAAAGTGAAGGTACGAATTAGTACTCACTGGTTTTTTTAAATTTCTACATTTGAGGACATTATTAGTCTTAATGACTGTGAGGTCCAGGAAATTGACACTTTGGGCATCAAATGAGAATGTAAAAGAAATATTATCATGCCAATTGTTCATCCACTGCATGAATGCATTATGTGGGATGTCCTTTTTGGCTACTAGAAAGATATCATCTATAAAACGATGATAGATATTAATATAGGATGTAAATTGTTGATAATTAGGTCCATAAATGAACTCTTTTTCTAGAAAGGACATAAAAATATTAGCTAACGAGGGGGCGGCGGCCTGGCCCATAGAAATTCCATTTTTTTGGATGTAGAAATCAAATTCAAATTGAAAGTAATTATAATCGCATAGAATGTCATAAATTTCCATCAGAAAGCTGGTCGGAGTTAGTTTATCCGGTCTGTTATCTAGAACATCCATTAACATAGCTCTTAAGTCTGTTAAAGGCACATGCGTATATAATGATACAACATCAATAGTATACAACACATCATCAGTTTCTACTACACAGTTCTCAATTTTGTTCAAAAAATCAGTCGTATCCTTCAAATATGCGGGAGTCGATTTTACAAACGGTTGAATGTGATAGTCTAAGAATTTTGAAAGCGGTTCCAGGAGTCCTCCGCAACATGCGAGGATTGGTCTCCCGGGAGGAGGATAAATTTGTTTACGCGTCTTGGGTAAAACGTAGAAATTAGGAGTTTTAGGATTACTAACATACAGATATTCTCCTACTTGATTAGTAATGTGTCCCAAGGCCACCGCTTCTTCAATCGTATTGTGTATCGCCCACAAGCGGACTAGGAACCTGAGTCAAATTCTTACCCATGCCAATCATATAAGACCCAGTAAATCGAATTTTTCCCCTGGCAGTAGACCTTGTGGGAACTGTTCTGTGTGCTCCAACATATGTACTGATAAAGTAATTTACAGCCCCCACAAAGACAGGAATTTCCCAGTTAAATCATTCGCAACCTGCGCCTCGTCCGGAATCGTGTATGCGATTTCCTGCGGGTGTCCCAGAACTTATGTGGGGATGTCAACAAGAAAATTAAAACAGAGATTTATAGAACACAGAAGTAAAATAAACAATGGAAGTACAGAAATCCCTTTTTACCAACATTGTATAGACCACAATCATCCCCCTGCGTCTTTAAAACTAATGGTGTTAGAAAAGCCTTCGGTTCCTCCACACGGAAACCTCTCCCAGGTGCTCCGTAAGCTTGAAGTTTCATGGACAATCAAACTAAATTCAGAATTACCTTTTGGCCTTAATGAGCCGGTCAATTTGCATTCCCTCCTAATTTAGGATAATGTATTAAATGTGTATGCTTCTGGTGGTATTCCACCTTAACTGGTCACCGCACTGGATGTGTTTGGTTGGTTTCTCCCTTACCCTGGTATGTATTGCGATTTCGCTATTATATTAATGCTAAATGGTTATGTTTATGTTCCCACTTCACTGTATCTTATGTATACATGTAATCTTCCAGGACTGGAACCCTATACCGATGGATATGTAGCCTTTGAAAAAGACCACGAAACGGAATTCAGCGGCCCAGATTGCTTTGGATATTCCTCCGTCAGGCTTGCTCTATCTCATTCCAAGAAGCCTTATATTTCAGTGGCTTCGGTTCTTTTTCAGTCTATGGTTTATGGATTACCTCTGCATCCTTGGATTTGTGTTATTGAGCCTTCATTGAACTTTGGACTATTGAGCCCAGTGTGTACGGACTGTATATATCGAAAGGACTGTCTATTGACATTGCGTCATTACAGCCGCACCACGGACACAATCCTGTTATGGATGCCTGTAGATAAGTAAATGCGATTGCTACTATTATGATTTGATTTATGATATAAAATGAACAAGTGATTTCTATATTGTGTTGAACTACCTTTGTTAGTATTACCTAACCAGACTCAGCTCTTAGATTCCACCCCGTAATCACACACACACAGATAATGTCAATTAACTATTTATTAAGCACAAAATTAGAAGCAGGTGAAGAAGGTAAAATGTCCAAAAGGTAAAGATCAAATAGTCCAAGGTAAAAAGCAATCAATGTTCAAAGGTATCCAAAAAGCAAGTATCAAAAAGCAAGGTCCATAAAAACAAAGCGAATCAAGCAAGGCAACTTAGTCCGTGGTAAGCAAGGCAAATCCAAAGTTCATGGAATCAACAGGGTTTCAAGGTAGTTCTTGGCAAGGCAAGCCAGACTCTAGCTTCCAGGAAGACAGCAAACTGCTACGTCTCTCCAGTTCAGACGTGGCCACCAAACTGAGGAACTTTCCCACCGAGTGACTATTTAATTCCCCCCTTTGTGGGACCGGCACCTTTCCAGGCCTCATTTCCAATCTTTCCTTGTAGCTACAATACTCCCCCTTCGGTCGAATCTCCACTCAGGAATGACACCATCTGCGCCTTTATCTTCCTGGGAAACTGGCTCGGCCTCGGCTTCCATGTCCTCCGCCACACCTGGTGAAAACAGCCTTTCCTGGGAACCGAAACCTCCCGGTCTCTCATATTCCGTATCAGGTCCAGAATCAGGAGAACCTTCGTCATCAGAGTAAGCCAGGTGTCTTCCCATTGCAGGCTATCCATTGGTGATGCGGATCCGTCATCCCCTGCATCACCTTCATCTGGATCCAAAGCAAACGGAACCCCTGGAGCCGGAACCTGCCCCCCCCTGCTGAGGTGGGGGCTGATTTGCACCCGACCCCCCCAGGTCAGAGGGGGGCAGAGTTGCTACATAGACGAACAGAGGCAAACTCTGGCCACCAGAGGGAGCTGACACACTCCTCATCTCTCAGCGTCCCCAGCGTCCCTTGTTGTTCCTTCCGCATTCCTCAGTGTTCCTGGAGTTCTTTTTAATGGCCTCATAATTCAGTCAAAATTTGCCTCCCCACTTAATGTGGTACCTTTATCTCCTACTTGACAGATGCAACTGTCTTTCGGGCTGCAAAGGTCAACAGCAGGCTACACTTAAAGGTCGAGCACCCACCTCAACCCAGGCAGGCCTCAAACTCATGACCTACTGGTCAGAGAGATCTTAATCAGCTGACACTTAGCCAGCTGCACCACATTCCCTGAAAAAGCCACTTATGTAAAGCGATATTAAAAGTCCAATATTAAGAATTCCATTCAAGACAAATATATTCTTGGAAATCTTAGGTCATCATTAATCTTTGAAGAAAATCAGATAAAACTTTGCTCTGGTTTTATTTGACCTTCTGAGTTACAGAAAATGCTTTTAGAGAGATAGAAACAGCTCTGCTGGCTGAGATTGTGAACCTGTATCAAGCAGCAAGCAGCAAGGTTCCCCAGTGGTCAATCAGAAGCTTCTGGGAAGGTTGCAAGCAGAATTTGAGGGCTACGTAGTCTGCGGGCACATCTACATTGGCCACTCAAGGTGGGATCAAGCCAGCAGAGGAGGAAGCAATTCAAATATGGAACTGATTGCATGTAAAGCCCTGGCACCAGGTCAAGGCTAGATGGTACATATACACCAGAGAGATTGGCTCTCAACCAGTTCCAGGATTTGCAGTATCTGCAACTACATGGCCATGGAGGATTTGGGGTTTTTCTTCCCAACTCCCCCTTTCCCAGTGTTGCATGTGCAAATTGCTCTACCATTAATTGGTTTTGCTATGTAATGTGGTTTACACCTAAGCATGTTGATGTGCACTATGCACTTTATTTTGAAGTAGCCCCTGATTTTGTTTATCTTGATTGAAAGTCTTTCATTTGCATTGTTATATCTGTTTGTGTGTCATTTAAACACATTTCAAGCTACCTTCAATTCACATCAGTTGGTCAGTATAGATGTGCCTTCTGAAAGCTTATGCGATCAACTTCATTCTCTCAGTTGATCACCAAGAGTGCTATAAAATCCTTTTGCCTATTGAATGACAGTGTCTATAAGGAAACCTCAGTGAAAACAGAAGCCCTAAGTGAAGAACTCCACAAAAGAAACAGCTTTTGTACTGGTGTGTTACACTAGTTCACTGGTATTTGCACTAGTGCATAACACATTGGGTTGTCCTGTTAGTTAATAAATTAAGACAGAGTCATAAATGAATTGTTTTCTGTGAAGAAGATAAGAATAACTTATTTTCATTGGGGGAAAACCTGCCACTGATACAGTCTGTGTGCTTTGTATTCATTTGATGAATTTGTGCAGTTTGGGGAATTTGTACATTTGGAATATTTACTAAACCTTGGAGCCTGAAAGGAATAATTCAAGCTAGCTATCAAGGTGACTCTAGCTTTATACGTGTTCTTCATAAGCAAAGCTTTCCAATCTTATCAGAAGCAATCAAAATAGCAAAGGATATAAGGATATATAAAAAATGAAATTATGCCTATCAATATGAGCTTGCAATTCAAAAGTGTGTGTGTGTGTGTGTGTGTGTGTGTGTGTGTGTGTGTGTGTGTAGATTGAGTATATCTTATCAAAAATTCCTAGGACCAGAAGTATGTTAGATTTCAGATTTTATCCTATTTTGGAATACTTGTATTTGCAAATACAAATATATGTATATGCACTCTCTTGGGGCCCATCCAGACAGGCCAAAAACTGGGACCTGTCTTGATTTTTACCAGTGATGTCCAAAGGACTCCTCCAGTAAAAATGAATTAATTTGGAACAAACCAAGGTTTCCCTAGTTTGTTCCAAATTAATGAGATACCCCAATTAGATCCAGGCCCTCCTGAAAGGCCCAGGTCTAATTGAATATTTGGGCTTGTGGAGACTCACTTCTGGATAGTCTTGTGACTACCCAGGGGTGCGTCTCCATTGCCATCTGACACCTTTTGGAATCCTAGAGCCTAAAGGTGTGAGATGGCACCCACACCCTTCCCCAATTACACCTATCTGATGTACAAGGAGATGTGGGGAAGGCAGGATTTTCCTCCTTGCCCCTCCCATTTCCTTGAGCATTATTTCCTCATGCCAGGCCGATATGAGGAGCAAAATTATGGTGGCCAGGTACCCTTAACTTTTATGGTTTTAGGGGAAAATGGAGCCCCCGGTGGCACAGTGGGTTAAGCCCCTGTTCTGGCAGGACTGAAGATCGACAGGTTGCAGGTTCAAATCTGGGGAGAGCATGGATGAGCTCCCTCTGTCAGCTCCAGCTCCCCATTCAGGAACATGAGAGAACCCTCCTACAAGGATGGTAAAAACATCAAAACATCCTGGTGACCCCTGGGCAATGTCCTTGCAGATGGCCAATTATCTCACACCAGAAGTGACATGCAGTTTCTCCAGTCGCTCCTGACACGAAAAAAAAACCCAAAACTTTTAGGGGTGAAATCTGGGGGCTTCAGGTTGGCTGCATGCCATCCCAATTTTAATCAGGATGGCATGTAGCCACCATCCTCCCTCTCCCAGGAAAGTCCGGGCTTTTTGGGGAGAGTGGGGACAGAATCTGCTTCAGTGAGTGATTGTAGACATAATGACAGAGTTGATAGTCTATGGAAATGTGTCACAAAGCGGGCAATGTAGGCCCAAGTAAGTGGCCCTATAACTTAACTAGTACAGGGCCTTCTTTGTCCTCCATCTGGCACTGCCTCGACCCAAACCATGTAGAATTTTGAAGGTAATAACCACCACATGTTTCATAAATACATATAGCCTGAAGGTAATTTTATATGCATTACTTTTCATAATTTTGAGCATGAAACCAAGTTTGTGCCCACTGAACCATTGGAAACCAAAGGTCTCACAGTCTCAGCTACCTATGTTTATAATTTATAAATAAATTTCAGATTGTGAAATTGTTCAGAATTCAAGATAAGGGATGCTCAACCTGTACTTTAGCAGATTCTCTTTATGGGATAGTGTTCAACACTCTGATTATCTTAAATGAATTAACCTCAGAATCTGTCTCAGCGAAAACAGTCTTGAAATGTCTTACCTCATCCACAATCCACTTGTAGCTAATTTCATTTTGTAAGTCTGCTTCAATTAACTTTTTTTGGTATTTCACACATGAGTAGATGCATCACTGAAATGTACAATCTTTTCCCAAAAATGAATAGCCAACACTCTCTCACTCTCTCTTTTATTTTAAATATGAAAGAGAAAGTGGAGAAGAGTTCTCGCTAATATCACAAACCAATTAAAATGCTTTTCTTTACACTGACTCTGCAGCCTCTCAGATGTATATATGAGCAAAAAATAAAGAGGCTTGGCAAGTTCCCACATATTAATTGGTTGGAAATGATTGGTATGCAACAAGACTGCAAGGGCTGGAAGTGAGCAACCTTCTACAACTGTGTAGCAAAAAGGTTTAAACTGTGGACATCAAGCAACAGTTTTAAATTGGAAGATTGATTGGTATTGTTTTTTTAAAAAAAATTGAAGATGCAAGGTTTCCAAAAACATGTAAGCAAAGCAATGCTTCCCAAAGGGCAAAGGGGATTAATTTTCCTCATCAGCTTTACAGCAATCCATCTACCTTTAAACACATAGGGAGTGAGGGTAACACAACACAGTTAACGAATGGGGGGAAAGTCACTGCTAAAAATTTCTGCAAAGTCTAGTGTAATTCAGGAACACACCAAAGCAAATAGGGGGAGCTCCAGTAAAGGCATACCCACCAACATTGCACAGATGAAAACTGGAATATATATGCCAAGCAACATCAGAGTGTGGTTAAAGTGGCAAAAAATATTAATGGGGAAGAAGACATGTATTATTGAGACACTGACTGTTTTATTTGTGGTCCTAGTTATCCACTCCTCTCCATTGGCGCCCCCTTGCCATAGGGGAAAGGCTTGTGTACCCTAATGAAGTTGTGAGCTATGCTGGCGGTGGCATAATAGCCACCAGTAGGACCTCCCATGCCAGACAGGTCACATCCGAAGGCTCTGACAAAGAGTGTCAATGGGCAAGATGGGCTCTCTAGTCTTTTGGCAACCATCCTAGAAGAAGGAAAACTCTAATTTCAAACCCAGACAGATGGTGCTCGTTTAACCCTGTAAGGTCAACCATCTAGAGAAGGAAACTCAAACCAAACCTACGACCTGAGGACCTCGCTGCCACCGTCCAAGCTTGCTAGGCCCCGGCAGATGATCCTTTGGTTTAAAGGGTGAGGCCAGTTCTGTGCATGCTGCACTCCACCAGAAAAATCCATTGCACAGGCTCAAAGGACACATCCAATTCTTAGTTATCAACATGCTTGTTTGCGAAGAAAAGCTAAGAGTTATCCACAGCATATGAACCAGAAGACCTGGAGCAATTTGCTTTTGCCTGAGTCTTCTGGAAAGGGCAAGATTTACCTCCTTTCTGTCCTTTCCCAACACTGAATTTGAACTTTATACTTTATGGTCAGGTTTAGTACGCTAAAAACAAATGAAACTGTAAAGAGGAGAGGTGGAAGGACGTATCGTCATGCGCAATATAACTGGTTCTTACCATGAGTTCCATCCTAATTGTCCACAAACTTACTATAAATACTTTTGTAGAAAAAAATAGATCCTTTTTTGGATTGTTGTAGGTTTTTTGGCCTGTATGACCATGTTCTAGAAGCATTCTCTCCTGATGTTTCACCTGCATCTATGGCAGGAATCATCAGAGGTTGTGAGGTGTTCATTTTTAACTTGCTCCTCATCTACAAAGGCAGAATGGCTTACCAAATGTCAATTTGCCCTCAGACTTACAATGTACATAAAATCAATAATTATTACATAAATGTTACATAAGACAAGATGTTGCTGTGGCTTGCTTTCTGTTTCCTTCCCACTCAATGGCCAGTGGAATGGCAGTTACAAGTGGTGGGAGGGATGCAATATGATGTTGCTGTGACTTGCACTACACAGAGTAAACCAGGTAAATCCGATTTAACCCCATTTTAGAAAAGCTGGAGGATGTGCTGGAGTTTGCCTGATACTCCGGAGCAACCACCAGTTTTGAAAGAATGTGGGTAGCAGAATAGGGTCTAATTTAGACTGGTCTGCTGCCCACACAAGGCACTGCTACCATTTCCTATTCCCCGTAGTCATCATCACAGAGAAAGAGGTATGGATTGGGCCCTTGTCATGACTGTCACCACTCCCAGCCAACCACAGAGCTCTGTGTGAGCTCCTGGTTATTGCAGGTGTCCCATAGTGACATTTTTTTTATTTCTGGGACTTGTATCCCGTCACTTCTCAACCCCCAAAGGGGGACTAAGGATGGCTCAGAAGCATACATGCAAAAGGGAAGAAAGTATGGAGATCAATCTCTTTTCTTCCTGGTTATGCAGGCACCTCTGCTGAAGTCACAGTAGGTGCCTCTGATGACTGGAACCTCACATGAACCTCTGGAGCCATCTCGAAGTTTATATACTGGCATTTGGATGGATATTAAATGTCAAGCTTAATCAAGAAAAGAAGATCTTGCAAGCCCAATTTAGCAGCAATTGCTCAATGACAACGGTCTGTAGATGGACCACTTTGTGAAAAACAAAATTTCTCTGAATTTCCTGCACAGAGGGTTTCCACTTTTTTCAGGCTACCTTTTAGCTACTCCTTAGCTACTTTCTTATTCAATCAAAAGAGGAAGACAGCTGTCATTATTATACTACTTGTTTCAGCCAGTGCACATGCTGAGCTTTATTTTCTCTCCCAACCTGCTGCCTGGTGTCTCCTTTTCTTTTGCTACAGGAGTGATGGTACTTTGCTGGCATGCAGCCAATAACCTTGTATTGTCAGGACTGTCGCTATTATAAGCTGGCTATTATCTTCACCTTATCTTTGTTTATACATAGGCTGACACTCTTCCCGGTGTTTAGTTTCATAACATGCTACTGTGAAATATATCACAACAGTTCCAGAAGCTTGAATGAGGCAAACAGAAAAAGCAGCCCACCCTGTTTCACTACAGAAAGCAGCCCACCCTGTTACTCTACAATTGACTGGAAGTGGTTCTCCAAAACTGAGAATCTTTTCACACAAACCATGTTTGCTGAAGTAGAATAATTCCAACCAAGCCTATGATGGATGAGATTTCACTCTCCCTGGCATCTGATGTTCCCAGCTTGGTCATATTTCTGGATTCATCCCTGAGCCTGCATACTCTAGTTTCAGGGACGGCCAGGTGTATGTATACTTGCACATTTAAAACTAGTGCATCAGTTGTGCCCATTTCTGGAGACATCAGATCTGCCTGCAGTGACATATGCCTTTGGATGTCATCCTGTTTGGATCATCATCATCATCATCATCTATATTCTGTCCTGTATCCCCAGGGGGACTCAGGGCGGATTCCAACATACGAAAGGCAAACATTCAATGCCTCAGTAAAGCAAACAAGTACCGACATAATAATCCCAAATAAACCCACATATGAAAACAACATTAGAACCCAACATCAATACATTAAACAAAACATAATCAAACAAAAAGTATATTATGACATAAAATCTGAACATAAGCAGACCGACAGGTTGCCAATTCAAATCCGTCTGTCAAGCTCTAGCTTCTCATGCAGGGACATGACAGAAGCCTCCCACAGGATGGTAAAACCTCAATCATCTGAGCATCCCCTGGGCAACATCCTTGCAGACAGCCACTTCTCTCACACCAGAAGCAACTTGCAGTTTCTCAAGTCACTTCTGAGATGGAAAAAAAGAGCCCAAATACAGAAATAGTTCTCAACCAAAGCGTAACTCACTTCACAGTGCTGGCATGAGCTTCATCAAGGGAATATTATTTAACTCCCATGTTACTTTTTCTATACATAATTCAAAGTTCTGGTTCTGATTTATAAAGACCTATGTCATTTGAGTGCAGACCCTGTCTTTAGTATATTTATAAAGGAACCTGCCTAACTTTTGAGATCTTTGGAAGAGAACTTCCTCTGAAAGCACATCTCCATTGATCCTTTATCCCAGGGCTGACCTGGAGGATTAAATTCCACATTGGCCCTGGAGTGGCTTTGACTGCCATCCACTCTGTCCAAGCTACTGTAGAAGCACCAGGGAGTTCTGACTATCTCCTTTACCACCACCAGAGACACATTTAATGAAGACACGTGAGATGGAATTCAGAGCAGATAATCTGAATTTCATATGGCAGTGTAGATTGAGCCTTAGTAGTTCTTCCCTCCCATGGAAAATTTGATTGGGGCAAGATCACATTCGAGCTCTGATGCACAGGTCTGCATTTCACTATCATCTTGTTTGCTCCTGCAGAATTCTGGGAAATGAAGTTTAGGGAGGAACCTTTGACATTCTCAGCCAGAGATAATTAATTCTCTCTGACTGAGAATTAATTAATTAACTGCATTAATTCTACAGTGTATTTGCACCCACAGGCGATTAAGTGAGAAATTAATTAAAGCCCTAAACTACATTTCCCAGAATTCTGCATGAGCAATAGGGAAATATGGACATGTGCTTTAAAACTCTAATGTGATCTTGTCCTTGGTCCCCTCTCCTTCTACCAGTAGGCAAATACTTTTTAGGTAAAATTTGGTGTATAAACTGGTGACTGCAAAACAGTCTTCTAATGGACAAAGAGGATGCTGTACTTTTATTGTCATAGTTTCACTCTAAATGCTTAAATGTTTTAAATAAGTGTTTTTAAAATTAATAATAATAGTAGTAATAATAGCTTTTGTCACGATCACGGACGTAGCGGGCCCCTTAATCACACACACAGAGACGTACTGAAGGCTAACTACTTTATTGAGTATAAAAACAGTTCCAAAGAGTAAATAGTCCAATAATATGCAAGTGTCCAAAAGGTAATCAGCAAGTAGTCCAAAGTAACGTAGCAAATAAGCTGGAAGCGTGGCATGGCTCCGCAATCCAATGCGGATCAGGAAACAGGGCAAGGCTCCGCAAACCAATGTGGATCAGGAAACAGGACAAGGCTCCGCAAACCGCTGCGGCTCAAAAAACAAGGCAAATGCAAGGCAAGGCTTGATGACCACTGCTGGCTTGTGGTCCCACTCCGCTTCACGCCTATTCAGGAAAGACGTGGCCGGAGAACTGAGGATGCGTTCCCACGGACCCTATACTTAATCCGTCGGCCGAGGTCCGCGACGCTCTAGGCTCCTTCGTCTCCAATCTCTGCTCACGGACCTCGGTCGGTCTAGGACCCTCGACCAAGCCCTCCTGCTAGACTCGATGTCTCGTCTCCTATCGAAGGAGCGACCTTGCCTCTCGGCAGCTGTGTCGCTATCTTCCTGAAAACCTTCCTCCCTGGCGCTTTCCCACTCGGGTTCGTCCATGTTTACATTCTCGGGCTCCTGGGAATTCCTCCCCCCGGGGTGCTCATAACTCCCTTCGCTGCTTCCCATCTCCACCTGGTGATCGGAATCTAAGCTGGGCCCAAAGCACATTTCATCCCATGCCAAGCTCTCTGTGGGAGACTGCGGCCCATCCGAAGGGCCCTGTGCTTCACCCCAGTCATCTAGCTCATCCTCCGAATCCACCTCTGCTGCTGCAGGCCCTAATGCTAAAGGAACCCCAGGACTTATTCCTTGCCCTCCAGGCACGAATGAGAACTGCTGTGCTACAGCTTTATTCTTATATCACACCACCATCTCCCCAAAGGGACTTGGGGTGGCTTACACACGGCAGAAGGTGCCTAAAGGAGAACATAAAATAAACGAAGTATAAAATACAAGAAGCAAAACACATACGCATGTAAAACACCAACCAAAATAAAAACTGTGCACATAATCAATGGTAATAAACTGCTGTAAATGTAGCCAGGCTATAGACAACATAGAGCCCCCTGGTGCACAGCTGGTTAAACTGCTGAGCTGCTGAACTTGTAGACTGAAAGGTTGGTGGTTCAGATCTGGGGAGTGGGGTGAGCTCTCACTGTTAGGTCCAGCTTTTGCTAACCTAGCAGTTCGAAAACATGTAAATCTGAATAGATCAATAGTTACCATTTCTGCAGGAAGGTAATGGTGCTCCATGCAGTCATGCTGGCCACGTGACCTTGGATGTGTCTACAGACAATGCCAGCTCTTTGGCTTAGAAACTGAGATGAGTACCAGTCCTCAGAGTTGAACATGACTAAACTTAATGTCAGGGGAAACCTTTAATTTACCTTTTGAGAACATGTAGCTTAATTGGAAGCTTTCATGCTACACATTTACAGGAATATGCTTCCAATTCTACCACGGCAACATTCTCAGGAATACTGTGATTTGCAGTTGGGGGTATTTAAAAACCTTGACCAGAATTCTAGTGATTCCCCAAATTATAAACCCCAGGATTATATAGGTGGGAATATAGCACTATAAGTATCTTGAGTAGGAGCCGTGGTATTTGTATTGCTGAGTGTGACTGTCAGCATTTATATTTATACCAGTCTGATACCACTTTAACTAGTGTGGGTCCATCTTGCGGAATCCCGGAATTTGTAGTTTGTTGTAGCACTAGAGCTCTCTGACAGAGGAGGGTTGATATCTTACAAAACTACAACTCCCAGAATTCCATCTCATTGAGCCATGGCAATCAATATGGTGTCAAACTGCTGTAAGTTAGCAGTGTCGATATCGTCAGTTCGCCAGACAGTCAGAGAAACAATTACTGTACAGAATAATTGTTGAATAGAGGCACTGTATAGAGAAGTAGCACACACTCACAGTATTCTTCCCAGTCCTGCTCTTCCTTAGTTATTGTCATTATAATGAGGTGGTTCACAAAGGAGCAGAGGTATAAAGCTATGTCTATATGGTTACATAAACAGACTTTATTCAGTATATTCATTTTTATAACAAACGCAGCCTACTTGGTTACCCAAGTGAAAATGTGCCCTGAACAATGATATTTCCATTAAGAGAAGCCGCAATTGCAATTCTTACACAAAGCACTGTTAACTTTGTTGGCAGCAGAGTCGGTATACTGCCGAGACTACATTTTTCACCATTGCCGCTCAAATTGAGGGCACCCTGCAGTGGGTTCTCAAATCTAAATCAAGTTTAAATAAGCCAATCCTAGCAAATGGGAGAAAGTCTATTATAATCAACAGTGGAAATATCTATTTAGGTTAGCAGGCCCGGGAGCTAGTGTCGTTCGAAACGGTGGGTTTTATTATTATCCTCATCCTACAGTGCCTTCTAGTCTTTATTGGAAGAAACTTGACATTTTAACATTTTATTCCCTTTGTTCCGGCAGACTCCCACCGCGAATCTAACCTTTGCAGCCAAGAAGAAGCTTCATATCCAGTACAAAGATGTCATACAGAAAGACTACATGAGCACAGTTGTAGTGACGGATGTGTCAAGTGGGGAAGAAAGGAAGGCAGGCACCTGATGTTGGAGCAAACAGTCTGCCAAAGTAAGAAATACGTGGATGGAAATCTGTTTTTTGAAAAAGAGCCACATTCTCCTTCCTTTACTGAAAACAAGCTTAACTAGGAGACTCTTACAACCCTGTAACTATAACCATAACTCCAAGGCAAAGTAGTGAAAATGCACATGCACCACGAATGAGGAATTAATCTATATTGATACATTCACATCTACCTCCAACAAACAAGAGTTCTTTGCTTATTTCATTCTAGCATACAGTAACAATGACTTGAAAGGTTTCCTACATATTAGGGTGCATCCACATTGTAGATTTTACACAGTTTACCACCACTTTAACAATACTACACTTTAACAATGCTATGGAATCAGGGGTGTCCTAGATTTACAAGGTCTTTAGCCTTCTCTGTCTAAAAGTGTTAGTGCCTGGACAAAATAAAAATCTCAAGATTCCATAGCATTGAGTAATGGCAGCTAAAGTAGTGGCAAACTGCATTAATTCAACAGTGTAGATGCACTCACAGGCCCCTTATAGTGAACTATTAAGTAAAGCCCTTTGCATTGGCATGATCACAGGGGGGGGGGGAAGTAAAGATGAGATTCCAGCAGATCTGGAAGTCTCTATGTCCAGGGAGCACTGGAGTAAATGAAAACAAGAACAGAATGATTGGAACTCAGGCTCCATCTGCCATATAATCTAGTTTCTGAATGCAGATTATTTGCTTTAAACTGGATTATATAGCAGTGTAAAATCATACAATCCAGTTTAAAGTTGATAATCTGCATTCAGAAACTGGATTATATGATGATCAGTGTAGATGAGGAGTCAAATGCTATATAATCCAGTTTCAGAATGCAGATTAACTGCTATGAATTGGATTATCTGAGTCTACGATGGCATATAATCCAGTTGAATGCAGTTAATCTGCATTCTGAAACTGGATTATGTGGCAGTAGATTACGTGGCATATGTTAAATCTGAATAGCATTTTCACAACATGTAAGCAGGCTAGTTCTCTATCTCCTCTGAGCAGGGGCGGTTTTTGATGGTATGCTAAGTAAGCGGCTGCTTATGGGCGCCACGTGGCCAGGGCCACATCACTGCGGGCCGGCGCGCGGGTGCGACTCCAGGTGGAGAGTAATGCAAAATGCCCACCACGAGGCCAAAAAGGAGGACTTTTGCAGCTGGGCGGAGCCTCCCGCCTCCGGCTGCAAAACGTCCTCCTTTTCGGCCTTGTGGTGTGCGTTTTGTGTCACCATCCACTTGGTGTCGCACTGCAGCAATGGCGCATGCGCAGAACTAGCTGGCCCTGTACATGCGTACCTAGCGCGAGGCCGGAGAGTGAGGGGGCTCCAAAAGAATGTTGGCGTACCATTTGAAATTACCTTTGTCTGCTCCTGCCTCTGACTCCTCTGTTTTCATAGTACTATGAGAAGACAACTATGCTGGGGGGTGCGACGACGTCGGCTATCTTTTCAATTCCACCGCTGTACCACCAATTTGCGATGATGTCTCTTCACCGTTCAACTTTTTCTTTTAATGTGGCAGGGCAGGCTATTTCCCCACTGCCACACCAATTTGCGAAGAGGCCGAAACGCTGCCACCAATTATTATTTCTTGACCATTAGGCTTGTAAAGAGTGATGAGGAAACTTTACTTTAAAACAGCCACTATTTTATGAGAGAGATGTAATCTGAAACCCTTTCGTGAGGGAAGCTCTTTATGAGGTAATGAACTCTTTCTTGTGACAGGAATAAACTTTTAAAATGAGGCTTGACTTCAAAATCACTGGCACAGAGAGGTTTTTAGATGCAATAACGATTGATAATTTATTCTTGTACAAAGCTTGGTTCCGTATAACTCTTCCGAGGAGGCACAACTTGAAAAGGTTACTAATACTAGTTATTGTAAAATCAAAGTTACAATAGCCAACTTCCAATATATAAGCACACTAGCCTTCTTTAGGTACTTTATCTAAACCCTGCTCTCTCTCCCTAGAGCTGGTCAATCTTAACCTCTCACTTTGAGCTTTTTTCTCTCTATACCAGGGCTGTCCAACAGACGGGCCGCGGGCCGGATCCGGCCCCCCAGCCAGTTGGACACGGCCCCCGCTACCCCCGCTACCCCAGCAGCAATTTGGGGTAGGGAGGAGGAGGAGGCGGGACAGGGAGGAGGAAGAGAGCTGGCTCCTCCTCCCTGCCTGTATTGCCCCCTCCGTCCCTCTCTCGGCGGCGCCCGATGCGATGCAGTTTGCATTGGCGCCGCCGCGAGCGGGTGAACGCGGTGGTACAGGGTGGAGGAGCCAGCTCTCTTCCTCCTCCCTACCCCGCCCCCTTCTCTCTTGGCGGCGCTAATGCAAACTGCATCGCATCGGCGCTGCCGAGAGAGGAACGATGCCCGTGGCTCCTCCTCTCCCTTCCAAGGCACCCTGGCAGCAGCTGAAGGTGGTGAAATCGCTGCCTTCAGCCTTCAGGTGCTGCCAGGCCTTCCAACGCCTCCCGTTTGGGATTCCACTGCCGGGAGGAAAGGTAGGACGGAGGGGGCCTGGCAGGGAAGAGGCAGCGATCTGCTGCCTTCTCCCTGCCAGGACGCTCCCTCCCTCCTCCTTCCCCTGGGGCGGCGCCCGTTTGGGAGGAAAGGAAGGATGGAGGGGGCCTGGCAGGGAAGAGGCAGCGATCCACTGCCTTCTCCCTGCCAGGACGCCTCCCTCCCTCCTTTCACCCTGGAAGCGGCGTTCCGTTTGGGACGCCGCCTCTGGGAGGAAAGGAAGGACGGAGGGGCCTGGCAGGGAAGAGGCAGCGATCCACTGCCTTCTCCCTGCCAGGGCCTCCCTCCCTCCTCCCTCCCTCCTTTCACCCTGGAAGCGGCGTTCCATTTGGGACACCACCTCCGGGAGGAAAGGAAGGACGGAGGGGGCCTGGCAGGGAAGAGGCAGCGATCCGCTGCCTTCTCCCTGCCAGGACGCCTCCCCTCCCTCCTCCTTTCACCCTGGAAGCTGCTGAGGGGGCCTGGCAGGGGGGCATGGCCAGGGGTGGGGCGGGGGCGTGGGGGTGTGGGCGGGCGGGGCGGGGGGGCGTGGCCGGGGCAGGGCCGAGCGCCCCCCAGGTCATCAGTGACCAAACATCCGGCCCCCGGTCCGGTAGATGTTGGACAGCACTGCTCTATACTATTAACTCATTCTCTGAGCTCTTCACACTTTGAGCTCCTAACTCGGACTTGAGCTCCTCACACACTGAGCTCTTTTCCCTGACTCTCTGAGCTCCTCACACACTGAGCTCCTATCCCTAACTGACTAACTTTCCCTCCTTGGTCTTGTCAGAAACCTTTTGACTCCTCCCATTATAGCTTCAGAGCTATGTTGCCATGGCAACTCTGCTCTCCCTGCAGCAATGGCTTCTAATATCAGCTCTTCTCTCCTGCTTATTCTCTCTCCATATTACCATACATATTCATCTACACAACACAATTAATCACATCAACACAGGGGGAAAGGATGGAAAAAGGAAGAGGGGACGACCAAGGGCAAGATGAATGGATGGCATGCTTGAAATGACTGGCTTGACCTTGAAGGAGCTGGTGGTGGTGACAGACAAAGGGAGCTCTGGCGTGGACAAATGAACAACAACATGGGAAATTGAATAATCTGAGAGAAAGTATGGGAGAATATTCATGTATTTGATCAATTGTTGATTGAGTTCCAATACAACTCTGGTAAATGAAAATGCCCTATCAGCCTATTTACTCTGGATCTTAACAGGACACATCCCTCAATCAGAAGTGCGCAGCTCCAACACTCAAATATTGGCTGGATGTTGCAAGCACAGTCCTTTGGACCCATCAACAGCCTTCTCAGCTTGTAGGGGGCAAAGCTGCAACCATCTAGCATGACAAATGGAGCAATGGTGCATCTAAACTTACACAGGGAGCCAGATGATTCGCACACAAGGTTTGGAAAGTTCAACCACTTACACAACTGACCCAATCACATCCTGGTCCTAGCTAGCAGAGCCTAGCTGGACTGGG